>WOXC01011172.1:0-632592 GCA_011680675.1 Gymnobelideus leadbeateri | reverse complement strand
TGGAAGCCAACACAGTATATTTCCCATCCTCCTCCTCTGAGTCAGAGTCTGAGGAAGTAGAATCCGAACCCCAGTCTTCATCATCGTCTGAATCCTCAGAGTCCTCATCTTCATCCTTAAGGAAGATATAACAGGAGGAGAACAAAAATCAATACACAGTTAGAAGCTGCCAAGGATATTTCTGACATTTTCATGGAGTTCCCAGTATGTGGAACCAAATTTTATGAGGCTTCTCCATGGACCTGCAGCAGGCAGACTACCCTTGTCCCCATTTTCTCCCCTAGATCTCACCTCCATCTTCTTGAGAAACTTTCGACTCTCTCCAGATGGTGCCTCAGACTTCTTCTTCAGGAAACTTGTGGCACTAAGACCATCCTCATCCTCATCTGAAGAGGAAGAACCTGGAAAGGAAATCCAACTGAGGTTAAACAAGGAGGAACCAAGACTACAGAACAACAAAGAAACCAAAGTAAGGAAGCTGGCCCCTTCAACCTCTGCCTTCTTTCTTCCCTCTTCACTCTTACCTTCTGAGTCCTCCTCGTTTTTCTCAGCGTCCTCATCTGCAGACTGCTCAGGGTTCTGGAGGTGGAGAATAGCAGAGGAGTGGGAAATGGCGCCAACCCTTGGAAACATCTGGTTCCACCCCAACAAACTATCCCCATGAGCCAATACTGCCTTGTGCCACACTCTAGCTCCCCAGTCCTGCCTGTTTGTCATTTGGTCCAATCTAATGCCTAGCACAATGTTGGCATATAGCCACCTAACAAATGCTCAATGAATGAAATGAGCACAGAATACTGCAGCGCACTCAAGTTTTCCTGACCTGCTTATAACTGGTAATCTGGGCTTCATAATCCCGATTATATTTACGGATCTTCTGACGCAAGGTGCTCAGAGCCTTTGCATTGTTCTTGTTCATCTTCTTCTTTCCCTCCTTGTCCTCCCATAGCTAAGGAATCAGAAACAAAAGTGAAAGGATAAGGAAAATAAAAGTTTCAAACAAGATGGCAAGACAGTGAGAATGAGATGCTTTCTCAATCCCAGTCCCAGGGCAGAAACAGCATCCCAGTTCTTAAGCCTCTTCTGTCCCACTACAATCCCTACCCTAGCCTCAAACCTCATTGAGATAGTCCTCCAGGTCAGCGAGGATGCGGATATAGAATCGGGGGACACCCTCTTTGTCCACAATGCTCTTGGCTTTTCCAAATGCCTTTCCCAGAAGCTCAAACTCCTCAAGACATTTAGTGACATCCCTAATTTTCATGGCATTCCGGATGGTCCGGATAAGATTGGTCAGCTCCTCAAATCTAAGATGGAGAAGAAGGTCCAATATCAGAGAAACCCTTAAACCATTCCTTTTCAAACCCTAAATAAGAAAATCAGATGACCCCCATCATCTCCATCAACTAACAACAGAAAAATTCCTTTAGGATCCTATCCATAACTATCATATTCACCTTTTGTCCTTGGCACTTCGAACAACCCGCTTAGTGTCCTCCTCATCTTCACTCAGCAGCAATGGCCTGTGGGGAGAAACTAACTGATCATAATGACCTTGCTCACAGAAGTTGAAAACATCCAATTCTTTTGACTGGAGCAGAAAGAAAAAAGGAAAAGTTGCAAGGTACATACCAGTCAATGGACTTGGCTGGGCATAAGTTTACCTATCCTACACTTTCTCTTCACTGTAAACACATGAATTACATGCTATTTCATTCATCACCGCCCCCCCCCCCCAAAATCAGGCCTACAGTATGCAAAAGCCTGTTTTAAGTATCCTGGGGCAAAAAAGATGAGTATGATATGATCCTTACCCTCAAAAAGCTTACAAGACACCCAAATAACTGTTGTACAAAGTTAATGAACCATGAAGGACACTAAGTGGGTATAAGAGAGTTAAAAACAGTGGCAGTTTGCTGTTCAGGAAGAGGAGAGGTCTCGTCCTGCTGAAGTCAAGGGAGGCTCCATGGAATAAGCAGCCTTTTGAAGCTGGACACCCTTGGAAAACTGGTTGGATTTCTATTCAGATATGATATGAAGAACATATCCCCACACAGGAGATTGGATAGTCTGGACTAGCTGGAGCTCAAGAGGATGCAAGAGAGGAATGTGAAATAAGGCTAGAAATGTAGTTTGGGGTCAGACAACACAGTAAAGCCTAGACAATAAGTAGTAGGACACCATAGAAAGAGTTTAACCATAAGGGTGATGTCAATCTTCCAATCTGACAGTGTGTGCAGAAGGAACTGGAGAGAAAAATGAAGGAAAGAAGACTCACTAGTTGACTAACAATAACCCTAAAACATCAAGTAAACTTTGACTTCCCTTTCAGTCTCCTGTGCTGGATCTTCTTCCAGAACATGTCTACTAATAGCTAATGTTCCCCAAGGCTCTACCTTGGATCCTTCTCTCTTTTCCATCTATACCATCTCATTTGGTAATCTCATCAGCTCCTATGGGTTCAGTTTAGAGATGAACCATATCTAAATATGCAGTCTTAATTTCTCTCCTAAGCTCCAGTCACACATCATCAACACGTCCAAAACAGAACTCACGAATTTCCTTTCCCTGCAAACCTCTCTTCTTCTGATTTTCTATTACTATTGTCAAAGATACCACCATCACCCCAGTCACCCAGACTGACAACACCATTGTCATTTTCTCTCCTAAGTCTAGCATTCTATAACACACAATTTCATTTCAGCCTTTCAGGTCTGTTCCAGTCCTAGAATAAACTGAAAGAGGTGGAATTCTTGGCTATGTGTGGGTCAGTCAACATAAATTAGGCACTTACTATGTACCAAACCCTGTACAATATGCTAGAGATACAAGAAAAGCAAGAAGCCCCTATCCTCAAGAACTCATATTCTAATAGAAACAACATACAAATAACTATATACAATGAAGATACATACAGTGTAAAATAAAAGTTAATCTCACAGGGGAAGAGTAGAGTGAAGAACTCCTTCACAAGATAGTTTTTGAGACAAAAATTGAAATCAGAGAAGCTAGAAGACAAACCAATCTTCTAATTCTTTCTGACCCTTTACACATTTCCTTTCTCTGTCAATTAAAATTCTCATTCCTTCAAGACAAAATTCTCTCCTTGGTCATCTTGTCCTCTCCTACGGCTTTAAATTTAATCTACTTTTTAACTTCCTTATTTCTAATCAAGATAACAACACCCAATATAGGCCAAAAAAAAAAAAAAAAGCACTGACTCAGAGTCAGATAACCTGTGTTCAAATCTCACTGATGATGCTTATAAGCTGTGTGACAAGGGGTCCTTTAACTTCCCTGGATTTCCTCATCTGTAAAAATGAAGGAGTTGGCCTAGATTTTTTCTGATGTCCTTTAACTCTAAATCTATGTATGATCCTTCTGGTCACCCAGGTTCACAATTCAAGTCATTTATCTCTGAATCTTCTCTCTTCATTACTCCTCATATCCATCCTTTCAGCTGCCAAGTCTGGTCCATTCTATCACCACTGAGTATTTTCCTAACAACATACCACATATAATCCTCTCTGTCCACACAGCAACCACTCTAAGTCCTTTTCACCTTACATAAACTGTCAGCCTTCTGAATGGTCTCCCTACAACCAGCATGTCTCCTTTCCACAGTCTATCTTATATACAGTAGACTGACGATCTTAAAAAGCAAATTTTACCATGTCACTCCCTTGCTCAAGAAGCTTTAATAGTTCCCCAGTGACTAGGATCAACTTCAAACTTCCCTGTTTGGCATTTAAAACCTTTCAATAACCTGGATTCAACACATCTTTCCAGACTTGTTACATATTGCTCCCCTTTACTCTTTATGTTCCAGTCAAATTACATGACACTGGCTACTGTGCTCATGCTTTTTTATAGGCTGTTTCCTATGGAAAACTCTACCATCTAATCTTAGTCTCTTGTAATCTCTAGCTCTAGTCAAGGCTGAGCTCAAATGCCACCTTCTAGGTGAGGCCTTTCCACATTTCACAATTGTTAATGCTTCTACTCCTGAAATTGTTTTAAGTCATCTGTCTGTGTACATATTGTTTCCCCCAGTAGAATACAAGTTGCTTGAGAGAAAGGGCTGTTTTCATTTTTATCTTTGCATCTCCAAATGCCTAGGTTTGGCACACAAACAGCTCCTTGATAAAAGCTTGCTGTAAGATAGATTACTTCCCCCTCATTTTTTTCCCATTCTTCAGAGTTCTTCTTGGATTCACTTAATCAGTAACTTCCATTGCATTTACTGCTATAGAAGTCTAATCCTCCAAATACATAGCAGTGGTACTGTGTAGGACAGAGACTCCTATCCAAACAAAATAAGTAACTCAGAGATTTTTCAAAGTAGACACAGAAACTCCTTTATTACAATCTCAGAAGGCGTCATCACTACTAGAAGCAGTCTAACACAAAGAAACTCCCCCTTCCCACCACTGACTTTTACTACCACTAGATTGTGAGCTTAGGCTCACAATCTAGACACAAAGAATGAGGAAATACATTTACCCAGTGCAAGGAAAAATACATGCTTGTTTGGCAAAAACCTCAACATGCCAGGAAAGCAGGGGTTTCCACTGTCTTAAATTTCATGTTCCTGTAAACCTCATAATCTGCAGTAAATAGAAACAGCAAGCCTGATGGATGCTGAAGCCACTCCAAAGCTGAGAAGTATTCCTTGGATTTACTTATCCCACTCAGTCCCAACTTACATTTATATAACACGTAAGACTCGTTTTATTGTCCTCACAAGGACCCTAAGTGGTTGGAAGCTAGTAGAGGACCAAAAAGTTCTTCCAATCCACGCCAGACCAAAAGCCTCTTCCTACTCCAAGAAGGGACACTGGGCTTGGGAATTGGAACTGCCCCACCTTGGTGCGACCATGAAAGAATGAAAGAGCAAGTGGCGTCCTAGTGGACTACACAGCCCGCTGGGCCACCCTGAGAACCAGACAACCTGGCTTCTCTCCCGGAAGTGCCTAGCTAGTACAGCTGCTGGCCCACCGAGGCTAAACGGGAATCCGGCAGAGCCTGGTCGGAGGCCTACTGTCCCCCTCCCCCCCCCCCCCCGTTTACTCCTCCCAACACTTCCCTCTTCCTCCCCTTCCCAAGGCACCCCCCCCATCTCGCGCTCCTCTTCCCTAGATATTCCCGACCCCCCCCACACACACGCAGCTCTTCCCGGGGCACACCCCCCCCTCCCCGCCGGCCCTCGAAGCCTTCCCAGCCTCCCCGAGCCTCGCTCACTGTTTGCCGTAGTTGCCCCCCGCGGGCTTGGGCGCCAACTCCTCCCCGGACAGGGAGGACTCGGACTCGCTGTCCGAGCCGGTGGTGAAAAACCGCGACATGGCGGCGGTGGCTCAGGACGCGGCAGGCCAGACGGGACGTGGACCTGGGCCTGGGGACTGGAGAAAACGGAGTGGGTCAGAAGGGCCGCCCCTCGCCGCTGCCCGTGAGGACAAGGGCACGCGAAGCTCGGAGGGGGGTCCCCGCGAGAACTGCTGCCGCTCTGGCCGCCTCCCCAAGCTCGGATGCCGCGAGCACGAGGCAGAAGGCACCTCTTACCAGATCGGGCGGCCGAAGAAAATTGCTCGGAAGCAAATGATGAAACGCAAGGCAAGAGGAGTGTCTGACGTCACTTCCTCCAGACATCAGACACTTCCGGCGGATGGCCCCGCTTCCATCCCGAAAGGGAACCGAGACTGGGAGAAGGTGGGTGTGGCCCTCCCAGGGGGCGGAACCGACCGCACACTAATTTATCAAGGGTTTAGAGATGCAAATCCAATGTCGAAATTCCCTCATTTAGGAGGGAATGATAACTAGTGCTCTTACAGCGCTTTAAAGTTTGCAGAACGTTTATTGCATTTTATCCTTACAATAACCGTGTGAGGTGGTGCTATTTTAAAACTCATTTTACACACAGTGGGCGTTTAATAAGTGTTTATTGATATGACAAAATTGAGGCAGATAAAGCGACTTGCCCTGGGTCTCACAGCTGTCCGACCAATTTTGAACAGGTCTCGGTGACTGCAGGTCCGATGCTTTATCCGCGGCGCCACCTAGCGGTCTCTGGAGGGAAACTGAAGCCCAGGACTATTAAAGAAGTGGCAGATTAACGTGGGGAACCTAGGCTCTTGGAAGACTGGTCTTCTGGAAGAACACTTAGGCTTGTCCTAGGAACAAAAAAAAGTCTGGACTACCTTTCCTTTTTACCTACTGTAATTATTAAAAAGTAATGTCTTTCTTTTTTTTAAACAAAGATTCTGGAATGGAATTAGTGGAAACCTGAATGAAATTGTTCTCTATTTGTCCTATTCTCCAGTCAAGTATGATATTGAATAATGGTGATAACGGGAGTCCTTGTTTTACCCCGATCTTACTGGGAAAGCTTCTAGATTATCTCTGTTACAGTTAGTGCTTCCAGATAGTTTTAGATTCATGCTACTTATCATCATGTTCTTAAGTCTTGTCTTCATCTTCCTGATGTTATGGTCCTCTTCAAGAATTAAGGACAAACCACAACCTGGGAGTAGTGGGAGCTGCCCTAATGGGCAGATAGGACAAGGGTTGTCTGTGGTTTGTCCTCGAAGAGGACCATGATATCAGGAGGACGATGACATGACTTGCAATTGAATTGGATTCAATTCAGTTCCAGTTGGGCAGTTCAGCTTGTCTTCCTCTCCCCTCCCTGTATTCTGCCCAAAGGAAGGTAAATTTTGATGGCTGAAACCCACCTAATTATCTAGGGGTTTACTGGCTAGATTTCTTTCTTAAAGATTATACCTTAAATTCAATTCATTCAGACTTTCATTGATTGGACAACAGGTTCCTGCCCAAGTACCACTTAATGGTTATTTTTCCAGTCCAGCTGGCTCAGAGTGAATGCATAGTAATTGTTTCTCTTTTGGCTCAAAACCCAGAGTGTCTTCCCCTCCCTGTTTCCTTTTTTTTTTTTTAAAGGCTTCCTTTGACTCACATCTTAAAAAGCCCTAATCACTGAATGGCCATTGCCTCACTCAAAGTGAGAACTCACAAAGACCTTAGTCAAGGTCTCCCAACTGCATCCTGGGTACCTCCAGTCTTCCCGATCTATATCTGGCCATTGGACCCAGATGGCTCTGGAGGAGAAAATGAGGCTGATGACTTTGCATAGACCTCCCTCCCTCCAATCCAATTCAATTGCAAGTCATGTCATCATCTTCCTGATGTCATGGTCTTCTTCGACGACAAACCACACACACACACACACACACACACACACACCACAAAACCACACACATCCCTTGTCCTATCTGCTCATGCCTTGCTAGACTTAAACACAGCATTACTTCCATCAACATCTCCCCAAGCCCCCCCTACAAACACCCCTACTCTTCCACTGCTAGAAGCCACTCAAACCAATTAAAACTAAATATCTAATCTCAGATGTTGTCTGAAAGAGGACCATGATGAAAAGGACCTGAAAGAGGAAGATGATGCCATGACTTGCAAGTGAATTAGATTTAAGTGAGGCAGGGCTGTGCAAAGTCACCAGCCTCACTTTCTCCTCCAGAGCCATCTGGGTCCAATGGCCAGATATAGATCAGGATGACTGGAGATGGCCCCCCTAACCTCAACTGGCAGATGCCTGGATGGTAATTCTTTTGAATCCCAGATCGGTTTTCTGTAGGTCTCCCAACAGCAGCTGTTACAAACCTCTCTCCCCACTTTCTTGTCAATATCATCAGCTCCAATGGGTTTAATTACCACCTCTATGCTGATGATTCTCAAATCTACTTATCCTGACCCAAACTCTCTGCTGACTTCCAATCTTGCATCTCCAACCACCTATCAGACATCTTAAATTCAATATATCCAAAACAGAACTCACTAGCTTTCCCTTCACTACCCCCCCCCCATTTTTCCTATTACCACTATCCCAGTCTCTGAAGCTCACAATCTAGGAGTTATCCTAGATTCCTCACTTTCTCTCACCTCTTTATATCCAAGCTGTTCCAAGTGCTGCCAATTTCACCTTTGTAACATCTCCCAAATATTCCCCCTTCTCTCCTGACTCTGACATTGCCACCAGTCTGGTGCAAGCCCTTAGTACTCCACACTCGGATTACTGCAATAACCTTCTGATGTTCTGCCTGCCTCAATTCTCTCTGGACTCCAATCCATCCTTCATTCAGCCACTAAAGTGATTTTCCTAAATCACAGGTCCATGGCATGGCTCCCACTCAATAAACTCCAGTGACTTCCTACTGCTTCCAGGATCAAATATAAAATGCCATCTGACATTCAAAGCTCTTCATAACCCAGCCCCCTCCTACTTTTATTATTATTATTTTTTTTTTGCTTTTTGGAGGGCAATTGGGGTTAAGTAACTTGCCCAAGGTCACATGGCTAGGTTTTTTATTTGTATGTGCGTTAAGCGTCTGAGGTCCGATCCAAACTCAGGTCCTTCTGACTCCAGGGCCGACACTCTACTCACTGCAACACCTAGCCACCCCTACCTCCTACTTCTTATACCTTACTCCCCAAGAGGAACTCTTCAATCCAGTGACACTGATTCCTGAGTGTTCCATGAATATCTTTCAACTCTAGCCATTTCCTCTGGCTGTCTCTTCTTTGCTCTGACTCCTTTAAGACCCAACTAGAATCTGCCTTCTACAGAAAGCCTCTCCCAACCCCTTTTTAATTCAAGTGCCTTTCCTCTGTTAATTATTTCCTATTTATCCTGTACCTAGCTTGCTTTGTATGTATTCTTTGCATGTATTCATGTATGTATTCTTTCCCCTACTTAATTGAAAGCTCTTTAAGGGCAAGGACTTTTTTTTTCTTTTAATATCCTCAGTGCTTAGCACAGTGCCCAGCACATAGTAGGTAATCAATGTTAATTGATTGAGAAGCCTTCTCTACTCTTCTGATGATGTTCAGTAATCTCTGACTCTTATGACCCCATTTTAGGTTTTCTTGGCAAATAAATTGGAATGATCTGTCATTTCCTTCTCCAGCTCATTTTCTAGATGAGGAAACTAAGGCCTATAGGGTTAAGTGACTTGCTCAGGGTCACACAGCTAATAGTGTCTGAGGCCAAATTTGAATTCAAGAAAATGTGTCTTCCTGATTCCAGGCCCAGCACTCTATCCACGGTGCCATCTAACTGCTCTGCTCTCTTGGTGACTCCTGGACTAACTCTCCTAATCTCCAGTCCAAATTAGCAACTGAAATTGGAGATTTTGATTGGATGTCCCATTGATATCTCAAATTTAACATATCCAAAATAGAAGTCATCTTACCCTCCTTTAAACACCCCCCCTCCCCTGTTCTAAACTGCTTTATTTCTTTTGAGAATACTATCAGTCAGTCAACAAAGAAGGGAAGGGGGTAAGAAGGATGGGAAAGGACTTCTTCATAAGGTGAGATTTGAGATGAATCTTGAAGGGTGCCAGAGAAGTTAGGAGGCAGAGGTATAGAGGGAGAGCATGGGGGGATATGTCCTGCAAATTCATGGAGAAGCTAGAATATCATGTATAGAACAATAAGTGTAGCTAAATTGAAGAGTGTGTGGAGGGAAGTAAAAGTGTAACAACACTGTGAAAGTAGGAATGGGCCAGGTTGTGAAAAGCTTTATAGGCCAATCAATTTTATATTTGATTCTGAAGAAGTTAGTAGGAAGCCCCTGGACTTTATGAGGGGCGGGGGGTTCATATGGTCAGACCTACACTTTAGAAAAATCACTTTATTGACTGAGTAGAGGATGTACTGACTGGGGAGAGTCTTAAGAAGACCAACTGGAAGGCTATTGACTAGGTCAAGAGAGTGAGTAGAGGTAAGGGGACATATTTCAGAGATGTAGTGAAGTATAAAAGACAAGACTGGCAGATTGGATGTGAGACTGACATGGAGGATGACACAAGTTGTGAGCCTGGATGACTGGGAGGCAGGTGACACTCTTGATGGTAACAGGTAAACTGCAAAGAGGACTTTGGGGAAAAGCTGAGTTCTATTTTGGACATGTTGAGATTGAGAAGGCTGCCATCCAATGTGAGATGCACAGAAGGCACCTGATTATAGTAGATCTGAGAATCATATGCAAAGAGATAATAGTGGAACAGATTGAAAATTGAAAAGATCACCAAGCAAGATAGCGTAGAGGGGGGAAAGGCCCAAGACAAAGTTTTGGAAGACACCCATTGTTACAGAAAGTGGCCTGGATGAAGACCCAGCAATGGATAGGGGTCAGAGAGGTAAGGAGAAGAAGGAAATAGCAGTGCCATAAAAACCTAGTAAGGAGAGTGTCAATGTCAATGATGGCCACTGTCAAATTCTACAAGGAGGTCAAGAAAGATGAGGATTAAGGAAAGGTTTGGAAAGTGAATTTTCAGTTGAATTAAGAGGTCAAAAGTTAGACTATAGAGGATTTGAAAGCAAGTAAAAGTCATCCTCTGCTTCTCATCATTTCTGCCCAAATATCTATTCAGGTACCAAATCTTCTCAATTCTGTTTTCCTAATATCTCTCCCATGTGTCCTAGTCTCTCTACTTACCACCTCTCACCGAACTATTACAATAGTTCCCTCAATGGATTCCCTGACTCTTCCCAATCTATACTTCACACAGCTACCAAAGTGATTTTCCTAAAGTATGGGTCTAACCAGGTTACTCCCTTCAAAAAGCTCCAGTGGCTCCTTGTTACCTCTAGGATAAAATGCAATCCTTGACAATCTAATTCCTAGTCTTATCATATATCACTGTCACACGTTTTGGTCTAGCCAAAAGAACCTTCTTTTTATATAAACCTTCTCTTTATCAGAGAACATTCCATCTTCCATTCCCTTACCTTTGTAGAGTAGCTATATCCTGACTGAAATGAACACCACTTCCCTTCTCCCCCTCAGCATCCCTGTTTTCTTCAAAGCACAGACCTGGAGTCAGAAAGATCCAAGTTCAAATATGGCCTCAGATACTTAATGTGTGACCCTGGGTAAGTTACTCAACTTTAGTTCCATCAATTGAAAAAATTGGCATAATTGAGAGTACCTACCTGGCAGACACACTATGAGGGCCACATGAAATATTTGTAAAGAAATTTGCAGTGCCTAGCATATGGTGGGTAAGTGGCTTATATAAAATGCTTATTCCCTTCCTTGCTTCAAAGCTCAACTCAAAAATTTCCTCATAGCCTTTCCTAAGCTGCTTTATATATCTACCACCACCTCCTTCCAAAAAAAATTCATAACCTTGTATTTATTTAATAAATATTTATTTATGGAGTCATACAGAGCTAAGTTAAAAGCTAGACCTCACAAGGCCATACAACCCTCTCATTTAACAGAAGAAAGTAATTTGCGTAAAATTATGGTGGAACTCGAACTTAGGCCCTCACTTTATACCACATTGCCTCCAGTTTCGTCATTTGTCCTGACAGAATAGCAGCTTCTTGAAGGCAGAGACTATTTAATTTCTGTCTTGGATCTCCAGTGCCCTGGCACATTAATCAACTCTTGTTGATGATCAGAACCATTAGTGTGTATTTTAAAGTCAGACTTTTATCATAATTTCTTGCAACAGATTTCAGGAAATCTAAAACTGCTCACTTCAGACAGCCCATCTTCCAATCCCTTCATTTTACAGAAGAGCAAACCAACAGGGTTAAATGCCCTACCTAAAGTCACCCCAAGGATAACACCAAACCCAGCACTCTTTCCACAACACTCCACTGACCAAGCTCCCTGATCAAACTTAGTCATTTTCTACTCAGATCAGGTAAGAATGCAAAAAGACTAAAAATTGTTTTAGAACCTCAAGCTATATGATGATTCCTTACGTTACAAGGTGGGCATGGGCAAAGAATTCATGGGCAAAGAATTTTGTAAACCTTAAATCATTACAAAAGACTGTTAGAGATGGTGAGCTTTTTACAGCTAGGACAAAGTCAGTGAAAGCATCTGCTTATAATTTCCAATTCATATAGGAATATCAATTTCACTTAGCAAAATTTCTTCACCTAACATATCTATAATAATGTAAACATTGCAGTATAAGTAAGGTCTATGTGATAAAGAGCAAGAACATGACCTGGTTCCTTTGATCATACTGTTTTCCACAGCACGTTAGGGAGACAATTTAGTATAAGAAACTGAGTGTTCAACTTGGGAGTTGGAAGACCTAAATTTCAGTCCTGGCTCTAAAGCTTATTAGCTATGATGATGGTCAAGTCCCTAAACCTGTTGGGGCTTTAGTGTCCTCACCCATAAAAACTGGTGAGGTGGGGGGGGGCGGCCTGGCTAGGTGGCACAGTGAATAGAGAACTGGCCATGGAGTCAGGAGTTCAAATCTGGCCTCAGACACTTAACACCTACTAGCCTGTGACCTTGGGCAAGTCACTTAACCTCAATTGCCCTGCCTTCCTCCCTTCCCCCCCCAAAATGATCAGGGCCTCACAAGATTGCTAAGATTAGAGATTTGTAAAGTGCTATGTAAATGTGAACTATTATGCTGTTATCAGGTTCTAACTAGATCCCTCCCTGGGGCCTGATGATGCCACTGGGATCCCAAAGGTCAGGCCAGAAGGCTCTGGCAAGGCCTCCCAAGCTAAAAGGTCCAGCACAGGCTAGGTAAGAGCAGCTCATTTTTAGCCACAGCTAAATCTGTCTAGTGAAGCATAAAGAGTCTGACATCTGTCAGTGGAATGTCCGTGCTTAACAAAAATCAAATGCAAGCATTACATTAAAAGCAGTTATAGATTGCTTTTTAGATACTTCCTTTGGGATAAGAAGGGACAGGAGTGGAAAAAGAGCTACAAAATGTAGCTATTTTTATTAAAAGTGATTATAGTTTTTTTTTCCCCAAAGGAAAAAGTGACATCTTAGGTAATTTTAATAGGCACTTTAATGCACCTTATTAGGGAGATATAATAATCATGTCAGTAGGACTATTCCTGTAGTGTTAATTGTAAAGAAGAAGACTAAGGAGAGAACTAGGAGAGGAATTGGGGGTAGAGGGGTGTTTTTTGATAACCCGAAGCCACATGGTACCTAGGAGCCATAGGATATACTCTATCCTATAATGAAACAAAAATAAGTTCATAACTATTCATTGGGAAGGAAAAATTATTTTGAGTCCCTGCTGTGGAAGGCCCACACCAAAGGCCTAGCTAACTTCATGAAAACCTACCACATCAGCTTTGAGACGAAGACTAATCCTCACTGGTTCCCCTAGAACCTTTTAACTCCCAAACCTATCTGCTGACCCTTGTTATTCGTCGTGCACATCTACATTCCTTCTGCAGAGACTGGACACACAGCTATTTGATAAAATATGTTGTTAATGGAAGAACATGAATACCAAATTTCAGCACTCGACTGGCAGTCTGATGTTGAAAACTCAGTCTGGTGGTAGAAGATAAATTACATATAGATCTTCCTGGACATTCTTCCAGGGCCTCCAACCATCCACTCGGTCCCATTGTAACAAGCACATTCATTAAGTTTCTCTTGCATCCAAATCCAGGGGAAAGTTCTGTAGAACTCATAGAGGAATATGTCTTCTAGCTTATTCTGTTCCCAGGCTATAGGAAGGGCTCCAAAATGTGTCAGGTGTCAATGACGCCGGCATAGGAAATCATGCAGAGGCAAGGCCAAGGCCCCTGACAGAGAGATTCCCAAGGTATCTGCTATGCAGGCAGTCGCCATGGCAAATTCCCGGTGCTCATCCTGGGTCTAGGAAGAGCAAAAGAGAGGTCAGTCAAAAGAATCCTCATTTTTTCCTCCTCTTCCCCTACTATTGCTTCACCTTCTCCTTCTTGGGGTCAGGGACTAGGTACTTCAGACTCACACAAAACTAAGGAGCAGTACCTGACCACACGATAAATAAGACTACAAGACCCTGTGTACTCAGCCCCTTCCCCCTACCCCATCCCACCCCACCCCACACCTGCTGACCTCAAGTGCAACGTGATAGAAGGTGTTTACATAGGCAGCTCCACCCAAGGATCCCTCATACAAAATGATAAGGAAAACAAGGTAGATGCTGGGAAGGAAACTGAACCACACTTCGACCATCAGGAAGCCGAGATTCAGGAACTAGTGGAGAAAAAGAACTGTGTCAGTAACAGAATCAGTGAGTAGGGAAGGGCATAACCTCAAGGGGGAAGGTATAGAGTCTATGGGTGAGGCCTTTTGACTAAGTCCAAGTTTTACAGAACAAATCCTTTTATTAAGGGGATTTGTTCTGTGAAGTTTGGATTCAGTCCAAGGGCCACACTTAAGGACCTAGAGGGCCACGTGTGGCCTCGGGTTCCCCATCCATGGGATAGACTCTAATAATGAACTTCAGTAGGATTCCCAGAGCAAGAAAAAAAAGAGAGGTTAAACAGAAGAAACTCCTCATGGACACCAATACCAATCTCTCACTTAATAGCTCACTTTGTAAACCTTAAAGCACTACTCTTCTCATAGCAACCCTCTGATATGGGTAATATTATATTCCCCATTTTCAAGATGAATAAAAAAGTAGAAGTTATATGACTTTTCCCATGGTTCCTCAGCAAGTAACTAGCATAGCTGGTGTCCCGAATCGAAGTCCAGGGCTCTTTTCATTACAATACCCAAAGTTTGCCTAACACTCAGAGTCCCTGTTTTCCATCAGCAAGAGTCTCTCAGAGTCAAGTGAACGATAAAAACACTGGAAGGATGAAGGGATGGAGGGATTTCAAAAGAGAACTGGGAACCGTACCTGAAGCACTGCCAATAGCCAAATGAAACGGAACTGGCAGCAACGTAGAGAGGATCGGGAGACAAAGACTCCAACTTGGTACAGCATCTGGTACCTGGGAAGAACTGAGTGATGAAAAGGACCCCCCTTCTACTGGTAGAGCCCAGGTCCTCTGAGGAGCCTGCCCCTCCAGGCACCCTCCCCTCCCCCGATTCTATTCTCACCATCGGTACTGCTGGGCATGGCTCAGAGATGTGTTTCTGAAGAAGAGGAGCTCAAACTAGGCAGAGAAGCAGATTACAGGGAGTTATGAATGCCTCCTCCTCACTCCTTTATCCCAACCCTCAGGTTTTAATCCTCATACTCCCTTTTCCTGATATCCCTCCCCTATATCTTCTTACTCACCAGCCCCTGGTTGATAAAATACTCAGCAAAATAAACGAGAGCCAAGGGGACAATGTATTTCAGGAGACCCTGGAAGGTTCAGAGGTTAAGAGGGTGAGTTTTTGATGCAAAGTTAGATTCAGTTCTAGGCCTGACAGTTCTCTGGCCAGACACTAGAGTGACAACCCCCATTACTGAACCATTCCCTTACCTACACCCACATCCAAAGTTATATCACTTTATCCCCTATCCTATTTCCCCATACCTTAAAGACATTCCACCTGTCACTGAAAGAGAGGCTCAGATTGAAGTTGGGGTCTGCTGGGAAAAGAGGAGTGAATTAGAGAGAATTTCATCCTTTACCCTCTTTAGGAGAAGGCCCAGGAAAGGGGGCCCATAGACAAGCAGGGAAGTGTCAGAAATTGCCAGGGCAAATTTGAACTATATGTTTTTTTAAAAACCCAAGATGTACACATTAGAAGTACAAAAAGACAAAAACCTTCATAACAGAAGTTCCCAGTTTCACATAAATTCCCTTTTTTGTTTTTTTTATGGACATCAAAATGTTTATATTTATTGAAGTCTATTAGTAATAAAAAGTGTATTTTTAAAAAGGAGACCTAGGGGTGGCTAAGTGGCACAGGGAATAGAGCACTGGCCCTGGAGTCAGGAGGACTTGAGTTCAAATCCAGCTTCAGACACTTGACACACTTACTGGCCATGTGACCTTGGGCAAGTCACTTAACCCCCATTGCCCTGCTTTCCCCCCTCCAAAAAAGAAAAAGGAAGCCTAAAGAGATCACAGATTTAGGGCTAAAAGGGACCTTAGAGGTCATCTATTCCAACCCTCTCATCTTATAGATGAAGAAACCCAAGATTACACAAATAGTTAAGTAACAGAACACATCCCCTAACTCCAAATCTAATGCTCTCTTCACTAGAGCACATAGTAAGTTATTATTATTCCTCATAATAACAATTCCTAGCTTTAGGCAATGATTTGTTTTCACAGTGCTTTCCTGTTTGACCTTATCTCACCCACCCTCCCCCTCAACCCCCAAGATACTGCGAACCAGAGCTCATTATTCTCATCTGCCAAGTGAAGACCTAAGTGACGTGAACAACCTCCCAGAACAAGCCAGGCTGTCTCCTGGGCTCGGGGAGACCGCCGACTCACTCACGGGGCTTTGAGTTCTCTCCTGCCATGAAGGGCTGCTGAGTTGAGGTCTCAAGCCCCCCATCTCTCTGGGAAGCCAATAAATCTGGGGACTTGAGCAGCAGAAAGTAACTGGAGGAAAGAAAAAAAGAGGAGAGAATCTCGAAGTCTCTCCCTTTTCCCTGACTCATATTCCTTTTCTACTCCCCACAGGAGAGTATAGAAGATGAAACAGGAAGAGATACTTACGTGGCCAGCAGGAGAACAGGGATGCCCAGCATAGAAATTAGTGTGTTTTCAGGGGACAGACCAACCATGGTCAGACCAAGGTAGGACAGAGCCCCTAGCACCCCTGCCCCACCAGTGCCTGAGGACCACCAGGAGACCACCTCACTGAAAAGGAGACAGCCAAGAAGAGGAGCTGTAGGAGCGAGATCAGAAGGACTGCTATGCTCCTCACCCCCTGCACCCCCCCAAAACAAACCTGCCACACGCTCTCCCTTCCCTCAATTTACCTGGGGTAAAAGGCAGTAAGGGCTAGAAAGGTGATCTCCCCCAGCCCACAGGAAATACTGGCCAGGACCACACCTAGTGACAGGGAGGTGGAGGTCAGCCCCGTGGAAGTGACCAAATCTTTCTCTTGTGTCATGTTGCCCCAACCCTGCCACCCTGATCATACAAACTAAACTCTGCCATGCTACTCAACTCACCACTTAGGCTGGTCATAACTCCCTGGGAAAAGGCAACCAGAAGGAAGCTACCAGCAGCACAGGCTCCACAAAGGATAATTCGAGGGCTAGAGAGAAAGGTAGTCAGTTAGTCCTTTTCCTCTCCAATTTTAACCCCATTTAACTTTCAGAACATGACCTTTTTTGCCTGTTTCCAGCATTCTTGCTTCTCTTCCCCGACCACCCATATTCCATCTTAAAGTTACTTAGAAACAGAAGAGACTTTAGCAACATGTAGACCGAATATCCTCCTCTCTGTGTGTGTGTGTGTGTGTGTGTGTGTGTGTGTGTGTGTGTGTGTGTCTTTGGAGGGGGGAAGGTAGGGAACTTGCCCAAGGTCACACAGCTAGTAAGTGTAAAGTATCTGAGACCAGATTTGAAGTCAGGTCCTCCTGACTCCAGGGCCGGTGCTCTATTCACAGCACCACCTAGCCACCCCTAAACCTCTTATTTGAAAGAGGAAACTGAAGAACATAGACAAGTAATTTGCTCATGGTCTAGTATGTCAACTAAATGCAGAGCTGGGATTACTGCCCACGTCTCCAGGCTAGTACACTTTCACAGAATCATAGGGTTGAGTGGAAAGGAAGGGAAGAGATTATATGCCCCAACCTTATTTCACAAATGAAGGAACAGGCCCAGAGAAACTAAATGACATGCCTAAAATCACACCAAACTACTCCATCTTCCTCCTTTTCATGCCCCATGTGCTACAGACCTGTAGGGCAGCAAGTGAAGGCCGAGAGGAGCGAGAATCTTGATAATGAATGTAGGCAGAATGTCAGCCAGGAGGACAGCCTAGGATAGAATTTATAAACAAGATTTCATTTTCAACCCTCTGGATAATCCAGGGCCAGGGCTAGAGATTAAAGATTACCCTCATAAGGCAGAGGACAGAAAGTAAAAAAGGCTGTCTCGTGTGAAGTAGGTGGACAGACTTCTCTTTGTTGCCACAAGGGCAGAGCGTTCAGATCTAGAGGACCTTAACAGGGGGAAATTGGGGATGGAGCAGAAGGCTTTGGGGAATCATGAACAGCACTCACAGCTGTCGACACAGGGTTGCAATCATATCGAGATGTGCCATTGTGAGGAGTAGGTGTTGGCTCTGGATCCACCTGAATGAAGAAAGGAAAAGTCTGAGTTATCCAATATCTTAACAGTAATTGCTGCTCCTTTGTAAAGTATGTCAAAGCTTAAATTACAAAGCAATGTCAACCATCCTGAGCAACACTTCCCAACCCCGGGGGAGGTAATCTACTCCACACTGGATCTAGAACTGGAACCAACTGACAAGACTGAGGATTGAAGGTTAAGTACCTCAAACCTCACCCTTTTACAATGAACCAATACCTCATACTCCCTCCTAACCCCAACCATTAGGAAGGATTCTCCTCACCCCTTCCCACCTCTTATAGAGGAAATAACCAAATACCACTGGTCCAAAGAAGGGTGTGACAAGTAACAATTTACTGCTCTACCTCCATGTTCTGAGTCTAAGAGTGCCTAGGGAGAAAGCTCCTTTCTCTGGCCACTATTTCCCATTCCCCTTCATATCCATCCATGCCTGCTCCATCCCTCCCACACCCTTCCCCCACTCTATCCTAACATTACACTGTGCTATCTGGAGCCTTTATTTGATTATCAAGAAACTGCCCTTCATATTGCATCTGCACTCTTCTCCCCTTGATGTTGTTCAGTCGTTTAATTGTGTCTGACTCTTCATGACCCCATATGGGGTTTTCTTGGCAAAAATATTGGAGTGGTTTGCCATTTCTTTCTCCACCTTATTTTACAGATGAGGAAACTGAGGCAAACAGTTTAAGTGACTTGGCCAGGGTCGCAGGGCTAGTAAGTGTCTGAGGCTGGATTTAAACTTGGGAAGATGAATTTTCCTGATTCCAGGCCCAGCACTCCATCCACTGTGCCACCAAGCTGCCCTATTTATCTATACATAATCCCATAATGTAATCAGTGCTCAATATGCTGCATAAATCAATAACTGAATGCTGTTCTTGCCAGTAACTCAATGTGTAATTGTGGATCAGCCTCTGTGGGTCCCAATTTCCTCCTCTGAAAGATAAGGATGACCCTCCATTGTCCAGAATACCTAGATGATGCTTAAGGTCCCTTCCAACTTTAAATGAGAAGCCCTATCGTTATTGGCAACTCACATGGCTGTTATTTTCAGGTGTCCTCTGGTTCCTGAGGATGTCATGAGCAGCACTGAGCATCACCACATAGGAAAAGTTGTTGCAAAGACCTAGGAGCCTGAAAATGAAAAGGGAAGCGATGCTCAGAAGACAGCTTAGCTTTCCTCTCCCAGCTTCCTCCTGAAGCCCTTCTGCTGGCCACTTCTCTCAGACCAGCTTGCACCTCCTCACCACATCCAGGTACTGACATTTCACTATGTACAAAGTGACTTGCATTGTTTTTCCTCTCTTCCCATGATTTCTTTCTTCTCTGCTTTTCCTGTCCTTTTCTCCAATTTCTCAGAGGCTCAAACTGAATCCCCACTCTTCCATGACGACTCCCTTAACTATCCTACCCTGAAGCAACTATCCTACCCCTCCAACAACATAGGGTACTTTCCTAGCCTACTACTCATTTAATTCTTAGCATATACTGCTTTGTGATAGACACACTATTATTGTCTTATAGAACTGCAATCACAGTTCTACTTCAATACACTTGGCCAAACTATTAAACTTCTCTAGACATCGGCCTCAACTATAAAAAATGTTGGACTAAGATCTGGGTAGCATATGGAAAGAAAGATTAGATGTGGAGTCAGAAGACCCAAGTTCTAGCCTGAGTTTACTCAGTATTCATTGACTTTATATAAAAAGCCTACTAAGTACAAAGCACTGCATTGAGCACTGGTTCTGCCACTAAGTTCCTCTATGGATTTTACCTCCCTAATCTGTAAAATGAATGGCCTTGAGTTAAATGAGTCAACATGCTCTAATATGCAAAATCTTTGGCTGCAATTCAACTTTTCATATATTTATTTTGTGTTGTTTCCCCTGTTAGAATGTAAGCTTTTTGAAAGCAGAGGCTGTCTTGTTTTTCTATTTGTATTCTCAGAGTTTGCACTGAATAAGTGCATCCCCTACCACCATTCATTCATTCCATCTAAACACCTAGGGTAGAAACTTTTTCTTATACAAGGCATTTTTCACTGGACCCAGTACCCAAACAACTCTTGTTCTTCTTCTGTCTCATCTACTTTATTTATTCCTTCACCCCTCTACTTCTTCTATTCCTAACCCATCTCTATGTTCATTTTGCTCCTCCTCCTAGGGTCCACTCTGGTCCCTCCTCCTCTATCCCCTCTGACTTTTCCCATAGTGACTCACCAAAAACCGACCAGGTTTCTCCAGTGGACAGATTGGACCTTTGGCTCAGGTGATATTCTAGGGAGAAGCTCCTCTCCTAGAATAGGAAGGAAAAAAGAATCTTCAATTCAATTTAGCAAGCATTTATGCAGCACCTATTACATACAATATTCTGTGGTAGGCATTATGGGGGAATAAAAAAAAGGGCTGTCCTTGCTCCTATGGAATTTATTGCCTAGAAGAAAAGCTATAACTTATATAACTATAATGTAAAATAAATTATAAGTGCACAAGACAGTACAAAGACATGTGAGGTCTGAAAAAAAGTATTTGTAACTTTGGGAAATTCAGGAAGGCTTCAGAAAGAAAGCCGGCCTTGGAAAATAAGTAGTATTTCCACAGAAAGAGCTAGGAGTTGACAAAGAGGGATATCCACCAAAAATACAAAAATACCCAAAATACAAAGGCAGGAAAGCATGGGATGGGTGGATGGAGAGAAGTTCACTTCAATTCTCATTCTCTATTATAAGCTATGAATGGGCTATCTGATAAACAACAGCTGAGTTATTAACATTGTTTTGGTTTTAGACGCTTATCGAGTACTTTATACACATAATCTCATCTGATCCAAAGTCTCCGAACCACAACATCGGCGCTCTTTCCGACACCCACCCTATGCTCACTGGCAACAGGGGATGACCATACTCTGGTAGACCCTGTGTCTCACCAGCCCATGCCATTAGCCAGGCCTGTCCAGGCCCCTCCGCATATAAGACACCGGGAGCCCAGTCCCAGAGGGGCCCCCGGAGAACCACTCACTCTCTGAATCTGAATGCTGCTGCCAGGTGTCCGTGGAAGCCATGGTGGGATCAGCAATCACCAGCAAAGCCTGGCCCCGCGCAGAAGATCACGGCGGCCTCATCAGACTTCGGAGGGCCGGAAGGAAGGTGCTAGCCAGGCCAGTCGGCCCATGGGGCGTCTTCCCTCCTCCCCCAAGACTGCAGGATGTAGTTACCGTCGCCCCAGATAGCCTACGTGGCCAGAGCGCACGGCTGAGCCGCTTAGGGTCAGGACAGAGAAGCCCCCGGCCAGACATAAACAGGTACCACCAGTTGAGGAGTCATGTGATCTTCACGAGATGCTTTCGGTCAGGTGGACGCTCTCTTCCGGCTCCTCCCCGGATGAGCGCAGAGTCTGGCTAAGACTGAGAGAAGAAGGGCTCAAGGGAGCGGGAAGTTTCTGATCCCGAGGCAGGGCTGGGCGGGGAGCCATCTAGCGACGAAGCCGATCTCAGGGTCATCCTGGACCCGATGTGAACCTCGCCCGCCCTTTTGTGGCTCTGGAGCCGTTTGATCCATTGCCTGTTATCCCCGGCCACTTGCCAGGACCAAAGATGGCTGCGCCCTGTCCTGTTCGCTCGCATCCTTTACCTTTAAAATCCTAATGTAAATGGAGCAAGTCTTCACAGAGCACTCTGGAAGGAGCTCTCCAGACCCTCTCGTCTTTGCCCTTTATTACACGCCCACTTCATATAGTGATGGGGTGGGCCAAGTAGTGAACCCCGAAAATGGAATCCTAAATGCAATTCGGCCCCACCCTAGCTAGGTGTGTGGCCTGGAGGTAACGGTCTTGACCTCTTCTCCGGGGCCAGGTTTTCTTACCAGGCAATTGGACAACTTTAATGGGTTACTGTTAAGAAAGTGATTTAGAAACCTTAGAGGGTGAGATAAATGCTAATGTTCCTGCAGGTAGTGCTGTATAGGGTGCTAGGAACCCTGAAATTCAAGGGTACAGGGCGGGCTTGCCTCCCAAGAATTTGGCCACTCAAACCTCCTTTTAGTCAGAGACAAAGTTTTGTTGGTTTTTTTTGTTTTTTTTTTTTTTTTGGTCTCTAATAGAAGCTGGCGAGATTCTAAGAATCTACAAGTTTGATGAGTGATGAGGGAAGGTTAATAGGTTCTACCAGGGACCCTGATCACTATCAGTAACCAGAAACCCTGCAATTCAGTCTGGAAAGAATTCACCAGGCTCAAGCAAACTGGAAGCCGAGATAGTAAAAGTTTATTGTTACGCTGTCGGGCAAGAGTTCTTAGGGAACCTGCAAACTTACAGAAGTCACAGGTATAGTTTTAAGGAGTCAAGACAGTAAATCTGGTGTCAATTATGCTGGTGAATAAGGGTGGGATTAGGAAGGAGTTAAGGAGTGGTCAGTGCTTAAAGGAACATGCACTTTTAATATCAACTGCACAGGTGTATTGCCCATAATTCACTGGGAGATAGCCCAAGGTGAGGCTACCTGGAGATGTGGTTTTAGGCCTGAAACTTCGCCTAAGTCATCCAGTAGTCAGGGCCAACTGAGGAGTGCCTAGTCTGCCACCCATCAGTGTCAAGTTTGACAAGATGGATGATGGGAACGAAACCTGAGACTCAGTATGGGTATAATTGGCTAAGGAGTTAACCTATAGATAGGGCACTGAAGGATTCATGGTGGCCACTCTCCTAGGGGAGATAACATTTGCCTAAGCTAAAATGTTTATAGATAGTTTAGTGAAGAATTCGTAGGTAGCTTTTATTGTTTCAAACAGAGATAAACAGTTCATGAATTGTTGCTGGGCAGAGTACTGGCAGGGGGAAGGGGCAGTGTTAATGCTTTGAGACTGGGGAGGGGGAAGTGTGATTTTACAGACTTGTTTTGCAAAATGATTTTACAGACATAGATCCCAAAGCACCCCATTTACAAACTGATGTTACAAACATAGATTGATGTTACAAATGTATATATCCCAAGCACCCCATCAATGAGGATGGGACTGATGTTTTATACAGAAAAAGGCTGTGAGAAGATCTGAAGGATCAAGGAGTGACCAGTAGCCTGGGGTGGACCCAGTGCAGACCAGGAGGGCCATGAGGAAAGGGCAATTGAGAGGATTATACTGGGATGGGCCAGAGGCCTCAGGGAGATGCTAAGGACTTGGTTGCTGAAATTTGTGGGAAGGTTCAAGGGCTTTTCAGGGGTCCAGGTCCTAACCCCATCACTGGCAGCTGGGTGGCAAAAAGATAAAGCTCTCAGGGAAAGGTCAGAAAAACCTGAGTTCAAATCCAGCTTTAGACACTAGCTATGGGATCCTTGGCAGGACTTCAGTTTCATCATCTATAAAATGAGGGTAGTGATAGCATCTCTCTTTCTCTCCCCCTCCCCCCAACAAAGAAGAGCAAAGATTTTAATCCAATACTTTTTAATTTAAATTTCCTGCAGTAAATATAAATGATAATACCAGTGTTTTGGATCACACATGTAGGAAGATTTGACTTAAATAGGGAATGGACAGGAGACAATTGTGGTAAATTTATGAAATATTGTATCATGATGATTTTCTTTGTAAAGCCTAGACTTAGCCTAGAAGGAGGCAAGGGAGGGTGTTTTCCAGTGTAAGCCCAGAGACCCAGGCCAGAGGGGAAAGCAAGCCCTGGATATTGATAACCAAAGCTCCCTCGACTGTCCCCTGGTGGCATATCTTAAGATTTCACTCTGGGTAGCTCTTAAAAACTCTTGTCTGGAAGAAGAAACCAAACAAACGAAAACTACTCAACCTCATAGTACTTACCTTGAATTGAATTAGAATTGTATGGGAACTTGGGTGTTAATGCAAAAGTGCTTGAATCAGAGTATACTGTTAGAGGCTGCATTAACAAGTGGAAACAGATACACTATCAAACTGCTACAAGAGTACAGCCCCCAACCCCAAAAAAGAACAAAACAAAACAACCCTGCTTTGTAGGTAACCTCAGAGCTCAGAGCTGGATCAGAGGACCACATATTTGGATCTAGAAAGAACTTAAAAGGTCATGAAGCCCCTTGTCATAGAGATGAAGAAACTACCCCAGAGGAATTTGTTGGGGGGGTGGGGTGGTTAGCACCAGAATTCAAATCAAGGTCTTTGACACAAATCTAATGCATTTTAACAATGTTTTTAATTAATGAAAAATTATTTTCTTTCTACATCCTCCTTTGGAAAAACAAAAAGAAAACCTTGCAGCAAATATGAAGTCATGCAAAAAAAAATTCCTGCCTCCAATTCATTTTTTATCATTATGATGCCTTTAATAAGGTTCTGTACCTCCCAAACCTCAGTACTCCCTGTTAAATCTGATTAAAGAGGTCTATTATCTACTAGCAGGATCCTCCCTCCCACAATGTAGGTATAGAGTTCCAGCAGGTACCAATGCCCTGACAATCCAGAGCCCTTCACTCTGCCCTAGAAGGTGTTCTAGTCATCCCCCAAAAGAACTCAGTGCTTTGAACTCTGACTTCCCTTTGCTTGCCCCCCTACCACTTTATGACCAGAATTTTCTTGAATGTAGGGTCCCAAGAAAGCAGCCCCAGGCTGAAGGCATGCTTTGGATCAGCATCTATTCAAAATCATAAGTCTTATATGCCAATTTCCTTTTTAGATGACCAACCAGAAGACACATTAGTTTAAAAGAAAAGATACCTAATTTAATGGCATGGCAAGATAAATGACAAAGAAAACCCAGCTCTTCTTGCCCATACACAAGGATGTACAGATTTTCGTGTTCGTTTTTCCTACTGCTTAGAGAAGGAACATGCTTATCAATACATTCCTAAGTCATCCTAATTATAATTCTCAGTCTCTAAACCTACCATTTGCTTCTCCCTCATAGGATTGCTCAAGTTATCTGTTCTGGTGATGTCATCAAGCTGTGATAAATAATACTGATGTCCTCTGTTAGGCTATTCTCCCCAAGCTCTGCTGCCATCTGTTGCTGCTCTTTGACCACTGGGGAAGGGGGCTCCACTCTTTTTCAGTTCTTAGTTCCAGGACCTTCCCAGTCCTTATGTGTGAGACCCACATCGGCTACCAAATAGCCAGCAGAAGCCCTTAGGCTAATGTGACAACTTTCTTGAAGTACTTTGCTTCTTTCTAAGCTTCCATTTCCTGAGCTCAGTCTTCTATTTGGCTTAGAGTGATCACATGTTTCTCAGTTCCCATAAGTGCCCTAGATGCTAGCATGGGTCCTGGGGGGTGGGGGTGGGAGGGGTCACACTGGGAATTTCATCCGGCAAGATTAGAGGGATAAAGTGAAGCTGGTAACTTTTACCTTGACATGCCACAGGCACTAAACTCACTGTTCTCACTCTTCTTGTTTCCCCTTCCCCCACTTACTGTCTTCTCATCTTAGATGGAAGCAGGAACCACAAACCCCAACTTCCTCTCCCAGAGGGGCCTGTGGTTTGAGTTGGGGCTAGGGGTGTTGAAATGGCTGAGGTGTATTAGCACAAGCATTGAGTCACCAGAGCTTTAGTTTCCATGTTTCTTATCCCCACCCTCTCCAATCTTGACATGTTCAGCTCTTTTCTTTACTCTCCAACCCCAGGTCCCCTCTCCCCAATTTGTATCCTGTAGCCTGTCCATGTACTTACAGCTCCCAGACTTAAAGTGGGGATACAAGTTTGTGTTTGTTGAAGTACAAGACTCTATAGCCTGTGGTGTTGGGGGTGAATGGGAGGGGTCAAGGCAGAAAAGGAAGTAGCAACACTAGGGGGAAGGCAGGATGATTGGGGAGGGGAAGGTCATTGCAGGCTTTCTGGATGGACTAAAGACAGACCGATGGAATTCCTGAGGCTTCACTTCCCTGGGGTGCACCATGCCCTTAGGGAGGCTCTGGTGAGAGGGGCAAGGAGATGCCAGGGTTTTAGACCCCTTTCCCTAATATGTGAGGTCAAACACCCTTTGCCTAACATAGAATCCTAGATCTTTGCTTTTGGGAAATCAGATTTCTTACCCTCACAAGATCCCTGATCCCTGTCCCAGTTAAAAGATCCTGGGAACCCAGACCTCTGTCTCTTCTTTCTTCCAATTTCCCTGATACTAGCTATCACCTTCACCCTCAACATAGACACACTTTTCTTTTTATGTCTGCTGTTTTGTGTTGTCCTTTCTCTTCCTGCAGGACTTATTATACCCAATTCCCTCCCTGACTCTCCGAAGACTTATAGCTACCTTCCTTTTGCTTTTGCGCTCTCTCTCTCTCTCTCTCTCTCTCTCTCACTCTCTCTCTCTCTCTCTCTCTCTCTCTTTCTCTCTCTCTCTCCCTCCCTCCCTCCCTCCCTCCTTTCTGTTGAAATACCTCTCTCAGCTGAGCTTCTCACTCTTTTTGTCCTGATACACATGGTTTCTCCTTTCCCCTAGAATTATGATGTAGCTGGAAGAAAAAGTTGAGGTGAGGGGGAGTCACCGTTCTGTGTCCTCACACCTCATCCCTACCTCCTTTTCTCATTCCAGGACTCCCTAAGCACCTTTGCTTCCTACTTCTTAGGGGACACAGTTCCCTCTGCAGAGGAAAGGAGGGAAAACCTCAGCAGGACAGATGGGAAGAGAGGGGAAGAGCTTGGGGAAATGACTGCAGAAGGGAACCAGCAAGCTGAGGAGTCTAAGGCAGCAGCGGAAGAGGAAGTGATCAGCTCCAGAGATCTGGAAGATACTTTTTCCTCTAGAGGGTCAGAGTCAAGAGAGGCTTGGGAGAAAGGGAAAGAAAAAAAAGCCAGGGAAATCCAGGAATCAGAGGCTGAGGGAATCTGGGAGACAGGAAAAGAGGTTGGGATACGCTTGAATGAGGAGATGACCAGGGTCTGTAGAACTTGGGACAGCAGCCACAAGAATTCCAAAGAGGCTAAAGGAGAAATCAGAGGGAACTACAAGGTAGAGGTCCAAGGAGTTGGGTGTATGATGGGGATAGAGCCCAAGCAAGGTCAAAAGATAGATGTAGTAGAGGCTAGAGAATGCAAAAAAAAAGGGATCTTGGTTGAAGGATACTTGGAGACAGAAGGATTTGCCTCAGAAGAAAAGGGTGTCAAAAAGCCAAAAGCACAGGACAAGAAAAATCAAGAGCCTGGTAAGGAGAAAGTCAATGTAGGGAAAGCTGAGAACTACTGGAAACAGGAGGAAATGGAGCCTGTGGGAGAACAGAAGGAGGAAGTCAAGGAGACAAAGCCAGGAGATCTTGAAGAGAGGGCTTTGATAGCCTTCAGGGTAGAGTCTGAGAATGGAATAATCTGGGAGAAGGAAAAGGAGGACAGACAAACACCAGAGATAGAAAGAAATGTCAGAAATTGGCAAGAGGCAAGAGAAGGTGAGAAAGCCCAGAGGATGAAAAAAGGAGATCCTGGGAATGGCCAGAAGATAGAAATAGAAACCAGAAGCTGTGAGACCAAGAAGGTACCTGATGGAGCCCTGGGGGGAGGATTTGGGAAAGATGGGAAAGTAGAAAATTCTGAAAAACAGGAGGTAGAGAAGCATGAGGTCAAGGGAACTTGGGAGGCTGAAAGGAGTGAGATTACATGTGCAAAAAAGGAAATGGAAAAAGAAGTGGCTTGGGAAGTCCAAGGTATAAAGCTAGTGGATATAGATATAGAAAAGCTACAAGGAGTCCAAGAGCCAGGAGAAAAGACTGAGAGAAGAGACAGTGTAAAATCTGAGGTATGGATACCTTCAGTCATGGAGAAAGCTGAGGCCAGGGAAGCTGTAAAGTCAAAGACAGCAGAAACAAGTCCCAAAAAAGAAGCTGAGGAAGCCTGGAAGGCAGAGGATATGGAGATCAGTAGAGAATGGAAGATGGAGGTGATTCAGAGGGCCTGGGACACAGAAGAGGCTGTTGGGAGAGATTTGAAGAAGAAAGATAAGGAGAGGGGGACTGAGGAAAACCCATTCCCAGAGCAAGTTCAAATCCAAAAAATAGGGAGGGAAGAAGTGGCAGACTTCTGGGTCATGGAAAAAAAGGAGACTGTGAAAGTTTTAGAAACAGGGATGGAAGTTGAAGGAAGTTGGGGCTTGGAGGGAGAGGCTGGGGAAAGCTGTAAGAATCAGTCAGAGCAAAATGCAGGCCAGGACATTCAAGAGACTACAATCTGGGAAGAAAAACTCGATAATGTTAGTAAGAGCAAAGAGATGGGGTCAGTGAAAGCTAAGGAAGTCTTAGGAGGCTGGGAGATAAAACCTGGGAGGCCCCAGGGCATTGAGGAGAAAGAGAGAATAGAGGACTCAGATGAGATTTGGGTAACAAGGCCAGAAAAAGAGGGAGAGGGAGCCAAGTTAATGAGAGAGGCAGAGGTGGGAAAAAGACAAGAGTTGGAGACAAAGGACAAGGTAAGCTATGGGACAGAGGAGGTCAAGGAAGACCAGAACCCTGAGGAGATTGGGGGAAACTGGAACATGGAAGCAGAAACTGAGAGAGCCCAAGAGACAGAGAACAAGTCCAGGGAAGTTCAGGATCTAAAGGAGGAAGAAGCCAAAGGAAGAGAGGAGGAACCGTTCAGAATTCCAGAAGGCTTGGAGAGCTGTGAGATGGAAGCCTATAGTGCCCAAAATATTAAGAACACAGAGAATGGAAATGTCCAAGATGTGAAAAAACAGGATTTAGTTGTAGTAGAAAGCTGGAAGATAACAAGAGGAGAGGTTGAGAGTGGCCAAGTGACAGAAATAGAAGACAGGGGAGGCTGTGAAGGTAAGGAAGAAGTTTTCACACCCCAGACTAGAGAGGACAAGGGAAATTGGGAGACTAAGGGAAACCAAGAGTTCAAACAGCAAGAAGTCCCAAAGGCAAAAGTTAAAACAGGTTGGGGGACCAAGGATACAGGGACAACAGAACCAGAGATGGAGGAGAAAGAAGTCAGGGGAGTTTGGGAGAAGGAGCTCAAGGGAGGCCAAGAGGTTGATAAAGGCCATAAAATGGAAGAGTCTGAAGTCAGAAAACTCCAGGAAAGGGAAGCAATGGAAGCTAAAGAATACTGGGAGGCAGAAGGAGAGGTCATAAGAAACCAGGAGATGAAGGAGGTTGAAGGAAGTCAGGAGGAAGAGGATGAAAGAAGCAGAACCTTGGATTTAGAGACTGGGAGAACCTGGGAGAGGGAGGAGAAAGAATCTGAGGGAGACCAAGAAACAGAATCAGCAGATGCTGAAGAGTCCTGGATAGTTGAGAAAGAGGAGGCAGAAAGCAACTATGAAAAAGAGCAATCTGCCTTCTGTCAGGGAGCAGAGATACAGGTGGTAATGACCAACAAAGAAGTGGAGCTTGTGATAGAGGAAGAGCTGAAGGAGGGGCAAATCAAGTCAGAGAAAAAGCCTGAAGAGGGCAAGGAAAACAGGGAAACCAGAAAGGGGATTGATGGAGACCAGGGTGTGAACTCTGAGAATACCTGGCCCCTGGAGGAAGAGACAGGGTATGAGGAAGACACCCAGGCAGTGGCCAGAGTTGGGGGAAGCCATGCTATAGAGGGGAAATGTTCCATGGACAACCAATATATAGAGAAAGTAGAGGCTAATGAAGACAGGAGGCTGGAGGCAGAGAAAATGGAATGCAGTGACAACATAGAAGAGGCAGGTGGTCAAGGATATGGCAAAAGGGAGGAGTTGGAGCCTGCTGAATATTCTGACACCAAGAAAGCAGCAGGCTGGGGAGATGAAGACAAGGACTCAGAAGCTTCTGGAGTCTGGGAATCCAGTAAGAAGACTGGAAGAGTTTGGGACTTAGAGAAAGCTGACCCTGGTCAAGGCAGGAGAACAGAAGAAGCTGCAGATAAAGGCTCTGGAGCCCTGGAGGCTTTAGGAAACAGGGAGACAGAAGCCACAGCACCCACCAACTCGATAGCACTAAAACTGTCTCCTGCACCCAATCCTGCTGATGAAGCCCAGAGCAGCTGGAGTGAGGTGAGACAATGTGAAAGGACTTTGAAAACCATAAAGTCCTATATAATTGTAAAGTATAATTAAAATGTAAATCGTCATTATTTATATTAATGATAAAGTAAAGTACCTAGTGACATCAGTGAGATTCCAAGAACCAGTTAGAGCCAAACCTTGGACATGACCCCAAGATTCCTCTCTCCCTCCTTTCCCACAGGCCCCCATCCCTGGTCCATGCCTGGACCTCTCCATCCCAAGAAGCAGAGTTCTCCTCTCCAGGAATGCCTCCCAACGCCGATCACGGCCCTCTTTCCGAAGGGCACCAGCACTGAAGAAGAGTGACGATGATGATGAATCTCTGAGCTTCCTTCCCAATGAGGAAGAAGCCCCAGCTTCAAAACTGAGACTGCTCCAGTCTGAGGAAACTGCAGTGCCAAGTGCCCCCAAGCCAGAGGAGACCACAGTCACAGCAAGGAAACGACCTCTAGGCCATGGGTAAGTAGGTGAGGGTGAGGTAGGATCCCAAGCATGACATGTTAATTCTCCATGATCCTCTTTACTCCTTCAGGTTTGGCTTTGCTCATCCCAGCATGATGCAGGAGTTACAGGCTCGTCTGGGACGGCCTAAGCCCCAGTGATCTGAAGTCGAATGAACCGAATACCCCTCCCCTCTTCCACCACTCCCCACCCTTATTTTGCTCACCTACCTTCAAGCCTGGGATGATCTTCCTACCCCATGATGACTTCTAATCATGTATTCTGATCCCTAAAAGGGAAGCCCCAGCTGTGGGTAGCTTTTCCTATTTCACCCAGATGGTGTGGAATTGGAAGAAAGAAGACAAAGACGAAGATGCTTGAAAGAAGAATTAGAGACTTACATTCACTTGTCTTATACCCTTGAACCCTTGACCCCCACCATTACTTCCACCCATACTTGAACACAAGGATCTGCCCACAAATCAGATGAAAGCCTGGAATAAAGGAAGGTGGTTTTGACTTTCATTTGTGGTATCTGCCCACCATCCCTATTACTTTAGGAAGCCCCATTTCCCCTCAGGAAATAGTGTACACAGGTGGATTATTACCTCCATACTGTCCAAATAAATGAGAGGGAGAGGGAATGAGCCAAAAGCCGAGGGATCCTAAAATGAATATCAGCTTGGGCTACCTAGAGCTGAGTTGTTTGAAATAGCTTCAGTGAGGGACTAGGGAAGAGGACCAGGCAGGGGCACTGAACATACCCCCATCCACAAGGCAGCTCTGGCCCTGAGAAGAGCTAAGACACTTGTTAAAATCCTAGTAAAGCTAGTTGTCACAGTGGCCACCACAGCTGAGTAGGGTTAGGCTGGCTCCTCAAAGATGGTTCTGCCCCAAAGAGAAGAGCTCCAAGCAATGGCTAGAGGAGGTAGCAGATGGTCATGGGCACTTTGCCTTTGAAGACTTTCAGTTTTTATCTCCTTTTGCTTTTCTCCCCTCTATTTTCCTGTTCCCAGGTAGCCATACTTTCTGCTATAGGGCCTACCCAGAGGACTTACATGCTCAGAGAAGAAAGAGAAGAAGAGGGGTTATGAGTGTTTATTATTAGGTTGCCCAAGAATGAGTATCTGATCTCATTCTCTGAGTTTCCCAAGTGAGCAGAAGGAAGACTATCCCCCACTTTTTTTTTGCAAAAAAAGAATAAATACAACCAACACTTTCCTGAAAAATAAATAAATATCTGAGAAATAAATACCTTCCCTGAATTTGAAGGGCTCTTAAGTTACAGTATGGGAATGGGCTTGGCAGGTGAGGCAGGAGAGAACCAAAGGGGCACATGCCAGTCTCCTAACCAGAGTCAATATCACTGGCAGGGATAGGTACTTGGACTAAAATCTGGGATCTCTCCCTCCCAAATGGCTCAAGGCAGGGGGCTTGGCCTCAGGTTGGAAACCAAATGTAAGGTAGGGAGGAAAACAATCCTAGAAGGTGATATGGGTAGTAGAGAATCATCGATCCTTGGTTGAAAACTGTACTTCTTAAGTAGCCAGCAACTATGTGTGAGCAGTTCCCTTCGAGAGCAGAAAGAAATCTCGGACAGCTCGGGCAAGTACCAGCTCCAGGGATCGGAGAAGCTGGTAGGTACTCAGGAGCTGTGGCCAGGAGACTTGTTGCACAGTGAGAGAATGTCTTCCTAAGACCCTCTCCTCTGGACCCTGTGTTTCTTTATCCTCCAGAAGACTGTATCCAGTAGCCTTCATCTGTGATAAGAGATAGGGATCGTAAGAATCTCACACAGACCAGGATAAAAGCAGGGAGTTACTCAGGTTATCAGTGAGCCTAGAGGGCAGAGGGAGGGGTGTCCACACCTGGAAATGCAGATGTGACTGCAGGTCCCTAAGGTCCAACTGAGCCATCCACAGGCGCTTCTTCAGGGTACCCCTCCAGCTCTGGTGGCGCTCTAGTTCTCCTAGAGGAGCCTTAAAGTGGCCCAGAAGTCTGGAAAGGGAGCAAAGTCGATCTGGGTCCTGGGAAAGGAAGAATCAGACAGGAAAATAGGCTTAAGGTGGGGGATGAAAAGTTCTCAGTACAGAGCCCCGACACCCAGGCCTTGACTCAGTCATGAAATCATCTCAGACACCAACCCCATCTCTATCCCACCTACTTTCTTCATTCCCTCATTTGTGTAATTCCTTCAAACCCCTCTTCATCCTTCATTCCTAATCACATACCTTCATTACCCCCATCCCATCCTACCCCTATTCTCATACCATATTCCCCGACCTTCACACCCCTCCTCCACCTTATCCTATCCACCTCAGTCTCATTCACTACCCCCTGCATCAGACCCTCATCCATCACCATCCTCACGACCAAACCCTAACCCCATCCTCATCATCAGGAGCTCCTTCATCTTCAACCCTGACAGTACAATCCTCTTCCCTAACTCACTGAAAGTTGAAGCCAGGTTTTGAATGTCATGGTGACATTGGGAAGTTGTTCCCTCAGGGGTAGTAAGTCCAAAGACACCCCAACCAGATGTGTGTCTGCCTGTAGAAGCAAAAGAACAATGTGGGGGAGCTCTCCAAGGTGACTTCCCTTGCCAACCTCCAGCCAACCAAACCTCAACAAGTTTCTCCACTCCCTAGTCAATTGGATTCTGATGACTCACAAAGAGGTGGGCAATACCCCGGATCTCTGAAAGCAGCTTTCTGGTAAGCCTCAGGCTGATCTTGAATTCACTCCTCATGTCCAACAAACCATGGGGAGGTTGCCCTCGAGGCCATGGGACACCCCAGATGACAGCTTTGTTCAGGAGCAAGGAGAGCAGCAAGAGATTAAACCCTTGAAAAAGGGAGGAGAACATGAGATCAGGATAGAACAGGTGAGAAGGGAGTGAGCAGTTGGAACTGCTGAGCACAGCTGACTCCAATTCTAATGGATTTAGAGAAAGATTAACATGGCCTAGGGCTCCCAGAGTATGGCAGGGGTCTCCTAGAGCATCTCAATCCAAAGGAACCAATGATTTGGGCTCCCTTTTACCTGGCTGGATAAGTATGTATGTGTGTGTGTGTGGAGGGGTAAATCTGTGGGTTCCAGTAGGATTGGAACTACTCAGACTTTCCAGAATATATTGGATATTCCCTCCTGATCTAGAACATCAGAAGGAATTAAGGATAGAGATCTAGGGAACAGGCAGAATAGGTTGTGGTAGGGAAAGGACTGAAGCAGAAGGGAATAAGGATTGAGAAGTAGAAAAGAGAAATGGGATTAGTGGGGCAAGAACTTCGGATATGTTTGTCCACTCGTGTGTGCAAGTTGTGAACTCCATCAATGAAAGCAAGGTCTGCTTTATTTAATTTTTATACTTCCCTCAGCACCTAACATGGTGCTCTCCACAGAGAAGGCACTTCAATGTTTGCTTAATCTTTAAATTGGCAGACCACATAGGGAAGACCATGAGGGGCCAGAAGGTTAGGGGAATATAAATGGATGGGGGACAGAGGGGTGAGGGTTGGGGTGAAGAGAAAATGAGTGGATGTTAGAGTACATACAAAGAATAGGGTCAGAAGAAGGATATGGGAGATCAAAGAGAAGAATTACTTTTGGGTGAAGCTTGTAAGGATGGAGGAATGAAGGTTTGGAAAAGGGATAAAAGTTGGAGGGAGGTACAGAGGTATGGGACTGAATGGAGGGAAAATGGGAAGGTGGTCAGGTAAAGGGAGAGGATTAAAGGTTAAGGGAGAGAAGAGAGGTGTGGGTCAGAGGGAAGAGGCAGAGGATGAAAGTTAGGAGAAAGGATTGAGGAAGGGAAAAATTTGGAAGAGCAGGATTAGGGGATGAGAAAAAGAAATGAAGGAGGGACAGAGGAGGGAGGGCAGGAATGGGGAGTAGTGGAAGGGGTACAGTGATAGAAGCCTGAAATTAGTGGTCTGGGGCTTCTCTTTCAGAAAAAGGAAATCTTGTCATTATTAGTTACCCAACTGTCTTTGAAACACAAACCAAAACTCTGATTTGATCTCATCCTCGTCCATATTTTAATCATTCCTCTCCCCAGATAAGGAATGCCCCCACCTCCTATACCTTAACCTGGCTTTTTCCTTCTCCATTCCTACCCTCCCCCCTTTCTAGTTCATCCTGGGTTCCAGTACCCAAGATGACTTATTCTTTCCATCTCAGTTGCATGGGAAGACCTTCAAGGGGGGTAGGATCAAGAGAGTTGAAGTATCACTGCTCTCCTTGGTCAACCAAACAGTCCTATATTTAGGATGAGGACCACTGGGATTCTTAGTTCTTAGATTCCAGTTTAATATTGTTCTGAAAGAGAAAACCAGCACCACTACTTCTCCCCCTACAAAGAATTGAGTTTGTGAGATGGTAGTCATACAACAAGAAGCCCAATGGAGAAACATACTTACTTGGGATTCTATAACCAGAAGCTGAACAGGCCCCTAAAGAACCCACTCCTACCCCTCAGATCCCTAGACTTCATGATGCCAAGTAAAACAAGATTCTTTCCTTCAGTCTTGGGCTATATTTTCATTACAGATCTTGCATTCCCCCGTCCCCAACTCCATGCTCCTTTGTTGGGAGCAAGACACCCTGCCTGCTCCCCAACCCCTTTCCAATAGAACTAGGGGCCCACCCTCTTGCCTTACAATATAGTTCATAGTCAGCCCTCTTTTCCCTTCATCTCTACCTTGTCTTTTCTCTTAGGGAATCTTTTCCCTTGGTCCTTGGCTCTATACCACAAGTCCCTCGGCCCCCACATCCCAAAACCCACCCCTTATCCCCAAATCCCTCAATTCCAGAGGCTCAATTAGTCTATTCCCTATTCCATGACTCACGACAGCTCCTGTTTCTCATCTTCTGGCAATGTCTTTCTTACCAGCCATCCCCCCTCTTGGGGTTCTTATACGGGGGGCCAGCCCCCACTTTCAGTTTCCCTCCTACTTACACTTTCGGCTTTGCTCTCGATCTCCTCTGAAATGGGGAAATGTAATTTCCCTTCCCATAGTCAGGGGGGCTGGAGTTTCTTTTGGCAACATAGGGGTTGGGATAATGAACTGGCTTCCTCCTTAGGTAGCTAGGACTCAGTTCTTCCTCTGCCATTTACCATCTCCAATTTGATTCTTGGATCATTTCATTCTCTTTAAATTTTTTAGTTCAGACTATTTACAGAATACTCTCTGCATTAGCAGCATGATATATCCATCTGGTATTTTTTTGTTTGTTTGTTTTTGTGTTTTTATTTCTTGTTGCCAGAGGAAAGGCAGGGCAATTGGGGTTAAGTGACTTGCCCAAGGTCACATGGCTAGTAAGTGTTAAGTATCTGAGGCTCTGGATTTGAACTCAGGTCCTCCTGACTCCAGGGCTGGTGCTCTATTCACTGTACCACCTAGCCGTCTCAACCATCTGTTTTTCCTGCAGACATAAATTACCGGCCCATTTCTTGCATATTTCTATAATGAGGTTGTCTTTCCCATTAAATGACATTGACCAGCCAACCATGAGAAAATAGTTTTAAGGACCATCCCCCCAAGAATGGGAAGGCATAAATTGTACTGATTCACACTCAGATTCTTTTCCAGATTGGAGACAGTTGTAAAACCTTGTGCTTGGTTAGGAGATCAGGCTATGTTAATGTTAGGGAATTAATCCATGGCTGGCATCAGTTTATGGTCAAGTTAGGGATCAGTGGTTGGATTTGGGGTCAATTTGAAGCTAGGACTGAGTCAATCTGTGGCCAGAGTTGTGGAGTCATTATGTGACCAAGATGAGGGGTTAGTTTGTGGCTGGGATTAAAAGAAAATCTGTGGGATTACACAATCAGTCTTTTATTCAACAGTTGATGGGTGGTGTTAAAAGATTCAGATCATGGCCAAAGTTAGGAGTATGGCTGGGACACATGAGAAAGAGAACTGTTCTCAATGGTAATGACCCTTACAATCCTTAGGCTTGCTAAAATCCCAGGATTAGGCAATCCTAAAATCCCAGGATTGTCTTCAGCTTCCTATCCTTCTCTAACCATGGATTTCCCATCTTTGGGAGGCGAGGCAATATTGGGGGTTTCTTTTTCTTCCCAACAGTGGTTGCTGCCACTTTCCATTTACAGCCTGTGGGACTTCCCAGTTAGGTCCTGGCAGTGAGAAAGAAACCAGAGGGGGCTTCCCCATCCTCCCCCTCTATTAGTATGGGCACTATTAAAGCTAGCTCTCCAGGCTTTCATGGTCAGGCCAGGGAAATACCAATTTCTTCCCCAGGAACCTTGTCACACTGAAGGGAGAGCTAAGGGCTTCCAGGAACCAATGGCTTTGGAGGAAGAGACCCAGGACTCTGAAGGGTGCATGATCCTTCCCAAGTCACCTCCATAATGAGATGCTATTTGAAGAAAAGAACTTTTCTTTTTCCCATGAATTGAATTTTTTTTTAAAGAAATGTGTCAAGGGAAGCAGTTGGGAGGATCAGAGATGGGGATCACTGAGAGATTAAGACGGGTGTAGAAATATAAAGAGGGAAGAAAGTGGATGGAAGTTGGGTTCAGCAAAGTGGCCAGCACAAGGGGAATGCTGGGCTTCACCTCCAGAACTAGCTTGCCTTACAGACCACTCGGCCCGACGCCACCTCCCCTCCCCCCACCCTGTCCCACCCCTCCTTAGTAGGCAAAGGAAAGGTCACAGTACCTAGAATTTAGCTGGACATTTTTCACTTCTGGGAATTTTGGTTCTTGTTCTGCTAGGCATCTTACTTCCTTTCCTTCTCAACACAGTTCTAACAAATGGGAACTCTTGGGTACTGCTTTAGTTAACAAATAGCTGTTTCCTGAGCATCAAAATCAAATCCAGGCCTCCCCCTTCCCCCCTGCAACAGCCCCACATTTTTTCTCTTGGGGTGGGAGGGGCTTTACAATATGTCCCGAGGAACTCATCATGAAGACAAGGAGGCCCTCCTTCTGGGTTCCAATGGGTGCCTGAAAATCCTGCTATTAAATGGGAGACAGAATTTCCTAATCTCTATGGAGTCATCTTGCAGGTGATGGCTCTTTCATCACCTAGGAGACAGAAAGGATTATCTCCCTACAACTTACCCTGTGGCACAAGGAAAACCAGGAGCCAGGAATAGGTTCCCCTGAATCACTTAGGGAGATATCAAACCCATTCTAGGTCCTTGATGGGTTTGGAACTGAGGAGGGCAGTTCCATATCTTTACAAGTGATGAGGCCTTGGGCTTAAAAAATTCCAGCTCTACTCCCTGCTGACTACTTACTTCTGTGAGACCTTGTTCAACTCATAGCCTCTCTGACTGTTTTATCTGTAAAAGAGATGTTTCTTTTCCTGCCTCATATGGTTTCTGGGAGGACAAAAGGAGAACTATAGAGCACTGTATAAATGTTAGCTATCATTATTATTATTTTAAGCCCAGGATGGGGTCAGTGGAGCCAGGGTATAAGGTGTGGGATGGGAGGTAAGGACCCGACTCTGTACACCCCTCAAAGTACACACACCCTCACAGACAACAGTGTGAGGCCTAGGGGCCCATGTGGACTTTATTACTGTGCAGGTTGACTCCATTGGCATCAGGAACGGTGGTAGGTCAAGTTTCCCCTACTCCCCGTGTCCTTTCCAGGCTTGAAAGGGAGCAGTGGTTGTAGTGTTTGGCCCTGGAATTTTACTCCAACTCTTGGTCCCCAGGTATTTCTGGGAATGGGAAAAGCTCCAGGGTAGGAGAGAGTATGGTGGGACAGAGCTGGAGAAGGGCAAGCAGGTAGGTATCCCATCCCTGCCACCCCACCCCAAAAGCAGCAGCTTCACTTTTTCCTCCTGCCTACTGGGTCGACACTGCACCAAATTCCCTTCAATTTTCCATCTCAGGGCAGGTACCTGGGTGTGAGAGAGGAAGAAGTTGAGAAGGCAGGATCGGAGGAGGGTTTGGTTTTTCCTAAGATGGAGTATAATGAACAACTCTCCATTCATGTTTTTATTGAAATCTTCCCTAGATCAGATGTCTGTTCTAAGTAAACCAAAGAGCTTACATACATAAATGTATGCCAAAGAAAAAATTGTACTTAGATTGGCTGAACTAGCTAAATAATCAGTGTAAAGATAAGTTGGAAACAAGGTACATTGGGATTGATCAGGGGGCAACAAGGGCGAGAAAAGACAAGATATAAGAGAAACTGGCAGGAGACTAGCAGTAGGGGGTGGGGGTGGCAGGACAGGAGACCAGGAGAGTCTGACTGATCAGAGGCCAACTTTTGGGGCAGATTGCCTGAACAAAAGGGTTGGCCCTCGAGATCCTGGCAGAAAGGGTCTATTTACTTTGAGATTAGGAGACAGTGAACTTGGAAACAGAGGAAACAGATTCTGCCCCCTTTATTGAGGGCAGAATCAGGGGGAACTAAGAAGAACAGACAAACTTCTCAGGGAGCAGGACAGAGATGACCATAAATCATGAAGGGGCTGGTATAAGGGAAACTTGATAGAAGAATCTAGGTCTGGTAGACTGGAATTTTAGTATTTTGTTAAAAAAAAATGTGTTCACATATATGAATATTTGGCTTTATTGATGGCTACTACATTCATATTTTTAAAAAATTTAAAGAAAAAAGAATCTCAATCTATGAAATCTCTGACTTACCTCCTAAGCTGGACATGACTGCACTCTGAAACTATGCTGTGTACTTGCAATTACCAACCTGTAGAGTCTGCACCCTGAACATCCTCACACTGGAGTTAAAGTAGGCTCTTGCACTCTAAACAACTGGCCTGAATATGGTCCTGCTGATGACTCACTACTGAGGAGGGATACAGAGGAGATAAGGCACCAAAGCCCAGGTCAAAGAAACCCCCGGTGGGGTGGCAAGAAGGACAGAGGCACCACTGACCAGCAGTGCTGCTACTTTCTCCTCCCAAGCAGACCTTGCCAGGGCCCTCCTTACCTGCCCAGGTCTGGTTGTCTCAGTCATCACTGGCTCTCATTCCCCTCACTGGCCCCGTCTTCCGCATCTGAAACCCAGGGTGGGATGAGAATGGAGGCTATGGGAGCTGGGAGCATTCATTCTCACTAGGAAATGGGAACCCTATCCAATCTAATATGTCCCTTTGCTAGCTTTGTGACCACATCCCCTCCTAGCCCTACCCAGTTTTTCTTCCTCTTCAGTTCTGTTCCTAGGTTCTAATATATAATTTTCAAAGTAGTTGAAAATACTAACTCTAGAGAGTATTCCTGGTGGGCTAGCACCAGAGTTCTTTCACTTGCTATCTCTTCTCAAATCTCCCTTGGGGACGGAACCAAAGGAATTACCTAAAACCCTGTTAGAAGGTCTGGAGGCGGGAACCAAAGACCAAGAGAAGTCAGACACAGGAACAGATAGATAACAATAAATACACCCAAAGAAGCTAGGACTAAAGGAAGCTTATCGGTCATCAGGTCCACTCCTTCCCTGGCCACAGAAGGACACCAAGGCCTACAGGGAAGGGTGCGGCCAGAGATGCAGAGTCAGGTGAAAGCCTTAGGCCCTTATAACATCTAGGCCAATGCTCTCTTTAATCACTCCATCTTGCCTTTTCCCTTTTTCAACATGGGTTGGGTGAGGAGCAGTCCTGGATCCATCTGCCTTAGCTGGTACCTTTAATCCCTCTATGAGAATGTTCCACTCCCAACCTAGGAGTTGGGAGACTTGGGTGTGACTCTTTCCTCAGACACTCCCTTGCTGTATGACCACTGACAACCTGAGTTTCCTCATCTTCAAAATGGGGATAACAATACTTGCACTACCTCATTCAAGGAGCTGTTGTGAGGAATCACAACATACACATCGATCTCTAGGCTGTAAGCTCCTTGAGGGCAGGGTAAGCTCTCCATGTCTTCTCTTTCTCCTAATACCTCCCTATTCAATTAATTCAAACCTTTATTGATTGGTTATGATGTGCAAGGCACCAGAGACAAAAATACAAAAACAGAATGATCTCTCTCTTCCAGGTCCACTGGGCCTCCCTAGGTTGGGTGCTGAGATTATAGTAATGGTTCATCAATATTGCTGATTAATTGATCAGTTTTCCCAGTTCTCTCCATCTACCCACCATGTTAAACTATTACCTGGTCCAATTCTCGCTGGGTCTCCTCCTCCAGGTTTCGGATGTCCTCCATGGACAGATCAACCCACTGATCCAACCAACAGAAAAGCTGCCTGTGGAAGTTGGTGAAGAGCCGCTTTTCTTGCTGTGGGAAGAGGGGGAGGGTTCTACGAGAAGCAGTGCATGTAACTGAAATACAAGAATCCACCCGAGCCCACCCAGCCATGTGCTGTTCTGACAAAGTTCCCCACATGCCTTAGGCTCCAATGGTCTTGGTCAGCTTCCTGGGGCAAAAGCACCTCTTTGGACCTGGTCCAGGGGACTTTGCTTTTGGCTCCAGATCCTAATGTTTCAACTTCCTGAAGCCCAACAGAAGGCACCAAGCCTGTGGACTTGGTCTTATCTGTGAGTATGCCTGGTTCCCTGGGGTAAGTGATGTCATATGTCCAATCCCCATCACCTTTTTCCACTTACTTGCAACTCTTACCAGATACCTGGTTTTAGAAGTCACATTCTCTTTCTTTTCTGCCCTATCAACCTACACTCCAGATCTCAAGATCATCTATCTACAGAATACACAAATACAGAAATAATTCCCTAGGAGAAGATAACAGTGCAAAATAAAGATGTGAACTTAGTCCCAGATGGACTTACAATGAACCTCCTATAACATGCTATAATTCCCCATGGCCTAAGTTGGGGATCATGATTCTCTCTAGACATGGTGCTCTTTTTTTTTTTTTTTTTTTTTTTTTAAGCAATTGGGGTTAAGTAACTTGCTCAAGGTTACACGGCTAGTCATTTGATTTATGCGTGGGTGCTCATTTTCTGAGGGTCATCCAAACTCCGAGGCCGGTGCTCTTACTCACTGCGCCACCTAGCCGCCCCTTTAGGGCAATTGGGGTTAAGTAACTTGCCCAAGGTTACACGGCTAGGTTTTTTGTTTGTGCAGATTAAGTGTCGGAGGCCGGCTCCGAACTCAGGTCCTTCTGATTCCAGGGCCGGCGCTCTATTCACTGCGCCACCTAGCCGCCCCTGGCATGGTGCTCTTTTGTGGACCAAGAATGCCCCGAAGCCAATATAGGACTTATTGACAGGCTCACTCTTAGCCAAATTAGAAGTCACCTGATTATACGTGGGGAGTTTGGGGTGCTCTAATGATCAAATTAGGTTTCTCCCCTCCTTCTATCCAGAGCAGGGAAAAGACAAAAAGACAGATCACAGGCTAGCTTTTTTCCTATTATGTCAACATAAAATACATTACTCTGATAGTATAATAAAGTATAATACATTATACCAACATGAGCCCATCTGTCACAAAGATCCAGGGTTCCACTGCTCCCAGGCCCCTACCTATATAGAGCCTCAAGTCTGTTCTCCTGTCTTCTGCCCTCCCAATAAGAACCCAATGCCACCCTCTCCACTTCTTCCAACCTTGTGGATGAAATTCTCCACTCGTCCCTGGAGCCCCCACCACCGGAACTTGACAGTCACCAGTTTGTAGGCACACATATGGGGTGGATGTTTTAACAATTCTGTCTGTACAAAAATATAAATGCAGACACACTGCTAACCCAATAGTCCTTGAGGACCAAGCCTCTACTTGGCCTAGCCCTGCCCAGCTTAGGCAAGTATAAGGGAATAGTTTACCTGCCAGTTGGGTCCCAAGGGGCCACGTCCTGTTTTGACAGACCTGAAGAGAGCAGGGTCTTCTTCTGGTTTATAATCCTAGAAGGGAGAGAGGGAGCTGTGCAAGAAACTCTAACCTTCTCCCAAAGGGTCCAGCCCTCTGCCCTTCCTGACCCCTAGGTTTTGCCACAGAACCTGCTCCCCTCTTCACTTACCTCATCGGACACTTGGGTCCGATCAGCAATGTCAATATGAACCACCTCTACCTCCTTCCATGTCTCTGCATCAAGATGGTGAACCTGGGGAAACAAGGAGAGAAGAGAGGACACTTGTGCCGGGAGCAGACAATGGAGGCTGAGGGAAGTCAATGGAAAGTGTTTAATGAGCACCTGCTACGTGCTCAGCACTGTGAGGAAAGACAAGAAGTATGAGGCACTATGCCCTCCAAAGGCTTACAGTCTACTTAAGAATACTCAAACACGTGAAACATCCATGAACAATACAAGACAGGGTATGGATGACTAAGTACTACATTACATGGTAGAGATTCAGCAATCTACCTCCTCTCTGGAGAGGGAAGGCTGGGCTACCATAGAAGGGGCTTGGTAACATCCGTCCAGTCCCAGCAGAGAACCAGTATGAGAAATACCAGTCAATCAACATGCATGTATTGAGCAGGTACCTACTAGGGGCTCAGCACTGTAGTGGGCACTGTATGGGGACACAAGAGAAGGATAAGACATGATGCTTGCTTTCAAAGACCTTAATCTAATGTGAGAAGCAACTTACCACAAGAAAAACAGAAAGTAATTAAGCACTAAGTTTTGTGTGGCTGATTATAAGCATTGCTGTTAGGATTCTGGGAGAAGGAAGAGGCCCAAGGAGCTGGAGAAGGCTTCATGAAAAGGAGAGTTTCAAATTAAACCTTGACAAAAAAGTATTATTTTCAGAATAGAAGGGTGGAAGAGGGGGACAGGAATGGAAGGGCAAAGAAAATCAGAGGCATGATTGGATAACTATGTGTAGACCTGCCTGAATGAAATTTCTGTTGAAAAATAAAGGACATAAGGATGGAAGAGAAATAACCAATACAGGAGACCCTTAAGTTCTCTAGGGACAGAGGACAGTGAGGGTAGGGAATTGAGGGTTAGTGACTGGAGTTCTTACAGGTGGACATAGCCAGACATCTGGGGAAGAGAATGAGCATTTATTAAGCACCTACTACACGCCAGGCTAAGAGCTTTGCTAATATTACCTTATTTGAACCTCACAACAACCCTGGAAGGTAGATGCTATAATTACATCCATTTTATAGTTGAAGAAACTGAGGCAGACAAAGGTTAAGTGACTTGCCCAGGTCACCCAGCTGGTAAGTGTCGGGATTTGAACTCGGGTCTTCCTGACTCTGGGCCAGCACTCTAACTACTGTATGACCTCACTGAGGTTTACTTCACACTCACGTTGTCCTGAGTGCCCATGTCTGGACGATGCCAGGTTTCAATCTTGATGAAGAAATCATCCTTCATATATTCATTCTAGATACAAAAATGGGGGTGGGGGGGAAGACTTAGTGAAAGCAAGCTATGTGTTTTAGCTAAACCTGAGTTGGCCCTCCCCATTCTCTGACAATAGGGGATCTTACCGTGATGACTAAAGTAGACAGCATCGGCCAGATGGAAGGCAAGTAATTTTAGAAAAATGAAGAAAAAAAAGACAAAGAGATGGGGAAAAGAAGAGTAACAGATTAGAGCTATCCATCACAAGGGGTCTCCCAACCACCAGCTTTCCCATTCCACTTGAAGCACAAGACATCAAATGCCTACACTCAGGCTTCTGATGTTCCAGGTCCCACTGCCTTTTTTCATACCCAGACCTCTCTGGCCCTCTCTTGCCCTGGCACCTAAACTCTCCTCACCAGTCCGGCAGTATGGGTAGGCATTCCAGGCCTTCTCATGAAACACCAGGGAACCCTCAGGGGCGAACAGGCGAACAAATCCTGGAACCTTGCTGCGGAGTAAAGGAAGCCAGGGTCAAGGGCCAAAAGTCCAGGCCAAGCCAGAACCATCCCCCATGCCCTCTGTGGTTTCCATGCCCCAGGCACCCTCACCTCTGCAGGTGGTAGATCTTGTGGGTAAACTGGCCCCGCTCACCAGGACCCCCCTCGTAGGGCTGATTGATGAGGACCTCGATGCCCTCACCGCCCCCAGTGTTATTCTTGCTGGTCTGGGCTACGGAATACAACTGTCCCACTTGATACTGAGCGTGGAGAGAAAACAGCTGTGTGAGGAAAGAGGCATGCCCAGACCCTGGGCAGCCTCCCCCACTTCCCCAGCAGATGGCGGGAGGACCCTCGGGGAGAACTAAAGGTGGGGTGACCACCGGGGACCAGAGGTGTGTGGCGGGGGGCATCTCACCTCCTCCACGGAGCAGGGCAGTAGCACCCGACTGCAAAAGAACAGAAGAGGTAGTGAGCGGCGCGGGGACGGGCTGGGGAGTAGACCTTTACTCTTTGATCCATAATTGTCATGAACAATCATGACTTTTCTAGAGTTGGGTCTACAGTGAGACAGATAGGCAGTGCAAGCCTAGGTGTCCCCATTTTACAACCGATGAAACTGAGGCCGGGAAAGGTTAAAATGCCTCGCCCACGCGCGCAGAACTGGGTAAGGTTTTGGGGCAAAGTCCCCCGCCTCTTGGTCCTGGGATTTCTCGTGCACAGCCACCCTCCTGCCTTCCCAGTCCCTACCAGCACTTTGCAGAACACCTGCCCCCGAACCCTCCTCTCCCATTCGGGCCCGGAACCCCTACTCACAACTCCTTGATCAGGACCATCTCGCTTCTAGTTTCTCTAATGGGGACCCCCCACCCCACCCCAGCCGGTGGTCACCCCTCCCCCTTCCGGAAGCGGAAACTGGAGACCCTGCTCCCCAACAATACCGCTAACTCCCAATCTCAGCCATTTCCGCCCGGCGGTGGGCAGGGGCAGAGTGGCTTCGGTCTAGATGAGATGACGTCATCCCAAAGGGCCCCAGAACCGCTCCTCCCGCCACACGCATCCGGGTCCCGCAGAGAAGAGACCAGAGTCGTGAAGATCCGGCCCGACACTTGCCAGGCGCGGAGGACGCCGGCAGAAAGGACTACTATTCCCAGCGGGCAATGTGCCATCTCATCCCCACCCCCCTCATCCCATCTCCATCTCCTGAGTGGGCGTTTGGCGCTAGCACTTCTGGGAACTGTAGTTTTTTAAGAGAAAGACCCTTCAATTTCAAGGCTCCACCTTTAAGGGTATCTGAAGTTGAGGGTGTGGCCTGAGGGGTGAACAAAAAGACTGACGGAAGGTAGGGATATTCTCTGAGGTATATTTACTGCCTCACTGGCCCTCAGAAGACTAGAAAGGAGACTCTACAGTTCTAGAGGATCTGGGTTCAGATTCTGTTTGTGACCTCGTACCACCTGGGTGACCTCACTTTGCCTCTTTTGGGTCTGAATTTCCTCAAATGTAAAATGAGGTGAAAGAAGGGCCCCAAGGGCCCTTCCAGTTCTACGTCTTTGATGTAATCCTGGACTTGGAGTCGGGAATAATAGTAATAGCTAACGTTTATTTAGCTCTTAGGGTTAGCTAGGTGGAGCAGGGGGTAGAGGAAGCCGAGGAAGACTTGGGTTCAAATATGACAATACCCTAGCCATGTGACCGTGGACAAGTCCCCTAACCCAGTTTGTCTCTGTTTTCATCATCTGTAAAATGAGCTGGAGAGAGAAATGAGAAACCACTCTAGTATCTTTGCCGAAAAGCACCAGATGAGGTGCCAAGAGTCGAAACTGAACGACAGTCTATAGCATTTACTATGTGCCAGTCACTATTCTAAATTAATATTTTATTACTTAATGTATTATAAAATAATAACACATCACTGTTTAATAATAATAATTTTAGAAAATGTACTATTATTTAAGAATAATATTATTCTTTTAGAGTAATAGCTAAAATTTATATAGCACTTACTAAACACCACACTAAGTACTTCACAACTATTACCTTATTGCTCCTCATAACAACCCTAGGAGGTAGATACTATAATGATCCCCATTTTACAGCTGGGGAAATTGAGACAAACAGGTTAAGTGACTTGGCTCGGTCAGGCCACTAGTAAGTATCTGAGGTCATATTTAAACTCAGGCTTTCCTCAAGACTTCTGCTCTGGCCCTCAGTCCTCAGTCCTAACTGATGCTGGGAGAGACCTGAGTTTATATTCTGCCTTCTTAGCAAGTGACTCTAGACAAATCACTTAACTTCTCTGAGGCTCGGATTACACATCTGCAAAATGTCTCAATCCTAGCCATCACAGAGTTTGTGAGAATCAAATGTGATAATAATAGCTAGTATTTTTATGTAGCTCTTTAATCTTTACAAAGCACTTCCCAATTATGTATCTAATTGTGTCCTTATAACCCTGGGAAGTAGATACTGTTATCACCTCCATTCTACAGATGAGAAAAGTGTGGCAGACAGGTTAAGTTTCTTGCCCAGTTTCACTGAGCTAATAAGTATCTGAGGCTAGATTTGAACTTAGGTCTTTCTGACTAGCACTCTATCTACCATGCCACCTAGGCATTTTACTGTCATAGTGATAATGTATATAGAATGACTGTATATTTTTTAGTATTGTATTAGTTATTACTACTCAGTATTAGTATGTTAATTAGTTTTTACTAATTACTTAAAATGATATTTAATTAAAATACTAATAATATTACTATTATTACTACTACTCAACCTTAAACTGTGGGTCTTAGGCTCTGTCTTATTCCTCCTTGGTTCTATTTTCAGAATCCAAGGAAAGGCATTACATTTCTACTCTCTAAAAAATAGAATATCAGAATAGAATAGAATAGAAATAGAAAATAATCAGAACTGAAAAAGGACCATAGCGTCTCACTCACAGATTGGATTCCCCCACCCCACTCCAAACAGGTGTCTGCTTTTATAGATTCTAGTACTCCATGGAGCTAAGCTCCTAAAACTATAGGTAAAATGCCCCCACTGGTTAACTTATATTTAATAGTTAATCAGGAGACCTAATAAGCTCAAAGCCTTTACCAGGATGATATAACTACAGTAATTACAAAACATTTGCCCATAATCTGTACTGCTCTATCCCATAAATAATCACACCATCAATGGGAAGAATGCACACAAAAACTTAAAGCACACTAATTGTGAGATCTGTTTATAAGGAACACAGGGCCAAAGGTACTAACCTCTAGTACTACAGGGCCCCAGTGTTCCCCTTGCAGAGTCTTTATACTGCTCCCCTCTGGGTGTAGTGATTCTTTAGTTGAACTGCTTGGTTGGGATCCTTAGGTCTACTTTTCTATCCACAGTTTGACTGATTTTCTACTACTAGATCTAGGGTGTATTGATTAGGGGGCAGTTTAAGGAGGACTAGCCCTCTCGTATGAGAGCTTGCCAGTTCCTTTCAGAGCTGCTGATCCAGCTTTGACTTCTACCTGGCACTCTACTTTCACCCATGGCTCCAAGAAACTGAAGATCCATGGCAGTTACAGTGTCTCATTAGAAAGCCTAAATCAGGTTGAGGGTAACCAACTGACCTCAAACCCATCCGTGAGTTAGGAGGGATGTCTATCCCAAACATGTGAAGACTTCGCCCTGGCAGAATGGCTAACTGAGAACAGTTTGTTCCAGTGTCTAAGAAGGAGGTTCAAGCAAGAGCTGTGGAGCACTTAGAACTTAATCAGACATCAAAGACACCAAGGTCATCCATGACATCCTGAGGCATCACCAGCCATCTCAACTTTTGCCATTGGACTTTGATGACTCTGGAAGAGAGAATGAGGCTGACTTTGAACAATGATGTCCTTGGTCCTCTTTGAAAATGAAGGACAAGCAACAACAACAAAAACCACTGCTAGGTCTGGTTCTTTCTTGAATCCATAGTTAGTCCTATGTATTTCCCATAGTTGGTCAAATACAAGAAAGATCTTAATATCACTGATAATCATGATAGTGTAGTTACTGATCTAGAGGCAGACATCCTGGAGCATGAAGTCAAGTGGGCCTTGGAAGCATTGCTAAGAATAAAGCTAGTGGAGGTAATGGAATTCTAGCTGAGCTATTTAAAATCCTAAAAGATGATGCTGTTAAAGTGTTGTGCTCAATATACCAGCAAATTTGGAAAACTCAACCAGTGCTCACTGGATTGGAAAAGATCGGTTTACATCCCAATCTTTTTTTTTTTTAAAGCAATTGGGGTTAAGTAACTTGCTCAAGGTTACACGGCTAGTCATTATTTGTGCGTGGGTGCTCATTTTCTGAGGCCGGATCTGATCTCGGGTCATCCCAACTCCGAGGCCAGCACTCTTACTCACTGCGCCACCTAGCCACCCCTTTAGGGCAATTGGGGTTAAGTAACTTGCCCAGGGTTACATGGCTAGGTTTTTGTTTGTATGGATTAAGTGTCGGAGGCCGGCTCCGAACTCAGGTCCTTCTGATTCCAGGGCCGGCGCTCTATTCACTGCGCCACCTAGCCGCCCCACATCCCAATCTTAAAGAAGGGTAATGCCAAGGAATGTTCAAATGACTGAACAATTGCACTGATTTCACATGCCAGCAAGATTATGCTTAAGATTCTGCAAGCTAGGCTTCAGCAATATGTGAACTGAGAATCAACAGAGGAGCAGACTGGTTTTCAAAGAGGCAGAGGAATTAGAGACCAAATTGCCAACATTTGCTGGATTATGGAAAAAGCAAAGGTATTCCAGAAAAACATCTACTTCCATTTCACTGACTATACTAAAGCCTTTGATTGTGTGGATCTCAACAAAATGTGGCAAGTCCTCAAAGAGATGAGAGTACCAGCTCACTTTTTCTCCTAAGGAATCTGTATGCAAGTCAAGAAAAAATAGTTAGAACTGAACATGGATGGAACAACTGACTTAAGATTGGAAAAGGAGAATACCATCCCTGGAGTCAGGAGGATCTGAGTTCAAATCTGTCCTCAGAAACTCGACACACTTACTAGCTGTGTGACCTTGGGCAGGTCACTTTACTCCAATTGCCTTGCCTTACCCCCTCCAAAAAAAAAGTTTGGAAAATGAGGATGGTGGGGCTGTATATTCTCACTTTATTTAACTTATATGCAGAGTATATCGTGTGAAATATCTGGTTGGATGAATCAAAAGCAAGGATTAAGGTTGCTAGGAGAAATGTCAACAATCTCAGATATGCAGATGATAACACTCTGGTGGCAGAAAGTAAAGAGGAATTAAGAAATCTCTTGATGCGGGTGAAAGAGGAGTGTGTAAAAGCTGGCTTAAAGCTTAACACACACACACACACACACACACACACACACACACACACACACACTAAGATCTTGGTAACTGGTTTCATCACTTCCTGGTAAGTAGAGGGAAAAGAAATGGAAGTGTCAGATTTTATATTCTTGGGCTGTAAGATCACTGCAGATGTGACTATAGCCATGAAATTAAAAGACACTTGTCCTTTGGAAAAATTGGCAAATCTGGACCGCATACTAAAAAGCAGAGATGTCACCTTGCCAACAAATGTCTGTATAGTCACAGCTATAGTTTTTTCAGTAGTAATGTATGACTGTGAGAGTTGGAATTATAAAGAAAGCTGAGTGCCACAGAACTGACTCTTTCAAATTGTGATGCTAGAGAAGACTTTTGAGAATCCCTAGGATAACAAGGAGATCAAATCTGTTGATTGTCAAAGACTGTTTGCTGGAAGGTCACATACTGAAACTGAAGCTTAAATACTTTGGCCTCATAATGAGAAGACAGGACTCACTGGAAAAGACCCTGATATTGGGGGAAATTGAAGGCAAAAGGAGAAGGGGACAGCAGAGAATGAGTTGGTAAATGGTGTCATGGAAGCAATGAATATGATCTTGGACAGACTTTGGCAGATAGTGGAGGATAGAAGGGCCTGGTGTGTTATGATCCTTGGGGTCACAAAGAGTCAGACATGACTAAACAACAACAATATGTGATACCGATATTGTACATTGAATATCTTTGTGGGAGAGGACTTACTGGAGAGAACTGCACATGGACCATTCATAAACTTTATTTAGAAGATGCAGGATGGCAGAGTATATAGAGATCTAGCCTTGGAACCAGGAAGACCTTCCTGAGTTCAAATCCCGCCTCTGATTCATACTAGCTGTGAGACTTGGGGTCGGTCTCCAAGCTCTAAATAATTCTCTAATAGGACTATAAATTGCAGACTAGGTGCTGATATGTACTGGTAAGAGTTTTCTCGTCGGGGAATTCCTTATGCATATGAAATCACAGACATAGTCTCTATCCTTCCAAGGTGGGGACAGAAAAGCTGACTCTCTTGCTGTCAGGCCGGGGTCCTGGGTCCCCATGAACCCAGGGTGTTTTGGAGGAAGATTGAGTGGGAGTGGGGGAGTAGCCCTCAGCCATCAGTGACACAAAAAAATATAGAGATAAAACATTACACAAATAAATAATAATGCAAGGATTAAGTACAGATGTTTTCCTCTATGCAAAAGTGCTCCCATGTCTTCCAAGGATGGGATTTCTCTAGAAATCCAGAGTGTAATCTCAGCATCAACCACCAGGTGTCCTTCTGAGCTCAGGGTATCAGTCTGGGCCTCAGCACATGCTCAGACTGCATTGCCCGTCAATTACCGCATACACCCCCAAGTATTCTGACATCCTATTATTACCTAACCATTTTTTGTCCTAGCTCGATCTGTGGTTTAAAATGTAAACATTACCATTATAGAGTATTTCACAAGTTTAGCAAAACTGACTAGTTTGCCCACATTCCTTTAAGAGTTTTATCCCAACTTCCGCATAATCCAAAAGAACAGACACACCTGTCATAGATTAGGATACCATTACTGAGAAGAACCAAAAATAAAAAGAGGCCCTATTAAAACTGAGCAGTGGTACCACTCTAGTGGCACCACTCCAGTGGCAGTCTGAAGTCTCCACTACTTCCTCTATCTCTGACTACGGTATTCCAAGATATAAGCAAATAACCATTCAGAGAAGCTCTTTCCAATTTTCCTTTCCAAGCCAATGGGGGAAAGAGGAGAAATTGGGTCACCATCATCTCACTCCTGTTCTCAGGGCCTGGGGAAATGAAATAATTCAAGATCATGAGGTGCCTGGGACTTCTCCCAAGGGCAGCCTCTGTTCATCATGATCCATTAGAATCTCCCTGTACCATGTCTTCACGCTCTTGTTAGGCTGTGCTGATGTGCTTGCATCCATGTATTTGTGGCCTCACCAGCAATCTAAAAGCTGCCAATTTTGATCCACGGACAGAATGACCCCTCCTTGGAATCACATGGTAGGCTCACCATCCTTTCTGTGATACAATGAGCATTGGTTTTGGAGTCAGAGGAGCTGGGTTCAGTTTGGACAAGTCACAATCTACTAGGACCTCAATTTTATCATCTATAAAGTGGGCAGGAGGTGGGTGCCTTAAACTGGATGACCTCAGAGGGGCCTTCCACCTTTAGATCTATGATCCTCTGATCTCTCACTAATGTTTCCAGTGTGCTTCCTGTAAAGCAGATGCTTCTCTTTTTTTTAAATTTAATTTATTTTTACTTTTCAACATTTATTTCCATAAGTTTTAATTTCCCCCCCTCTCTCCCCAAGACAGCTTTCAATCTAACATAGGCTTTACATATACATTCCTATTAAACAAATTTTCACATTAATCATGTTCTATAGAAGAATTATAATGAATGGGAGACACCATGAGAAAGAAAAACAAAACAAAACAAAAAAGAAAATAGTCTGCTTCACTCTACATTCAGAAGTTCTTTCTCTGAATGTGGCCAGCATTTTCCATCATGAGTCCTTTGGAAATATTTTAGGTTCTTGCATTATTGAGAAGGGCTAAGTCTATCAAAGTTAGTCATTGTAGACTGTGGCTGTTCCTGTGTACAATGTTCTCCTGGTTCAGTTCACTTCACTCAGCATTATTTCATAAAAATTTTTCCAGGTTTTTCTGTTCATCATTTTTTATAGCACAATCCATTATATTCTTATACCACAACTTGTTCAACCATTCCCTAATTGATAGTCATCACCTCAGTTTCCAGTTCTTGGCCACCACAAAGAGAACGGCTATAAATATTTTTGTACATGTGGGTCCAATTTTTTTTATCTCTTTAAGATACAGCCCTAGCAGTGGTGTTGCTAGGTCAAAGGATATTCACATTTTTATATCCCTTTGGGCATAGTTTCAAATTGTTCTCCAGAATGGTTGGATCAGCTCACAGTCCCACCAACAACCTATTAGTGTTTCAACTTTCCACATCTCCAACATTTATCATTTTCCTGTTTTGTCATGTTAGCCAAACTGATAGGTATGATGTGATACCTCAGAGTTGTCTTGATTTGCATCTCTTTAATGAATAGTGATTTAGAGCATTTTTTCATATGACTATAGATAACCTTAATTCTTCCTTTGAAAACTGCCTGCTCATATCCTTTGACCATTTATCAATTGGGGAATGACTTGTATTTTTATAAATTTGACTCAGTTCTCTATATATTTTAGAAATGAAACCTTTATCAGAGACACTAATTGTAAAAATTCTTTCCTAGGCAAGCATGTAGGGGTGGAAGGGGCAGGCAGCCATCATAGGCCTGCCCTCAGGGATGATAAATTAATCAATTAATTATGAGTATACGAGCTACATACAATGTACATGGAAAGTAATCTCTGGCAATAAAATTTATTATGCACTTACTGTATGCCAGGCACTGTACTGAGCTCTGGAGATAGGAAAGAAAGCAACAGACAGTCCCTTCGAGGAGCTCAGAATCTGGAGGAGGAGACAACATGCAAGCAACTATGCACAGCAAGATATATGGGGAATAAATTGGAGATAATCCCAGGGTGCAGGAATTAGCAGGAAGGATTGGGAAAATCTTCTTGCAGAAGAATCAACAAAGTCCAGTGGCTTTTGGGGCAAATTGCTTTTATCTGCCCATTCCATGAGGGGATGTTTCCTTCTGCTTGGGCTAGACACCCCCTAATTCACCAGCATGGTTACTGTCAACCTGGTTTAGCCCATCTGCCCAGATACATTTACCAGGGTGTAGCCATGGCTTCTTGGCATCACAGAAACTTCCCCCACCAAATGAAGACCTGCCACCCATCCCTCACTTACAATTTTGGAGGACCAATTGGGGCAGAGAGATCTAGTGCCTTGCCAATGGTAATGAAACAAAGGACTGTATCAAAGCCAGCTCTGCATGACTTCAAAGGTAGACCCCTATGTACCACACAATGCTGCCTCTCTACATGTCTTGATATATATGTATAATGTTTCTCGAACTAGAGGTCAGGTCCCTAAAAGTTTCAGGAGGTATATGGTCGCCAGAGTCTTAATAATTACAATGAACATTTTGTGGTAGTATTAGGTTACATGAACAAGGTAACATACTTTCTCCTACAAAGGTAGAAGAAAATTTTCTCCAAGTTTTTTAAATGTGCTTCAAGGTTAAAAGGGTTACATAGGGACTATGTTAGGAAATGTTGAGTCACCAAGTACTATTGAGAGTCATAAAGTGAAAAGGCTTGAATATCCCTGTTAGAGTTTATACAACATTGTAAAGAAGAACAATTTTGAAAGCCTTAAGAACTGGGTTCAATGCAGTGACCAACCATGATTACAGAGGACTGATGAGGAAGCATGCTACCCACCTCCTGACAAAGAGATGATGGACTCCAGAAGGAGACATACTGTGTACATTTTTTTACTGTATACATATACGTTTTCAGATAAAACCAATGTGGGAATGTTTTGCTTGACTATATATGTTTTTGTTGTAGTTTTTAATGGAAGAGGAGAGGTTTTCAGGGGAAAGAAAGAGGAGTAGCAGCAGGGTTGCCCCCCAAAAAATGGAAAGAAAAGAGAGTCACTGGAACATTTTAAAAAATATATACAGAAGGGACAGCTAGGTGGCACAGTGAATAGAGCACTGGTCCTGGAGTCAAGAGGACCTGAGTTCAAATCTGACCTCAGACACTTAACACTTACTAGCCATATGACCATGGGCAAGTCACTTAACCCCAATTGCCCTGCCCTCCCCCCTCCAAAAAGCAAAAAAAAAAAAAAAAATACACACACAGAAGAGAACAAAAGGAAACACAGACTAGTAGGAAAACTTTGGAAGTTATATTTTCTTTTTTGACAAGCTTAGCGTATTACTAGATGAAAGGAAAGCTTTAGATATAGTTTAGCTAAATTTTAACAAAACTTTTGATAAAGTATCACATGCTCTTCTTGTGAAGAAGATAGAGGGTTAGATTAGATGATGGATTAGATGGTAATTAGATTAGATGGATTAGATGATAATACAATCAGATGATTTCAAAACTGGTTGAATGACCAGACTCAAAGAATAGTTGTTAGTGATTCAAATGTCAGTGTGGCAGGGGATCTACAGTGGAATACCCTAGGGATCTCTTGACCTTAGCTATTTAAGATTTTTATCAGTGATTGTTGAAAAGGTACAAATGGCATGTTCATCAAATTTTCAGATAACTCAAAGATGGGAGAGATAGCTAATACAGTATATGACAGAATCAGGTTCTCAAAGCATCTGGACAAGCTAGAATTTGGGGCTGAATTTAAGAAGATGAAACCTAATAGGAATGAATGTAAAAGTCTTGCTCTTGGGTATAAAAAATCCACTTCACAAAGTATAAAATGGGAGAGGTATGAATGAACAGAAATTGTGCTTAAAAAAAGGTCTAGGAAATCTGTACACAATCACAGACACAATGTACGTGTGACAATTAACTTCAATAGATTGGACTCCTCTCAGCAATGTAAGGTTATAAGACAACTTCCAAAAGACATATCCACATCCAGAGAAAGAGCTGTGGGGTCTGAATGCAGATTGAAACGAACTACTCGCTTTGTTTCTTTTTCTTGTTTTGGTTTGTTTCCTCTTTCCCACAGACCATTCTATTGGTTATAATCCTTCTTTACAACCTGACTAATGATTAATGTGAAGATATTTGTAGATCCTATATTTGAGTGCATACCGCCAAGACAGCAATGGAGGTGGGGGTAAAGGGGAGGAAGGGGAAGAAAATTTGAAACTCAAGGGACTGTGGAATTGAATTTGTAAACTAAAAGTAAATAAATTAAGTTTAAAAAACAAAAGATTTAGGAATTTTAGTGTACTGCAGGGTCAATATGACTGGACTGTGGTGTGGCTTCCAGGAATAGGGACATTGATAGTACCACTATATTCTGCCTTTCTCAGACCTCATCTGGGTGGGGTTCTAGGTACCACAATGTTAGAGAAATGATAATCTTGATAATTCCCAGAGGAGGGCAACCAGGGATGTTGTAAAGTCTTGAATCCATTCTATGTAAGGACCAATGGAAGAAACTGAGTATGTTTAGGTAGGAGAAGAGAAGATTCAAAGGGTATTTAAGTATTTGAAAAACTGTCATGTGGAACAGTGACTAAAGCCTAGAGGGTACAGAGGAAAACCAGGAACAATGTGTGAAAGTAGCAAAGAGGTGAAATTAGTCTCAATGTTTAGAAAAACTTCCTAACAATTAAAGCTGCACAAAAGTAAATTGGACTTCCTAGAAAAGAGTTGAGTTACCCCTCCTTGAAAGTCTTCAAGCAAAGGCTGAAGGACCATTTGTTGAATGTTTTAGTGGGATTCTTTCTGTATATGGATTGGGCTAGAGAGTTGCTAAGGGGCCTTCCCACTCTCAAATTCTGTGAATTTTTCATTCTGATTTGAAGAAAAAGCAAGCTATACATATATAATAGAGATTCTCATAGTCTCATTTATAATCCTCTATTCCTCTTCTATTTGTATATGGAAATATTCATTTGGTGTTAGTTAAATTCAGAATTTTAAAAATCAATTAAAAATAAAATCACTGTTTTAAAAAAATACTTTCCTAGTTTTCTGCTTCCCTCCTAATCTTGATTGCATTGGCTTTGTACAAAAACTTTTCAATTTAATGTAGTCAAAATTATCCATTTTGCATTTCATAATATCCTCTATCTCTTGTTTGATCACAAATTCCTCTGTTCTCCATAAATCTGACACATAAACTACTCCTTGCTCCCCTGATTTGTTTATAGTGTTGAGCACAACTCCACTCTTCCCTCCCCTGCCCCCTGCCCCACTCGAGATCACCTGATCTGGATATGTTTCCATCCCTCATCCCCTGGCCCCTCCTAATCACCCCATCCTAGGCTTCCTGTCCGTCAGCCTAGGGTGAACTTCAAGCTGGCAGGAAATTCAGACATATACTGACCAATCACTGATTGTAGTTTCAGCTTATGTAACCTGGATATTGAATCTCTTTAAAAACCAGCACACCGTCCATGCCAACTCACTGTCTGATTTGGGTAACCCTGTAACCCTGACAGTCCCATGGTAATAAAATCCACTTCCAAATTTTAATCTCGGGGATCTTCTGTCTCGTTTCTTTAATCTCAACATTAGTGCCTTTATGTCTAAATTGTGTACCCATTTGGACTTTATTTTGGTATACAGTGTCAGATGTTGGTCTGTGCCCAGTTTCTGCCATACTATTTTCCAGTTTTCCCAGCAGTTTTTCTTTTTATTTTAAAAGCCCTAAGTTGTCCTTATGTGATTCCCTTTACATGACTGTTCCAGGTATTTCAACTCCTTGCCCCCTGCATTTTTCATCCTTGTCTGGTGCTTTAAAGATTTAGGAAATTTTAGGGACTCTCAGAATGCAACTTAAGATAAAAAATAGAATATGATAAATTTGATGAGAGTAAAGACAAGGTCCAAATAAAATGCTACAAGAGACTTCAAAAGGGAAGGATCAAGGGGTGACTAGGTGGCGCAGTGAGTAAGAGCGCTGGCCTCGGAGTTGGGATGACCCGGGATCGAAACTGGCCTCAGAAAATGAGCACCCACACATAAATAATGACTATCCATGTAACCTTGAGCAAGTTACTTAACCCCAATTGCTTTAAAAAAAATTTTTTTTTAAAGGGAAGGATCCCTTTCAGTTGTGGGGAATGACACCTGAGTTGGGGCTTGAGTGGAGAGAATCTTTCAACAACTGGAGGTGGAATGGAGGAGGAGAGTCTTTCCTGGACAGACCAGGGACAATGTGAGCAAAAACAGAAATGGGAAAGTACAAGATGTTTTTGAAGGAGTGTAAATAGACCAGTGTGACTTCTGAGAGTTTGGGAAAAGGAGCGGTTGTAGATATGGCTAGAAATGCAGACTGGGGTCAGATATTGAAGGACCTTGATATCTGGTGAGCAGTATGGAGCCAGTCAGGTTTGACATAATGATAACTCTAAATTAGGAAGACTTGGGCACATTTGTTAAGGATAGACTGGATGGGAGAGGGACAGAAGGCATGGAGACCTGTGAGATGGCTATTACAATAATCTAGCGGAGAGGTAATGAGAGTTTGGGCCAGGATATTGGCCAAGGGAATGGAGGGAAGGATACAGATACAACCAAAGGTAAGGTAGAACAGCTAAGTGGCACAGCGGATTAAGCACTGTACTTGAAATCAGGAAGTTCAAATCTAGCCTCAAATACTTACTAGTTTTGTTGTTGTTCAGTTATTCCTGACTCTTCATGACCCATTGGGGTTTCCTTGGCAGAGATAGTGGAGTGGTTTGCCATTTCCTTCTCCAGCTTGTTTTGCAGATGAGGCGAATTGGGTTAAGTGATTTAGTCATATTCACATAGCTAGTAAGTATCTGGGGCTGGATTTGAACTCAGAAAGATGAGTCTTCCTGACTCAAGGCCTGGCGTTCTATCCACTCTGCCACCTAGCTGTGTGTCCTTGAGCAAATCACTTAACTTTTGTTTGTCTCAGTTTCCTTGTCCATAAAATGGAGATGATAATAGCACCTACTTCCCAGGGGTTGTTGTGAGGATCAAATGAATAAGATTTGTAAAGCACTTAGCATACAGAATATGCCATATAAATGTTAGCTAAGATTATTATTATCACTACTGGCGACTTGGTGACTGATTGGATGTGAAGAGAGAAATCTGAGAAAGAGGGAAGAACCAGAGAGTGCTCCAAGGCTTTAAGTACTAGGTAAATGGCATTTCTATTGACAGAGAAGTAAGAAGTATTGGGGGGGAGGGAGGAATGTGTTTTGTTTTGGCCCTAATGAATGTGAGGGGTCGTATCTAGGTGGATATGCCCAGCAAATAAATGGAGATGGAGGACTGGGGTTCTAGAACATAGATCACAATTGGAAACGTAGATTTGTAGCTATAGAGTTGATCCAATGACAAGAAATCCTACATCTTTCCAAAAGCCTTCATTAAGTGAGGTCTAGTCTCCCTTTCACCTGAGCCTTCATAATCTGACATAGGGCCTCTGTACACAGTGAGAGCTCAGGGAAAAAACAAACAAAACCCAAAAAACTTGTTGCCTTAAGTAATTTACACAGAATGTGAACCATATGCTAAGTTCTAGACTGTCCATTGAGGTAGACAGGATAGATGTTGGGTGTTTTTGATCTGGGGTAGCAAGAGTGTATTAGAGGCAACTCTCAAATTTTGAATGCAAGTATTTACACCCTAAGAATAAACAAAAACTATAAATCAGGGCTTTATTTATAGTTTTGTTTATTGTCTAGACTTAAGGAAGTGGTGGAGAAAATGCTAATGATTCAGATCAAACTTTAAAGTGTGTCAAGCTGGAGAGCTAGTAATTAAACATTAACCAGAAAAACCCCTGTAGGTATACATCATATTTCAGTCCTCCCAGATAAGAGTAAGAGGGACCTTTCCTGCAAAAGTACTCAACATATCAATGTGAGTATCATTTATGGAAGAGATTTTATTTCATCTACCACAGAAAAAACCCAAGACAAAGGATTTAACATTAAATAGCTCTTTAGACTCATTAGCATTCAACTGAAAAGTAAAAATACTTGTTGCTCAGCAAATACTTCCCTTTCACCTTGGTGAAGACACTGTGTTCCAAAGGGGCCTAACCAGCTCCCTTGAGTAACTCCCTAGTTCCAACAGAGTTCCCCACTAACTTTTTACTTTCTCTTTGGCATTTATGGGTTGAGAAGTCTAGAAACTGCCACAGCTGCTGGTGATTCGCTCTCCTGAAGTCTGCTCCAGCTGGTCTGTGCTGCTGGTTGAGGCCACCCTGGGTCTGGGACTGTGTGGCTCCCATGGGACTGTGCTCGGCTCCCAGCTTGGTAAGAAAAACCCTTTCTGTGGGCCTGCCAGGCTGCCTTCAGTGGGAGATTTATTTCTCTTTGTCACTTTGTGAGTTATGTAGCTCTAAAATTTGTTTAGAGTCATATTTTACAGGTATTGGAGGTGGTTGGGGTGGGAGCTTAGACAAGTTCTTGCTTTTACTCCACCATTTTGGCTCCCCCCCTCACATTCTTATATTTTCTTTGCTACTATTTTGTTTATGGGAGTCATGTCTTCCCAATTAATCTGAGCTCCTGGATATCAGGGACCATGTCTTATATTTCTCTTTCATCCCCAGATGATCTGGGTCTGAGCAAGTCATTTGATCTCTCTGGTTTTAGTGCCTTCATTAGTAAAAATGGGGATAATAATGTCCATAGAACCAACTTCCCAGAGTTTTCTGTGACATTCAAAGTTGATAATGGAAGCAAACTTTGTAAAGCTTAAAGTTTTCCATAATGGCAACTATGACCATTGGCCTTGCATTCAGTGGGGGAAAGGGGTGAGGCATCATGATATAAAACAAAGAGCACTGGGATAATCTGTCATTAATTCACTTTGTGACCTTGAGCAAATCATATTAACTTTCTAGTTACAGATTTCAAATATCTGGAGAATGAGGTCAATAATAACCTAGTTGATCTGTTAAGCAATAAAAACTTCAGGGCTCTCAAATATTACCATTGTCTCCAATAAAGCTGTGCTTTGTTTAATGTTTTGTTGGCTTCAGTGCAGGGAAGCAGGGCCAAGAATGAGAGAGTTATATGTTCCCAGGAACATAACAGGATATAAAATTCTCAAGAATGAACCTGGTCCATGAGCTTCTATCTGAAGCCTTGAATTATATCAATCAAAAAATATTCCTGGCAGCACCATTTGTAAGGGCAAAATTCTAGAAACAAACTAGGGTAATCCCAATATAAGGAAGTGAATGAACAGATCTGGGTATTATGAAATGATTGAGTGAATGAGACAGAGTGAAAAAAAAGCTAAGAAAACATGTGTGCTGATTATATGTCTCTAAAGACAAAAATAACAGCAACAAATTTATGTTAAAAATATTAAATAATTCAAAAGTGGTCACAGAAACAAGCAAGACAATTTGGCCACTGTCTTATTCATATATATGTATGTATGTATACCTATGTGCATGTGTGTATTTATGTACATAAAGGTGATCATATGTACAGGTATATGTATATGTGGCTGTGTACACACATGTGTGTATGTGTACATGCATGTATGTGTGTGCACAATACACATCCTATTTTTTATTTTAAATTTGAGTGTTTGAATACTCCTACTTATTTGTTGATGCAAGTTAACACTCTAAAAAAACCCCACATAATTGATTTTTCTTTCTCCAGTATTTTCCTTCTCTGTACAAATTTACAGAGCTACCAAAATAATTTTTTTAAGGCCCAATTCTAACCATGGCATCTTCCTATTCAAGAACTTTCAGTGGTTCCCTTTTGCCTCCAATATAAAATATGAATCCCTAAGCCTGGTTTTTAAGATACTCCCATATTGTGGCTCCAATAACTTTTCAGTCTTATTTTTTATTATTTCCTTTTATAACTTTTATATTCTGGCCATATTGAACTCTTAAATATCCCCCCCAAACATCAGTCTCTTCCTGCCTTTGTACTTTCTCTCTCTTACATACACACATAATACATGGAAATAATTTCTCATGACTAGAAGATATTCCCTCCTAATTTTCCTATTTCAGAATCCTTTTCAGGGTGGTTAGTGGCACAGTGAATAGAGCACTGGCCCTAGAATCAGGAGGACATAAGTTCAAATTCAGCTTCAGACACTTAACATTTACTAGCTGTGTGACCTTGGGTAATTCACTTAACCCCAGTTGCCTGCCTTCCCCTTCCAAACCCCCCACAAAAAATCGTTTTCTTGCTCTAAGATTCAGCTCAGTTGTCATCTCCTTGTAGAAGCATCGAGGTGATTCAGTGAACAGAAGTTGGTGCCTGAGTTCAAATCCTACCTGACACTTATTAGTTGTGTGATCTTAAACAGGTCATTTAATTTCTATCTTCCTCAGTTTCCTCAACTGTAAAATGGGAGTGATAATACTGCCTACCTCTACCTTCCAGAGTTGTTCTGAGGATTAAATGAAGTAATATTAGTAAAGAGTCTATTACATAATAGATGCACTTAATAAATGTGTCCTTCCTTCTTCTGTGAATCCTTCCTTGATTCTCCTAATTCATAGGATCAGAGGGTCATTGATCTAAAAGTAGAAAGGATTTCAGGGGCCATCGAGTCCAGCCTCCTCATTTTTACAGATGAGGAAACTGAGTCCAAAGGAGGTTAAGTGACTTGCCCAAGGCCAGCAGGTAGGTCAGGTTTCTAACTACCCACTCAAATTTTCCTAGTACACTGATTTCACCTTCCTCTCCACCCGTCTTTCTACTTTATATTATAAAATCTGTTGTATCCCTCCTATAGAATGTAAACTCTTTGGGATCAGATACTGTTTGGTTTTTATCTTTGCATCTCTAACACCTATCATAGTGACTGGCAAATAGGAGGTATTTAATAAGTGTTGGTTGAAGTAAATGGAATTGTATCTTCCAAAATGCTCTTCATGCTGTTGTTATACTAACCTTTCCTATGCACACCTGATCATGTCACTCCCTTACACTGAAGTCTTCTTTGGCTCTCTACTACTGCTGGACAAAATTAAAACTCCTGTGCTTGACAATTAAAGTCCTCGATAATCTGGTTCTATTCTATCTTTCCAGCCTTATCTCCTATAACCCTCCTCTACCCCTTCTGTGCTCCATCTCAACTGGACTACTTGAGTATTCTCTGTTCTTCATTGTTGTCTCTGCCTGCAAGGTCTTCTCTCTTTTTTGGATTCCTACTTTCCCTTAAAGCACAGTTTAAATGCCATGTCTGACATGAAGCTTTCTTCTATCCCTGGGGTTGCTAACAAATTTCCCTCTGGAACAGCATGTTGTTTTGCAACTCTCTATATTTCTCACATAATATTGTGTACTGTAATTGCCTGTGGCACTGTCTTAACTCCTTCCTGAGCTAGATAAGTTCTACAAAGGCAATTACCCAAGTTTTGTACATCCCCTAGTACTCTGCATCATCTTTAATACTTTGAGGTTCTGATGGGGTCCTTGGGATGTATATATGTTTGTAACATCAATCTATGTAACATCAGTTTGTAATATCAATCTGTAACATCAGTTTGTAAATGGGGTGCTTTGGGATCTATGTCTGTAAAATCAATTTGTAAAAGCAGTCTGTAAAGTCACACTTCCCCCCTCAGTCTCAAAGCATTAACTCTGCCCCTTCCCCCTGCCAGCACTCTGCCCAGCAACAACTCATGAACTGTTTATCTCTGCTTGAAACAATAAGCTACTTATTCACAAAACTATCTATAAACATTTTTAGCTTAGGCAAATGTTATCTCCCTGAGTTAGAGTGGCCAGGTGCACCATGAATTCTTCAGTACCCTATCTATAGGGTAATTCCTTAGCCAATTATACCCACACTGTGTCTCTGATGACATTTATCTTGTCAAGCCTGACATTGATGGGTGGCAGACTGGGCACTCCTTAGTGGCCATGACCGAGGATTGGCTTTAGTGATGTGTCAGGCCTAAAACCACACCTCCAGGTAGCACCCCCCCCCCCTGCCCAGGGCTCTTTCCCAGTGAATCATGGGCAATACGCCTGCGCAGTTGATATTAAAAGTGTATGGTCCTTTAAGCACTGACCACTCCTGATCACTCCTTAACTCCTCCCTGATCCCACCTAGTTAGCATAATTGGCACCTGATTTACTGTCTTGACTCCATAAAACTATGCCTGTGACCTCTGGAAGTTTGCAGGTTCCTTAAGAATCCTTGCCCGCTGTGCCAAGCGCGGTGCTATGCAGCGTAGCAATAAACTTTACAATTTCGGCTTCTAAGTTTGCTTGAGCCTGGTGAATTCCTTCCAGACTGAATGGCAGGGTTTCTGGTCACTGATAGTGATCAGGGTCCCTGGCAGAACCTCTTACCCTCCCCCCTCCTTATCACCTTTCCCTCTTCAGTTCTATGATTTCATTGGTGTGGGTGCTTCCTTCACCAAGGCACCATTTGCCTTAGAAGGGGGTCTTTAGAGAGTTTTTGTGGTTGAAAAATTCATCCCTTGGGGACAATTTGATGATGAGATCCTGAACATAGAAGAGGCTTAATAAATATTTGTTGAATTAATCAATCTTCCAGAATTTATGTTCCACTGGCATAGCTTTTAAAACATAGAATGATGTTGGAATAGGAATTCAACTACTTTAAGGGTTAATTGGCATTTGAGAATTGGCCTAGGAACCTAACCACATTGTTTCTGTGAGGAAATACAGTTGAAGTGCTCAGCTGACCCACAGATGAACTTCTGGAACACAACATTCCTAGGTTGGGAACAGGCTGTACAAATAGAGCCTTGGTGGTTGGTGGTCAAAAGGGAGTTGAAGGACGTGACAGAAGATGAGGCCTTGTTGTGCCTGCTGGTAGGTATCTGTAGATGAAGGAAGCTGAGTGAGTTTCTGCTTCTGGGGAAGCATATACAAAAGTTCTGGAGGGACTGTTTCTGTTTCATGGCAACAATGGAGGCAGAAACCCAGTAAGTAAACAGAAATCAATTAGGAAATAGATGTTACAAAGTGAAGCAATCTGGGAGGACCAAACTGTTCAGAGAATAAACAAACAGATCTCCAGTCCAGGTCTCCCATGGGCTGGCCCAGACCAGCCTCTCCATCCTTATCTGTTGGAAAAAACATGCTTTGCCTATTCAGCTTTCTAGATCCAGCACCTATATTTATCAAACATTGATTTCCTGATAAAATGGCCCCCACCCCATTCACCCAAGTCCTGGCTTGCCCTCGAAGCCCAGCACGAGTTCTATCCCTTCCAAAAACCTTCTTTGACGGTCTCTCTCCCTCCCCTAGAATCTTGTAATACTTACTCTCTGTTCCGTTCTTTCCCTGCCTGGCATGGCTAGTCTACTATCTGATTTATTTTTTTAGATATAGTCTGTGTAGTCTCCTCACCATGGTTGTCTGTACCTCTAAGGTAGGCTCATTCATCTTTGTATTTCCTCAATAACAAGCATAGTGCCCTATATACAGCAGGTGTTCAATAAATGTTCATTGGTGATGATTTTTAAGCTTTAAAGGAGTAGCAGAATAGATAATTGATAAGTCAGGCAAAATGTCAGCATCTAAGAGATTTCCATGAATTGAAAACAGAGGCAAAGAAGTCAGGAGAACAGATGCCCAGCACCAGGAGCGAGGACAAGAGGCTGATGTGGAGTTCTCTTTTCGCCCCAGTGAAGACCGGTCCAAGGTGAGTTGGAGTTGCAAGGGAGGATAGCTGAAAATCACTGGCAGGGTAGTGAGAATGGATAGGGACAGGAAACAAGACATATTTCTTTGTTTTGAAAATTTTCTTTATATTATCAGGCATTTTTGTGACCTCTTTACCTGGGAGTCCAGAGCCATAACCAGATAAATCTAGGGAAGGGATGGGGGGATAACATGGGCTCTTTAAGAAGAGTTCAGGGTAGAAGCTGGAGAATGTCCCATAGACAGGATCCCTGGGACAGCTCAAGGCTGCTGTTGGGGAGGCCGACACCAGCAACAGAGATTGTGGAGCAAGGTGGTGGAGGCTGAGCTATAAAGAAGTCACTGGGGGTGCCACTGGGGCAGGGGAAAGAAGTGAACCCCATCTGGTCGCTTCCTATTTTAACTGTGTTTTCTTGTTCACTAGGTACCATTTGCTTATCTTTATTCTGTTGGAGATGCAGTGGATAGAATGCTGGGCCTGGAGTTAGGAAGACTCATCTTTTTGATGCCAAATCTGACCTCAGACATTTACTAGCTGTGTGACCCTGGGCATGTCACTTAACCCTGTTTGCCTCAGTTTCCTCATCTGTAAAATGAGCTAGAGAAGGAAATAGCAAAACTGTTCTGGTATCTTTGCTACAAAAACCCCCAAATGGGGTCACAAAGAGTCAGACATGACCAACTGAACAACAATGAAATTCTGCTGAAAAATTACTAGTGCTATCAGTACCCAATACATTTCAGCACAGTGGGATGAAGACTGGGCCTCCCTAACCTAGTTGTAGCTCTGCTAGAATCCCATGTCTCTACTAAGCAGCTCTGGATACATAAAGACAGCTAGGTAGACTCCAAAATAGAGCGGTGGACTTGGATTCAGGAAAAACTGAGTTCAAATCCAGCCTTGGACATTTATTAGCTTTGTGACACTGGACAAATGACATGAAGTTTGCCTGCTTCAGTTTCCTCATCTGTAAAGTGGGTGCAATAATAACAGCACCTGCCTTCCAGTGTTGGTTGTTATGAGGATAAAATGAGATGTTTGTAAACCATCTTGCACTCTGAAAGCACTCTAAAAATGCTAGTTGTTATTATATGATGGTGAATGAACATCCTGGGATTGAAGGTACCTAAACTCTATGCACTCTGGAGTAGGCTTTTGTCTTTTATATAGGGTAATTCAGACATCTGAAATACACAGTCCATGGGCCAACACAAGGCCCACAGCCCTCCCTAGTGTGGTTCCAACCAGATTAAAATGTAGTTCCTACCTGATTTTAATGTGTTGATGTATTAGTAAGATAGAAATGTATAAATACATAACAATTTTCTAAGTCACTATGCAACTGTGGGGATCCTTATATACAGTATAACAGCCCGCATTTCTGTTTGAGTTTTGAAATCAAGCAGGTGTCATCCCTGCTTGAAACAGCCTTGTTTCTCTCCCTATAATTTGTCAGCTCTGTTAAATGAAGAAGAAGAATCGAAGTGGATAGTAAATATAACAGAAGTCATTATAATGCCCTACTCTGAAGGGACTATTTAGAGAGAGAAAGTCATCATGCCTTATGGTAAAGATGGCAGAGATATTGGAGGTCTTCCAAAGGAGACAAGGTGGTGTGGTGGAAGGAGTTGATGGATTTGGACTCAGAAGACTTGGGCTTGAATCCCACCTTGCTACTTGTTAGCTGGGTGATCCTGGGCAAGTCTTTCCCTCTCTGAGCCTTTCACCTGTAAAATGGGGGGATTAGATTCAATGACCTCTAAGTCCCTTTAAACTGTAAATCTGTTTTGACACAGTCAAAAAATGTCTGTGGCCAAATTTGAACTCATGTCTTTCTGACTCCAGTCCCAGAATTCTATCCACTGAACTATTTAGCTTCTATTTAGTGGTGGTGGGGAGAAGAGAAAGAGACAGACAGACAAAGACAGATAGACAGAGACAGACAGAAAGATAGGATCAGAGAGCTGAAAACCCCAGGGTGTGTGTCTGTAAAGGGGCAAAGTCCCTGAACAGGGCAAGGGGAAAAATTAGTCTGGAGAGTTATGAGCTGAGCTATGTTTGAAGTGAGTGTGGCTAGCATGGGTACTTCCTCAAAAGGAGGCTAAAAGGAAGGACTCATCAGTTGAAAGGAAAGGCTATAAGGGTGGAAGAGTAGGCAGGAAGTCCCTCTCTTCCTCAGAAATACTCTGAGACCACTTAGCTGATGGCTTGAGTATCTTGCCAACCAGTGGACAAATTAGATATTGCACTCTCTCACTGGATAACTAATATAGTGACATACTTTCTGTAGGCTTATAGACAGCAATATAGAAGTTAATGTGGGCTAATATCACTACTGCAGTGCCACAAGTGTCACATAATATATACACAAAATGGCACATTCTGGTGTCACATACATATGGTGAGGCCAGCTCTAAAGTGAGGGACAGAAATGGAGTAGTGTGGAATAACATGGGCCAGGCAAGATTATCAATGTAATCCATTTATTGAATCCATGAGCAAGGTTTTTATAGAGTATCAAGACAAAGAAAGTAACTATAGGTCACTAGGCAATACTGCTTTGTTCAGTTTCAAGATGTCAGATAATGATGTCAAGTAGGCCTTGACAGTAATCATGTCCTTGATGTTTCCATACACATGAATAGTATCTAAAATGTATTCATAATCTTAAAAGGCAGATAATACCTTCTGACTAGAATTCCAGAATAGGGCAGAGCCCTGGACCTCAAGATATCAATCAAGCTCTGATTTACAGCCCCATTACTAGGAAAACTAGGAGCTGGACTTTACAGGATGGCCACATCACTGGAAAACCTGGAGCTAACTTTCAAGGACCAGCCTGATTCCTGGATCAGATATTTAGGCTCCCTTCAATATGGTAAACAAGTATTGGCAATAGTTAACTGTTGACAGATAAATGAGCTATCTCATTTCAGTGGTTCAAGATCATAGTAATTAAAAGAGAACTCAGATAACTTTGGGGAATAGAGAGTGAAGCCAGTTAAAGAAAGAATGAAAAAACTCAAGTTAGATGAGCAGAATTCATTATGTGCTTGGGAGCAGAAACATAACTGAACTGAAGAGAGTATAGGCCTCTTGGTTGTGTAGTTTGTCTTTCATTCTGGAAGAGGAACAATGACATTACAAGGGTGATATATTAACTTGCTCATGAACTGGATTTAAGTGAAGCAGAGCTACACCAAACTGTCAGCTTCACTGTCTTCTCCAGAGTCCAAATTAAATTAAAGTTTTTCCCAGGCCTCCCAGTTTGTCTGAGGCAATGCCCATTTATGAGCCATGGAAGGAAGGACCCTGGGTTCTGGGAATAGGCAGCATTTGGATAACTAAAATGAACTATACAGAATAAGCCAAACCAAGCTGAATTCCAATTAGTTATGTAACAGAAAGAGCTGGCTTGTATAGACCTCATGTCTCACCTATAACAAGATAGTTTTTATTGCATCTGAATCAAGTGGCCTGTGTTGTACCCCAATTAAAGTGAGACAGAAGATCCCCAAGATTGTTTAAAAAGTGGATTTTATTACTGCGGGACACCGCGGGACTGTTGGGGTACATGGTCACCCAAATCAGACAGTGCTTTGGCACAGATATTTTGCCAGTTTTATAGTTTCCATAGCCAGGTTACTTAAGCTGAAATTACAGTGATGTAAGCTGAAACTCCAATGATTGGTCAGTGTACACATGAAACTACAATTAGTGATTGGTCAGTATACATTTGAATTTCCCGCCAGCACTGAAACCCTAAGCTGGGACTCCTGCCCACAGATTAATAAAGGGAAAGCAAGGGGTGGGGGTTCTACCTGTTTACAGATTAATCAAGGTGGAGTTCTCTGCTTTGTGATGACCTATGGGCTCTGGGATCCCCCTCTGGCTCTCCTTGCGTCCTTGAGGTACAGGCTCTTGAACTCTGACTAAATCATCTCATTTGATGAGGCAATAAGCCTTACACAGAGCCCAAGCCTCAGTTACTAGACTTCCCACCCTTGAGCCCATCAAAGTGTTGATCCACCCTTGAACTGGCCTAGCCCACCATTATCTGTAGTCTCCAGGTGGCCTCCCACCCTTAATCACTCATTGACCTCATTAACTCCTCCTGAAGACCCTCCCCAAACTCCTCCCCTAGACTACCCCTAGATTCCTCCCACAACCTTCTGTATGTAAGACCCCATCCTGTCTTCATGTTTGTGAGAGTGCCATAGAATGACCTAGCACAGACTTATTCTGTGTCTACTACAAGTGAACTTTTAATAAACTTTACTTTTCTTTGGCTGAGAAGACTTGAGTCAAATTCATTCTGCAGGACCCAGCATGTTGGTATTTTGGGGTCTCCAGAGCAACCCTAACCCTCTTTATGGGTAACCACTTCATTTTCATGTTGTTTCCCCCATTAGATTGTAAGTTAGTTGGAGAGTACTCTTGCCTCTTTTTGTATACCCAGTATTTAGCACAGTGTCTGCCATATGATAGGTGCTTAATAAATATTGATTGATTGCTCTCCAAATCATTCTAGAGTGTTCTTTCTCTTCTGTCATTACCCTAGATGTACAATATGTTTCTTTAAATACTCTTAAGCCAGCTCCTCATTATGGGGCACGGGCTCTGGGAAACCCCTTGAACTCTAATTAAATCTTCTCACTTGAAGAGGCATTTGCCTGAGGCCATAAGCCTTTTCTTTATCCTAGGCCCAAATCCCTGTTACTCTTAACCTAGCCTAGCCCCCCATTATCCAGCTATTTCCCATCCTTGATCTTATCAAAATATCTATGCCCAAACCTGTTACCTTTAAACTAGCCTAGCCCTCCATTGTAGGTCATCTTCTGGTAGCCTTCAGCTATTTCCCACCCTTAATCCCATTCTTGGAGTCTGACCTCAGTTCCATCAAAAATCCTCCTTAGACTCCTCCTCAAGCCCTTCCCCAAAGCTCTCATCTAGACCACCTCTAGATCCCTCCCACAGTCTTTCTGTATATAAATTTCCTCTTGCCTCCATGAAGTCACTGAGATTAATCTAGCTCAAATTCACTGTGTGAGATTATTGTGGCCAGCTTGTTCCTTAAGAGTCTACCCATTATGGTGAATCTTTAATAAACTTTGTTTTACTTTGGCTGAGAAAAGGCTTGCCTCTAATTCACTTGGTAGGACCCAATGTGTTGGCATTTCGGGGTCTCAAGCACCCCTAAGCCCCCAAATCTCAATACTCAGTTATCACTACTTTCTTCAAAAACCAGAAAAAAATATCCAGTCTTTTGGACTGGATCTAATTTCATTAATATAGGGAACTCTTAATAAGAAAACTCCTACCAATGCAGGTTGGCATCTATTCGGAAACTTAAAGTCTCAGGGAGTTTTTTGGAGCACAAGGAGATAAAGGAACTTTTCTGGAGTTACATGGCCAGTTTTGGTATGTGTGTGGAGGGAGGTCAGTGCTTGAACCCAGGCCTCCCTGACTCTGAGGGCTGGCTCTTTATCCCCCTCACCCCATTGCAACTCTCACACCACCCTCTTCCTCATATACTTTCTCTTCACTGTTCTAAACTCTTTGCTTATAGACTGTTAGTTTAAAGAAAGTATCCATTTTCTTAATGTGTTGAGAATTCCTGGTATCTTTCCCAGGTGTACTGTCTATAGTAATATAGCAACAGCAGGATCATAAAGGCCAAGGCTGAAAATCCTTTCCTGACACCAGCCTTCCAGAGGTTCCAGCATTTGATGGAAATAATAGCTAAAAGGGCTTGATCTTATCGCTTGGGATGAGTGGGAAGAGATGTTTTTGTGGCCCTCTATCGTTTTGGAAGGAGCTAGGGAGAAGGAAGAGAAGGGGAGAGGGTGTTTCAGTAAGCATTGGAGACTAGATATCAACCACACACACAGAGAACCCTCTTATTGATTCTTTATTGTAACCACTGTCCTTTGATAGATTCAGTTTCTTAAGGTAGATTCTCCTGTTCCTCCCAGCTTGTCCATTCCTACCATGTTATCCTCCTCATCTCTTCCAGAAGGGCTAAAGGAACTCACTTGCTGGGCCCCTCCAAACTCCAGCCAGGCTGGGGAGGGCACATCTCTTGAAAGAAGGCTGTCAGGGAAGATTAAGATCCTGTCTCTCTTGCCCTGTCTTCGATGCCGTATGTCCATAGCCGTGATCTTGGTATCAGTACTCTGGCCCAGTCTGGAAGAAAAAGAGATCTTTAGAGGTTGGGACCAGTGAATCTAAGCTTCCCAGCTTTAGGGAACTTCCTTCTTAGGACCCCAGGGTTCTTTCCTAAATTTCAAGGGCCATACCTCCCAGCTGGCTGAGACTTAAGAGTTGGATCTCATTATTTTGCTAGTTGTTAGCCCATACATTAGGTTGGAAGAGATCTGTATAGGGGTTCTGGGCTCCCTTACCTCAGGGTTCTAAGCTCAGGGCCTGGTGCCACGTTTCTTTTGCTCTGTGTTCTGAAGCTTGGTTAGCAGCTTCCGCTCATGGCCACCTGGGCTGGGTCGGTTGGTATGGTTGGCAGCTTCTCTCTTAGTACGACCCTTTCCACTCCCTCTTCCTGAAATAGAAAGCAGTAGTTCTAAGAATGAGTTGCTCAGAGAACACAGTGGGTGGAAGCCATTTGGTGGCCATGGTTGCAGAGACACATGAGGGAGTAGTGATAAGAATACTAGACTGGAAGCAGGATACCTGAGTACTGTTTCTAGATCTCCCCTTAACTTGCTATGTAAATTTTGGCACACCTTTTCATTCTTCTTAGACCCCTCTATAAAACTCAGAGTTTGGATTGGCAAGTTTTTCAAATAAGTATAATTCAATTCAACAAACATTTATTAAGCATCTACTATGTATGAGGCATTACATTAGGTAGTGGAGATCCAAACACAAAAAAATGAAATATCCTTGTCTTTAAAGACCTTATGTTCTAATGGGGAACAACATGTACACAGCTAAGTGCATACAAGGTAATTTGAAGAGGGCAAGAGATCCGAAAACTGGAGGGATAGGGAAGGTTTCGAAAACAAGGTGGCAAATGAGCTTCGCCAGGATGGGTAAAAAAAAGTCTGAGACAGAGGCATGGTAAAGATTCCATAGGGTTGTTTGTGGGACTGTCTGGGACCTAGGATTAAAATTAAATGGACAGAGGGTGGGGATGGGTGTCAGGTGATGGTTAGATTGAAATCCATAGAGCAGCCTGAAAATATCAGGAAAAAAGGTTCTAGAGATACAGAGCTGAGTCTGGTCAGGGAAAGGACTTGGAATTAAGGACCCTAGGTAGGAATCTAGAAGGAGAGGGCATCTAGATAAGGAAGATATGGCCACATCTCTCACCCAGATAAGAATCTGTAAAGCTGTATGCATCATACTGGTCTAAGCACTCAGGCTCCTCATCTTCCAAGGCGAGGGGCTGGAGTGGTGGAGAAGGTAATGGAGATGCTGCCATTAGGACTGGAGAATTCTGTTCCTTCAGTGACTAGTCTATCTGATTTCTTGCTTGTGAAATTCTTTCCCTCTGTCTCTCAGCTTTGCTTCTCCTTGGGATGGCTCCTCCCCAAACTTATAGGGCTGGGTTCCCTCCCCCCACACTATCCACGCTGGCCCTGTCTGATGCAATCTGGCCCCATCCCAGTACTCAGGAGTCCAGTATAAACAGAAATGAAATCACAACAGGAAAAACCTTCTGTCCCATGACTCCCATTCCCCACTAACAGTCATTCCTTTTCTTCCTGTCTGTTCTCCTCAAGTTCCCTTCCATTTGGATATTTTCACATGGAGTATCTTATTTCAGGATTCTGGGATCTTTGGGAGGAGAAGAGCAGGAGAAGATAGAAGGGGGAAGGAAGAGAAGAGGAGAATCCAGGGACAAACAGCCTCCTAGGACTGAGTAAAGTTTAGTGCCCAGATCTTTCTTCATCCAAATAAGCTTACTGTGGATTGGTGGCCTAGAGGGGTGGGAAGGCAAAAAGAGATAAAAATCCCTTTGATCCTTCCCTTTGAGGCTTTGACAAACCAAATACAGATAAAGGTCTGTCGATAAGGTGAGGGGGGTCTATGTTGGGCAATCATTTAGCAAACATCTTTTGAGAACCATCATGTTCAAGTCCTTGAACCAGGCACTGAAGGAGATCCAAAGACACGTTAGATATCACCCCAACCTTGAAAAAGAAGAGCAGAATATCCCAAGTCTACTACTTTCTGTTAAGGTCTAGAACGTTGAGGTTGAGATTTAGGGGTGTTTGGGGCCCCAAAAGACCAACATGCTAGGTCCTGCCAGAATGTATTCCACTCAAGACTTCTCTCAGCCAAAGTAAAACAAAATTTATTAAAGATTTACCATATTGGGTAGACTCTTAAGGAGTCTAAGTATTTGTGACACTTATATTGACAAGCCGGCCAGATTGAATCTCAGCTACGTGAGCTAGATAGAATTTGAACACCTTTATGGAGGCATGGGGGATCTTCTATGGGGGAAAGGCTGTGGGAGGGATCTAGAGGTGGCCAAGTAGTCTGGGGTGACTAGAGGAGGGATTAGGGAGGGAATTGAGGAGGAGGAGTCTAATGAGGATCTTGATGGGTGACTAGAGGTCAGATTCCCAGGAACCATGAGAATGGGATTTTGATGGAATCAAAGGTGGAAGCAGAGGGCTTTGTTATGTTAAAAGTAATAGAGATTTGGGCCTAGCAATAATGAAAAACTTAGGGCTCAGCAAATAACACATTAAGTGGAAAGATTCTAGAAGAGTTCAAGGGGGTTCCCAGAGCCTGTAAACCATCTTTACTAGCTGTGAACTTGGGCAAATTCCTTATCCTTAGTTTTGCCATCTGTAAAAAAAAAAAAAAAAAAAAAAAAAAAAAAAAAAAAGGATACCAATACTTGCATTACCTGTCTTAAAAGGTTGCTCTGGGAAAAGTACCTTATAAACCTCATAGTAGTATAGAAATGTGGATTTAAAAAAAAAATAGGCAGCTTCCCAACGAGTGCGAGGGGGAATCGGAACAAGTCTTTAGGTGAATAATTATAAGGTAGAATATGATAAGGTTTATAAGAGAGTACAAACACAGTATTCTGGATAGGAAATAGGAGGGAGAGCAGTTAGAGGAAGGTATGTCCCATGGAATAGTCTGGTAGAGATCAGGGACAAGTGGAGGATATTCAAGCAATGATAAAAGGATAAGTAAAAATGTGTTGGAGATGATTCTGATGTGGATTAAGGATTAAAAATAATATTAAGGTTTGCTTTTCCAGTACTTTGTGAAGCCCCTAGTCTATACTCTAACCTGAAGGTACCCTAAATTCTCTTCCCTTATCCTAGAACACCATAAAACTCCACTCTTATCCTGGACCATATCCTTGTCACCTTCCATCCTGGGTCATAAAATTTCCCATCTCCCTTATCTTGTGTCATGTGTTGTCCTGTTGTCCTTACCTAGTGTCCTTATCTTGCAAGACTTAGCCTGCTACTAAATCTCAAACCCCCATTAGAAACCCTAAAAATTACATCATCATCCTATAGGCTATATAACTTTCAGTCTGTCTAAGTCTGGTCATTTTCCTATATCAATGCCTTTGTTTAGCTCCTTGCTAAATCTCAGACCTGCTGCTTTTGCGTTAATAAAGCTCCCATTGGCTAAAGAGAAGGTTTAAGTGAATTCTTTCAAATCTAAACCAGCTTTCCCAACTCTGACCTCAATAATGTCAGAGGACCAGTGATGATGCATGCTACCCTCATAGAGAAGTGATGTTTCCTTTTTCAGTGGGTGGTAGTGGTGGTTGTATTGTGCCAAAATAAGCTAGATAAGAGACCCTGGAGAGTAAAATTTGGAAATGGATTTTACTTTTTCCATGGGGCTGTCCAGGGTCAGGCCCAAATTGAACAGTGAGTCTACACAATGTGCCAGCTTTTAAAGGGATGCCAAGCAGCCAACAGTTAGGTATTATGTAAGAAGAAATTTGCAGAGGCCACAATCAGTCTCCCAGACCCAGAAGCCCACCCACCTCCTTGAAGGTAAGCTGAGTAGGGAAGGGCGGAGCTAAACCTAGCAGTCTGCTCACTTCCATGAGGGAGAGCTGAGTTTGGGGGATGAGCAAGCCAGGTACAACAGTGGCAATGAATGACATGAGGACAGGTTAGAATGGCTTATTGATATTTGCAGCCAAGCATGGGACAGGAGGGACTGTGTGGACAGATGCACTCAGGGAAAGATTTGTATCCAGCTTCTTCTGTGAATAGTTGCCCAGGTGAGCTAATTTCCCTACTTAGTTCTGAACACCCATGGGTTGGGTTCACAGGAAGGAGACCAGGATAATAAGGAACTTTTGAACTATGCATGATGAGGGTTTGGTGCACATGCAGACCCCATTAGCTTGCTTGGTTGAGGTAACCTCTCTATACCTGGAGGACACTGGAGGAATGGTGTTGGGAAAACTATGATGATGTGCCTTGGAGAAGAAACCATAGAGGATGGGTTCTAGTTGGTTGACCACATGGTTGGGAGGGACATTTCTCAAATGGCTGCATAGGTAGAGTTTCAAGAAGACCTGAGTCAGCTTCAACCAGCAATTTGCTTCATTGACATCATGGGAATTTACTACACTAATATTGTACCAGAATAATGCGACAGAAGATCCTTGAGATTAAAATTTGCGTGGATTTATTACCACAGGACTGCATGGTCACCCAAATCAGACAGTGGTTTGGCACAGACAGTGGGCTGGTTTTTATAGAGGTTCCATAACCAGGTTACCTAAGCTGAAGCTACAGTGATTGGTCAGTGTACATTTGAATTTCCAGTGAAACCCTAGGCTGAAACACCTGCCCATGGATTAATTAGGGGAAGGGGAGGGGTAGTGGTTGTGCTAGTTTACAGAACAATTAGGGGAGGGGAAGGTGGAGTTGTCTGCTTTACAAATCAATGAAGGGAAGGGGAAAGTGGAGTTGTGTCCAACAGCCAACATCAGGTAAGAGATCATTCTATAAAGGTAATGTTAGAACCTTCCCCCATATGCCCCTAGCCCTCCTTGGCCTTGGGCCCTTGGACTGTTCATTTGTTCTTTTTCTATTTTAGGTGAAGGGAATGAAGTCTTACAACCTAATAAGTTTAAAAGATCATCATGAGGACATCTATCATTCTGGCATTCCAGAACCTGAGTTCCAAGCTGGGTGTTGCCACCAGCCCAGTACTGAAGCCCCAAGAAGCTTTTGGAGCCATGCCAGTAAAAATCTGAAACCAGGTTTCATCCAGAATTGATGTTGAATTTGGTTGTAAACTTGGTGAGACCAGTGCTGTCTAAGTACCAAGCTAAGTTTTGAATCTGTTCCCTTAGAGACCAAGGTAGTATAGGGAAGAATGTGCCTTGGAGGAACTGGGGAAAATGTTTATAAATTTGTCTAAGTCTTTAAAATAAATATCCTTTGTAAAAGCTACCCAGTGTTAAGAGGTTAAATGGATCTAGGTTCTAGTCACTGGCCCTTAACTAAGCCACATTAGTAACACAGTTGGTGGGGACTCCAGCTGATGTTAAGAAAAAAAAAAGACACCCAACTTCTGAGGTTACCCTAAAATCTTCAGAGGAGATGTGGTAGGCCTTCTTCTATTAGAGAAGACAAGGGCACATTCACTATCATGTCATACATAGAACATTTAAAGAAATTAGAGAGAAGTTCTAGAGCAACTTAATACTTCAATGGATCTGAGAACCTATTTGTGTCTATACACCCTCCATTTATAAAGATCATAACACACCCAGGTTTCTGTATTGTGTGTGAATATTATCTATGCTTTTCCGTATATCCTCCATAAAAAATTTGCCCAGTGTAAGGGAGTGCTTTAGGTATAACTATCGCTATCTTCTTTCTATAGATAAGGAAACTGAGGCTCAGGGAGGTTATGTGACTTACCCAAGGTCACACTGTATTTTAAGTATTTAAATTAAAAAATAAATAAAATACTCTGAATATTTTAAAATGTTAAGGACACTAGTGTAGTACTCAAGGCTTCTAAGTGTTAATTCTCCTTTCTCAATATGTGACTGAACTATCTACATTTCCAGTTTTACATGTCATAGATGACTTCTTTGCCAATTCTTGAATGCAAATTGTAGTTAATATTGTAGCCTATTTATATTCTTGCTTTATCTTTCCATCATTCTTTGCATCATCTATAATTCTGAATTTGAAAAAAAAAATTCGTCATAGTTTACTTGATATTTTTGCTCTTACAAGACATTTATGAAATAGCCAGGCAACTAACTGCCTGGTTTGCTAGGTACTATGGTATCTATCTGTCCTTACAAGTATGGTCAGTGAATTCCTTATAGGGAGACTTAGGAAACACAGTCTCCTTCAATGTGATGAAGTATGGGCTCTAGGAGCCCCCTCTGGCTCTCCTTGAGTCCTTGAGGTACAGGCTCTTGAACTCTGATTAAATCATCTCATTTGATGAGGCATTTCCATGAGGCAATAAGCCTTACATTGTAGCTGAGCCCAAGCCTCAGTTACTAGACTTCCCACCCTTGAGCCCATCAAAGTGTGGATCCACCCTTGAACTGGCCTAGTCCACCATTATCTGTAGTCTCCAGGTGGCCTCCCACCCTTAATCACTCATTGACCTCATTAACTCCTCCTGAAAACCCTCCCCAAACTCCTCCCCTAGACTACCCCTTCCTCCCACAACCTTCTGTATATAAGACCCCATCCTGTCTTCATGTTTGTGAGAGCTCTATAGAATAGTGAGAGCACCATAGAATGCCATGTGTCTCTATTTTTTTATTTTATTTTTGCTTTTTGGAGGGGGAAAGGTAGGGCAATTGGGTTAAATGACTTGCCCAAGGTCACACAGCTAGTTTTGAGTTGAGGCAGAACTTGAACTCAGACTCCAGGGCCAGTGCTCTATTCACTATGCCACCTAGCCACCCCAAATACTTTCTGCTGTCAGTAGTGTAACTTATTCTTTTTTTTTTTTGGATGTTCTGGTATGTCTTTTTCATTTATTTTATTTTATTTTTGCATTTTAGAGGGAGGAAGGTAGGGAATTGGGTTTCAGTGATTTGCCCAATGTCACATGGCTAGTAAGTGTTAAGTGTCTGAAGCTGGATTTGAACTTAGGTTCTCCTGATTGTGCCATCTAGCCACCAGTGGATCTTGTTTTTAGCCTTTGCTCCCTTAGCCCTGAAGCCTTGGCCTTAGCCCAGCCCAGCCTTGCCCACATATATGACCCTGATCTTGACTTCAGCTCATTCTTCTGAAGTCTCTCTGAAATTGTTGAAGTTTAAAATGTTGGGGTTTGGGGTGGCTAAGTGGCGCAGTGAGTAGAGCGTCAGCCCTGGAGTCAGAAGGTACTGAGTTTGGATCCGGCCTCAGACACTTAACGCACACACAAACAAAAACCTAGCCTGTGACCTTGGGCAAGTTACTTAACTCCAATTGCCCTCCAAAAAGCAAAAAAAAAAAAAAAGTTGGGGTTTAATACCCCAAAAGACCAACACATCGGGTCCTGCCTGAATGAATGTGACCCAAGCCTTCTTTCAGTCAAAGAAAAACAAAGTTTATTAAAAATCCACCATATTGGGTAGACTCTTAAGGAGCCTAAGTATTTGTGATGCCTGTATTGACAAGGGGGCCAGATAGAATCTGAGCCCCTTCATGGGGGAAAGATGGATCTTATATACAGAAAGACTCCCTTCATGGGGGAAAGATGGATCTAAAAACAAAGACTCAAGAGGGATCTAGAGGTGATCTAGTAGTCTGGGGGTGACTAAAGGACAGGTTTAGGCAGGATCTAAATGTTTGTACCTCTGCAACAGAGATCCTTGCCCAAACAATATTCAGAGGCCTCTCAAGGTAGGAAGCAGAAAAGAATGGTTTATTATGATTTTGAGAAAGGGCCACCCTCCTGACAAATGGTCAGGGAGGAGAAGCAATTTACAAAAGGAAATGGCAAAGTTATAAAGCCCTAATGTGGAATTCTCCCCCACACCCCTTCTGACCCTTTTCTTCCATTGGCTAGAAGTCAAGTGCACAATCTAAGCACAGCAATCTACCTCAAGTACAGGAACAAGGAAACAGTAGACCACCCAATGTACTTTTGAGAAAGCATTTCTGTCCTTTTTTGGCATGTCTTATGCTGAGGTGTCACTGAGGAGAGGGGTGACTCCCTTTGGCTCTGAGTTTTCAGTCCTTATAAATCATGTGATCTCTGGTGAAGGGGAATTTGGGCCTGTTTCCCATGAAAAGCCTTACTAGATTGTAGAGTATAGTCTGAGAAGTTTTCACTTTTTTCACTCATTAAGGAGGATCTTGATGGTGTTGTGCCTGGCCCCATTCTGGGTCCCCTCCCCCTAGCCAGCTCTCCAGGGAAGTAAGCAAACTGTATATGGCTTCATTCTGATTCCCTTGCCCCCTTTCCCCTCCCCCAACCAGCTCTCCTTCATGGAAGTAAGTAATCAAACTGCCAGATTTAGCCCTGCCTAGGGAGATTTGGCACTTGAGGGAGTTTCAGAATGTGTACTGACCAATCACTGATTTTAGCCTCTGCAAGTTCCTGCTTACATAATACCTAAACTTTGGCTATGTGGCTTGCCTTTAAAAGCTAAGGCTTTGCCTGGGGTCAGGGCTGATTGATTTGGGGAGGGGCCCTGTCAGCCAACATGGTGACAATAAAGCCTTCACTTCTAAATTGTTACTTGGGTCTTGCTTAAGTTTCAGGTACAACAATGGGACTGGGGTGACTAGAGGTCAGGCACCAGAAACCTAGAGAATGCGATTAAGGGTAGGATCAAAGGTGGGAAGCAACAGACAATGGAGGGCTAGGCTAAGTTAAGGGTAACAGAGATTTGGTCTTAGCAATAACAGAATGTTTATGGCATCAAGTGGGAAGATTCAAGGAGAGCTCAAGGTGGTTGGCAGAGCCTATACAGCATCTGAATCTGCCTTGGCCTCTAGCTCCAAGATCCTGAGGGTCACACCCTCCTCCTATAGCACCATTATGTTCTTTGATATCTCTAGGAGATGAGACAACTTTGCTTTTTTTATAGATCATCATATGTCATGATTTGCAGCCATATATTAACAGGGAAGCCAGGGAGGCAGTAAGCAGAGGAAGGACATTTCAGGTATGAGGGGCAGTCAGATAAAATGCCCAGAGCCAGAAATTAAAATGTCTTGTCCATGAAATAGCAAAAAGACTAGTGTTACTGAAATGAGGAGTAGGTAGTGGTGAGCAAGGTGTAAGAAGGCTGGAAAGGTGGGGTATTGGGAGAGACTGGAAAGATAAGGAGAAGGATTTTGAATTCATTCTACCTCTGAAGCCATGTTATAACTTTGAATAATGAAATTGACCTGGGGTGGGCCCTCTGCCCTGGACAAATGGGATGGCCAATGAAATGATGATGTGACTGAACAGCATACAGAACTCTGAGCTACTACCCCTTTGCCTGCATATTCCTGATTACTCCATCTTTTTGCCCACAGGGCACATTTCCTTTATAAAAATCCCTAGCTTCTGGCTGCTGCTCCTGTTTCCCTTAAGGAAAAGAGCCCATCAGGTGCATCACCCCAAATAAATGCCCTTGTTTGATTTGGAGATAGTGAGTCTGAATTCTTTTGAGACAACACTGAGACTTATGCCTCACACCTCAACCTGCTACAGAGAATCATCTTTGAAATTCTGTCTGTTCCATTTTGTTATTTTCATCAAGAATATCCATTATTATGTGTGAAGATCATTTTCATAAAGACGACATAGGAGAAAAGCAGAGCTATGGATTGCTAGCTCCTAATAGCTTCTTGATCACCTTTTCTGACATTTAATGCTGTGATTTTTTACCATTTTTACACTCTTCTTAAGAGCATTTGGCCTAGTGTCAGGGAGGCCTAAATTCAAATCTTACCTCAGATACTAGGTATGTGACCCTGGACAAGTCACTAGACATCTACCTTGTTTCCTCATCTATAAAATAGGGATAATAAAAACATCTACCTTCCATGGTGGTTGTGATGGGGTACAGGTTCTAGGAAACCCTTTGAACTCTGATTGAATCTTCCCACTTGATGAGGCATTTGCCTGAGACCATAAGCCTTTCATTATAGCTGGGCCCAAATCTCTGTTACTAGCCTAGCCCTCCATTGTCTATCATCTCCAGGTAGCCTTCAACTACTTCCTACCCTTAAACATCAAGATCCTCCTTAGAATCCTCCTCTAGAGCCTCCCCAAACCCCTCCTCTAGACCACTCCTAAATACTCCTATAATCTTTCTGTATATAAGACCCATCTTCCTCCAGGAAGGTGCTGAGAATTCAATCTAGTGCATGCTCATTCCATGTCAGATTATTCTGGCCTGCTTGTCAATACAAGCTTCACATATACTTAGGCTCTGATAATCATTTAATATATTTTGGCCAAAGTTTGAATCAATCAAACAGACTGCTATACCTCATTTTACAAAAAAGGATCTCTATCTCAGCCACTCCAGAGACCAGATAAGGCTAGGAGTAGGGTTTAAAACAGGCACCTCGAGATCACAAATTCCAAACACACTCAGCTTTGCCTTGCTCTTGGAGAACCCTTCTCCTTATGTTTTTTTTTTTAAGGTTCTGATTACACAGTATAGTGACCACTCTATTCATTCCATAACAAAGCAAAGCAAAACTTTCACAGAAAATCAAGGTATAGCATTCACAATATTACAACTTATCACAGAAAATCACAATATAATATTCACAACATAGTCTCAAAGTACAAAGTCTTGACTAACTCAATCAGTCACTTATTCAGCAATCAATTACTAAGTATCATACACAAAACCCTCCACCCCTTAGGTCACTAGTAAACTAAAATTCCATCATTACTCAGTACCCAAGGATAGGTCTTTTCTTCATCTTGACTTAGGGCCTTGTTGTCAGATTCCCTGGATCCCCTTCCATGGTCCCAGATTCTACCTGGATTTGCCAGACTGTCACCTGGGTTCAGTGGCAGATAGCAACCAGTTCTTTATCCAGCTCTCTGGGTAGGTCCTACTCCATACTGAAGTTCACAGGGTCTGCCAGATACTTCACCATTTCTGCTCCAGGGAATTCAAGGCTCAACCAAGCCACAAACAAACAGTCTCAGCATCCCAGTCATGATTACTCAGTCACCTGGGCTCCTGGGTGCTGGCTCCAGATTCCAAGCTCCTGGCTCTGGGTCCTGACTCTGGGTTCCTGGGATCCTGTTCAGAAAAAGCTCCACCACCACAAGTTCTCAGGAAATTCTGGCTCAGTTCTCCACTCTTCTGTAGCTGCTCTGCCAAGAGATCTTGGTCTCAAATTCTGACTGTGCCTCTGGGCCTTTTCTTATATACACACACAGCATTAGCGTCCTGTTTCAGCCAACCCCTTCCTGTTATGTCAGCAACAGGAGACAGGAGTTCATACCTTTTGTTTCCCCAACAGAGGCTTGATCTGTTACTAAGTGCTAAGTACCTTCTACCTTTGCCAACACAAAGGGATCTTCAAATTCAAATTACATTACCATTTGTAGCAGCAAACACCCCAACATCCCCAGGGTGGCTGCCAACACAGGTTCTTAGATCTGCTTTTCAAAAGGAAAGCAACTCAAAATGGGTTAACAAGCTTACTTTAATCAAACAAATATATATTACCTAGTTCAGGGGGAAAAAGTCAGCACCCCAAACTTCAGAGTATACAGACAGATCAAATAGACAGGCTTCCAAACTGTCCAACTATTATCAATACCAAATCACATTTACCAGAAAGGGAAGCATCAACATCTGGGTTTTCAAAGCCGGGGGGCTCTTCTTTTTTTTTTCTTTTTTATTTATTTATTTATTTATTTTAATTAAACAAATGCTTTATTAACTTCTGGTTTACATCATTCATTTCCACCAGATTATGAGTTACATTTTCCCCCATTTTTTCCCTACCCACCACCCCAGAATAGCAGTCCCACTAGATATCCCCTCATCCAATCTGTTCTCTCCCATATCTTCTCCCATACCCCCTTTGACTTTGCCATTAGGGCAACTCTGAGCCCCGCTGCCTGGACATCTTATGAAACATTTAATTTTAAAACTTCTATTTTCAGATCCATTCCCCTTCTCCCTTGTCACCCACTCCCTCTGAGAAGATAAGCAATTCAGTATGTGTTGTACATGTATATCTATACAAAACATTACCATAGTAGATATATTGTAAGAGACTGCTTATATTTCCCTCCCACCTGTCTCACCTCCCACCTGGTCCATTCCCTACTTAGATCCTGTCCCTCTTTAATAGTTGGTACTTCCAACCTCCCCTCTCCCCAGAATGCCCTGCCCTCCATCATCCCCCCTCTCATCCCTCTTTCCCCTACTCAGGAGAGTGAGTAAGGATAAGATATTCCATTTAGTATGTATGTGATTCTCTCCTTGAGCCAACTTCAATGAGAATATGCTTTTGCCTTTTTGCCTTCCTGTTCTTCCCCTCCCCTGCAACTACTTCCCCTTGCCTTTTCTACATGAGATAGTTTGCCCTACCCTGTCTCTCTCCATCTCCTCTTGCCACTTTCCTCTCTCACCTCTTGACTTCACCCCCTAAGAATCATCCCTTCCTTGGGGCAACTAGGTGGGGCAGCGAGCAGAGAGCCAGCCCCAGAGCCAGAAGGACCCGAGCTCCGATCCGGCCCCAGACACCCAACACACAAACAAAAACCCAGCCACATGAACCTGGGCAAGTCACCCAACCCCAATTGCCCTCCAAAAAAAAAAAATAATCATCCCTTCCCATCAAATTCAACCTGTGCCCTCTATCCATGTATACCTGTGAACATATGCCATGTACCCTTCTTCAATTATTTTCATAATGAGAAAGGTTTCATCAAACACAGTTATTGTTTTTCCATGTAGGAATGTAAATAGTCCAACTTTGATAAGTTCCTTTTGATTTCTTTTCCTTGATTACCTTCTCAAGCATCTCTTGCTTCTTGTGTCTGAATGTCAAATTTTCTATTCAACTCTGGTTTTTTCATTAAGAATGCTTGAAAGTCCTCTATTCCACTGAATGACCATATTTTCCCCTGAAACAAGATACTCAGTTTTGCTGGGTAGGTGACCCTTGGGTTCATTCCCAGCTCTTTTGCCCTCTGGAATATCATATTCCATGCCCTTCGATCCCTCAGTGTAGAAGCTGCCAGGTCCTGGGCTATTCTGATTGTGTTTCCACAATATTGAAATTGTTTCTTCCTGGCTGCTTGTAGTATTTTCTCCTTGATCTGGGGATTCTGGAACCTGGCTATAATATTCCTGGGAGTTTTCTTTTGGGGATCTTTTTCAGGAGGTGATCTGTGGATTCTTTCAACCTCTATTTGGCCCTCTGGGTCTAAAACATCAGGGCAATTTTCCTTGAGAATTTCTTTAAGGATGATTTCTAGGTTCTTTCTTTGATCATGGCTTTCAGGTAGTCCAATAATTTTTAAATTATCTCTCCTGGATCTATTTTCCAGGTCAGTGGTTTTTCCCATGAGATTTCACATTGCCTTCTATTCTTTCATTTGTTTGGATCTGTTTAATAGTATCTTGATTTCTCATAAAGTCACTAGCTTCCATTTGCTCCAGTCTAACTCTGAAGGAATGAATCTCCTTAGTGAGCTTTTGAGATTCTTTTTCCATCTGGCAAATTTGACTTTTTAAGGCATTCTTCTCCTCATTGCCTTTCTGAGCCTCTTTTGCCATTTGAGTTAGTTTATTTTTTAAGGTGTTAATTTCCTCAGTCAGGCTGTTGACTGTCATTTCATACTTTTCTTGCATCTTTTTCATTTCTCTTCCCAAATTTTCCCCCACTTTTCTTATCTGCTTCTTAAGGTCCTCTATGGCCTGTAGCCAGCTTGTATTTTCATTGGGGCTTTTGGTGCAGGAGTTCTGACCTCACAGTCCTCCTCCATGCTTTGAGCCTCTTTGCCCCTAAAATAGGAGTCCAGTGTTGAACTTTTTTGTTTATTTTGTTTCGTTTGCCTAGGCATATTGCCACTTAATTACTTGATTTTTGGGCTTGTTGCCACAGTAGGACTCTGCCACCAGACAGGGGAGCTTCCGCCCAAATGTGGGGTCTTCACAACTTCCGCCAGTTGGGTGGCCTCTGTAAAGCCTCCACCCACTCTGGCAAGTTGAATACCCACCCCAAACTTCCCCCCCAGACCACAATCCAGATCCAGGCAGTTTAAAGCAAAAGCGATTAACCCCCAGACTGATTGCTGGATCTTCCTACAGTTCGCAGACCAGGAGCTAGAGACACTGCTGATGCTGCAAAATGGCTTCTGTGCAGCTGTTTCTTCAGCAGCTTTTTGCCCCCAGGGGAGGAAGCCACGTGTTCCCCAAATACTGGTCCCAAAGTCCATAGGGCACTAACCTTTTACTTTGTCCTAGGCATATCTGTGCTGATAATTCTGGAATCGCCACAGTTGCTGGTGTTCTGGGGTTCCACCAGCTGGCTGAAGGCCCAGCCGCCCTGGGGCTAAAACCGTGGACCTGGGCTCAGCTCTGCGGGCTGCGCTGTAGGTTCCCAGCGCGCTGTGCTGCCTGCGCTCAGAGTGCTGCACTGGCCGCTCCCTGCAGGGCTGCTGCGCTGTCCTCAGCAGGAGGTTAGCTTCTCTGTGCTGTTCTGTGGGTGCTGTGGCTCCAGAAGTTGTTCGGAGCTCCCTTTCACATTGTTTGAAATTTGTGTGGGGCAGAGCACATTGGAAATGCTGTTTCTACTCCGCCATCTTGGCTCTGAGCCGGGGGGCTCTTAACGGCTTCCCAGAGTCTCATCTGGTCAAATCACACAACACTTCTCAAAGTGAGCCCCCCTCTCCTTATGTTAACAAAGCAGAAGAGGCCTACTTTATGGCTCTTAAGGACAAGACCCTTTTTCTTAAGATTTTCTGAATGTATACCATGTTATGGAATGTTAATGGTAAAGGAAACAGATATTCTGGATCACAATTTCAATTGACACTTTTTCATCTCTCTTGTTTTTCTGTGTTTTATTCAATTAAGAAAATTCCTTTCTCATACAATAATTAAACCATTATGGGGATCATAAATTTGTGTAACTCAGCCACCCCTAATTGGGATGGTCCTAAAATGTACTTAAGCTTTCTTATCCTTTTTGTTTCTCAGTCAGGACTCTAGTCCTGCATTTCATGTACAAATAGTAAAGCTAGCCTTAAGGGAATAATGAATAAATGTTGTAAAATTTATATTACTATTTGTCTCCTTTAACCAAACCTTTGAAACAGGTCGACAGCTCCTTAAGAATCTAACCATTAAGGCAAATCTTTAATAAACTTTGTCTTACTTTGGCTGAGAGAAGACTTGATCTAATTCATTCCGCAGGACCCTGAGTGTTGGTATTTTGGCGTCTTGAGCACCCCTAATCTTAACTCTAAACCTCAACAGTTGTAAGGATAAAGTGAGGTACTTATAAACTGCTTTGCAAATCTTAAAGCATATAAATTCTAGTTGCTGTTATTATGATGATGACAATAATGAATAACAATGCCTTTTAAATTGTGTTGTGGAAATTTCAAACAATGTGAAAGGGAGCTCCGAACAACTTCTGGAGCCACAGCACCCACAGAACAGCACAGAGAAGCTAACCTCCTGCTGAGGACAGCCCAGCAGCCCTGCAGGGAGCGGCCAGTGCAGCACTCTGAGAGCAGGCAGCACAGTGCGCTGGGAACAGACAGCGCAGCCCGCAGAGCCAAGCCCAGGTCCTCGGTTTTAGCCCCAGGGTGGCCAGGCCTTCAGCCGGCTGGTGGAACCCCAGAACACCAGCAATTGTGGCGATTCCAGAATTATCAGCACAGATATGCCTAGGACAAAGTGAGAGGTTAGTGCCCTATGGACTTTGGGACCAGTATTTGGGGAACACGTGGCTTCCTCCCCTGGGGGCAAAAAGCTGCTGAAGAAACAGCTGCACAGAAGCCATTTTGCAGCATCAGCAGTGGCTCTAGCTCCTGGTCTGCGAACTGTAGGAAGATCCAGCAATCAGTCTGGGGGTTAATCGCTTTTGCTTTAAACTGCCTGGATCTGGATTGTGGTCTGGGGGGGAAGTTTGGGGTGGGTATCCAACTTGCCAGAGTGGGTGGAGGCTTTACAAAGGCCACCCAACTGGCGGAAGTTGTGAAGACCCCACGTTTGGGCGGAAGCTCCCCTGTCTGGTGGCAGAGTCCTACTGTGGCAACAAGCCTAAAAATCAAGTAATTAAGTGGCAACATGCCTAGGCAAATGAAACAAAATAAACAGAAAAGTTCAACGTTGGACTCCTATTTTAGGGGCAAAGAGGCTCAAAGCATGGAGGAGGACTGTGAGGTCAGACCTTCTGCACCAAAAGCCCCAAATGAAAATACAAGCTGGCTACAGGCCATAGAGGACCTTAAGAAGCAGATAAGAAAAGTGGGGGAAAATTTGGGAAGAGAAATGAAAAAGATGCAAGAAAAGTATGAAATGACAGTCAACAGCCTGACTGAGGAAATTAACACCTTAAAAAATAAACTAACTCAAATGGCAAAAGAGGCTCAGAAAGGCAATGAGGAGAAGAATGCCTTAAAAAGTCGAATTTGCCAGATGGAAAAAGAATCTCAAAAGCTCACTGAGGAGATTCATTCCTTCAGAGTTAGACTGGAGCAAATGGAAGCTAGTGACTTTATGAGAAATCAAGATACTATTAAACAGATCCAAACAAATGAAAGAATAGAAGGCAATGTGAAATATCTCATGGGAAAAACCACTGACCTGGAAATAGATCCAGGAGAGATAATTTAAAAATTATTGGACTACCTGAAAGCCATGATCAAAGAAAGAACCTAGAAATCATCCTTAAAGAAATTCTCAAGGAAAATTGCCCTGATGTTTTAGACCCAGAGGGCCAAATAGAGGTTGAAAGAATCCACAGATCACCTCCTGAAAAAGATCCCCAAAAGAAAACTCCCAGGAATATTATAGCCAGGTTCCAGAATCCCCAGATCAAGGAGAAAATACTACAAGCAGCCAGGAAGAAACAATTTCAATATTGTGGAAACACAATCAGAATAGCCCAGGACCTGGCAGCTTCTACACTGAGGGATCGAAGGGCATGGAATATGATATTCCAGAGGGCAAAAGAGCTGGGAATGAACCCAAGGGTCACCTACCCAGCAAAACTGAGTATCTTGTTTCAGGGGAAAATATGGTCATTCAGTGGAATAGAGGACTTTCAAGCATTCTTGATGAAAAAACCAGAGTTGAATAGAAAATTTGACATTCAGACACAAGAAGCAAGAGATGCTTGAGAAGGTAATCAAGGAAAAGAAATCAAAAGGAACTTATCAAAGTTGGACTATTTACAGTCCTACATGGAAAAACAATAACTGTGTTTGATGAAACCTTTCTCATTATGAAAATAATTGAAGAAGGGTACATGGCATATGTTCACAGGTATACATGGATAGAGGGCACAGGTTGAATTTGATGGGAAGGGATGATTATTATTTTTTTTTGGAGGGCAATTGGGGTTGGGTGACTTGCCCAGGTTCATGTGGCTGGGTTTTTGTTTGTGTGTTGGGTGTCTGGGGCCGGATCGGAGCTCGGGTCCTTCTGGCTCTGGGGCTGGCTCTCTGCTCGCTGCCCCACCTAGCTGCCCCAAGGAAGGGATGTTTCTTAGGGGGTGAAGTCAAGAGGTGAGAGAGGAAAGTGGCAAGAGGAGATGGAGAGAGACAGGGTAGGACAAACTATCTCATGTAAAAGAGGCAAGGGGAAGTAGTTGCAGGGGAGGGGAAGAACAGGAAGGCAAAAAGGCAAAAGCATATTCTCATTGAAGTTGGCTCAAGGAGAGAAACACTAAATGGAATATCTTACCCTCACTCACTCTCCTGAGTAGGGGAAAGGGGGATGAGAGGGGGGATGATGGAGGGGAGGGCATTCTGGGGAGAGGGGAGGTCAGAAGTACCCACTATCAAAGAGGGACAGGATCAAAGTAGGGAATGGACCAGGTGGGAGGTAAGACAGATAGGAGGGAAATATAAGCAGTCTTTTACAATATAACTACTATGGTAATGTTTTGCATAGATATACATGTAGAACACATACTGAATTGCTTATCTTCTCAGAGGGAGTGGGTGACAAGGGAGAAAGGGAATGGATCTGAAAATCGAAATTTTAAAAGGGGGTATGGGAGAAGATATGGGAGAGAGCAGATTGGATGAGGGGATATCTAGTGGGACTGCTATTCTGGGGTGGTGGGTAGGGAAAAAATGGGGGAAAATGTAACTCATAATCTGGTGGAAATGAATGATGTAAACCAGAAGTTAATAAAGCATTTGTTTAATTTAAAATAAATAAATAAATTGTGTTGTGTCCAGTACAGATTTTCTTGTTTGGTTGAGTCTTCAAATACTTGAAGAAATATACAGAAGTGGAATTACATATTCTCCTTGGCTCCAGAGAATAAAACTTGCACAATGGATGTAAGTTACTGGGAGGAAGTAACTTCTAACAGCTATAAATGTCCAAAAATAGAATAGGCTCTCTAGTGAGGTAATGAGCTCCTTGTTGCCTACAGTATTGCAGCACAAGTTTGACCCTAAAGAAAGATATATGAGAACATACCTACCCCTTCCCCTACTCTTTTGCAAATGTGAGGGAACCATGGGGTTTAGAACTTTGAATATAGTCAGATTTTTTTAGATGTATTGATTGGTTTTGTCTTTTCTTCTCTTTTCATTTAAAAAAAATTCTTTGTTATAAGGGATGGCTATCTGGAAGAAGAGAGAGGACATAAAAAAATTAGGTGATAGAAAAGCAAAAGATTATCAATAAAAATTGTTTTAAAATGTTTTAGATACTACATAATAACAATTATCATTTATAAAACTAGCTTTATAAATGTCATCTAGTTTTTATCTTCACAAGGGAGATAGGTACTATTACTTCACCAATTCACAGATGGGGAAATTGAAGCAGAAGAAGCTTAAGTGACTTACCTACCTAATGTTTGAGGTAGGATTTGAATTCTGGTCTTTTTCATTCCAAGTACAGTGCCCTATTCATCTAGTTATTAGGAATGGGTAATGGGATTCCACTAGGAATAGTATCTAGATAGTAGAATTTGTCCTGTACTGCTTATTGTTTTACATGCGTCCCCAGAAATAGAAGGTGAAGGTTAACAAACATCTAACCAAACTCTGTATGCCAGGTCTTTCAGTTCTATACTTTGTGTTCTTTCCACTTCTCTCTCCCATTCAGAATGTAACTTTTTGGAGAGGAAAGCCAGTGTGATATTAATGGGCCTAACTGGGTAAGGTTCTAGTGCTACAAAATAGCTGTATGATCTTAGCTGGGGAAATCACCTACTTTCTGCCTTTCTGCCTTCTTTATTAATAGGTTCAAATGGATAATTTCTAAATTCCCTCTCATCAATTAAGCATCTATCAGTCTGTGGTCCCTAGGACAGGTACCTCCTCCTACACTTATCAATTACCCCATCACTGAGGATATTTACTAAGCAGTAGGTGATTTCACTTAGGGCAACTAGGTGGGCACAAGTACAAGAGTGCCGAGCCTTGCCTTAGGAAGACTGATGTTCCCAAGTTGAAATCTGGCCTCAGACACTTAACTAGTTGTGTGACCATGGCCCAAGGTCTCGGTGCTGTTAGCTAAGTTCGTCTTCTGTGGGTTCTTCCCTCCGGACACTGCCTTTCTTATCATTCCTCCTGCTTCTGCCCAGGTTCAGGCTGTTATCACCTGAAACGTGGCTCTCCTACCTTCCCTTCCCTCTTACTTCAGCCAGACTAATTTTCCTAAAATGCCCTTTTCAGTATGAAAGTCCTTGCATGACTCCCTCTCTTCTCAACCACGTCTGCCTCAGTTTCCTCATCTATAAACAAATGAGCTGCAGAAGGAAATGGCAGACCACTCCATTATCGCTGCCAAGAAAAGCCCAAATGGGGTCAGGAAGGGTGAGATAAATGACTGAACACTAACAAAGAGAAAACCTGATCTCCTAAGGCTCTGCAATACAAATCCTTTACTGAAAAACTCAGAATCTAGAAGAATGCAAACTGGGAACAAGTAATAGGAAAAAAGACAAGATTCTGAAGCTCGCCAAACGCAAAACTTAAAACTACATTTCGCAGCAAAGAGCATACTAGGGAGGGCTTAAGATTCAGGTCCATTTTCGAAGTATTTTTGGAGAGAAAGACTACATTTCCCGGCAGGCCCTGTCGGTACGCATACGCAAGCGCACTGACATTCCCTAGCCCGGGAACGAGGATGAGAAAAGTTCAGGGGGGGTGTTGCAGTTGCCGTCGCTGCGGTCTTCATCGCCTCCGTCACAGTTGGCTCCTTTTGGCTCGTCCTCGGTAGGTGGGTTTAGGTAGCAGCCATGGGCCTCAGGCGGACCAGGGGAGCAGGGGAGCGGGGAGCGCCAACATCTTACCCGTTGTGCTCCCCCCATCTCGGGCCAGTCTGTGGTGCCCCAAGACACTAACAGTACGCATGCGCACACTGCCGAGCTCGGAGAAGGGGGTGCGGTGGGGGTGGGGTGGAGAGGTCACGCGTCGGCTGCGGAGGATTCTTTGTTCCCTTGGGCTGCGGCTTAACATACCACGTGGGGAGGCGCCCTTAGAAGCACGTGGTTGGGGGAGGGGGGGGGGGGAAAGAGAGGCAAAAGCTTTAGGAACATGGGCGTTGGTGCGAGGAGGGGAGGAAGAGAAGCAGCTGGCGAAGAAGGAGACCGTGGCTATGGCTTGCAGTTGTAGTGATAGTAGCGGACATTTAGAAAGCCCTTAGAGCATTTCTTATTTCAGCCTCCCGTGGTCGGTAGTGGGAGTTAATACCTACGCTTTACAGATAATCGTAATTAACAACCTTTGTGTACTGACTTGGACGTTTTGCAAAGTTCTTTTCCCACGGCCATCTCGGTAGGTAGTGCAAGTATTATTACTCCATTTAGTGGAGGAGGAAACAGCATCACCAGATAGCACAGCTTGCCAGAGGTCCTCTGTGGCTTCTTCCTCCTGCTTCTGCCCAGGCTCAGGCATTTGTCCCCTGAGAAGGGGTTCTCCAGATTGCATACTCCCACCTTTCCTTTCCTCCACCTCAGCATCAAGCTCTTACATGACCACCCTTTTCTTATAAGATCAAGTCCAAACTCTTTCGGTTGTAATTAAAAGCCCTCCAAGTTTGCTGGTTTAACAGCCCAAATGAAGAATTTTTTGGAGACTTGTGTATATTAGAAGGTAGTGGGGATGAACTTCCGTAAAGGGAGAGGTTAAAAGTAATATAGCATCATATCACCCATCCCCAACCCCTTCATTTCACCCATATGAAAACTAAGGTACGGGAAAGTGAAGGGATATGTCTAAGAACAGTCAGGTAGTAAACTTCTCCAATAAGAAATAGATGTGGCATTAGAACCCAAATATTCTGATTTCTGTGTTGTGGAAAAGGAGAAAAAAATTGGGGAAGCGGCTCCTTTGGGAGGTATAAGGGATGGAATTTAGAAGTACAGCTGATTTCCTTGCCTTTGGTCTTTCCCCCCTTCACAAAGCATCTAATTGTCTGAATAGTTTGCGCACTGAATCAGCACCAGAGTTCAAATACCAATTCTTTTACTTACTCGCTGTATAACTTGGGGTAATATATAAATTTGGTTGAAATCTTTGGGTTCAGTTTCCTCATCTGAAAATGAGGAGGTTGGCTTACAGATTGCTGAGGTTGTAAAAACTAGGCTCCATGAAATAAAAATTCTCCTTGTAATCCAGGGCCCTTCCAAACAGTTACCTTACTTGGTCTTTCTACTATTGCTTCTTTACTCAGCCCTTCCACTTTAGCCACACCTATCTTAAGAGTTTCTACTGGTACAATGCTATTTCCTTCCTTTTAAGTTCCCCTTCCCTGAAATTTCCGCTGTTCTTTAGCAGTCCAGATCCTATGCTTCTTTAAAGCCCTCTGCTAAGACAAATTTTTGCCTGACAAATTTCACTTGAAACTTTGAACTTACTTAATACCTGTCAGTAGTTTGAGACATTATACTTACTAATTCAGTAATTCATAACTGATAAAGTAAAAACTGATGATTATTTGTCCTTAGTATTGGCCTCACAGAATCTAGGGTTCTTAAGGACATGTAGTGATCACTTAGTTTTAGGGATGAAGAACCTGCAGCCCAGAAGAAAAATTACTTGCATGAGGTCACAAAGTTAGTGAGTAGCATAGCTATTAATCCTCTTACTCCAAATCCAGTTTTTTTCTCTTATCTTCTCAGTATAGCTTTTCTTCCTGATAGAATGTAAGGGAGGGCAAGGACCAAATCTTTTTAAAATACCCCTGTTGTTGTTAATGCAGTACCATATTGTCAGGAGCAACTTATCAAATTGTTGATAGATAAATTAAACTTACTGAGTGCCACGATATTGTTGGTCTTTTAGGAGTCTCTCCTCCCAGAGGCTTTTGACCCTTCTTTTCTTCTGTACCATTCCCCTTTCTTATAGGAAACCATATTTACCACAGCCATGGCTTTGGTGTCAGCAGACTCCCGAATAGCTGAACTACTCACAGAGCTCCATCAACTGATCAAGCAAACTCAGGTAATAATACTGAAATTCTCCTCAGATAAGGGAGATGACCTTGGAAAAATTCAGAGGGTCATTAGAAAGGAAATCAAGGTAGCATAGGCTACCCTTCCTTACCTACAGTTGTGAAAACATGAATAAACCAGTGTTAAAAGGTGCTGTTAAGCACCATCGGAACAATTGTAAGTGGCATTTCCTGGACAAGGAAAGGAAAGAACAGGAAGTCCAGGTGGTTGGAGAAAAGACTAGGGGACAGATGAGATAGTTGCACAGGTAGGATAGGGGAGCATTAGGTATGAAGGACAGTAGAATAAACTAAAGGGGAGCAGAGTACAGAGGCCATTGGACAATCTGATAACTAAAATTACAACTGAATTGGCTATAATATATTAAGAATGTTATTTCAAAATGTTGATTAGTGCAACATTGTATTGGTTATACACAGGAGTGACTAGATGTTCTTAAGTCTTATAGTAAGGGAAATTAGATATTCAGGAAGTTTGGGGGTTTTATTTTTAAGTTTTATTAATTTTTTCTTCCCCATTGTACCATTTTAAATAAGCAAGGTGTGTGTGTGTGTGTGTGTGTGTGTGTGTGTGTGTGTGTGTGTGTGTGTGTGTGTGTGTAAAGGAGAAACTAGGTATGCATAATGGTATAATAAAGGTATGGATAGGTATATATTTTAACAAAGTTTTTTACATTTTGTTTTAGACTCAAATACCAGAACACAAATACAGAATAGAGAAAAGAAACACATATCATAAACTTAAATATTGGAACTTAAGTACAGAGTTAGGAAAAAAGCATGTCATGTGCATAGCAGAACATAAGAAAGGATTCAAAATATAAATTTTCATTTCTAGAAAACCATCTTTGCTTCCTTGTGAGTTTTCTTTTGTTCTCTGCTGTGTACTTTCTAAAAATTTTTTTTCTTTTTTCCTTCCCCCACCCCCAAAAGGCTACAATAAAGTTTAGATATGTTTCTCTATAGCTATAAATATATACTTACACACACATATGTACTTACATATATAAAGGCAAATTTTTATTGATGAAAATGTGTAAAAACCCTTCCATTTCTTTAACTTCTCTCATAACAACAGCAAAAAAAGGTGAGCAAAACCAAATAAAGACCCCCATCTACATCTGACAGAGCCTAGAAGCACAGTGGAAAAAGCATTGGCTCAGGAGCCAGAGGACCTGGATTCAAATCCTCTCTTTGATTTGCTGTGACATTTCAAAAGTGATGTAATCAGGGCCACTAGGTAGCACAGTGAATAGAGCACCAGCCCTGGAGTCAGGAGGACCTGAGTTTAAATTCAGCCTCAGACACTTAACACTTACTGGCTGTGTGACCTTGGGCAAATCACCCCAATTCCCTGCCTTCCCATCTCCAAAAAGCAAAAAAAAAGTGATGTAACCTCCCAGAGCCTCAGTTTCCTTATCTGTAAAAGGACTAGATGATAATCTGAGGTCTCTCAGCTCTCAGATCTTGTGCCTCCATTTCAATCTGTCAGCAGTCATTTATTAGAAAAGAAGAAACAATCTCTATTCTTTCTTTCTCCCTCCACCTCCCTTTCCCCCCTTTCTTTTCCCTCTTCTCCCACCTCTTTCCTTCTCTCTTTTCTTTCTCTCCCCCCCATCTTTCACTTTTCTCCCCCTCTCTTCTTTTTCTTTTCTTTCCCCCATCCCTCTCTTTTGAGATTGGATCTCCTTTTCTTGCCCAGACTGGAAGCTCTGCATCCTCTCACTGGCCAAGTTCACTTCTGACTGACATGGAAGTTTTGGCTTGCTGTTTCCAACCTGTCGTGATTTGCCCCTCCTTAGGCAAGTCTAGTGGCTCTCCATTCTCTGTGGTATCCAGAAGTCTTAGTGCATTCTTAACGCTGCTCTAGGACTTAAAGGGCATCCTGCATCAGTGCTGGATTTCATGCAGACACAAGAAAGGCATGACACACTGCATGCAGCTCAGAAGGCCTAACGTTGGTCTGTCCTCTAAGCAGAAATGACAGGCATGCACCATCCCTGTCATCTAGCACAATGTTTACTTTCAGTTTGTTTAATCAAGTAAAACAACATATAACGATTTACAGAAAATGTACAAGATGGTTAGGAAGGTGTAGAGGCCTGGCAAATGGGATCAGGAAAGGCTTTGTATTGAAAGTGGTGAGTGACCTGTGTTTTCAAGGGAAAGAGGAGCTCTGTGAGACAGAGGAGGTGAGGAGAGCACTCTAGGCATGAGGCCAGCCATGTAAAGGCATGGAGAGAGGAGGTTGAGCACTGCCTGTGAGGGGTAGAGAAAAAGCCAGTTAGCTGCATTATACAGTTTAGGAAGAAGAGCAGTGTATAATGAAGCTGGAAGGTAGCCTGGGGCCAGGTTGTGAAGGGACTTAAAAGTCAAACAAACAGGGTTTAGAGTTGATCCTAGAGAAAATAGGGAACCACTAGACTTAAGTTGTTATCAGTTTTTGTGTAGGAACTTTTTTTTTCTTTTTGGAGGGCAACTGGGGCTAAATGACTTGCCCAAAGTCACACAGCTAGTAAGTGTCTGAGGTCACATTTGAACTCCGGTCCTCCTGACTCCAGGCTCAGTGCTCTATTCACTGAACCACCTAGCTGCCCCCTGTAGGAACTTTTTGCAGAGTCTTTTGGGTAGAGACAGTATAAGGAAATGCTTGGAGAGGCACTAAACTGGTTGAGCAGGACAGAACCTATCTTTCCCTTACTCATCCTCCTTTTCTCCATTCCTCTTCTCTCCACATCTGTGTAGGAAGAACGCTCCCGAAGTGAACATAACCTAATCAATATCCAGAAGACACATGAGCGAATGCAGACAGAAAACAAAAGTGAGATATGGGGAGAAAGAGTTTGGGGAGGGAGGCTGTTCTGGCATGTTGCTTGTTGATTTGTGTTCCTGTATTCATCTGCAGTCTCTCCCTATTACCGGACCAAGCTTCGAGGTCTCTACACCACAGCCAAGGCAGATGCAGAGGCAGAGTGCAAGTGAGTGTGGTCATCCCTGGGATTCTTTTTTCCTTGTCTGTGTCTCATATGTGCCCCCACAAAATTTACTAAAGATGTGGTTCCCATCTGCAGCCTTGCTACAGAAACCTAGTTCCTGCTCTCACACTAGCCCAGATTTTCCTGTTCTACCTCCCATGCAGTCTGTATTCTCGGTCATTCATTCCACACACTAATCTGCTTTTTCACTCTGGCTTGTGCATGACCCCTCCCACTCCAATTATATGGGTCTTCATCCTTTGCTCATAAATTCCCTTTGCTTTATATGCCCATTCCTTGTGATCAGTGTTCCCTTCATCCTTTTGTCTGTTTTTTCTTTCCATTGTTGTATCCTCATTCCCTTTATAAAAAAAATTAGGGGCAGCTAGGTGGCTCAGTGAAGCACCGGCCCTGGAGTCAGAAGGACCTGAGTTCAAATGTGGCCTCAGACACTTAACACTTACTGGCTGTGTGATCTTGGGCAAGTCACTTAACCACAATTGCCCTGCCCTCCCCCCTCCAAAAAGCAAAAAAACCCAAAACATTCTCAGTGTAAGAGACAGGTTGGTTACAGGAAGTTCCAGATAATAAAATACTTGTTACTGGGGGATGGGGGGGGAATGTTAGGAGATAAAGGGTTTAAATTCTGCCTATTGTCCTATTACTTCCATAGCTATGTGACTTAGGTAAGTCATGTATCCTTTCTGAGTGGTTACCTATACTACAGCCCTAAGGGTGGTTGTAAGGAAAGTTGTAAAGCACTATATAAATATGGGCAATTAGCATCTTAATCTGTAAAGTGGGTAGGATTAGATTAGATATCTCCTCTGAGGGCCCTTTCAGATCTAGATTTATGAATCCTATGAATTATTAATCTCATTTAAAGTTGGGAAGATTTAGGTTGAAAGTAGTTTCATAATTTAAAAAAATGTTTAAGTGGCTGAATACCATTGGATTTATAAACTGAAGCTCATAATTTCAGTAAAGATTTCATCCTCAACAATCAGTGCTTATAAAATACTCATTCTGTTTTTCATAGACTTGCACTGCTATTGGTAAATGAGACAAATTAGAGAAAACCAAGAATTCACGATCTTAAAGAGAACAGTGATAACATTTTTGACTTTCAGATTCTCAGAATAGAGTTGACACTCTGTATAGACAGAAAACAGTGCATTGTAGCCTTTCTAGAAGGATACTAGGTATTGTGCCAGGTGGCAAGTAGTGATTTCACAACATTTAGAAAGACTAACTTATTACATGAATAGCTTGTGATAACCTGAAAGAAGATGTTTTGGCCTCTGTTGGGCCCAGAAAGGGATAAGAAAGCCCCAAACATGTTTCTTTCCCTAAATGCCCACTTTACGTTGCCCCTTCCAGGGGCTCTGGAACTGCCCCCCCACCCCAAACCCTGTTTCAACTTCCTGCTCCTCATAAGTTTGTTTTTACTTCACTGCTTCCCTTCTTCAGTATATTGCGCAGAGCTCTGGATAAGATTGCTGAGATCAAGACTCTGTTAGAAGAAAGGCGAATAGGTGAGTCAGAGGAAGCTTGCTCTGTATAGTGGGAAAAGAGATGCACTGGAGGATGGGGCCATGTTTGCCTGTTCCTCTGCCACTCTGGGCACCCTGTAATTGAGGGAGTGTTGCTGTGATTTTCATCTTTGGTAGGAGGTTGACTACAGTATTTTTCTCAAGTTTTCTGGTATCTATTCACTGCTTACATTCTGCTTACCTTTTATTCTAGCTTTTACCTCCATTTTGTGTAGTTATTGGTATACAAATAAAAGCTTTAGCAAGCATTACCTTATCAATGCTGTCCTGTAGACATGTTTAGAAACAAGTCTTGCAGGGTTAAAATCAGTGTTGAGCCAGTCCTTAGTTTATATCCCCTTAGTGGTGCTTCTGATGAAGGCAGTGCCATGGGCTGGATTCCCTGTTGGTCTTCTTATTCTTATGCAATCACATGATCTTATATTTAGTAAAATAGTTCTTAGTATTTTGAGTTATTTTCAACCTTCTAGTGGGTCCCTGGAGCTTCTATTTAATGGTTTCTTTAGATTTCAGTCAATTGAGCATTTATTAAATGCTTGTTGTATGCCAGGCACTGTGCTATGGGATAGAAACAGAAGAAGCTTACAAGATTCTGGACTTGAGGTCAAGGAAACAGAAAAGGACAGTGTTGGGGAAATTACTACTCTCTTGCGTAGAGTTGGGGTTAGAATACCAAAGGAATGTCTTCTTCCCATTCCCATGTTTTTTCTCCATTAAGAATATGCAAGCCTTTGGGAATAGGGGTTTAGTGGCTCAGACTAGAGAAGGAATTAAACTTAAAAGTCTAGTTACAGTCTTGTGAATAAAATCTGGAAAGGAGAGATGACCATAATGTTCCTTGCCATTTTAGTATGGGAGGGTTTCATTTCTTTTCTCCTCCCCCACAGCGGCTAAAATCGCAGGATTGTACAATGATTCAGAACCTCCACGGAAAACTATGCGCCGAGGAGTGCTGATGACTTTGTTGCAACAGTCAGCCATGACATTGCCCCTGTGGATTGGGAAACCTGGGGACAAGTAAGTTCAGGAGCCCTGGGGAGAGGAGCTAAGGCAAGATTTGACTAGACTGTAGTAGTTTAGAGTCTTAAAGAATTCAGGAGGTTGAGGGTAAGAGTAGAGGCCTCTTTAAAGGAGTACTTTAAGGATACAGATATGTGGGTTCATTTGGAGCTCTCAAAAGTTGATCTCTGGTGTATCGACAGGGAGAAGTACTTCTGAGGACAGGGCTGTATGACAAGGCTTTTCTATACCACAGGCCTCCACCCCTGTGCGGGGCCATTCCAGCTTCAGGGGACTATGTAGCCAAGCCAGGCGATAAGGTGGCTGCTCGAGTGAAAGCTGTGGATGGGGATGAGCAGTGGATTCTGGCAGAAGTGGTCAGTTATAGCCATGCCACCAATAAGTAAGTAAAACTTGTTTTGTCCTCTTCTAGAATTTTGTTTCCTATCCCTTACTTCTTGGGTTTCTTTTACTTAGTATTAGATTTCCAGATCACAGATTTCCTGTCTCATGACTTCATTGTCATCCTGAGTTGTCCCCTGGAGAATAACTAAATCAGATTTAGTTTAGTTTAGTTTTATTTTATTTTTGCTTTTTTGGAGGGGGAAGGCAGAACAGTTGGGGTTAAGTGACTTGCCCAAGATCACAGGGCTAGTAAGTGTTAAGTATCCGAGGTCCTCCTGCCTCCAGGGCCGTGCTCTATTTACTGTGCCACCCAGACACCCCCTAAATCAGAGATTTACTCCTTATTTTTTTCCCTGTAGGTATGAGGTGGATGACATTGATGAGGAAGGCAAAGAGTAAGTGTCCTCCTGAAGAGATCTCTGCAGAGTAGAGGAGAAGGGAGGGAGGTGGGATCAAGGCAAAAAGCAGTGGGTGCGGATCCTGAAAGAGCAGGAGGAGAAAAAATGCTTCCTTCGAAATAGTCCTTTTGTCTTCTCAGGGCAGAGGGTCATGCTTACAGTATTTTCCCTTGCCAGGAGACACACCTTGAGCCGAAGACGGATCATCCCACTCCCACAATGGAAGGCCAATCCCGAGACGGACCCTGAAGCTTTATTCCAGAAGGACCAGCTTGTCCTGGCATTGTACCCCCAAACCACCTGTTTCTACCGGGCTTTGATTCACACTCCCCCACAGCGGGTAAGAAATGATGACCTGAGACCGAGAACGCTTCAGTTGTGACTGTAAAAGGTTAGGGCTGTATCAGTTAGGGCTTCTGAAAGGATAGAAGAATGGGGAGAACTTTCACGTGTTGGTTTTTCTTCTTTTGTCTTGACTGCATTAATGGGGTCATCATGCCTTCTCAATCATTCTTACATACACCCTTTGGTTTCTTTTCTTTTGGTTTTTTTTTCCCCCTTTGGTTTCTTATAGAATCTCAGAGCTGGAAGGGACCTTGGCAGATTGTCCTTTAGTCCATCATCCTACCCAGTGCAGGAATCTTTTTGTCAGCATCCCTGATAAATGATTATCTGTTTTGTGCTTGGACATATCTAGAAAGTGTGCTGGCATTGGTTACAGGGGAGGCTTTGAGACATGTGTAGCTGTGTGAAGTTGGGCATAGCCTCTTAATCTTAGCCTCAGTGCCTTCATCTGTACAGTGAGGATAATACCTGTAGTACCAACTGCACAGAGTTGTTGGAGGGTCAAATGAAATAGTGCAAGTAAAGTGTTTTGCAAACCTTAAAGTTCTATTAAATTACAACTCTTATTTTTTCCCAGCATTTAGCATAGTACCTTTCAAAATGTTTGTTGAATTGGATAAAATTCTATTGATTAGTGAGCTTTTATTTTGCTAACTAGACAATCTATTCCATTATTTAAGTGCTCTGTTATAAAGCTCTTTCATATATCAAGCCCACATCTGTGTCCTTGAAATTTGTATATCCATCTTAGTTCTATCTGCTGGAACTATGTAGAACAAATGTACTTTCTCCCTCAATATATTGGGCTTTTGGATATTTGAAGAGAGTTACTATGTCCTCCCTCTTCCATCCTCACCCCTTTCTCCTTAGGCTTTTTTCTTCAGCTTAAACACATTCCTAGCTCCTCCAGTCCTTACATTGCTTGACTTTTAGATTCCCTCTCCATCTTGGTCACCTCCTCTGAATGGACATTTAACTGAGTGAAGTTAAAATTCTCAGGCCTGAGCAGACTGCTTTAGATGTGTGCTGATTAGTACCTAGTGTGAAGCCTTTTCTCACCTCTGCTCCCATCACACACCCCTTTCCTTCTACTATTCTCCATTTCCCCTGAAGACAGAACAAAATGAAATTTCAACAAGTGTGCCAGGTGGTGCCAAAATCTGGGGGTACAAAGACAGATAAAGCCCTAACTGTTCTAATGTGGATAGAGACTAGATATTGGAACTTTCTTGATTATGGGGAGTGCCAAACATAGGAGATAGCTCTTGGGTTTTCTAGGAAAGGTGTTTTCTCAGGATATGCTAGCTTTCCCAATACCCAAGGTGGGGCAACAGGCAGATAGAGGTATATAATGACTACTGATTCTTCTTAACTTTATTTCCTTGTCTTTAGCCCCAGGAAGACTACTCTGTCCTGTTTGAAGACACCTCCTATGCAGATGGCTACTCTCCTCCCCTCAACGTGGCCCAGAGGTATGTTGTGGCCTGCAAGGAGCCCAAGAAGAAGTGAGGGCGAGGTTCGACTGAATCATCATGGACTTCTATTACCTTGCCTTTGTTTACCTAACTCTTCTGCTATGTCTTTTGAAGGGGGGAATTAATGTATCATTCTCTGCAGACAAATAAATATGTCCCTGTCCCCACATCATCTGTTTCCAGTCCCTTCCCCAAGTGAGAACTGGGAGCTGTGTGTACTATCCTTTGGTTCTAAAGGTGACCCATGAACTAGGGTGTAAATCATTTTATTTTTTTAGACTGAGACAATGTTTACAATAGGTAAGCAGAATAAACTCTTTTTAACACTGAGTGCATTAGATTTTTTTCCTACTAGGATTGTAGGGGAGCTAATTTTACATGCTGAAAAAAGATTATTAGAAGACTAGAAAAGTTGGGGGCCAGTGCAGAAGGATGGGTCGATGACCCTCTCTTCCTGTTGCCATTCAGAGCTCAGTATAAAAGTGAAGGTCTGACCCAGCCATCTTCTTTTCATAATCAGCATCAAACCTCTCATTCTGGGCTACAGAGAAGGTGTTTTTCCAGTCTCCAGTAGTACCTAAGAGAACAGAATAAGAGATACCATGAATAAAGCTACTTTCTTCTCCTTTAAACTTTGTACTTGAATAGCTTGACACAGGGAGTGATAGAGAGGTTTCCCTTGCTCCTCTTTCCCAAGCTCTAGAATCTTCCCTCTGGCCCTCCCACCCTATATCCTTATAATCACTTGCCTGTCTGTTATCTTATGCCAAGAATGCAAGCCTCTCTGAGCCCTAGCTTCTGTTCGATTCCATTTTCTACTCTTTGTGAATCTCTGTACATGGGCCCCTCCCTTTCGTAGAGCTTACCCTTCCTCATGAAGGGAGAGATGGAGTGGTCCGTGAATTCACTGGACATGGTGCTATAGTTGGTCATGGGGTTCTCCTTCATCTTTTTGAAAGATGTCTGTTGGACAATTTGATCTAGGATATCCTCTGGCAGTGGCCGTCCCACAAATTCTATGATCTTCTGAATTTCCCTCTTGGGATCCTGGAGAGAGGTGACAGTTTGGGGAGGGGTTGTCAAACCCTGGTAGGAATTGTAGGATTGTGACTAGAGCTGGAAACAACCTCAGAGGCCTTTACAGATGGGGAAACTGAGGATAAGGAAGATAAGTGACTTGCTCAGTATCATACTGGTAGTAAACATCAGAGGTGAGATTTGAACTCATATCATTGACACAGATAAAAATTAACCCTAGCTTTCACTAATTCTGATGGACTAGAGCATTGGGGTTGTCCACTTTAGTAATCTATAATGGCTAATATCAGTGTTCAGTGAGCCAATCTCAACATCAATCTGTTCTAGATATGAGCCATGACAAATTCCCTGACCTTTGGTTAGAAAATCTTTTATAGAGAATGGGTTGAAAATGACTGGAATAGAATTACTGGATGAAGACTTAAGATGGAGATCTTGGCGTGGCCTTCCTAGGGTGAAAGGGTCGTGGCAAGGTGAGAAGTGTATAAAAGATCCTCTTGTGCACAGCCTAAACTCCCAATACCTGCCTGTAGTTTGATAGTTTGTACAGGTGTGGGGAACTCAGGAGAGTGTGGGCTCAGGATTTCCTGGTGAGAAATGTTTTCTTAAGAGACATTGATAGGCAATGGAAGCTGTTACTTTGAAAGATGGGGAAAGCCTTGCCTTCTTCATGTCTTCGTAGAAGTGGGTGCCGCTTCCTCAATTCCCACCATTCTTGTACATGCTGGTACCAGGAGCCATAAGATACTGATTGGAGGAAGAAGAGAAACTAGAACCTGGCCCCATTCTGCTCTGTCTACACTGACCTTTTTAAGCACCCTCTTTCTGACTTCCTGCTGAATCATACCTTACCTTTCTCAGTCATAAAAGTCTCCAGGAAGTCTTCCCAGGTCCCAGGATCAGGGTGTATCTTTGCCATCTTATAGAAATTGAAATAGGAGACTGCCACATCCTTGGCATTTCTCACCATGTAGATGATCTGGAGTAGGGAAGGGAAGGTCTCACACAGCCTTATCAAGAGCAGGGATTTGTTCTTTCCAGCATTCCCCATTAGTCCTGATTATCCATACACTAGATAGGTTGGTAATCCTTTCTCTCCCCACTTCCCCAAAAAAAACAAAAACCAAAAACTACGCGTCTTTGGTTGGTACATAGAATTCTCTTCAGTGCCCACATTCCTTCCTCATTGGGAGTCTGGTATAGCTGGGAACTCCCTGCTTCATTCTGCCTTGCATCTTTACCCATTTACCTTGATTTTCCAGTCCAGCAAAGCCTGAGGAAGCAATGACAGAGGCAGGTGGGTCTTGATTAGTCGAGGTGCAGGTGTTTCTTTTAGAACCTCTATGCCTAAGGCAGACAGTGAATGGAGTTAGTAGAGGCAGTTAGGAACATCATTTCTCCAAGTCTTTCCTGACTCAGCCAACAGTACAAGCAGTAGGCGTCATCCTATTTTTCCTGCCTCTATTCCACCTCCTACCTCTAGGACATCTTCTGACTCTTCAACTTGCTTAGGTTCCCACTCCTTCATTTTTCCTGTTTCTTTAGTCCTTCCTGCCTTCCACTCCACTAGCAGCTCAGTTACCTGAGGGGGTTCCTGGGAACTTGCATTCAAGAAATGGCACTCGGTGAAAGATTGGGGCCTGCTGGCATCTCTCCTGGTCACCCCAATGGTAGATCCTGTCTAGGATCTCACTTACCCAAGTTGTTCCTGCAACGAGAATGTGAAGTAAGAGGAAATAGGAGAAATTTTTGGTTATATCAGAAGCAAGGGAGTAGACCTCTGAATTGTAGAGAGGTGGCAGATACTCGAGGACTAAGGCCCCTGCAGGGATTGTGATTGCGCCCAGCTGTTAAAAGAGCTGAGAAGGAAGGGAGCAGGAAGCTGTGGCCCTGGAGGGTTATCAGAACTGGGCTGGGTGGGGTTTGCTCACCAGACTTGGGGTAGGTGCTGATGAGAACATCATCAGGCCAGAACTGCAAATCCTTCATCGGCTCAAGAGATTCGGCAAAGTACTTGATGAGAGGAACACCCTTCACGTTCACCAGGGGTAGGCGGGAGTGGTCTTGAATCAGCTCCATCCTAGAATGCAAATTATCAGATCAGGGAGCCTTCAGTTACCTTGGTTTCTTGGAGCCTCCTTTGTATGTGTTTCTTCCTTTTCTGTGGCCACTGTCCTGTCCCCCTTCTGCTTTTCCACCTGAGCATGCTTACCTTTGTTAGTTATGTGGGGAGATGGACTTGAGGAGTCTCCACTCCAACCCATGTCTCAAAGGGGTCCCTGTGTACCCTACAAGTAGTGAATGACCCAACCTCTGTTTTTAAGACTTGTAGGGAAGGATAGCTTCTGCTCCCCTAGTGCCTACTGTGCTGCTGTGTAGCTCCAATTATTCAGACATTTTCTTGCATTGAGCCTGAACTTGCCCCTTTGAAACTTCTGCCTTGCTCCTGGTTTTGCCAGCTGGGACCTAGTGGTGCAATTCTAATCTGATTTCTCTGTGTCGTCCCTGGAGGACTCCTTCCTGGTTTGAAATCTGGCCTCAGACACTTAAAACCAGCAGTGTGATGCTGGGCAAGTCACTTAACCCTGTTGGCTTCAGTTTTCTCATCTATAAAGTGAGCTGGAGAAGGAAATGGCAAACCACTCCACTATCTTTGCCAAGAAAATCCCAAATAAAAAAAAATAGAAAAGAAAATCCCCAACGGGATCACAAAGAGTACATGACTGGGAATGACTGAACAGGAAAGTCAGTAGGTGGAGTGAGGGAGGCAAGGCATTTCAGGGATTGGGGATAGCCAGAGAAAATGTGTAGTGCTGAGAGATTTAGTGTTTTGTCTGTGGAACAGCCAGGAGGCCAGTGTCACTGGATAAAAGAGTTGCATTGGGGAGAATAAGGTGTAAGAAGACTGGAAGGGTAGGAGGAGGCTAGATTATGAAAAGCTTTGAATACCAAGCAGAGCATTTTGTATTTTATCTTTACTCCAGTAGGGGACCACTGTGTGTGTGTGTGACATGATGAGATGTGGGCTCTAGAAAAACCACTTTAGTGGCTGAATGGAGGCTGGATTGGAGTGGGGAGAGACTAGAGGCAGACAGACCCAGGCTATTGCAATAATCTAGGTGAGGGTCTACCCTAAAGTGGTACAGTGTCAGAGGAAAGAAGGGGGCATTTTCCAGAAAGGCTGCAAAGATGAAATCAACAGATCTTGGCAATACATGGGATGTGAGGGGTGAGAGGTAGGATTCTAGGATGATTGATTACTAGGTTGTGAGTCTGAGGGACTTGGAGGATGGTGTTGCCCTCTATAATAATAGGGGAAGGGGGAAAGGGTATTGGAGAAAAAAAGTTTAGGGGGAAAGATAATGAGTTCAGTTCTGGACATGTTTAAGATGTCTACAGGACATCTAGTTTGAGTTGTCTGAAAGGAGTTAGAAAAGTGAGACTGGAGATTGGCAGAGAGATTGGGGTAGGAAAGGTAGATCCATCAACATAGAGATAGTAATTAAATCCTTGGGAGCTTCACCAAGTGAAATAGTACAGAGGGAGAAGAGAGGAGAGGGGTCCTGGACAGACAGTATGATCTGGAGGAGGATCCAGCAAAGTCTTCTGTTCTCCAGGGTAAACATTCCCAATTCCTTCAATCCTTGAAAGGCATGGACTTCAAACACTTAAAGACAACCATCTCACTTTTTCTCTCCCTGGTTGCTATTCAGCTTACCAGTTTCCTTAAACTGTTACACCCAAAACTGAAAGCAGTCCTACCAAGGCTGAATACATGACGATTATTATTCTCTTACTCCTGGAATGAATTAGTTTTTTTCACTGCACATCAGAGTAGTGAATCGTTGACCTTATAGTACAGTAAAGTCCCTGGAACCTTTTCAGATAAACTGCTGTCTAACCCTGCTTCTCATATCTTCTGCTTGTCACATTGATTTCTTAAACCCAAGTGTAAGATCTTAAATTTACCCCATTCATCTTAATAGATTCTGTCCTGTCCTTTAATCATCCTCACTCTCTCACTAATCTTCAATCTCTCTATCCTCTGACTGCTCTCCTGCTGCCTCCAAACACGTACATATCTTCCCCATCCATTAAAAATCCTCCCTTGAGATGCCCATTATCACCACTGTTATTCGGTATTATACTAGAAATGTTAACCTCAGCAATAAGACAAGAAAAAGAAATCAAAGGAGCTCTTTCCCGTCTCTCAAGATGGCAGACCAAAAGCCACCCAAGGAAAAGAAGGTCAAAAAGGAAAAAAAGAGAAAAAAAGGAAGATGTCGCTGAAAAGGCCAAAAAGTCTCGAAAGCATTGCAGTCGGAACCCCGTCCTGGCCCGAGGGATCGGTATTCCCGGAGAGCCATGTACAAGCGGAAATATGCTGCCCCCAAAACCCGGATCGAAAGGAAGAAGAAAGACAAAGTGCCTGCTACTATCTCAAAGCCTGTTGGTGGTGATAAGAATGGAGGAACTCGAGTGGTAAAGATTCGCAAAATGCCTAGGTATTACCCTACTGAGGATGTGCCTAGAAAGCTGCTAAGTCATGGCAAAAAGCCCTTTAGCCAGCATGTGAGGAGACTTCGAGCTAGCATCAAGCCCGGTACGGTTCTGATCATGCTCACTGGCCGCCACAGAGGCAAGCGCGTGGTTTTCCTAAAGCAACTGGCTAGTGGCTTGCTATTGGTGACTGGACCTCTGACCATCAACCGTGTTCCTCTGAGAAGGACCCATCAGAAATTTGTCATTGCCACTTCTACCCGAGTTAACCTTTCAGGTGTGAAAATTCCAAATCATCTTACTGATGCTTACTTCAAGAAGAAGAGGCTCCGTAAACCTAGACACCAAGAAGGAGAGATTTTTGACACAGAAAAAGAGAAATACGAGATTACAGAGCAGCGCAAGGCTGATCAGAAAACAGTAGACTCTCAGATCCTACCCCAAATCAAGAAAATTCCTCAGCTCCGTGGCTACCTGCGTTCTGTCTTCTCTCTCTCCAATGGAGTTTATCCTCACAAACTGGTGTTTTAAATGCCTTGCAGAGAACACTTATTAAAATATTTGCAATAGTTAAAAAAAAAAGAAAAAAAAGAAATCAAAGGAATTAGAAGAGGCAACAAGGAAACAAAACTTACTCTTTTTCAGATGATACCATGGCATACTTAAAGGATCCTAGAGAATCAGCTAAAAAGCTGCTTGAAACAACAACTTTAGCAAAGCTGCAGGATATAAATAAACCCAGCCTTTTTATATATTACCAACAAGGCCCAACACGAGAGAGAAATTCCATTTAAAATAGCTAGAAAATATAAAATATTTGGGAGTCTACTGCCAAGACAAACCCAGGAACTATATGAACACATTTACAAAACACTTCATACAAAAAAAGTCAGATCTAAACAACTGGAAAAACATCAATTGCTCAGAGCTAGACTGAGCTAATATAATAAAAATGACAATTCTACCTAAATTAATTTACTTATCCAATGCCATGTCAATCAAACTACCAAAAATTATTTTATGGAGCTAGAAAAATAATAAAAGTTCATCTGGAAGAATAAAAGGTCAAGAATATCAAGGGAATTAATGAAAAAAATGCAAAGGAAGGGGACCTACCCATACTAGACCTAAAACTATGTTATAAAACAGCAGTCATCAAAACTACTTGGTACTGGCTAAGAATAGAGTGGTGGCTCTGTAGAATAGGTTAAGTATACAAGACACAGTAGTCAATGACTGTAGTAATCTATTTGATAAGACCAAAGACTCCAGTTTCTGGGATAAGAACTCAATATTTGATGAAAACTGCTGGGAAAACTAAAAAAATAGTAAGGCAGAAACTAGGCATAGATCATCATCTCACACCCTATACTAAGATAAGGTTGAAATGGGTACATGATTTAGAAATAAGGGATGATACCGTAAGCAAATTACGAGAGCAAAGAATAGTTTACCTGTCAGATCTGTGAAGAAAGGAAGAATTTATGACCAAACAAGAGATAGTGAACATTATGAAATGCAAAGTGTATCATTTTGATTACATTAGATTAAAAAGTATTTTTTTTTCATAGACAAAACCAACGCAACCAAGATTAGAAGGAAAGCAGAGAGCTGGAAAACTATTTTTATATCTGGTGTTTCTGATAAAGGCCTCATTTCTAAAATATATAGAGAACTGAGTCAAATTTATAGAATACAAGTCATTCCCCAATTGATAAATGGTCAAAGATATGAATAGTCAGTTTTCAGAGGAAGAAATTAAAGTTATCTGTAGTCATATGAGGCAATGTTCTAAATCACTATTGGTTAGAGAAATACAAATTAAAACAATTCTGAGGTGCCACCTCACACCAACAGATTGGTTAATATGACAGAAAAGGAAAACGTTGGGAGGGGATGTAAGGAAATTGGAACACTAATGCATTGTTGGTGGAGTTGTGACAGATTCAACTATTGTGGAGAGCAATTTGCCCAAAGGGTAACCAAACTGCATACTCTTTGATTCCACAATACCACTACTAGGTCTATATCCCAAAGAAATCATAAAAAAGGGAAAAGGACCCCCATGTAAAAAATACTATATTATAGCAACTCTTTTTGTGGTGGCAAAGAATTGTAAATTGAGGGGATGCCCATCGACTAGGGAATGGTAAGTTGTGGCATATGATTGTAATGGAATATTATTGTGCTATAATAATGAGTAGGCAGATTTCAGAAAAACCTGGAAAGAATAGAAATGAACCAGTGCTGAATAAAGTGAACAGAACCAGTTGAAAATTGTACACAGCAACAGCAATATTGTGCAATGATAAACTATGATAGACTTAGTTCTTCTCAGCAATACAATAATCCAAGACACTTCAAAAGACAAATGAGGGAAAATGCTATCCATATCCAGAGAAAGAACACTGGAGTCTGAATTTAGATTGAAGCATACTAATTTCACTTTTCTTTCTCGTGGTTTTTCCCTTTTGTTCTGATTATTCTTTCACAACATAACTAATATGGAAATATGTTTAACATGGTTGTACATGTATAACCTATATCAGATTGCTTGCTGTCTTGGGGAGGGAGAGAGGGAGAAAAATTTGGAACTCAAAATTTTAGAAAAATGAATGTTGAATATTGCCTTTACATGTAATTGGGAAAAAAAAATACTATTAAGGAACAACAACAACAAAAAAAAATCCTCCCTTGATCCAATCATCCTCAACAGCTAGTGTCCTATAGTTCCTCTCCCCTCAGTGGCTTAACTCCTTGAGAAAACCAAGCCTGCTATGTGTTTCCAATTCCTGACTTTCCTAAACTCTCTGCATTCTGGCTTCGTATCATTATAAAAAGCAAATGCTCTCTCCAAAATGACCAATTCTTTCTTTTTTTTTCCTCTTTGGAGGGTGGAAGGCAGGGCAATTGGGGTTAATCGACTTGCCCAAGGTCACAAGGCCAGTGTGTTAAGTGTCTGAAGCCGGATTTGAACTCAGTTCCTCCTGACTCCAGGGCCCAGTACTCTATTCACTGGGCCACCTAGCCACCCCAAAATCGACCAATTCTTAATTGCTAAATCTAATGACCTTTTCAACAATCCTTGTTCTTTTTTGTAGCACTGGATGCTATTGACCATCTTTTGCTCTTGGATGTTTCAACAGCTTTTCATGACAAAGCTCTCTACTCCATCTCATGTTCACTGCTCCTTTTCAGTCTCCTTTGCCGGGTCTTTATCCAAGTCATGAACACTTATTGTGTGTATCTCCCAAGGCACACATCTCCTCTTCTCTTTTCCCTTTATACTCTCTCACTTAGTGATCTCACTAGCTCCCATACATTCAATTGTCATCTATGTGCAGATGAATCTCAGGTCTTTCTATGTAACCATAGTTTTCTCCTGAGCTCCAATCACACATTACCATTTACCTCTTGGACATCTGTCCAATAGATATCTCAAACTCAATGTGCCCAAAACAGAACTATGTCTATGGTTGAGTTCTTTCTCCTTTACCTGCCCATTTAAAAATGTTTTTATCATATTATTATAATCACCTCTAATCCTGTGATGCCCTTGGCTTCAGGTCCTTCTTTTTTTAATTATTATTTTATTTTTCCCCAGTTACATGTAAAAGCAATTTTTAACATTTTTTTTTAAACTTTTGAGTTCCAAATTTTCTCCCTTCCTCCCTCCTCACCCCCCCCCCCCACATTAAAAAGGCAAGTAATTCTATATAGGCTATACATGTGTAATCATATAAAACATATCCATAATTGTTATGTTGTGAAAGAAAACAGACAAAAAAATCATTCAAGAAAAATAAAGTAAAAAAAGTCTGCTTCAGTCTGTAATCAGACCCCATCAGTTTTCTCTGGGAATGGGTAGCATTTTTCATTATGAGCCCTTCAGAGTTTTCTTGGATCATTGTATTTCTGAGGATAGCCAAGTCATTCACAGCGGATCATCTTACAGTATTGCTGTTACTTTGTACACAGTACACTCCATTTTGAATCAGCTCACGAAAATCTTTCAGGTTTCTCTGAGAGCATCCTGCTCATCATTTCTTATACTACAATAGTATTCCATCATAATCACATACCACAACTTGTTCAGCCATTCCCCAATGGATATTTCTAATTCTTTTTTTTTAAAGCAATTGGGGTTAAGTAACTTGCTCAAGGTTACACGGCTAGTCATTATTTATGCGTGGGTGCTCATTTTCTGAGGCCAGATCTGATCTCGGGTCATCCAAACTCCGAGGCCGGCACTCTTACTCACTGCGCCACCTAGCCGCCCCTTTAGGGCAATTGGGGTTAAGTAACTTGCCCAAGGTTACACAGCTAGGTTTTTGTTTGTGTGGATTAAGTGTCAGAGGCCTGATCCGAACTCAGGTCCTTCTGATTCCAGAGCCGGCGCTCTATTCACTGCGCCACCTAGCCGCCCTGATATTTCTAATTCTTTACCCCCAGAAAAGAGCTGCTATAAATATTTTTTGTACATATAGGTCCTTTTCCTTTTTTTATTTAATCTCTTTTGCTAGATCAAAGGGTATGCATGATATAGTTCCAAATTGCTCTACAGAATGGTTGGATCAGTTCACAATTCCACCAACAGTGCATTCATATCTCATTTTCCCCACATCCCTTCCAACATTTGTAATTTACCTTTTCTGTCCTATTAGCCAATCTAGTAAGTATGAGGTAGTATCTCAGAATTGTTTTAATTTGCATTTCTCCAATCAATAAAGAGTTAGAGTATTTTTTAAATATTGCTATAGATAAGCTTTGATTACTTCCTCTGAAAACTGATCATAACTTTTGATCATTTACCAATTGGGGGATGGCCCTTATTTTTATAAATTGACTCAGTTCTCTATGTGTTTGAGAAATGAGGTCTTTATCAGAGCAACTTGTTTAAATTTTTTTTTCAGAGTTACTATTGCTAACTGTATTCCCCTCCATTTTATTGCCCCTTGCCCCATTTATTCTTTCTCCTTTCTTTATCTCTTTATTTTTTATTTATTTTTATTATCTTTATTTATTTATTCTTTATCTTTCTCCTTTCACCTTGTCGCTTCCCAAAAGTGTTTTGCTTCTGACTACACCCTCCTCCAATTTGCCTTCCCTTCTGTCACCCCCAATGACAAAATCACTTCTGTTTCTCCATTTGTTGGTCTTCATCCTGATGTTCTTCTATCATCCTCTCCCCCTCTAATCCCTGGATTTTTTCACACGAGTATAGCTAACACGTGTATGATGCTTTAAGGTTTGCACCAACCTCATCTCATTTGATTACCACAACAACTCTGTGAGATAGCTATTTTTAATATCTCTTTTTCAGATGAGCAAACCAAAGCTGGGAAAGATGAAAGAACTTACTGAAGATTACAGAGCACATAGCACTGACATCAGGATTCAAGCTGGGGTCTTCCTGACTCTAATTCTAGTGATTTATTCACTATGCCAGTACCTCTCCACCACACATTCACCCCCTTTTTTCTTGTCCTGTGTCTTTTGAATAAGATGTGCCATCCAGAACCACATTCCTATCGCAGATTCCATCCCACCAAATCTCAACAATACCTGTGAAGTCTAATTTGTCCCAGGAGCTCTAGTTCATTTTGATTGTTGCCTAAACTTTGTCTCCTGTGAATTTCTGGATGTCTCAATTGTTATTCTTCCTTCACTGTAGTTACTCTCTGTGGTGTCTATGATCAATCTCCATTATGTCTAGAGCTTTTCTTTCCATTCTCAGTGCCACCTTAGACTCCTCTAGCCTTGCCACTCCTTCTGTAGTTGTTTTTGGATTTCCTTTGGGATATGCTTAGTTGCTTTCATAAATCTAATCCATTAAATCCCATTCTTCATCTCCTCATCTCTACCCAGATGTCTGCTGGAGCCAGTTCAAACCAGAAGGCTGCTAACTGTTCAGTTTTCAGTATAAACATTGACACCTCAGAAATTGCCAAACACTACAAATCAGGGCTTGATTTCATTGTCTAGACTTAAAGTGATGGAGAAAATGTTAATGAATATTAAGCTTCAAAGTGTGAAATGCTACATTTTTCCTTCCTTAAGAGCCAGTTGTTAAACATTTACAAACATAATTACTTTCAGGGTCAGTATATTGAATTAAACAACACAACAAAACAGTAAAATGGTGTAATGAACTTATCAGTCTGGGAAGATAACTAGAGAAATAACCCCAGGGTTAACAGTAAGTAAAAGAAATAAGACCTGAAGGCAGGAGCTGGGGTAAACACTAATGGTACCTATGGTATGAGAGAGGACCTACTGTGTTGGAAGGGAGAATGTTGAAGCATGTTGTAGAAAAGGAGAGGAGGGGTAGAGCCATCTACTGGAAGTGATAAAGGAGTGAAGAGTACATCCAGAAGGAAGGGGTGGGGGTCTTTCCCTCTCTAACTCCCCTCCAAACTCTCCAGTCTTTTTACTAACCTGAGTTTTCCAGGATCTGGAGATTTGTACTGGTGGAGTGAAGACTGAGGGATTCAAAGCACAAGGTTTTGTGGCTGGTATGGGCGGAGTAGAAATAACTCAGGGGGCTGGTACTGGTATTTAACTGAAAGAAAAGAACAGAAGTGCTAGAGGAAGCTGCAGATAATGGCAAATCTCTCTGACTTGGGTTGATATAACTTATAAAAAGAGAGCTAAACTGGGGCAGTGAGGAGTGGGACAGGGCAGGATGCCCCAATTCTGAATTCTTGTCAAATCAAGAACTTTAAAAATTCTTGGTGCTGCTGTGATACTAGAACATTTGGGTTAATGAGGCATTTCTGTTACCTTGCACAAATACCGCCCACCCTTACACAACGCTTAGTGTGTTCTAGTTTAAAAATCTAGCTGAGCTTGGAGTCCAGATCTGAGACCATGTTCTTTCTCACTCCAACACTTACTCTGAGTGACCAGGAGGAAGTCATTGAATTTGGCTGAAAAAACAGGTTCAGTACTTGTACTATCTTATAGTGTTTTGAGGACCATGCGCGAGATACTGGATAAGGATTAATAAAAATTAAGAATATACAATGTCAACTTAAGGGAAGAGGCTAGTTTTTGTTTGTTTTTTTTGGGAGGTGATGTTTGTCTCTTTGTACCCCCTGCTAGCAGAATGCCCAATGCTGAAAAGATGATAAATGTCTATGAATTGAATTTTGCCATTTAATCAAACTATACTACTTGCTGTTCTTGAATGAGGGTGCAGGGGTTCGGAAATAGTGTAAGTCATGGACTGGCTGCTCTCAGGAAGCTAAGTGTAGCCGAGGCAAAAAATTAATACACATGATGAAGTGTTTGTAGGATTCTTCTAAATTTAATGTTATAAACTATAAGTGATTTGATAAGAATTAAGAAAAGGGAGATCTTTGAGTTAGAAAGGTCTGGGAAGATATGTGTCATGGAGGAGATAGGATTTGTAGGATTCATACAGGCTGAAGGGAAAAAGTGTCCAAGCCCATAAAACAACAGGAGTGAAAAAAAGCATGTGGGTGGCAACTAGCATGATATTCTTTTGTTTTTAATTACATTTTATTTTCATTTCTGAATTATCTTCCTCTTACCTTCTCCTCCCTCATCCACTGAGAAGTCAAGAAAAATAAAACCTATTACAGATAAGTATAATCAAACAAAACAAATTCTCAATACTCGTGTCCAAAAGAGAAACAGGAGCATGAAATTCTCATGGAGTATTGCTTAGATATCTCAGCTTGATTAGACTTAGAAGATATACAGGATACTGAATATAAGAGCTGGAAGGGAGCTTAGACCCTTACTCTGACCTTAAAGCCCAAAGACAGGCTGTAGATTGTCCAAAATCCTGGTGGGATCCAGATGTCAGAAAGTAGAGGAGAAATGCTTTCGGAAAGTTGGACCTTGAAAATTGGGAGTCATTGAAGATGTCTGGACAGGTGAATGATTTGTGTTCAGGGAAGAGTGTGTCTAATGTCCCCAAAACCCTAGTCTGAGAGTTCTGCTATGAACATTTTTTGGAATGAATAAAGTATGAGGCAATGAGTTTAGACTAGGGTGGTGGCAACAGAAATGTAGAACAAGGGAGGGTTTTGAAAGAGATTATTAAAGAAAAATGGACAAGATTTATTTGGCAAGGACATCATGCATTCTAGGATGCAGGATAAGTATGTCAAATATGAACCAAAGATTTCTGTCTTGGGGTGACTAGATGAATGGTTGTTATCATGGACAGAGAAGGGGAATTGGGAGTCAGTTGGAGTGATTCTGCCTTGGTAGAAATGCAAACTCCATGAAGACATCTCTCTTGTAGCTGTATCCCCTGTATCTAGCACAGTGCAAATACTCATTGATTGAGTGTAGTGTTTCTATATGGAACACTTTCCCACCCCACCCCACCCCACCCAAATCCTGAGAAAATCTGTTGAGCAATCAGGACAAAGTGTGCTGATGGCTGATTCTCCTGTGAGAATTAAAGGCTAATAATCAACAGAGACATTACTGGTTGGAAAAAATCCACTGATAAGTAAAAGCAGAAAAGACTGACATGTGGAATCAAAGGTGAAAGTCTACATTTCTGGAAACCAGAACAGAATAAATAGAAGGTATCAAGATCAAATCAATCAGTCTTTTGCCATGTAATGAGTGTTTATGGCCCTATCTGCTGCTGACAGTGGGTCATTCTTGCAAACAAATATTATTTCTAAGTTTGTATGCATTAACATACTTTATATAAATCTTATATAGGTGGCATCCCAAGAAATGTGTTTTGGAAGCAAAATTGAGTCCTATTAAATTGGCCATTTTGTCATGTCACGTGTAATGTTGTTAACTTTGCTAGAAGAACTCTGCTACATTATTTAAATGCTACCCAATGATGTTCACTGGTGTTTTCCAGTGTTTGAACATTTGCTAATGGTTACAGTTCTTTTTTAGAAAATTACTAAACAATATTTCTTATTTATTCAAAAAAATTTAGATATCTGTAATAATATTATAAAGAATGTTGGAAATATTTTAAGAAAGTTAAAAGAAATTAACTTGTTCAGATGTTTAATTCAGTAAATAATGTTTGTAAGTAATAATAAATCATACATTTATTATTTTATCTTTTTTATAGAAAACTTGAAACTTTTAGTATAACTCTCACAGAAAAATGATTGTTTATTGTTATGATCACTCATTGATATTTAAAAACATGTAAATAAAATATTTTTAAAAATACAGAATAACATGAGTTTGTGAATTACAATTTCTCATTCCCAAATCCTGAAGATTAATATCCATCAGGAATTTGGAAACACCACTGAAAGTACACAAATGGATAAAAAAGCATTTAGTTTAAATGCTTACTGTGTGCTAAACTTTGCTACGTGCCAGGGTATACAAACAGAAAATTGAGACAATCCCTGATTTTAAGGAACTTCCATTCTAACTGGGGAAGACCACACATAGAGTTGTGCACCTTACCAGAGAATTTAATATACCAGCTCTTTCTTTCCCTTCCCCTCCCTGCAGTCCTTCTCTTCCCGGTCCTTTTCCCCTCCATTCTTCTAGGTAGCTGTGTGTTCTCCCTTTGGTCACTAGTACTAAGGGAGTTAAACCAAAGCTGAGGTCAGGAACCCTAAGAGCAGCATCCTCATGGCAGCTGCCTGCAGCTGCTCACTTGGTTGGAGTATTTTTTCTCCTAGGATACTCTGCCACCCATAAGCAGGGAAAGCCTGGGGCAGCTTCCCTTCTCTTCCTAATGCTCTTTTTGTCTCCTCTAAGCTAAACCCCCACTTGTAAGAGAGCAGATGTTTGTTTTCTCTGTCACCCCACCCCAGGTTTCTTCCTTTTTTTCCCAACCCCAAAGCAGCCCAGAATTAAACTTAGTCTCTTTATTGCAAGACCAAACATTAACATCTCTACGTCACTAGTATGATGTAGCTGCTAAGTTCTGGGACTAAAATTTGAATCCAGTCTTTTTAACTCCAAATCTAACCTTTTCCATGTGTCTAATAAAAATGATTAAAAATCTTCCCCCAATGGGGGTGGCTAGGTGTCGAAGTGAATAGAGCACCCGCCCTAGAGTCAGGAGGATCTGAGTTCAAATCCAGCCTCAGACACTATTACTTACCTAGCTATGTGACCTTGGGCAAGTCACTTAATCTAACTGCCCTGCTTTCCCCCCTCCAAAAAGCAAAATAAATAAGTAAATAAATAAAAATCCCCAAGCCTACTGATGGTGGAAAATAAAACTAGGTTCCTGGGAAGGTCTTTTAAGGCAGAAAAAGATGACCACTTAAGTCTTCAGTTCGTCTGTCCAGTGTGTCTGTGGAGATAAATGGGAGAGTCAGAGCTAGGCCTAGGATGAGAAAAGAGGGAGAATTAATCTGAACCAAAAAACACACTTCCTACCTCTTCAAGGTCAGATTCTACCTCTTCCAGATTGCTAGGATATGCCTGTTGTTGACGGATCAGGTCTCCCCACAACAAAATGTTCTTGCAGCTACACAAAAAGAAAAAGAGCACAAAAGGAAAGATTTTGTAGAGGATGGATATAAACCATTTTTCTCCTCAGCTCCAAGAGTTTCTAGCTTCCCACTCACCCTGGGCAGCAGCCCTTCAGGGGCAGAAGTTGTTGAGGTTCCTCTTGAAGGAATTCTTCAGCAAGGCAAATTAGGTGAGCATTCAGTAGACAGTTGGGGTGAGGACAGCAAAGGGGTCCATCCTTATCCTGCCGGTGAGACAGGAGAGATTATTTCCTTTATTGCTCTTGCACCATGGCAGACCTTTTCTCTTGCTCATATCTTAGAGAAGACTATGTTGTCTTACCTGGACTGGCTGTTGACAGAGAGAGCAGAAGACCTCATGTGCTTCCTTGCCCACCTCTCTCCTTCCTCTCTGAGTGAGGCCTGGTTGCAAAGGCCCAAAAGCAAGAGGCATGTGCTGGGGAGGTGGAGGGCTGAGTTCCTGCTGGAAGTCCTGTCGTAGCCAACGAAGGGTGAGGGGCAACCGATTCCAAGGGGCCACCTGTAGCATCTGGGCCAGTACCCGAAGGTGGAAAAAAAAGGTCCCCTCCTTCCTGGCTTTGCCACTTATGTGAGCCAGGCGACGGGAGGATCGAGGGTGCTGCCAGGCCCACTCAAACTGAAGGGCAGAGAGATGGAGGACAAGGTGTCCTGGGCATAGAAGCTGCGGCTTTCATTCCCTTCATTCTCCAACCTGTTCCTTCTCCCCTGCCCTCATTGCCCACCCCATCGTCCCAGCTGCACCACCCCCACTCACCCACCCAGCCCCGGCCTGACCCTTACCCTAAGGGCAGCCACATCAGAAGGAAAGCCATGAACGATGAGGACCATTTCCCTGCAGAACCACAAAGTTGTCAAGGGCACTGTGTACGGGGGACCGGGCCCCACATGCGGTCTAAGATCCCGGGATGCTTGGGGCCTGCGGCGTTGGGGAAGGCGGGACTTTGGCCTGGCTAAATTGGACATACCTGCTGCCTTCCCTCGGTCCATCTGCCCATCTGCCCATCTGCCCATCTGCCCATCCTCCCACTTCCCCCACCCTGCAGGAGCTGGGGGGCGTGACATCCCTGTCAGGCCCCGCCCCTTGGTGCCCGTTACCATGGTCCTCGCCCGCTAGTCCTCCAAGCTCCTCCCTTTTTGCGCCCGGCGTTGTGCTGCTGGGCTCGCCGAGAAGGGTTCACCGTGAAGCCCACGTAGACGCGGCCTCTATATTTGGGGTTGAGACAGTAGAGGAGGTAGACTCCGAAGAATAGCTGTGTCTTCTTCACAGTTCGAGAGCCTTCCGCGGGTCCCATCGTTCCCTGAAGAAGATGGAAAAACCATCAGGGGAACTAACCCCGAGCAAAGTTCAGCACCTGAACTTCCGGTGTGGGCCAATAGCAGGCTCCGATTGGCTAAAGGTTAAGTGAGGCCGGAATAGCTAGTCCGTAGAGTAATATGGGGGCGGAAGTCGTGAACCTAGAATCGGAGTGGAAATGAACGAGACGTTTAAGGGCGGAAATGACCAGTATAGACCAGGGAGACAAAGCGTGAGTGGTATCTTGAGGGCGGAAGTTGTAAGTCGAAAGGCAACTCCCGGAAGTGACGAGAGTGTGGGCGGAAGAGGCGCCGACTCAGGGTCCTGAGACCGGCGTGGGATTCGGCCGCCGAGATGGAGCTGAGTGCCGAGTACCTTCGGGAGAAGCTACAGCGGGAATTGGAAGCGGAACACGTGGTGAGTGCGGAGGCGGGGCGGGCAGGTCCCCTCCCCCCCTCACGTGAATTCTGGCCCGAGTGGCTGGAAGGGGTGGGGGCGAGACGAGGAGCGGGGCCCTGAGGTTATCTTTTTAACCCTTCCCGCCCCGGGCAGGAGGTGGAGGATACGACCCCCTCCGGCTGCGCTACTAGTTTTCGAGTCCTCTTGGTCTCCTCCAAGTTCCAGGGGAAGCCGCTGCTGCAGAGACACAGGTGAGTTGTGGGTTACGCTGCCTCCCTTCCGCCCCCAGAATTCCCCGGGGCCGTGACCTCTGACCCCTCCTTGGCTTTCCCGCAGGCTGGTGCACTCGTGCCTGGCGGAAGAGCTTCCTCACATCCACGCGTTCGAGCAGAAGACCCTGACCCCTGAGCAGTGGGACAAGGAGCGGCAGAAGTGAGGCGCCGAGCTGGGCGGGAGACCCCCACTTCCACATTAAGACATTAAATCCCTGGTCTGTGGCTCCTCCCCCGCTATGTCCCCTGCATATGTGTGTGTCTGTGAGTCGTGGGTGGAGTCGGGACTTGGGCGCCCTCTTCTTTTCTGAGCCTCAGTTTCCTCATCTGTAAAATGAGAGTGCTGGACTGCGGAGGGATGTCCTTAGGTCCCTTCGGCTCCGTTTCTTTAATCTTTGGCCGAGGTGCCAAGATCAGCCCCTTATAGGGGGTCCTGTCTGGCCCAGGGGACTGTGGTGCTTTCCAAGTTGCTACTGACGAGTCATCCACGTTTCCCCCTCCAGACTTTTGGGTAGGGAATTACCTCCAGCCCCAACTTCTTATTGGTCTGTTTCCTTAAGTTACTTACCTAACTGGTGTATGGAGACATAACCCCCTAGCAGGGATTTCCCAGCTGTCTTGAAGGCTGAAAACTCTCAAGGGAAGTTCCTTGTACCCCTGAAATCATATGCTTGGTTTCTTAATGTTGTAACAGCAGCTCTGGGAACTATGAGGTGGCCTGGAAATTTTCCTTTTGAGCCTGAAGAGGTGGAGGACCAGGCTTTTCTCATGCAATTTCCAGTGCAATAACATGTTAAAACTGAAGGCCCTTATAGAAACTTATCTATACTAAGCTATTATTTAAAGAGGAAACAGACCCAGAGAGAAGAAGGGTTTTGGATGGGGTATCATAAAGCAAGTTAATAGAGCCAGGACTAGGACTTGGGTCTCCTAACTCAACACAGACTTCTTTCCTTTGCTGCATACTGCTTTCTGGAAAAGAAGAGTTTCTGCTGACTTCTACGTATCCAAGCTTCATCTTATACCATGGGCCACCTTCTCAGGTCCTAAACCACTCCCAGTTATACAGGTTTTGTTAGTGTTGGGAAAAGTGTTCCAAAAAATTACTGGGATCATTGTATAATTAATAACCAGGCTTACCCCTCAAGAATTGAGAAGATGGACCTCCTTTCAATGTTGGTTAGTTTTGCTGAACTGCTTCCCTCTCCTTTTTCAGACTTTGGAAATGAAAGTAACATAAAAATAAAAGATAGCAATTAAAATAAGATTGAAAAGAAAAGGCTTTCTGAATGATTTGGGGATAAGGAAAGCTCCTGATAGTCAGCAGTGTGGTACATAGTACTGGAGTTAGAGTCCAAAAAGTCTGGGATCCTGGGCAGATCACTTAACCTCCCTTACCCTAATTTCCATCTGGGTATGAGGATCAAATGAAATAATATGTAAAACACTTTGCAACTTAAAATGTTCTATAAATGTCAACTTTTACTACTACTTGGATTTTTAGAACAGCTGGTGGGCATGCTTACCCATGCTCTTTCTGGAAGACTCCTGACTTGAGACAACTGGAATACACTGCTACTATGTGTCACCAAATTTAGAGATAGATTTTGGGGACAGCTGGAAGGGCCTTTAGAGGTTATCTAGTTCAATTCTAGTTCATTTTATAGGGAAGGAAACTTAAGCCAAGGTATGGTGAAGTGAGTAGTAACTTTACCTGAAGTCACAAGGTGAGGCAGTACCAAAGTCAAGCTTCAGATTCAAGTTCTCTGATTCTGGAATTTGTGCTTTCTACTAAGCCTGGTGTTATTGCTGACTGATTGATGGGAATAGGAACAGAAAGGACTAAGTACTTGCTCTGTGTGCAAGGCACAGAATACTAGGCACGGCTGTGATATGAGCCGACCCTTCCCTCTTGGGATTTGAGATGAATCTTTAACAGGACTCTTAGCATGTTACCTCATGCCAAAAGCTTTCAAACCCACAGTGTTAACAAGGCTAATTGTTTGACAGTCAGCCCAGAGCGCATATGCCCCAACATATTACTTTTCAAGTCAGTCCTCTTGGGAGGTAATAAATACTCTTAGTATCCTAGAATGCTGGAAAGAATTCTGAGAGACCATCTAGTTCAACTTTCATTTTACAAGCAGTTTCTCAAAATCTTACGTGTGTATATGCACGTGAATGCGTATGTATGTGTTTATATATGTATGCATGCATATATACGTAAGCCATTCACTTTGATTGTTTCCTGGGGAAATTCTAAAATTCATTATTAAAGGGACAGTCAGTGATTATCTAACAAAAGAAAGCAGTGATCACAAGGAATGCCAGACTAACCTTATTCCCTGTTTTGTCAGGCTTACTAGACTGATAGGTGAGGGGAATGCTGTGGACATAGTTTACCTAGGTCTTAGCAAATCACTTTTAAAAAGTCTCCCATGATACATCTTATGGATAAGATGGAGACATATGGGCTAGTCAGCAGCAGAAGTTTGGCTTGTCCATGCTCTGTGGGAATCAGTTGAAGGAAATGAAGACATCCAGTGTAAGGAAAAGATCACTTCTGGGGCAGTGATAGCTTAGGGGAAGTGTTATCAGACTGGAGGGCTCAGGTGTAAAGAAGTAGACTTAGACTTGAACAGGACAAATTTCTTAACATTTAGGGCTATTCAGAAGGGGAGTGGGCTGTCTTAGGAGGTAGTGCTTCCCTTCTAGAGGTCCTCGGACAGGCTGGGTGGTCCGAGAAGATTCTTGTCTGGGTTGAGGCTGGACTAGATGGGCTTAAGATCTTAAGATGCTCCTTTTATGGAAGTGCTGTGACTTTATACTTCACAGGAGACCCATCTCTTCATTTCTGACCAAAAATGGAATTCCTTCAACTTCTTGCCCACCTGCCTTGTTCATCAGATGTGGCTCTGAATGACTCAGTACTTTCCAGAAATCAAACACCTTCAGAGCATAAGATCTGCTACCACTGAAGATATCTAGAAGATATCCTTGGGGCTCTAAAGGCAGGCCCTAAGGAGAATTCCCATAAATGTTTTGCACAATAGTATAATTAGAATAAATGTATGGCCTCTTAGAGTGACTGCTTTGAAAGTAACTACAGTCATAGGAAGGGATAATTGTTAACCACAGAGCTAAAAGATGATGCTATATGGTATTGGGGATGGGTGAAAGTAGGCTTTGTTTATATCGGCCCTCAAATTGATCATGACAGCATGGTGTGGCTGAGAAGCATTGGGTTTAAAAGTTCTAACTCTTGGGCAGCTAGATGGCACAGTGAATAGAGCACCAGCCCTAGAGTCAGGAGGACCTGAGTTCAAATGCAGTTTCACATGTAACACAAAACTAGCTGTGTGACCTTGGGCAAGTCACTTAACTCCAATTGCCCTATCTTCCCCCCTCCAAAAAAAAAAAAGTTCCAGCCCTGGATCTGCTACTAATTAATATGTGACCATAAATAAGATACTTTCCCTCTCTGGGTCTCAGCTGCTCCATCTATAAAATGAAGGATTGGGCTAGATTATATCTCAGGTCCATGCTTCCCCTTCTGACATTTTAGGATTCTACACCACAGTTATTAGCAAGTTCACTAAAGATCTCTCCTTCACAAAATAGTCAGATGGGACTTAGGCAGAGACTTAGGGGAAGGACTGATGGTCAGACTTTGGTTCTGGCTTGCCAAGTAGTTGACTTGTATCCTCAGAATTTCAGGTGGGGGTGCTGAAATCTAATCTGTCTAAACTCTGGAAATTGAATGTCAGCCCTTATGTTTTGTCAGCATTCTCAGAGTCTCCCCATCTTTACCAGGTGAGGCATCCCAGCCTCCCTTTAGAGAGCCACAAAGGTATTGAAACCTCTCAAGGGCTTGAGTTAGTAGAGTCTAGGAGGTATCAGAAAATAAAATCATTTTATTTTTCTTTGCTTGTAAGGTCCACCCTATCCCATAAGGCATGGGGACATGGGAGGGGGAAGGGGGGATACTCTCACAGGCTTAATTCAACAAGAGAGTTCTGCCCACGGGGCAGGGCCCAACCACATCTCAGGTAGTAGGGCCAACTACTTCCCTGTGATTTTCTCCTCCAACTCATCTAGGCGCTTCTGCTGCTCCTGCACTGTGGCCCGTAATTGCCGCAGCTCTTCTTCCAGCCTTGACATAGCCTCCTGGGAAGAGAGGCAACCTGGAGTTCAGATGCTGGGCCTTGATTTCCCCCCATAATATGCTCTCCACCACCCTCATCCCGTAACTTCTTGGGCTTCCATCCCCAAGGGCTGACCTCTTATCCTCTCCTGATTTCTCCTCCTGGCTGCCTTGTTCTACTTGCTCACCCTAGACCCTTTCTGCTCCCTCTTCCTTTGGACTGGGGCTGTGTATCTGAATTCCTCTCCATCCCTTCCCAAACTTTGAAGAGCCCAGTTTACCGTGCTAGGGCCTGCATTGGACTCCGTGGTCCCACGTTTGCGGCCACTGTCCAGCCCCCTGTTGACTCTCAGCTCCCGGCTTTTGGGGGGCACATAGCCATCCTTAAGGGACACAAGTAGGGGCCCTGCGTCCTTGCCCCCCAGCCACTCCTCTGCTGTGAGCGCAGGATCTGGTCCAGCCGTGGGTGGGTACAGGTCCTCTTGGAAAAGGTCTGACTGTGGGAGTAAGGTGCAGGGATGGTGCGATCAAGGTGTTTGTACCTTACCACAGGTTTGCCTCCTACTGGCTCTTGGGGGTAATGAGAGCCTAAAGCTCATTCCTCTTACCCTGGGTGTGAAATCACTAATATCCTGGCTGTAAGACTCAGAGATACCTTCCTACGCCTACCCCCATTGCTACCCAACAGCCTTCCTCCTGGAGATGTTGAACCCTCAGGACCATCTTCCCAGACCCTAATGTGTGACATCCCATTATCCGGTTGGGTCGAAAGTCTAGGTCCTCAGGGAATGGGATCCAGAAGGTCAAGGAAGGAAGATGAAAAGCTAGGTAAAGGTGTATGGGGAGGCATAGAATCTTACCTTCCTAGGCACAGTCATAGCAATGGGTTCACACTTCCGCTCATGTAACTTGTAGAATCTGTAAGGACATATTTTTGGTGAGCAAAACTGCCTAATGGTCAGTGTTAGCTTGGGGTAAAGAAGAAAGGGGTAACCAGGCCAAGGGATGGTCCCTCACCTGGCAATCTCACATTTGTTGACCTCCAGGCCCCGCTTGGGCATGTAGCCCATCCCTCGTTGGGACTCCTTAGAGCTGAACATGGACAAGTAGTGCAGGAATGGAGCCTCTGCTGTGATCTCAAAATAACGTATGGAGCTATCCCCCTGGGGGTGGGAGCAGGGAGTTAGGTACCCAGAGAAATGCCACATTCCCATCCCCAAGGCCTAGGGCTTTCCCACATAGGTCCTCCTGCCCCTTCCCACTTCCCTGTCCAATTCCCATAACCCCCGGTCAGCCTAACCACCTTGCCACAAAGGTAGACGATATTGGTGTCGGGGTCAAAGAAGGGAAGTAGGACCCCACTGCTTGTGTCCAGTTCTTGCAGGGACAGAGGTTCTTCAAGCTTCTGCTGCAGGGATAAGAATGTAGGAGCCCCTGTCATGGCCAGTCCGGAAGGGATAACCAATAGCCTTTCCTGCCATCTGGCCTCTACAAGAGCTCCCAGAATCTAGGAGCTGAGCAAGATAAGAGATCTACTAATCCAGTTCCATCAGTTTACAGGAAAGAAAGCTGAAGCCCAGAGCAATAAAGTAGCAGTGTTGGATCTAGAACCCAGGCGTCTGGATGCCTCTTCCTAGGCTCTGGTTACTAGATTAAACTTTCACAGTCAGAAGGTTCTTCCTAGTGTCTGATCTTCAATCCCTTTATCTTGACCTTGTGGTGTCCCCCTTCCTCATAGGCCTCCTGGGGTCTCTCACCTTTCCAACCTGTTTCTTTCCCCCACTTTTAGCTGGGGGTGATTCACTCACCATGTCCCACAAGGCCACCTGCCTCTCACTCATTCGGCTGAAGCCTGTGGTGAGGATCTTCCCATCTGATACAAATACAGCACGAACTGGCCGTGTCCCTTCGTGAGGACGCTCTTTCTCCTGAAGGGATATGTGAGGTAGAATGAGTCAAACTTATCTTTCCCAAAGAGGAGAGACCCCAAGGGGTCAGAGGATAAAGGTTGGAGGTCATTAGAAAGAATTCTTCCTACTGAAACAGGACCCTTGCTCCATATAGGGGATGCTTTCAGTGGGTGGGGGTGAGGACAAGGAGAGAAAGAAGAATCACAGCCTGCGGTTACTCACAGCTATAACTGTGCCCTTTCGGGGATCAATGACCCGGACCCTCTTGTCCCGGCAGGAGGTACAGAGCAGAGCTCCATCTCGGTTCCAGTCCACACTGTAGATGGTGTCTGGGTGTACATCTGCACCCAGGGTCAGCACAGCAGATCCAGTCCCCACATCCCACACTAGGATCACATTGTCACAGCCTGTGGGAAAAGGCAAGGGGGAATGAGAACCTCCTCCATATGGCTGTGGCCAGTTCCTGCACCCATGCCCATCTCATACCTGCACTGAGTAGCACATTTTGGGCAGTTGGGTGCCAGGCCACAATGCCCACACGCTTGGTGTGCCCCTCTAGTGTGACCACTGGTTCCCGGAGAGGTAGGGTCAGGCCCCCGTCAGGGATCTCCCACACCTGAGAGGACAGAGAAGAAATCTGACTCCATCCTCCCTTGTGACCATCTCTCTTTGTCCTGTCCTGCTCTAAAGAGTGACCTGCATGGATTCACCTGAGCCTCCATTTCTTCTGTCCTCTTCCCATCCCCCTGTCCCTCAGGGTCCTTGGACTCCTTGACACCTCCCTCAGGTTCCTAGCTCCTCCCTCTGCCTTTCTTAGGCTAGGCCTTGGGACTTCCCTTTCTAACCCCCCAACTCACCATGACCATGCAGTCCTCAGAGCCGCTGGCAATGACGTTGTCATTGTGGGGACACCAAGCAATGTCCAGGACAGGAGCTGTGTGACCACAGACAGTGGGCACGTTCTTGTCTACCCGGCCAGTCTGAGAGATAGGAGGTCAAGGAGGTCAGGATTCCCTGCAACAGACCAACCTGGAGCCCAGCCTTGACCCTATATGCCATAATGACCCTTACTATGGAGTATGTCCTCCATATTCCCCTTCCTCCCACATCTGGGCTTGAAGAAAAGAGGAAGGTGGAGGGAATCCAAAATACCAAAGGGGTATGTTCTCTGGGGCTGGAAAAGAAGAAGCCAAGGTAGAAGAAAGAAGCTGTACCTGGATATTCATGAGGGAACTGGAGAAATGTGCCCTTAAGGGGTGGGTGAGAGTAAAGTCCCTTTTGCTCTCCTACTGACCACAGATTACTTTGTAAAAGGAAGCTGGCTGCATGCATGGATGGACAATGGGTGGGAAGAAATGTCCAGATGAGGGGGGAATCATGAAAGTAGTTGAGAGAACACTGGACTAGGTGTAAGGAGACTGGGGACCCAGTTCTGCCACTCAGCAGATGTGTGACCCAGGGGTAGTCATGTTCCCTCTCTGTTTCCCCATCTATCAAATGAAAGGGATGAAAGAGGATTTCTAAGGTACTTTCCAGTTCTGACTTTAGAATTCCCCCCATTTCCTTCCATCCCACCATATTCTTGAGATCCATCAGAGTTGAGAAAGCATCCTCCATTCCCTCCCTCCAAGCTTAGAAGAGTGGAGAAAGAATCATCTTCTAATGCAGGGATAGGGAACTTGGCGCCTCAAGACCACATGTGGCCCTCTAGGTCCTTGGGTGGGGCCTTTCGACTGAGTCCGGAACAAATTCTTTTATTAAGGGTATTTGTTCTGTGAAGTTTGGCCTTGAGGTCGCAGGTTCTCCACCCCTGTTCCAGCATATCTTCTTCCCTGAAGATCAGAGGTTTCTCCATTTTCTTTGTGGTGGAGATTTGAGAGGGGAAGCTGAACTATGGGCAGGGGGAGAAGAGGCTGGAGAGGAAGCTAAATCCCCTATGACTGGGATCTTAAAGCTGGAGTAATGGGCTGCTTGGAGGAACATCCTGGCGAGTGAGGAGTGAATGTCTATTGAAGAAGGAAAGGGCTAAGGTATTTGAACCCCCATCTGTACCCTCTAGCCTAAAGCAAGGTATAGGAGGTTTGGAAACAAGGCCTTTCTTCCGGGGGCTGCAGGCTGAGCAGGGTTTCCGGTGTGGAGAGTTGGGTGGGGGAGGCCAGGGGCTGAGCTCTCAGCACCCAAAACCACTTCCTCTTCTGTTTGTCTCCATCAGCCCATTTAAGGTAACAACCTCAGACTTCAGACTACCCCCATCCCCCCAGCCCAAGTTGCAGAAGCAAGGCTGAAGAAGGAGGCTGGGGTGTCAGATTAGGGGGAGGAGTCCTCTTAAGCTAGAAGCCCCACCACCACCCCTTCCTAGTCCCCAGTAAGCCCCTATGGGAGCCCATGGGGCAGCAGAATAGCTGACCCACAGATTATTAGATGAGGAGGGAAATGTGGGGTGTCTTGTTTCTGTCCCTTTCAACAGATTTCAGGTACTCTCTGCTGGCCCTTTAACTTTTTTCTGGTCCACTGAGCAGCCTCCCTTCCCCTAGGTGATATCCCTAAAATGAGGTCACCTGAAGAAATGGAGGAAAGTGAAAAGATGGGGAATTATGGGACAGGGTCTATATCTATGTCAGCTAATAACTGTGACCTTGGACAAGTCAAGTCAAGCCCTGTTTGGGCTTTGTCTCTTCTAAGCAAGTTGGATTAGATTTCTCACCTCTTGGAGGCCTAAAATTGCTGGATTCTAAAACTCTGGGTCAGGGACATTTCCTCACTACCTGAGGATTTAAGGGGGCTGAGGGTGCCTTTATTTCCCCATCCCCTTTCCCAGCCCCCAGAAGCTATCATCACCTTGGTCAGAGGCAGCACCAGAAAGGCCCCACCCCCACTGGCTTCGCAGATCAAGGCCATAAACTTGGGGTTGACAGCACAGAAACCACTGTCCCAAGTGGTCTGGGAGACTCTAACATCCTCATAACACTGGTCAGCCTTGGCTGGTTGCCCAAACACATGGCGGAACTTGCTGCTTCGAACCACCTGTCGGCTCATCCTGGGGGGAGGAAAGAGATTCAGATGGGGTCCTGTGAGTTTCCCACCTTCTCCCAGCTTCGCTGATCACAGGAAATGAGCTAAAAGAGCAGCCTCCTAACTGACCTCTCAGCTTCCAGTCCTCCTCTTCCAGACCATGTTCCCACATCAATTCTAAAATTCCCATAGCATAGCATCGATTCTGTTACTCATCCCACCCCCCCACCTTTATTCAGGAAATTCCTTTGGATTACTGAATCAAGTACAAATTCCTTGTCCTAGTATTCAAGGCCTTCCACCAGCTTACCTTTCCACCCTTTGTTTCCCATGACATCCCACACTGCAGAAACCCTGGGCTCTACTCCATTTACTGGTGTGCCCGTGCCTACCTCTGCCTGACATCTCCCCACTCTCCATCTGCACACAGGGACTGCACGATTTCTCCTTCCTCAACTCCTACAGCATGTTGCTGTCTCTGCTACCCACTTGGCATTTATGCATCATCTGGCATTTGTTAATTATCTTTTCATGTCTCATCTCTCTAACTTGACTACCCTGCCTGAGAAAGGAGACAGGTTCATATTCATGCATCTTTCCATCTCTCATAGCACCTAGTACAAAAAAAGTAGGTGATCCGTGGACTTGAGTGAATGACCAATGCCAGGGAATAGTGGGGATAGCCTTTGCAAGTCCCCCCTCCTGGGCAGACATGTTTCTAGAAACAAGCTCCCTTGTGCTGCTATGCCCCTCTCCAGGCCCCCTAGAGACCAGAGGCTCAGAGGATGCAGGGACAAACACCCCCCTCTCCCCCAAGGCCATGAAGGTTAGACATTAAGGAGAGCTGAGCTTCATTTATATCTGATGCCTGTTCCTTTTAGGCCCTCCCATGCTGGGAAAAGCTCCTCTTATCACTGGATCGGACAAGGTTCAGAAGCAGAGACTGAGACCTCACCCAGAGCCTGGTGCTCCAGCCCTCCCCCTTATCCCCCAAAACCTTGCCCCACCTGCTCAGCCCACAGGAGGACATACATACAGAGGCTTCCCTCCTTAAACTCTGTATGCCCCATGATCCCAGATCTCCATCCCTGACTGGCCCCTATCCTTGAGGAGGTCATGTGACTCTTGCCCCTTCATCCTCTTCCTGGGATGCTCTGCTTTAGCAAACTAGGCCTCACTGGGGAAGAAAGTTGAAAATTCTAGGCCTGAGCTAGAAGAATCAGAGCACAGGCTAGAATCTAGGCAGCAAGGGCAACAGGTTGTGTGCCTCTCAGAGGTAGGGAAGCCATGGGTGGAAGGGCACAAAGGTCTACTGCTGTCCTGGATCTTGACTCCTTTCCCACCCATCCCTCTGACTCACAGGGCAGAGGACCCTAATTGTCTGTCTCCTCCAGCTTAGGGAAGGCTAGCTCTTGACCTGAACCTGCCTAGGTTGATTTGATGGGATTTTTTTGTTTGTTTTTTTTTGGTGAAGGAGGGAAGGGCAGGAAGCTGCAGCCCCACCCAGTCCCCCTTCCTACCCCAGGTACCCAGCAGGGCTCAAAAACCACAGAAAGGGGAACTTAGCATTTTCTTGTTTTTCTCTTAAACCTCTTCCTGTCTCCCAGTTCTGAGCATTCTGCCTTCCCTGACTCTGCCGAACACCTCCCATGCTCTGGGGGATTTGTTCTTAGGCCTGCTCCCTTGGACTCTTCCAGGGGAGCCGTGAGGGGGTGGGGGTGGGGATGGAACTCAGAATCTCACCCAGAAGCTCCTCCCTTCCCATCCCCCCAACTCGACCTCTACAGTGATCCAGGGCTGGCAATGAAGGCTAAGATACCCCACCCACACAGACACAGAAATAGTCAAACATAGGAGAAGCACACAAATACTTGGGGTGGGGATATAACTCTGACATCTCTGTCCCCATAGCCTACATTCCTCCCACACGCAAACCCACACCCACAGGTGGCCGATAGGTGGGTGGACACCCAGACCCTCCAAGCCTCTCCATCGATGCATCTCCTCTTCTCCCTAAGTCCCATAGGCTCACCTGATGCAAACTGAGATCCAGGGAGGCCAGGCCTGACGAGGAGGAAGGAGCTGAAGCCGGAGCCTGGGAGACAGCACCCGCCCGGCAAAGGATGCTCCTGTCAAGACAATGAATGAGAAGCAGACGGCTTAGCCCGGCCCCTTTAAGAACGGCAGCACCCCTTTGGGGAGGGAAGAGGGCAGGGCTATTAAAGGGAACACGCCCACTCCTCCTCCTCTAACTGTCTTTAGGTCTTGGTTCCCCCCATCCTGCCCCAGGCAAAGTTCTGCAGCAGTGTGGAAGAGATGGGGAGATGAGGCAGTCATGTGTGAACCCTTCTGAGGACAGGTCTTCAGGTGCTGGGCCGCTCCCTCCGCTCCTTTTTGGTAGGGCTGGTCAAGGATGCTCAGTCCTATTATAAATGATCATCCAGAGCTGGAAGAGGCCTTGGAGAGGAATCCCCTCATTTTACTTATGGGTAAACAGAGGCCGAGAAATGCTGGGTGACTTACTCAAAGCTGTGCAGGTGATAGGCCTCAGCATGAACTAGGATTAGAATTTAGACCCAATTGCTCTGCAAATACTGGGTTCACTCGACTTCAACACACTGTCTCCCGAGTTCAGGTTTTTAATGTCCAAATGAATGGAGCCCTTCTTTCTCCCCTCCTTCGCTTACTCCGCCCCCTTTTGATTCCCTTCCGTCTCAGTCTCTTATCTCTGGGGTTTTTTTGTTTGTTTGTTTTTAGTTTTTTTATTTTTTATTTTTTGCTTTTTGGAGGGGGAAGGCAGGGTAATTGGGGTTAAGTGACTTGCCCAAGGTCACACAGCTAGTAAATGTTAAGTGTCTGAGCCCGGATTTGAACTCAGATCCTTCTGACTCCAGGGCCAGTGCTCTATTCACCTGGCCACTCCCTTACTTCTGTTATTAGTAGTGAGCTCCCACAGGCAGGAGTCTCCCATCAGACCTGTTCCATTCCCCTGCTGACCCCAACCTGAAGTGAAGGCAGATACCTTCAAGCCCTCCTTTGTTTCCATTGGAGTAGGGCTCTCAATGCTTGTAGTCCACCACTCCGATAACCTAGGTACTTACTGGGCTCTCAAGGTTTTGTATAGTTAAAAGTACTGGACTGGATAGTCAAAACACCAGTTTCCAGGTCTCTAACTACTGACTCCCTGGGGAAGAGAAGACAGCTAGTTCCAAAATCACCTTGGAAAGGGGTAAGTGGGGAGGGAAGGGTAAGTCCAGGAATCTTGTACACAGTAAGCTCTTAATAAATGCTTGTTGAGTGACTGATTGAAGAAAAATTTAAAGGAGGAGAGGGAAGAGGCTCCTGAACTTTTGAAGAAGGCTGAAGGATGGACAGGAGTTGCCAGGGGCCTCTCAGGGCCATGTTATCCATTCCTCCCTCTACCCCCACCTCACCTCAGATCAGAGGGATGTTTTCTGATAACCAGGAGAACTTTTATGCTACCACACTCAGCCATTCTATCACGGTGAGGAAAGCTTTCACAAAGTCTGACATAAATCTTTTCAGAAGCAGCTCCAATCCATTTTCTCTAGGTCAGTATTCTCTGAAGAGATTCTTGCTGAGGGCTAGGGCTAAATGGTCCAGTCTCATGAACCTGTATTTCTATATACAATATGATTCTCCTTTATTATCTGGCAATTTCCATATTAAAACACCATTAAACTGAGGTGCCATTCCTTAACTGTCTTCTTTATTACCTATCCACAGTAGCTGTGCCTCATAACAAATACAGGATAGTAGAGCCTTGGATGGTCAGAAGTTAAAAAGAAAAACATCTGGGGGCCTTCTAAGTACAATAAGTAAACTGTCTGATGTAACTGCTAACTGGGAAGCAGTATAGAGCAAGCTTCATGACGGGAGGGCATCTTAGGAGGGACATTTGAAACACTAGTGATTTTCTGGAGGAAGGTTGACTAAGATGGTGAAAGGTCTAGAAATCATACCATTTGAAGGAAATAGGAATATTTCATTGTGAGAAGATAAAAATTTAGGGGAAAAACAAAACAGTCATGAAGAAGAGGGATTAGGGCGGCTAGGTGGCACAGTGAATAGAGCATTGGCCCTGGAGTCAGGAGGACCTGAGTTCAAATCTGGCCTCAGACACTTGACACACTTACTAGATATGTGACCTTGGGCAAGTCACTTAACCCCAATTGCCCTGCCCTCCCCCCTCCAAAAAAAGCCAAAGAAGAAGAAGAAGGATTAGATATCCTCCCCCACTGCTTCCCTCTCCCCCATGTCAGTGCAGAGAGCAGAATCAGTTGGGAGAAGTTTATTGGATCACAGGTTTCAGAGTCGAAAAGAAACATAGAAGTCACCTAGTCCAACGCCATCATTTTATAGGCGAGGAAACTGAGGTCTAGAGAGTCAATAATCTGCCTGAGTTCACCTAGGTAGTAAGAAGCAGAATAAAAATTCAAATTCAGGTCCTCTTTGGGGAAGCTGATTGGCTCAATGTAAGGAAGACCTTTCTTATAGTCCGAGTTGTCCCAGGTTGGATTGGAACAAACAGGCTGCCTCATGAAAGTTAATGTGCTTCTCTTGATGAGAATTATTCAAGCAGAGTCAAAGACTCATCAAGGACTTCTTGCACTGAGGGTAGTTGGGCTGGTTGACCTCTGAGTTCTTTCCAATGACTGAGCCTATGATGCTCAGTGTGTAGTAAAGAGGGAGTCCCACAGACTGTTGGCATAACAAGGACCATCCTTGGGCCATTGATGGCAGCACAGAAGTAGCCTAGCCCTCCTGAATTCAGAACTTTGTACAAAGACCTAGCTGACTATACAAAGAAACCACATGGTATGATGGAAATAATGCCGGACTAGAGCAAAAAACCTTTGATGTCCCAGTTCTACCATCTACCGCATGGTCTTCCCCTCTTTGAGTCTCCATTTCTTCATCTGTAATATACAAGAAGAATAAATAAACATAGGCAAAGAGGAAACAGAATGATCACTTTTTATAGATGATATGATGATGTATTTAGAGAACTACAGGGATCAACTGAAAAATCAATTGAAATAACCTTGGCAAAGTTGCAGGATAGAAGATAAATCCATCTAAATCAGGAGCATCCCTATATATAAACCTCAGAACCCAGTAAGAGGAACTAGAAAGACAGATTCCATTCAAAATAACTATGGGAGCTATAATTTATTTTGGGGTATACATAACCAAGATTCACTCAGGGACTATATGAATCTACATACGAATCTAACTATAAAACATTTTTTGCAAAAATACAAACCTAAATAATTTTGTTTGTCATTCTTTTCAGTAGTGTCCAAATCTTCATGAACCCACTTGGGTTTTTCTTGGCAAAGATACTGGAATGGTTTGCCATTTCCTTCTCTAGCTCATTTTACTGTTTTTTGTTTTTTTTTTTGTAGGGGGGAAGGCAGGGCAATTGGGATTAAGTGACTTGCCCAAGGTCATATGGCTAGTAAGTGCTAAGTGTCTGAGGTTGGATTTGAACTCAGATCCTCCTGACTCTAGGGCCATCGCTCTATTCACTGTGCCACCTAGCCACCCCCCCAGTTCATTTTACAGATGAGGAAACTAAAACAAACAAGGTTGAGTGACTTGCCCAGGGTCACATAGCTAGTAAGTACCTGAGGGCAAATCTGAACTCAGGTCTTGTTGACTCCAGGCCTGCTGCTCCATCTACTGTGACACCTAGCTGCCAACAATAGCATAGTGTTTCATAAACCCAAAGACCCCAGCTACTGGGGTAAAAACTTACAATCTGACAAAAACTGCTGGGAAAATTGAACAGGAAACTTGCAGAAATTAGGTTTAGACCAACACAATACACCAAGATAAGTCCCAAACAGATATGCAATCTAGATATAAAAAGTCATATCACAAACTTATTAGGGGAGCAAGGAATACATTATCTTTTGGATCTATGGAAAAGGGAAAAGATAATAACTAAACAAGTGATAAAGACCACACAAGATAAAAAGAACAATTTTAATGATATAAAATCAAAAAGTGTTTGCACAAGCAAATCAAAGCAGGTAACTAGGGGAAAATCTCTGTGACATTTTACTGATAAAGTTATCATTAAATTGATAAGAAGCCATTTCTGAACAGGCAGTTTTCGAAGAAAGGTATCAAACTTCCAAAAATTATATGAAAAAATGCTCTAAATCACCAGTAATTAGCAAAATGCAAATTAAGGGAGCTTTGAGGCTCCACCTCAAACCTGAGACTAACAAAGATGACAAAAAAGGAAAATGACAGATGTTGCAGGGGTTGTTGGAAAACAGGTACACTAATGCACTGTTAGTTGAGCTGTGATTTAATCTACCTATGCTGGAAAGAAATTTGGAACTATGCCCAGAAAATTACCATACTGTTGATACCCTTTTGACCCAATTATACCATTAAGAAATAAAAGAAGAAAGAAATCTATAAATATAAAAATATTTATAGCAGTTCTTTTCATGGTTGCTAAAAATGAGAAACTAAGGGCATCCTACCAGGAAACAAATTCTAGTATATGGATGTGATAGAATATTATTGGGCCATAAAAAATTACAAAACGGACAATATCTGAGAAAACTTGAAGATCTTTATGAACTGGTGAGAAGTAAGTAGTAACAAAGAGATTTTTAAAATGACATTATAGAGAAAAGCAACTTTGAAATAGGTTAGACCTCTGATCAATGTAGTTTTTCTCAAGTCCAAAAGAATGTAGATGAAACATCTAACTCATCTCCAGATAGAAAACTGTTGAACTTAGAATGCAAAAAGAAACACACACATGCATTATTAGACATCTCTAATATGGGAGTTTTTTTGCCAGACTTAATACCATGTATTGGGGGATTATTTTTTTTAAGTAAAGTGAGGCTAATGACTACCTTGTCTCTCTCACAGAGTTTTGATGATCACATGAAATAATGGATATGAAAGGGCCTTGTAAAATGTAAATTTTCATGCACATGTGACTTATTCTATATAGTTATATTGACTGTTCAATTATTTACCATTAGCTATATCCTGATTTTTTCCTCTGACAGCATTATGAGAACCAGTATTTCTTTTTCCTGTATTCTGTATGCTTTTCTATTGACATCTTTATTTTAACACCACTTTCATTTCCCAAATCTATTCCTCTTCTTCCCTCCTCAGAGAACCATTTCTTATAACAAAGAACAGGAGCAGCTAGGTGGCGCAGGGAATAGAGCACCAGCCCTAGAGTCAGGAGGACCTGAGTTCAAATCTGATCTCAGACATTTCACACACACACACACACACACACACACACACACACACACACACACACACACACACTAGCCATATGACCTTGGGCAAGTCACTTAATCCCAACTGCCCTCCAAAAAAAAGCAAAAAACAAAAAACAAAAAAACAATAAAGAACAAAAAAGAAGGAAAAAAAAAAGTTCAGCAAAGCTACCTAACACATCAACTGAATCTGATGATATGTGCAACGTCTCTGCATAGTTCCCCACTTCTAAGAAGGAAGAGGGGTGCATTTTCTCCTTTCTTTTTTAGGGTCAAGCTTGATCTTAAAAATTGTGTTCAGTTTCTTTTTTGTCCTGTTCATTCACATTGTGGTAGCTTGGTATAGAGTAGTGATTCTCAATGTGTGGTCCAGGGGCAATCCCTAAGACTACTTCATTAGCTCCACAAGGTCAGAACTATTTTCATAATAATACTAAAATATTCTAATTTCTAATATGGTAAATAAGTTCCCAATAATTGTAAATCATGTAAAGGAGTTTTGGGACCAAAAAGTTAGAGAACTATTGGTATAGAAAATAGAAATCTGGCCTCTGAGTGGACTCATATTTGGGATAAATATGATTATGTAAAATACAGAAGATATCAATAAAAACTTATTTTTTAAAAAAAGTATTCAAGTTGAAATTAACCACTTAAGGGGATACTTTTTTGGCAAATTCCTGCCATATTTTATTAAGTTGCTATTTATTCATAAATTTGATTTATTTTTATTTTTAATTAATTTAATTTATACTTAATTTAGTTTTATTTAATTTATTATTTATTTATTAACCATCTATTACGTGCCAGGCACTAGACAATGTACTAGATGCTGAGGATATGAGTGTTAGCCAGGGAAAAGAGTTTTTCTTCTGGAGAAGATCAGAGTTTGAGTCATGCCTTGGACACATACTGACTATGTGACCCTTTGCAACTCACTTAACTTTGTGCCCTGGGCAGCTGTCTAAGTACCAGAGAAAGAGCTTCTCTTCAACAGTTGAAGAAATTTCTGATTAAGGCACTCCCTATGCTGATAAAAAAAAAAAAAAGTAATTGTACTTATTATTTTCCTAGTTCTGTTTATTTCACTTTTCATCAAACTATATGCCTTCACATATGTCTCTGTGTTTTTCATATCCATTGTTTCTTACAATGAAATAATATTCCCTTAAATTCATATAATTCAATCTGTTTAACCATTCCCCAACTGATAGATATCTACTTTGTTTCCTGTTTTTTGCTACTACAAAAAGAAAGCATTGCTATAAATATTCTGGTATATATGGGACCTTTCTGTCTTTGATCTACTTGCAGTGGGATCTTTGGGACAAAGGGTATGGACACGTTAGTCATATTCTTAGTATAATTCCAAATTTCTTTTCAGAATGGTTGGACCAATTCACAGCTCAACCAACACTGTGTGTACCTGTATGTAGCTGTACTGTAATATATGTACCTGCCTTCCCAATATCCCTTCAATATTGACTATTCCTATTTTTTGTCTTGTTTGCCAATTTGCAGGGTGTGAGGTAAAACCTCAAGGTTTCTTGATGTTCATTTGTTTCATTATTAGTGAATTGAAGCAGTTTTTCATATGCTTATTTATAGTCTGCAATTTTTCTTTTGAGAGCTGTTTGTTCATATGCTTTCTCTATTTATCCATTTAAGTTCTTTCATTTTCTCACTAGAGCTATCCAACAATGGAACAAATAGGTTGCCTTGTGAAATAGTGAGCTACTTAGAAGTATTCAAGCTTGGAATATTACTTTGCTATAAGAAATGAAATATGTGGGGCATCTAGGTGTGGAAATGAATAAAGCACTGGCCCTGGAGTCAGGAGGACCTAAATTCAAATCTGGCCTCAGACAGATTTACTAGCTGTGTGACCTTGGGCAAGTCATTTAACCCCAACTGCCCCTCCCCCCACCTAAAAAAAATGAAATATGTGATGAATACAAAGAAGCATGGAAAGATCCATATGAACTGATGCAGAGTGAAGTAAGCAGAGCTAAGGAAACAATATACACAGGAACTACAACAATGTAAGTAGAAAGAACTATGACACACACACAAAATTATAAGTGAATATAACAAAATTACAAAAATCAACCTCTTTTGTGGATCTGGGGGTGGGGTGGGTCCAAAGGTGTTACTACACGTTTTCAGACTTTTTCCAATGTATCAATCAGTTATTCTGATAATTTTTTCTCTCTAAAAAAAAATACTATTTGTTACATGGGATGGCTCTCTGGGAGGGGAAGGGGGAATATTTGGGATAAATATAATGATGTAAGAAAGAGAAGCCATCAATAGAAACTTAAAAAAAATAAGAAGTATTCAAGCTGACACTAACTACCTAAGGGATACTTTTGGGGGAAATTCCTGTCATATTTTATTAAATTTTTATTTCTGATCATAGATGCTTTCATTTCTAAGTACACTTTTATCTTTTTCCTTTAGTGGTATATTTTTTTCCCCAAATGCAGCACAAGACTGACCCAATCAGCAATCAGTCTGCATGTATTTTTTAAACATTTATTATGTACCAGGCACTGGACAATGTACTATATGCTGAGGATATGAGTGCTAGCCAAGGAAAGGAGCTTTGGTCTAGGAAGGTGGGGGAAGGTCTATGGAGCCAGAAGGCATTGTTATGTATTATCCAAATTGTTATGTATTATCCAGATTATTATGTATTATCCAGCAACGCTGGTAATATTGATTTAATTATCTTCCCTGAACAAAAAGTAGAAATTGGGGTAGGGTGATGCCTGAGTTAGCTAGGCTTTGGTGTCCTAGTGAAGAGGGGAATGGCTTTGGGCTACCCAGAGATAGAGTGCTGAGGTGACTCAAATGGTCAATAGTAGAAAAATTGTCACTCCTCAGTGGAGAATGCTTGTTTGATAATAACAGAGAAAGAAATATTATATGTGGGCAACCTCCATTCTCTCTATTACTTATGACTATTTCTTTTTTGTTTTGTTTTGTTTTTGAGTCTGGGTCTTCACCCTATCTCCACCCTATACCCAATCCCAATGCTTACTGCTATGGAAGTTTTAACCTTCTTGTTTCTCTAATTTGGGGCAATCTATCCTCTCCTTAGGCAGCCTGGTAGCCCTCTGATCCTGGAGGCTCAACATATTAGTGCCAGACTTAATGTGGACATTTGATTGTCTTCAGCTCTGTTTGCAGCTCAAAACTCTCAAACTGAACTGATCCACAAGCCTTAATCTTCCCAGAAGCAGAGATTACCAGCAGGCTACCTTATTTGGCTACTTTCTGCTATTTCTGACCTCCCTACCTTTAACCAGGATTAATGATTACAAACTGGGATAATTTTGTATCGATGTCCATTGCTTTTAACATTATCACTGAAACTTTGTTGTTTGATAAAGATTTACTGATTTAATTTTTTTTAATACAAAAGTTCTGAGACTGAAAAATAATGAAAAAGCCTCTTGTGGAAGTCTGAGTAGATCCTCTGCAAATGGTTAGGGAGCTTTATCTCAGGACCAAGAACCTTTTCCTGATAATAAACCAGGCCTGTTATTTGCCACTCACCCCTTGTCTACACTGCTGTACAAAGTTGGGTCCATTGCATGGTTATGAGTCCTTGTAATATAAAATCTAAACCCAAGAAATATTCACTATGGCCACTAGATGGGGCATTCTGTCCCATAGACAAGAACCTTGTGTAACCATAGAGTGACAGAATTAATTGGCTGATTCTCATTTTCCACAAATACCCTAGTAACTAGCCCTCTATAGACCCTAGTTTTGCAGTGAGTTGTTTCAAAATCCTAGAATATTAGAACTGGAAGGGACCTGAGTGATAATCTAATTCAACTCTTTCTCTCCATTTCCCAGCTGAGGAAACTAAGACCTAGCCAAGTTATATGACCTGTTTTGGGGTCCCTGTCAAGGCACTTATCTAGTTACATGGGCAAGTCATTTAACTTCTCCTGCAAAACAAGGATGATAATATTTGCAGGCTAGAATAATACACCCCTCATTAGGTTGTTGTGAGAAAAGTTCTTTACATATTTTATCATTACATAAATTTGAGCTATTGGTATTACTGTTCTCCAGCTCCACAGAGCAAATTAGGGATTAGCCATCAAATCTCCTGATTTCTGGCCCACTGCCCTTTCCATCTCATCACACAGACTTAAGACTATTTTTCTGTTGTAATGGAATCTCCAAGGACTGAGTCAAATGAAGTGGAATTATCTCCTGTTGTATTCAGGGTAGAGCCTCTCTTCTGTAAATCAGTACCTTTCTTCACATTGCCCTGGTCAACATTCCTGGAATACTGTCTTGTCTGAATGCTTTTCAATGGCTAAGCTGGAAAAGCACAATTTCTTTTAGGAGACTAGGCCCAGTTCCCCAAATATAGTAGATGTCAACTGAGATAGGCCTCCAGGAAGTTTTCTTGGGAGGTAGGATACTATCAGTACACCTAGCAATAATACCCTTTATCTAAAGGTTGTTTCAGGTGCTAGTGACGGTCTTGGGTACAGCCTTTTTACTCAGGCCAAGTTTTACAGAATGAATCCTTTTATTAAAGGGATTTGTTTTGTGAAGTTTGGATTTAGTCAAAGGGCCGCAACTGAGGACCTAGAGGGCCACATGTGGCCTTGAGTTTGCAGTTTCCTCATGCCCTGCCTAGTGTTTCTCAGGGTCCTGGAATGTCTCTTTGATATTAGTCACCATGATTCAGTCAGATGAGTCTCTGGTTTTTAGAGTTCTTAGAGGGCCCCAAGACTGTTGGCTCACACTGAAGTGTTCTCATCTTGGGAGCTGACCCAAAGCATCAGTATTAATTCTGGAAAGTCTCCAAATATAAATCAAGTCTGGGTTTCCACAGGTGTGGGAAGAAGGGGTCTCCAGATCCCCTAAAAGCCTCCAAGATAACAACTGTATATTGGTACTTTTCTTTATCCCACAGAAAACGTAGAGAGCAAATGACTCACAGGAATTCATAAACAAATACAGAAAACATTTAACTCACTTGTAGTGATTTCTCTCAGAAGGAACTGAAATTGCCATAAGGACTGATATACTGGTGAATCTCCAGCTCTCTCCCTGGGGCCTACATAGTTCCTTTTAGTATTCCCTATGATTCCCTATGGACTTTCTCCAGAGGGCACAATTTGGAGCTAGTAGATGGACAACTCTCTTCCCATTAGACCTGCACCACCAAATAATTCACTCCAGGAGCACAGAGTGGCAAAGCCTTCCCCCTCATGTTGTGGGCCTGACCCTTACTGCTCCTCTAGATTCTGGAGCCATGTGGGTGATCCTTTTCTTCCTCCAAGTTGCATGATGCTCAGGAACTTTCCTTCTCTATAAGTGAGAGCCCCAAATTCTCAAACTGGGGGGTACTTTCACGTACCTTTCTTATGTTTCTGATCTAAATCTTGGGGAGAGAAGCCCCAAGATTCTCCCTGGTCCCATATTATGCCCCCATTCCTAACCCAAGTCTATTGTGCTCTGTTCTGTCCTCTGAATAAAGACAAAAAAGGGAAAATATCAAGAGCAATATGAAAATTCATTTAAAAAAAGTTTTATTGATTTCTTTTTTTTTACATCATGGTAATTTTCAAATACAAAAATTTCCCCTTTCCCTACCCAGTGAAATTTCCCCTGTAACCAAAAAACCCAAACCAATTAATTAAAACCAGCTGAAACATCAACCATACCTGGCAACATATACAACATTCTATACCCATAGACTCCCCACCTCCACCTCTCCAACAAAAGGAAGGAGACACTTAATAACATGGTGTTCCCACAAAATACATACTATTCATATCTTAGTGACTACTGTATTTTTGATAACTGATATTATGTTAAAATAATATAGCAGGTACTTTTAGAATTAAATGTTCAACATTTCCACAAATAACTTGTGTTTTTGAAGAAGCTACATCACTAGGTAACACACACATACACCTGCATTTGCTTTTAATTCTCATAACCTTCCAGGCAAATAACCTTTGCATATGTAAACTGGAATGGTTACATAGAATCATAGTGTATTCAAGTTGGACAGGGTCACAGAGATTATAGTTTGGACCTTCATTTTATAATGGAGGAAATTGAAGACCAGGGAGTTAAAGTAACTTACCCACCATCAGAGAGGGTTAGTGGCAGGATATCAACTCAAGAGTGAACTAAATATTTAAAAATCAGATCTCAAAAAACCAATAAAATTGAGAAATCTTTAGTCAAATTGGTAAGTTTTCCAGATTAACTGAAGAAGTAAAATACTTAAATAACCCCATCTCAGAAAAAGAAATTGAATAAGCTATCAATAAACTCCCTAGGAAAAAATCTCCAGGGCCAGATGGATTTACAAGCAAATTCTATCAAACATTCTTAAAGAACAATTAATTCCAAAACTCTATAGACTATTTGGAAAAATTGGTGAGGAAGTAGTCCTACCAAATTCTTCTTATGATACAAATATGGTTCTGATACCTAAATTGGGAAGAGCCAAAACAGAGAAAGAAAATTATAGAACAATTTCCCTCATGAATATAGATGCAAAACTTTTCAAAAAAAATACTAGCAAAAAGATTACAGCAACTTATCACAAGAATAATATACTTTAATCATGTAGGATTTATTCCAGGAGTGCAAGGTTGATTCAATATTAGGAAAACTATCATTATAATCAATCATATCAACAACAAAACTAGTAGAAACCATATGATTATCTCAGTAGATGCAGAAAAAACTTTTGACAAAATAAAACACCCATTCCTATTAAAAACACAAGAAAACATAGGAATAAATGGAGTTTTCCTTAAAATAATAAGTAGCATCTATCTAAAACCATCAACAAGTATTATATGTAATGGGGATAAGCTAGAAGCATTTCCAATAAGATCAGGGGTCAGACAAGGATGTCCATTATCACCCCTGTTATTCAATTGGTACTAGAAATGTTAGCTGTAGCAATAAGAGAAGAAAAAGAAACCAAAGGAATTAGCTTAGGCAAAGAAGAAACTAAACTATCATTCTTTGCAGATGCTATGATGATATACTTAGAGAATCCTAGAGAATCAAGGAAAAAACAACTTGAGATAATAAATTTAGCAAAGTTGCAGGATATAAAATAAACCCACATAAATCCTTGGCATTCCTATATATTTCTAGAGAAGCCTGACAGCAAGAAACAGAAATTCCATTTAAAGTTACCATAGGGGTGTCGAGGTGGCGCAGTAAATAGAGCATCAGCCCTGGAGTCAGGAGGACCTGAGTTCAAATCCTGCCTCAAACACTTAACACTTGCCAGCCATGTGACCTTGGGCAAGTCATTTAACCCCAACTGCTCTGCCCTCTCCCCTCCAAAAAGCAAAAAAGAAAAAAGTCTTTGTACAAACAAAGCCAATGTAACCAAGATTAGGAGGGAAGTAAAACATTTGGAAAAAAATTTTTATAACTAATGTCTCTGATAAAGGCCTCATTTATTTATTTATTTATTTGCTTTTTGGAGGGCAATTGGGGTTAAGTAACTTGCCCAAGGTCACAAGGCTAGGATTTTTGTGTGCATCTGTGTTAAGTGTCTGAGGCTGGATCTGAACTCAGGTCAATCCTGACTCCAGGGCCAGCACTCTACTCACTGCTCCACCTAGCCGCCCCTAAAGGCCTCATTTATAAAATATATAGAGAACTGAGTCAAATATATAAGAATACAAGTCATTTTGCAATTGATAAATAGTCAAAGGATATAAACAGGTAATTTTCACAGGAAGAAAGCAAAGATATCTATAATCATATGAAAAAATGCTCTAAATCATTACTGATTAGAGAAACGCAAATCAAAATAGCTCTGTGGTACCACATCTCACTGGTCAGATTGGCTTTTAAAATGATAAAGGCTGGAGAAGATGTGGGAAAATTGGAACACTAATGCATTGCTGGTGGAGTTGTGAACTGATTTAACCATTCTGGAGAACAATTTGGAACTATGTTGAAAGGGCTATAAAAATTTGCATACCCTTTGATCCAGCAATACCACTTCTAGGGCTGTATCCCAAAGAGACCACACAAGTGGAAAAAGGACTCATATGTACAAAAATATTTATAGCAGCTCTTTCTGTGGTAGCAAAGAATTGGAAATCAAGGGGATGCCCATCAACTGGGGAATGGCTAAACAAGTTGTGGTCTATGAATTTACATTCATAGAATACTATTGTGCTATAAGAAATTAAGAGCAGACCAATTTCATAATAACCTGGAAGGACTTGTATAAACTGATACTGAGAGGAGCAAGACCAGGAAAACATTGTACATAATTACAGACACATAGTATCTGCGATGACTAACTTTGATAGACTGGGCTCCTCTCAGCAATGCAAGTCTATAAGATAACTCCAAAGGACTTATGATGGAAAGGGCTGTCCACATCCAGAGAAAGAATTAGAGAGTCTGGATGAAGATTGAAGCAGACTACTTGCTCTCTCTTTGTGTTTTGTTCTGTTCCTTCTTTCTCATTGTTCACTCCATTGGTTATAATCCTTCTTTACAACCTGACTAATGTTTAATGTCGATGTATTTGTAGAACCTATAGTGGATTACATGCTGCCATGGCGGGGGAGGGGGGAGGAGGTAGCGGTAGGGGGGTGGGGAAGAAATTTGGAACTCAAACATTTGTGGAACTGAATGTTGTAAATTAAGAGTAAATAAATAAATATATACATTAAAAAAAAATAAAACTCAGATCTCAAAAAAACCCTCGTTTTAAAGTTTAATCTACATCATTATTTCCATAATTTTCTTCAGTCTAGAAATAAAAAAACCCCCACCAATAAATCAAGCCTTGTGTAGTGTTTATTGATTTCTAAGGTATAAATGCTTACACAAAAGTTTAACAATTATCTTTGGGAGCCTGTTCAAGCTGGTTTCATCACATCCTTGCTCCTGGGCCACTGTTGTTTTTAATTTACTATGTTGACTACCATGGTGTGGACTTCATTTCAAATTTTTCTCCAACATCTTTGTAAGACAGTATAGCTTGACAGTTTCTAATATAACACTTTAAAATCTACTTACTTTGACTTCAAATATTAATCATGATTTTGAATATCTGATTTTTAAAAGCCATATTGCAATATGATATCACTAATGTCAAAGAGTTGTAACATCACTCAATAATACAACCATATTTTTTCCCATATTTTAAATGCCTTATCATTATTTAAAGTGTGTAAGCTTTTTATTGAAATACTCTCTAGTTTGACACTAATTTTATCATTTCACTCAAAAACTATCTCCTATTGTCTAAAGTCTAAATCCTTTAGTCCCAGGTCCCCCATAATTTGGTTTCAATCTTTCTAGACTTGTTTCTCATTACTTCCCCAAATTCACTATCTCCCATTCTTGCCTTTTTTAAATCATACCCTTCAACTTCTCCCAGACCTCTAAATCCTACTCTTACTTCATGTTATTTTATTGTTTTGGGGAGGCAATTGAGGTTAAGTGACTTGCCCAAGGTCACACAGCTAATAACTGTTTTACATCAGATGTGAACTCAGGTCCTTCTGGCTGCAGGGCTGTGCTCCATCCACTTCACCAACTACCTGCCTTCTACCCTTCCTTTAAAACTGAGTTCCTGTCCTATATTCCCCTGAGACCCTCATTCACTATTTCAGTTAAAAGGAATTTCTATTTTGAATTCCTGTACTACTTAATGCTATACCACATACTTTATACTTATTGTAGACTACCTTAGGTTGTATGTACTTTTTTCATGCATGCTTCATACATTTCTGAATGGCTATTCTGGATTTAATTTTATACAAGGAAGTATGGGCTGATAAAGAGAAAATGAGCTTGTGGGAAAATAGGATCCTAATCTTGGAGTTTAAAAGTGCAAAGAAAGGGGGCACTATGCATAATCAATCAGTATTTATTAAATGCCTACTACGTACATGCCAGGCACTGTGCTAGGCAAGAAATGGTTTCTACTTGCAATGAACTTACAGAAATATTTTTTTTCCTTTTTTTTTTTTTTTGGAGGGGGATAGGCAGGGCAATTGGGGTTAAGTGACTTGCCCAAGGTCACATAGCTAGTAAGTGTGTCAAATGTCTGAGGCTGGATTTGAATTAAGGTCCTCCTGACTCCAGGGCTGGTGCTCTATTCACTGCACCACCTAGTTGCCCTCAAACCTACATAAATATTAAACTTTATAAAAGTTGATTTCAAAAAGTCCAGTAATCCTATGGACAAAGTGGGGGTAATGGACAATAAAAGGGAAGATAGTTCATGCAAGATAGGGGGCTGTTGGGGCGGCTAGGTGGTGCAGTGAGTAAAATGCTGGCCTTGGAGTCAGGAGGACCCGCGTTCAGATCCAGCCTCAGACACTTAACACAAAAAAAGCTTACCGTGTAACCTTGGGCAAGTTACTTAACCTCGATTGCCCTCCAAAAGGCAAAAAAATAAATAAATAAAGATAGGGAGCTCTAAAAATTAGATCATTACAATGCCATACTACATAATCTGACAGGAAAGAGGACTGGAAGAAGCCAAGGTGGCAATATTTTAAAAGACAGGTTCAAAACATGGAAGTACAGCTACACGAGTAAGGAAAAATAGTCCTAATAGAAAATATCAGAGAAACTAAAATGCAAAATAAACTGATGGCTGTTAAAAACAAAGGACAATTTTTTTAAATGCTTTTTTTTTTTAAAGCTGTTTGGAGTTATAAAAACAAGGAAGTTATAGGCATATGGTGTAATGCTAACAGACAACAGAGAGAAAAATTACTCAGTCCTATGTCACTTCTGTTTTTCTTTGTAAGCAGGGAGAATGTTGTTTTTTTTTTAATGGAAATAGTATAATATATAGCAGGAATAGTGGATGAACAACTGTGATTAAGAAGAGATTCATAATAGCTGTGAAGAGGGCACTTAGCTGCTTTAAGTTTCCACACCCAACAAAATACATTTCTATAATATTAAAAGGCTGCCAATGGGATCCCAGAACCACTTTGAGGAAATGTGGAGAATGGGAGAAGATAGCAAAAGGCTGGAGATGGGCAAGTGTCTCAGGTTTCAAAAAGAGTAAAGAATATAGACCAGTCCAGACTGCTGTAAGACTGTGGCAAAATTCTAGAACAGACAATTGAACAGATCTTTTGTGTTCACTTAGAAAAGGAAAGAGTGATTGCTAGGAACCATTGGAGATTCACTAAATCATACTGAACTAAACTGATTTCCTTTTTAATCAGATTACTATACTGATAGAACTGGAGAATAATTTAGACATGCTGTGTCTTGATTTTAGCATGGGACATGAGAAAATATCAGATACCTTTGTGAACAGGTAATGAGATGTGGGCTGGATAAAGAACGGTACCACTAAGAATATTCATTACTGTTCAGTTGCTTTTTTCAGTCACGTCTGACCCATCCTGACTCCATCTGGGATTTTCTTGGCTAGAATAGTTTGCCATTTCCTTCCCCACCTTATTTTACAAATGAGGAAACTGAGGTAAATAGGGTTAAGTGACTTGCCAGTAGTTCAGTATTCTATCCACTGTGTTACCTTGCTGCCCCCAGAATATTTATAGCTGGTTGAAAACTCATACTTAAAAGTATCAGCCTGGAGATACATTTCAAGTGAATATCTATTTTGACTTAACCTGTTCAAAATTATTCATCAATAACTTAGCTAAACAGGTAGGTGGTGTGCTCATCAAATCTCTAGATGAAACAACACTAGGACAGAAAGTAATAATACTTGGATAAGAAAATCAAGATTCTAAAAGATCTCAAGAGGCTGAAAGAATAGGCTAAAACTATCAAGATGAAATTCAATATATATTAATATAAAGTCTTGCATGTAGGTTAAAAGAAACACCTATACAAGAATAGGAAAGGGGAGATCTGGTTTAATAGTAATTCCTATAAAAATACTTAAGGGCTTTATTTGACTGAAATTGTGTGAAAATTGAAATTAAGTATGTGAGATAGGTCTACATCCCAAAAAGGTCAAAGAAAGAGAAAAGGAACTTGTATATAAGAAAATATTTATAGCAGTTCTTTTTGCAGTAGCAAAAATTTAGAAACTGAAGAGGTACTCATTAATAGGGAATGGCTGAAGAAGTTTGGGTATATACATGTGATGGCATACTATTGTGCTGAAAATAATGATGAAGAAAACTATATGTTGAAGAAAGAATTCTCTGAAGGCTTCCGAGAAACCTGAGACTTGTATGAACTGATGCAAAATGAAGCACAACTAGAACAATTTACACAATAATAATATTGTAAAGACACATAACTATGAAAGGTTTAGAAACCCTGAGCAACATAATGATCAACTTCAGTTCCAGAGGACTCATGATAAAACAAGCTACTCACACTTCCTGATAGAGAGATCATGGACAGATTTTTTTTTTTGATACAGCCAATATAGAAATTTATTTTGACTATTCATGTTTGTAAAAGAGGCTTTGGTTTTCTTTTCAATGGGAGTAGGGGGAGAGAAATATTAGGTAGGAGGGAGAGGATGCAGACCTGAAAGTAAAATAAATTTGAATTAAAAAAAATAGGTGTAAGACATATGATGCAGCTACCAAAAAAAGTTAGTTTAGTGTTAAGCTGTATGAAGTATTCATGATAAGGCAATCCCTACTTCCCTGGTCAAAAAACATACAGAGTACTGTGTATGGTTCTGGAAGTTACAGTTGAAGAACTTTTTAAAGAAATGGAACAAATTCAGAATTGTGACCAAGTCTAGAGACCACATCATATGAGGAATAGCTAAAGGAACTGAGTTTCCTTAGCTCAAAAAACAGAAAGCTTAGGGAACAGGAAATCGTTTGGCTGCAGAGTTCAACATTGATAGCAATGGGTAGACACTGCATAGAGGCAAATTTATGCTTATTATAATATAGAAAATCTTCCTAAATATTGGAGCTATCAAAAAATATCCAAAATTGTCCCCAGGAAGCAGTAGGTTACCATTTGACAGCTATATTGTAGGGTATTTTTGTTCATACAAAGGTTGGACTAAAGGGACAATGAAGCCCCTTCCAACTTTGATTTTATGGGATTAGAATTATATAGTTGTCTTCAAACATTTGAAAGATTATTATACGAAAGAGGGGTAGATTCATCCTTTGTAGATTAGAGGGCAGAACTGGAACAAAAAGGAGACACTATGGGAAGAATAAAATTAAGTTAAAAAAAGAAAGAAAGAAGATTTTGGCTCAGTGTAAGGTAGAACTTACTAACAATAAGAATTCTCAAACAATGAAAAGAACTATCTTGTGAGATAGTGAGCTCCCTGTTATCAGCATAAGCTGTTAGGGATATTGTAGAAGGGATTCTTGTGTTGAATGAAAAACTGGATTGGATGACCTCTAAGGGTCTTTCTCTTTCTAAGGTTAGAAAATGATTTCTGTTTCCCCACCCCACTCCATGCCAGCTGCCCCCAGGTTCTATACAGAGGTTCCCAAACTTATTTGGCCTATTGCCCTCTTTAAATAAATTACTCAGTGTCCCCCTGGAAATCTTTAACCCTTTGACATTTTTTTTGAAATTTGTGTCATTTCAAAAAATAACGTTTTTAAAAATGACATCTTAAATTTAATAATTTATTGTAAATTTGTGTTTTTCTTGCATTGAGATTTTGATGACCAAATATTGTGTCATGTAACTGTATAGTACCGTATTGTAAACAAATCATTACATACACATATTCTGGCTGATGTGTGCTGGACTTCCTAACAATGCACAACATGCTTGCCTACCAACAATTACTTGCTAAGACCTGTTGGGGGACTTGACCACTGATGGATTATACCTTGCATTTTGTGTGTTTACTTGTAAAATAATGTAATCTCTATGACTTTAACTCTGTATACAACAGGTGAAACATGTACAGATGGCTTTTTAAAATTTTCTTCTCTCCTTTCCTTATGCTTCCACTGCTCCCTTATTTTTATTCAATGCCCCCCAGAGGCATTAGCACCAAAGGCTACTACTACCTCCCTGGATTGTTCCAGTACTGCCCCCAGGGGGTGGTACTGCCCACTTTGGGAACCTCTGCCCCATAGTAGGCACTTCATAAAATATCTGTCCACAGTAGTGGAAAGAGCTCCATGTCTTTTGACACTGAATAGATTATACAACCTTGGACAAATCACTTTACTTTTCTGGGCCATTGGTAAATTAAAAGGGTTGGGTTAGATGATTCATTTACTAATACTTTTTAGCCTGTGGTTTCAGTTTTAGGCCACAGGTCATAACTATTGGGGCATAACAGAATTCCTATGAATTGTAGCACTAGAAAAAGGGCTAATTAAACTTTCTTGTCAACCCAAATGCTTTCTTCTGGCAGGGATTTTAAAGAATCTTATCCTGAAATTTAAGCTATTGTTAAATATATTTTTGTGGGTTTTGTTTTGTTTTGTTTTTTTATTACAGTTGTGAGCCCAACCTTTTCCCCTTAAAAGTGGTCAAGTTTAGAAAGTTCCTTGGAAATGTCAAGACAAACAAAGGAGCATAATTATGTATTGGGTGTTAGTGTAAACAACAAAGCTGCCCACATATGGGAGGCCTAGACCCTTAAAAAGGACTGCTGATTTGGGAAAGGCCTATGAACTTTAACACGGACACCATAGAAAGGACTTATATGCTTCCCTGGTCTCCTAGGTGGGATGCTGCTTCTTGTGGTCTGTCCTTTGTCCTAGGAAAAGTCAATGACATTAGGAAGGTGATGTCTTGACCAGCAAATGAATTGAATTTAAGTGAGGCAGGGGTGTGCAAAGTCACCAGTCTCATTCTCTCTCCTCTGGATCCATCTGGGTCCAGTGGCAAGATATAGATCAAATCAACTAGAGATGGCCCCTGATGCAGTGGGAGACCTTGGTCTTTTTAAGCTAAAGTCTTTCCCAGGTCTCAGTTTGTCTGAGACAAGGCTCATTCAGTGATTAAATCTAGGTAAGAAATGAGACAAAGAATGGTCTCTTTTACCTAGTCCAGAAAAAACCAAAACAAAACCCAACAATCTGGGAGGTGAAGACTTGACAAAAAAAAAAGGATACGAACACTTGAGAGACAAAGGCTATAACTCCCAAGCCACAATAGAAGAATATAGAGTGAGCGTAGTTTTCCAAGGTCTTCTAGTTCCCCTGTGAGAAGATATGTTCAATGATTCCAGGTAGAAGTGACTTAAAATGGGGGTAGCTAGGTGGCACAGTGAATAGAGTACCAGCTCTGGAGTCAGGAGGACCTGAGTTCAAATCCAGCCTCCGATACTTAACACAAAACTAGCTGTGTGATCTTGGACAAGTCACCTAATTTCAATTGCCCTAACTTCCCCCCTCCAAAAACCACAAACAAACAAACAAACAAAAAAAAGAAGTGACTTAAAATGGAACTAGGGTTTGAAAAGCTGACAAAGAATATACACTTACATATTTTTCAGGAGTTCCTTCCCTAGCAGGTGACTGTTTACCTGAAAGTCTGTGCCAGAGGTCAACTCCCTAAGAGAAATTCCTCCTTGGCTCATGCTAGATAACCTGTGTTTGTTGTCTCACCAAATCATGTTGCTTAAGTTAATTCCTGGCCTACCATACTCACAAAGCTATGACCCCATCTCCAACCTTGCCCTAGAGTTCTGGTTACTATCTCCAATTTCCTTTTGTATAGTTTCACCTGTATATCTTACCAATACCTATCAAACTAAATATATTCAAAATGTGAAATGTGAAATAATCTTATTGTTGCTGCTCCCAAACCTACCCTTTCTCCAGTTTCTCTTCCTGTTGATGGCATCACCATCTTCCCATTTACTCAGGTATGTAACCTCTTTATCTTTTCATCACTTCCTTCTTTCTCATTTCACAAATGTCATCAATAGTCACATCCTACAGATTCTACCTCATCTACATATCTAAAATCTACTTCCTCCTTTCCATTCCTACTATAATCATTCTAGTTCAGGTCCTCATCCCTTCTCAATTAGATTATAATAATAGTCTCCTCTCTTGTTTTTTCTTTCTTTCTCTAATACATCCCATCTGATCAATCTTCCTAACACACTACTCTGTCAAGCCTCTACTCAGAAAACATTCAGGCCTTCTCTTCTGCCTACTCAGTAGAGTATAAACTAACATTGACTCCGTATTACCTATCTCCCTAAACACACATATTCAGTCTCGCTCCAACCTAGTTTTCAGTCTTATCTCATGCTTTTTCCCTTCATATATTTTATACGCTAGCCAAATTGGACTACTCTGTATTCTCCATCTCCTTATTACCCTTTTCCAGCAACATACCTTTACCTATGGATTTCCTGTCCCCCTCCCACTTAACTGACTGAAATTTCTCCCTTCCTTTAAGGCCCCACCAAGGTTGAACCTCCTTCATAAACTTTTCCTAACACTTTTTTCTAATCCTTCTCTCCCGATTTCCTAGGAGTAAGTGACCAGCAGTCAGGAGTAATGAGACTTGAAACTAGGTCAGGAGAGAATGATTGTCTCACAAAGCAGTAACCAGAGGTCAAACAAAGAAAACCAGGGCTGAGCTGGGAGTCAAGACCTAGAGCTGTGGGCCTATATAACTTCTGTGACAATCTAATATTATCTCCTGTTATACTGAAGAGACTGAGGAGTTAACCAGAAGACTAGTACTCCCCAGGAGACATATGATTCATGTGTAGGGTGAAAAGTAACAGCCATTTGGGGATAAATGCTGGGAGTTTAAAACTTAATTTAATTCCAATTTTCTCTCATCTTAAATACCTTTGCTTTGAATTTACAGGCATCAGGTTCAGTAAAAGAAACACTGTTAGGGATAAACAGTATCAGGAACCTAGAACTAGCTGGAAAAAGAAGGGATGAACTTCAGAATGCTATACTTGATAAATATATTATAAAGAAGTTATTATTAATTGGGGGGTATAGGGAAGGCTACATGAATGATTAAGATCAACTGGGATTTAAAGGCTGGGTAGAATTTCAAAAGATGAAGATGGCAGATAGGATTTTCCAAAACTGGGAACAGTATAATCAAAGGCATGGATAAAAGTATGACATGGCTGGTCATCCTTAATCCCTATTACTGGGGTGCCTGATGCTGGTGGATTGATTGAGCTTGGATCTTCCGAACTACATTGCAATAGCTCTAGAAGTGATCAGATGTCCATATTGATTTTGGCACTAATATTGGAGAAGGTGTTTCACCAGGCTGCCTAAGGAGAAGCAAGCTGTCTCAGGCAGAAAATGGGGCAGGTCAAATGTTTCCATGTCATCAACAGCAGATCAGGTCTGTGTATGACCACTTTACTTCCGGATAGGGGTAAAGTATGGGGGGAGACCATTAGAAAAATAAAGTATGAGATGTATACAGAGCAAACAGTCCAATTTGGCTAGAGTATGGAGTACATGGAGGAGAGTACTTTTATATATTGCCAGAAAGGTGGAAAGATACCAGATTATGGAAGCCCTTGAGTGCCAAGTTAAGGAATTTAAACTTCTATTTGGCAGGCAAAAGAAACATATGGAAAATTTTGAACAGAAGAGTGACATGATCAGATACTGTACATAATAATTTGGATCCAGTGCAGAGGTTGATGTCTTGGCTGGCAAATAAGGTAATCAAAGGGCCAAAGATAAAACCTTGGAGAATAATTTTGTTAAAGAGATGGGAGAAGGAAGACCAACCAGGGAAGGAAGCAGAAAAGGAACAGTTAAAAGTAGAACCTAGAGAGTGCTGTGTCACAGAAGGCAAGGGAATATCAAGGAGGAGGATTCTCTTTCTCTCTGTGTGTAAACAATAAGACCATTTATTCAGAACATAAATGCATAATAACGCACATTCCTAGTGAGTAGTCTCATTTCCCTTCCCCCCCCAGACTAGTTTGAGTTTTGAGTGCCATCAGAACTGATGATTTTGATAGGGAAAGATTTGTTGGGGGGGGTGGGGTTGCTCCTTGCAGGAGTGTTTTCAATAGTGACAAATGCCCCAGAGATCAGGAAGAGGCTGAATGAAGAAAATCGAGTAGTTGTTCCTTGGGCTCTGCACTTGTATGGGTTGGAAGGATTCTGTGTATTTCTAGACCCCTTGCTCATTTCTACTTTTAAAAATCCTTAACTTCCTTCAAGACTCAGTTTGGAAGTCAACATTTACAGGGCACTTCCTGATTCAAGTCACTTTCCTGATTGCCTTGTTTTTACATATATTTGTTATATAAACCCAGTTAAACCTAAGTTTACTTAGGGCAGTGACTGTTCTGTTTTTAACTTTGCAACCCCAGCACTGAGAACAGTGCCTTCATATATAGTAGATGCTTAATGTTTGTTGAAATTAACTTAATCTCTAAGATTCTCTCCAGCTCCAATTTTATGACTGATTTAATAGGCTGAATCAGTTGCTTCCTATGTGGAAGCTTGTGCCAGGAAATATCAATCATAATCACTAGAAAATGATTTTTACAAACACTGCATGGGGCAAAATAATTGTAGTCTTATATGACAAGCTGTCACAGAACAAACTTCAGTATGCTAGTACTATAACCCCCACCTGTGGCTCATACAGATCTCTATCTAGTACTTTTTTGAGTCACTAGTCTCTTGTAATTGCATGAAGAAGTTAGTTTTTTTAAAAGCCTTATCAAATTAGCAAGGGCTAAACCCAGATCCTGCCAGGCCAGTTCCTCTGGGGTCTATTAAATTAGCGTATGAGCCAGGTCACCCTGAATTAGTATATCTGATCCTGAAGCAAATTATGAGGGATTCTGGAATCTTGAAGTTCCATTTTGCACAGTCCCTGCTTTATTTAGCACAAGAAAATTTTGTTCATGGTCATTTGGGGGAAAAAATAATTTACTGAAGTCCTGCAGTTTTTATAACCCTACCCTATTGTACATTGTTTTCTTGTCCTTTCAAAGAATTCAATGACAGAGAGCCGCAATGTATAGATGGGTTAGAGGACGACTTTAGTATATTAAAAAGACCTTCTAGGAAAGATTAGGGGAAAGCTGGGAGTAAAATTCACATATGCAGAACAAGAGTTGGGTTGCTTTGTGCACAATCCCATGGCAAGGGAGCAGGGATAATCAGTAATCGCAGGTAATCAAAGGAAATCGAAGTGGTGAAGTGGATAAAGCCCTCAGGCCTAGAGTTAGGAAGACCTGGGTTCAAATCCAGCCTCAGACACTTGGGCAAGTTACAACCCCTTTTGCCTCAGTTGCCTCATCTGTAAAAGGAAAATGGTAAACCACTTCAGCATCTTTGCCAAAAAAAAACCCCAAATGGGGTCACAAAGAGCCAAACAGGATGGAACAGCAACATCAGAGGAAATAGCTTATCTGTGCTGGGGGAAAGCAGGGAGGCAGGTTGTTGACTAATTTTTTTTTTCTAACGATGTTAACTCATGATTTCTGTCAATCTCTAAGTTTTTTTTTTTGCTCCCCATATAGCTGAATAGTTATCTAGAACTAGATTAAAAAAATATTTACCCTTCGCTATCCTAAATTATCACTCTCTAGGCATCTTTCTCAGTGAATTCTGTGCTGGGGATAAAAAGAGTACAGATTGAGCTGAGATAAATATAAAAGGGATGATGTTTCTACAGCAGATGGTCCAACTGCAGACTGGCTCATGTCACACCCCACCCCACTTCCAATAAGCTCCCTATTCCCTCCAGGATCAAACATGAAACCGTCTGGTGATCAAATTTCTTCCTAACCTAGACCCTCTTACCTTTCCAGGCTCTTTACACTTTACTCCATGGCCTCCTGGGGCTCCAGGGACAAGATCCTTCATCTCTAGATCCAGGCATTTTCTCTGGCTGTCCCCCATGCCTGTTATGCCCCTCATCTCCCGCCTGCTGCCTTCCCCGGCTAAAACCCGTCTCTACAAGAGGACTTTCTGAATTCCAGCGCTTCCCTCTCTCGATCACCCGGTTTACTCGATTAGAGCTGTTTGCTCCTGGTGACTGCCTTCCAGTTGTATTGTGAGCTCCTGGAGGGCAGGGGCTGTCTTTTGCCTTTTTATATCTCCAGCATTTTGCACCGTGCCTGGCACCTAGTAGGCACTTAATAAATGTTTATTGACTGCCTGAGACGGAACATTTTTTGCTATCTACACATTAATTTTATAACTATGGGGGAAAAAAGCCGTCCTTCCAAAGATGACCTCGGCGGGCCTCCACAGGCAGCTGTCACACTGCTGACCAGCCTCCAGAACATTTCCCGGAGTGTCAAGAGATAATAGATTCAGGGTCGGAAGCGGCCCAGAGGGTCACAGAGTCTAGGCCGCCATTTCACCGAGGGGAAAGCCCCAAGGAATCAGGGCGCCTGCCCCAGGCCATCCACAGCGGGATAGGGACGGGCCTTCCCCTCAGGCTCTTTCCGTAGCCCTCCTAGTGGTGGCCTAGACGTGGCTTTAGGTGAAGCACCGGACTTCTCCCACCTCGGGCTCGGCCTTCCAGGGGTGGTTGGAAAGGCGCTTTACAAAAGTCCACACTGCCCGGGAGGGCCTCGCCCCAAGGTCCTCACCCAGGAGGAGACAACGAAACTGAAGCCCGGAAGACATAAAAGGAGGCAGACCTGCCCAAGGCCGGGATCCAGCCTCTCAGGCCAGGGCGTGGGCTACCAAGCCCTGGACGTTGCTCCCAGGAGGCTCGGGCCTGCGGGGTGGGGGTGAGGGAAGTGGAGGGGCCCTGCGCGTAGGTAGGGCGGAGGCGTGGAGCGCAGGCCGCGCAAGCGCGGGGGCCAGGCCTGCATGCCCAAGAGCCCAGAGCCAGGCTGGCTGAGCCGGGGGGCGGGGCCTGACCGGGGGCGGGGCCTGCGTGGCGGGATGACGACACGGAGGGCGGGGCCGGCGCGCGCCTAGGCGGGACCCCGGGCGGAGCCGCGGGGAGGGAGGGGAGTGGAGATGGCGGCGGCGGTGGCGGCTGACGGGGGAGGGGGCGGGGAGCCCCGGGGAGTTGACGGGTCCGGTCCAGGGGTCCCGGGCAAAGTGGAGATGGTGAAGGGCCAACCGTTTGACGTGGGACCGCGCTACACAGAATTGCAGTACATTGGGGAGGGGGCATACGGCATGGTCAGGTATGGGGCGGGGCCCGGGGAAGGGGCTCGGGAGGTGTCCTGAGAGGGGGAAAGGGGCTCCCAGGATGTTCAGGGAGGGGAGAGGACCCTGGGGAAGTGCCAAAGGAGGGGAGGGGTCTCCAGGAATATTTTTAGGGAAGGGAGGGAACCCAGCATACAATCTGAGGAAGGGGAGGGGTCTCTAGGGATGTCCTTAGGAAGGGGAGGGGCTTCTAGGGATGTTCTGAGGGAGGGAGGAGGGATAGGGTGCGGGGGGTGGACGTTCCGAGGTTGAGGAGGGGGCTCGGGGGATGTTCTGAGGGAGGAGAGGTTGTCCAGGGGTGTTAGGAGGGAGAGAAAGGGAAAAAGGGGGGGGGGTTCAGAGGAAGAGAATGGGGCTGCTGGGATGTTCTGAGGGAGGGGGAGGGGGCCCTTGGGAGGTTCCTGGGCAGGGGAGGGGAGGGGGCATCGGACCATCACAGAGAGAGTTGGGAAGGGGCTGGCTGCCAGAGAAGTTGGGGAAGTCTGGACGAGGAGAATCTGGGGGGGAGGTGTGAGTTAGCCACAGACTTGGGGTGCGGGGAGGCTTGTGGTATGGGGCTGTGCCAGTATCTGCTGCGTTCCTCCGGACATCGCCCTCTGCTCCAGCCCTTCCCCTCCAGTGGACAGGCCTTTCCTGGAGCCCTGCAGCACTGCCTAGATTAATTTCCTCCATTCTCACCCCCTCCCTCAATCCTTCATCTCCCACCCGCTGTGACCCTAAAATACCCTCCCTTCTAGACCCCCTCTCCTTATTCACTCCCAGGAGGCCTGACTTGAGGACGTTCCCACCCGTTTTCTTTCTATTTCTTATTTTCTCCTTACCCTTCTCATCCCACTTTTGGATTTCTGGGTATGTCTGACAGCCCCACAATATGAAGAGAGATGAGGGGTCCTAACAGCTGGAATTTAGGTTGAGGAGTGGGGAGGAGAGTCAGTGGTCTATTTTCCTGGAGTGAAGTAAGAGCTTGGGTTGGCTGGTCCCCAGCCCACTCCCAGGAGGCTTCAGGCACTAGTGGCAGGAAGGAGCCAGCATTGTTTACTGCCTGGTCTGAGTTCTCCCTTGGACCCCCCCCCTTTCAACCCCCCTCTTCCTCCTTTCCCTCTTCCCACCCCCTACCCCAAGGCCTAGGTGGAGCTCAGTGGCCTAGGCTCTCAGTTTGATGTGCAGAGGTGCCCCTAATCTCTAGGCTCTAGTGCTCCTCCAAACCTGTCAGCATTTTGTCCCCTTCCCCCTGGGGCACAGCTCTTTTCCAGCTGTGATCCAGGATGGATCCTTTGCCCTCTGCCCCAACAGCTCTGCCTTTGATCACGTGCGGAAGGCCCGGGTAGCCATCAAGAAGATCAGTCCATTTGAGCACCAGACATATTGCCAGCGCACCCTACGAGAGATTCAGATCTTGCTTCGTTGCCACCATGAAAATGTCATTGGCATTCGTGACATCCTTCGAGCACCCACACTGGAGGCCATGAGGGATGTGTATCCTTAACCCCTTGATCTAACCCTTGCTCTGGGATCAGGCTCTAGAAGGCTTTTTTTTTCCTTCCCTGTTTTCTGCTCTTTTCTTGACTCCATTCCCCAGTAGAAGAGAGAGAATATGGAATAGGGGAAAGTGAATGGGTTTATGAATTAGTGTTGTTCAGTCATTTCGATCATGTCCAGCTCTTCATGACCCCTTTTGGGATTTTTTTGGCAGAGATACTGAAGTGGTTTGCCATTTCCTTCTCCAAATAATTTATCAGATGAGGAACTGAGGCAGAATTAAGTGACTTGCCCAGGGTCACACAGCAAGTAAGTATCTGAGGTCAGATTTGAACTCAGGAAGAAAGAGTCTTGTGTCTTCAGGCCTAGCACTTTATCCACTGTGCCTCTTAGCTACCCCTATAAATTAGTAGATCCAGATTTTAATCCCATCTTGACCATGTCATTTGCCTTCATTTGCCTTCTCTGGGCTTCACTTTTTTTCTTATAAAATGAGACATTGAACTAGATGACCTCTGAAGTTCCTCCCAGCTCTTAATATTTAGAGATTCTGAGACTTTGGCCAGGCGTCTACCCAGAGTCAGGGTTAAATTGATGTTTTTAGACTGACTCTCTCAGTGATTCTCTGCAACAGAGCCTATGCAGCCCTATATAAACCTTCTATACCTTGCCTGTTTTCCTGTCAATCAGATGGGGGCTTATAGCCATCTTCTCTTAAACTTTCTCCCTCAAAGCCCCACCCCAGGTACCTCCCTAAGAGGAAGATCCTTGGACTTTGCCCAGTTTTTGGAAAGTTTATCATTCCTTTTTACCTCTCTGCTGTCTTTCTCAGTTTTCCTGCCTTTATTTCCTCCCTCAGCTACTTAACCCTTTCCCTTCTCAACTTCAAGTGAAACCCTGTCAACCCCCTTCCTCCCACCATTCTCCATGTGTGTGGATTTATGCTATAGAAATAAATGTTGGATGGGGCCTGAGCCTTTTTTAAAAATGGCAGAAAAAGACATTATTTATTGACTGTAGCATCAGCCTGTTATTCTCCTTAATCCTTGTTCCTATTGGTTCCCCCACTTCCTGGTTGGGGGGGGGGACCTCCTCCATGTCTTCCTCAGCTACATTGTTCAGGACCTGATGGAAACAGACTTGTATAAGCTGCTCAAGAGCCAGCAGCTGAGTAATGACCATGTCTGCTACTTCCTGTACCAAATTCTTCGGGGCCTCAAATATATCCACTCAGCCAATGTGCTCCATCGGGACCTCAAGCCCTCCAATCTGCTCATTAACACCACTTGTGACCTCAAGGTGAGAAGACAGAGATTAGAAACCAGCACCTCTCTTCCTCCTCCCACCTCACCCCAGTCTGCCCAGATGCACTTGATGGACACCACTTCTAACCTCTGTGTCAAAGAGCAAGACGTCCAAGCTGCTTATCATTCTCTGTGACCCCAAGTGGCTCTTCCTCTCCAACTCTTACCTGACAAGAAATTTTTTATTCTTAATTTTTACAAATTAAATGCCTATTATGTTTAAGATATTTTTTGCTAGCAGAGGATGAAAAAAGGTATGAGCCATGGTCCTCCATAAACTTAATCTGTTTGGGAAGACAGGATGAGACACGTGAAATACATACCTAATAGAACACTGGTGAATAGCACTCCTGTGGAAAAAAGCTTTTACTCTTCTGTTCTAAAATATTAGATATGAGGTTATATCTATATCAACAAATAGTTATTACATATAGCAATTGAGGGGGAGGGGGTTTTTAATTTCCTTTGTTTTATTCCAGATTTTCCCAAACTTCCTTTTTTCTTGATGTAGTTCATGTCCCCTACCCAGCATCCATGGTTTCTATCAGTATATTTCAATTGCAGAAATAGTCTTTGATCATATTAGTTTGGGAAACATTGGCTGTTTCAGACAGTAAATACTCTTAAAGTTGTTGATAGAGATAAGTACCGTTTAGTCATAAAAGGAGGCAACCTGGGCCTTGAAAAGTTAACATTTAGATCATTACCCCGGGAAAGAATTATTTTTTTTTTTTGGAAGGGGGTAAGGTAGGGCAGTTGGGGTTAAAAGTGACTTGCCCAAGGTCACACAGCTAGTAAGTGTTAAGTGCCTGAGGTGGAATTTGAACTCAGGTCCTCCTGACTCCAGGGCCGGAGTTCCAAAGAATTATAAACTGGGAGAACACACAAAAGCATTGAGGAAGATTACAAAAGGCATATTTAGGGGACAGTAAATAGAGACAGTTTGTCTGGAGTTGAAAGTTTTTATTGGGGAACAGTGAGAAGCTGAATTGGGGCCAGATAATGGCACTGAATGTGTGTCTAATAAATTTGTACTTTATGTACAAATGATAGTATACCATTGACTGAAAATGAAGTGGTTCTTTTTTTCTCTAAGATCTGTGACTTTGGCCTGGCCCGAATTGCTGACCCTGAGCACGATCACACAGGCTTTCTGACAGAGTATGTGGCTACCCGCTGGTATAGAGCACCAGAGATCATGCTCAATTCCAAGGTGAGGAGGTGAAGCTATCCCCAGACCTTCCAGGAGGTCTCTTCAACTCCCAAGTGAGGGTACTAGAGGAAAAGTATGAGAAGCCATAGAGAAGGGACATTGAGCATTGAGACTGTTCAGTGGTCCTAGTTGTCCTAAGTTTCATCCAGACCACTGTGAAGAGGAGGGCACAAGATTGGTTATTTTCATATCTCCTGACCTTAGGTTACAGTTATGGGTGCTTATATGGTGGGGACAGGAAAGAAGAATTGGCCAACTCTGTCAACAAATACTAGTTCTGCTAATCCAGATAGGTAATGACGAGGGCACCAAAGCTCATTTGAGATCCCCTTTGCTTTCAGTGCCCTGCTGCGGCAGCAGGGTTAGAAGGAAGGAGTAGTGGTACAGGGACAAGAGCTGACCAGAGAAGATGCCCGTTTGGGATAGCCCCATGGCTACCTGTTATTTCCCCCAATATCAGGGCTATACCAAATCCATCGATATCTGGTCTGTGGGCTGTATCCTCGCAGAAATGCTCTCCAATCGTCCCATCTTCCCTGGGAAGCACTATCTGGACCAGTTGAACCACATTCTAGGTGAACAGGTGGTGGAAAGGTGGCGGGGAGGGATAGGCTGTCAAGATGGATTGGTAGAAGCCTTGTGAGCTATCAGCTAGAATTGGGGGGAGGGGGGATCAGGCATTTTTGGAGTGGGTTGGCTAAGGAAATGTATCATAGGACTTAGACACCATCTAGTCCAACTTCTTTTTTTTTTTTTTTAAACAGGTGAGGAGCCAAAATTCCAAGGAGGTAACATGACTTATACAAGGTCACCCAGCTAGTAAATGGCAGAGTCATGCTTCAAACCCAGGTCTTATGACTCCAAATCCAGTGCTCTTTCTATTATACAATGCTGTCTTCCCTAGAGAGAGTTTAGTACTATTTGCTAGAGCAAGGATGTTCTGGTTTTTAGCTCCCAGACTATTCAGCTTCTCTGTATTAGTTAAGATGAGGTCCTGCTGAGCTAGTTTCCCTGGGAAGAGTATCACCAGTGACCCCTTGTCTCCTTGATTTCCTTCCCATATCTTGTCATGAACTTTCCTTTGTTCTTAGGTATCCTGGGTTCTCCGTCTCAGGATGATCTGAACTGTATCATAAACATGAAGGCTCGGAACTACCTGCAGTCCCTTCCATCCAAGCCTAAGGTGCCCTGGGTCAAGCTGTTTCCCAAAGCAGATCCCAAAGGTGAGGTGGGGGGGGGGGGAAGAAATGGGTTAGATAACTTATAAATAAGAAGAGTGGGAAAATTTGGCTGTGGAGAGGATCCACAGAAAAGAAGACATGAGGCTGGGGGCAGTATAGGATTAGAATTTCAGTCCACATAGGGGATCAGAATAGAGTGGGAGTATTTCCATATTCTAGTTCCACTAGCTAAAGGAGACCAGGTTTGGTGGTGCATCTCTCCCTGCCCAATAGAGTTTGTGCCTCCAGTTCCATCATCTAAATTTAAAGGGGTCCTTAAATATGGGGGGAGAAGAAAAGTATCTAGTATACCTTTCCCTTCTACCCATCCCTCATGCCTACCCTGCCCCATGAGGCAAGAATTTGTGGGGTCCATGCCTCTGACCCATGACCTCACCCAGCCCTGGACCTGCTGGACCGGATGTTGACCTTTAACCCCAACAAGCGAATCACAGTGGAGGATGCCCTGGCCCATCCCTACTTGGAGCAGTACTATGATCCAACTGATGAGGTGGGACCAGGGGCTGGGATCAAATGGGGGTGGGAGGGTGGGAAAAAGCAGAATTCTTAGATGGACATCTCTGAGGTCTCTAACTTTAATCTTTCCCTGCCCTTTCTTTTCCCAGCCAGTGGCAGAAGAACCCTTTACCTTTGACATGGAGCTGGATGACTTGCCAAAGGAACGACTGAAGGAGCTCATCTTCCAAGAGACAGCCCGATTCCAGCCTGGAGCCCCAGGAGCCCCCTGAAACAGGGACCCTCTCCTCATGAGGACCTGGTAAGTGCTTCTGATCCATTTGTGTGTTTATACCCCTGCAAGCACATGCCTACAGTCCCATTACTATAAACATGCTGTATGTGAATACATACATACACAAACATGCCTTCAAACACCTGGCACACAAAGGCCTACGTGTATGCACCCTGTACATATACAAATACATTCCCTCCTCCACCCCATATGTACACAAACTGATACCTACACACTCCTTTAAATAAACACCTGCTCCAGCGTACCTTTACATCTCTATCTCTTGTCCTAGGTTTCCTTCCCCCAGCAAGATCCTCCCCTCCTCCTTCATACCTTCTTCCACTAGCCTTTTTCACCTTAATCACACCTCTTCTGTCCAACTGGCCTTACAGGATGGAAAAGCTAGTGTTTCTGGGGGCTAAGTTTGCTTGGGTCCCCCTGTCAACCTCTCTCCTGTTACTCAGTCTGCCCCAATAGGGACTGGGGTTCTCCCTTCAGGGTACCTCCACTTTATGTTCCTTGGCCTCCTAGGAGTTTGGAACTGCAGTGTGGCTTCCAGAAAGAGATTGTCTGGAGAGGCCTTTGCACCAAAGGGGCATCCCTCCAGTAATCCCTTTTCCTCCAGTCTGAATAATAGTGGTACAGCCACACTTCTTGGCTCCTTCAACACCAAGGAGGGGGATATAAATATTTGGGGAGGAGGCTAACATGCCTACACATGACCTAAAACCTAAGTCAATCTTCCCTGACCCCTATTATTCAGACCAACTATTAAGCCACCTTTGGCTAATCCCCCTGCCTCTATCCTATGATCTTTTGATTTCAGGTTGCTTCTCCCTCTTTATAAATTTCTGAATTTGGGTCTTGGCCTCTCTTTTTCCATCCAGAGTCTGAATTCCACCTGCCCCTTTTCCTGCTGGACTGTTTGAAACTGGATGCCACTCACACCCTGGCCCCCCATTCCAGGAAGGGGATGGATGGGTGTGTGTGTGTTGGGGGGGGTTGTCTGGGCCCCTCTGTCCTAACATGCTTTATCTCAGAGACAGCCTTTCATCCCCTTTACTTCAGGCAGAAATCATGTCCCCTTCTGCAGCTGGGGGTTCTGGACCAAACCTTTGCTCCCCTGGCTGATTCACCACTGCCCCAGAAGCCTTCACTCCCCTCCCCACTGCATTCTGGCCTAGGGAGCCCAAGGCTGCTTTGCCCCAGTCCTTTCACATACTCCTTTTTTCAAGGGCTAGTGCTGCTTCTCAGCCTCTTAATCCCTATAAGGCACCTTGAAGAATGTGTTTGGTGGGGGTGAGCGGGGAGTGAGTTGGAAGGGTTCTGGCTCTTTCACACAATTTACATGTTCCCCAGATCTTCTCTAACCTCTGTGGAACATTCCTAATTCTCAAGGGCTAGTTTTCAGACTGGGGAGAAAGAAAGAGGTTTGGAGGGAGGAACTGGGGTCCTTCCTTCAAACCCTGGGCTGTGCCCCTGAAGCTGCCACGTTTAATCCCATTGCCCTCTCACCCTTCCTGGAAGGGATGCCCCCTGCTGTGTGTGTGTGTGTGTGTGTGTGTGTGTGTGTCTGTCTGTCTGTCTGTCTGTGTGTGTGTGTGTGTGTGTGTGTGTGTGTGTCTGTAGGGCTGGCCCGCCAACCCCGAGGTATGGTAGGGGAGGCCATACTACCGTCTCCCAGCATCTGTATCTAATATATAAATATATAGATGTGTATCAGGATTCTGTGCCTCTGTGTCTCTGTTTGCTGCCATCTCCTTGATGAAGGTGAAGGCCTTCATCACTATCACCTTCTGGACGTTCCTTGGAGTAGACTAGCCCTAAGCCATTTCTGGAGGGTTTGGGGGGGGGTGAGGAGATTGAGAGGGCTTAACCAGAAACATATTTAGCCCTACACAACTCCAGAGATCTTTGACCTCAGCTAACCAGATGACTGCCTTCCCCCACCTCCAACATATCTGAATGGGTATAGGTTGGGCCTAGGGTGGGGTAGGGGAGGAGGAAGGTTTTGGAAGAGCCAAAGGTAGTGGACTTGGTACTGAAAGAAGAGTGGGGTCATTTTCCCATTAAGTCCCCACTGTCTTCTCACCCTTTCCATTTCCTGTCTAACTGGAATGGGGGTGATTCAGGTGTTTCCCATATGCTCCCATACCCCATGACTGCCTAGAGGGCAATGGGTTCACCCTGGCCCTGGGCACCCAGGAGAGAGGGGGAAGGGAGCTTTCAGCACTCCTAGCTGGAAGACAGCAGTGGCCTTTAGATCAGCAAGGGGCACCAGCAGGGGTGCTAGAGTGGGCTTTCCTGTTCCTGTTCTGCTGTCCCTAGGGATAGAAAGCCGCCAGAGGCTGGGGTGGGGGGCATGGCCTGGGGCTGTCCAGGTCCCTGGATATCCCGCCCTGGCTCCTGCCCTACCGGTTGGGCCTCTTGCCAGCGGCAGGCTCAGCAGGTCCTAGGGGCGTGGTGGAACTGCAGAAGCAGAGGCAGAGGTAGCCTTCTGCGGCAGAGGGAACCTTGTGAAGCCAGAAAGGAGCTGGAGAAGCAGCCAAGTAGAAATCCAGCCTGCAGGAACCACGGACCCTCACGCCTCATCCTCTGACATCAGCCTCTTCATGAGCTTCTTTCTCTACTATGCCCTCCCTGCCGTGGGGGGCTATACTCTGCTCTCCCTCTTCTTCCTTCGATGGCCCCGGGTGCTCCATGTTCCCTGGAATACTGCCTTCCGCTGCCAACTTGCTGCCCACAGAGGGGGTGAGGACATTGCTTCCAAGGGATAGACAGAAATGAGTTTGGGATCAGGAGACAAAAATGGAAAGGGGGACTTAAGAGAAAGATGTGAGGTTCTGGAGTATGTGGAGGAAATGGAATAAAAGATTACATTTTAAAATTAAGTCAGTATGTGGTTACCAGGGATTCTTTTCTCTTTGAGTGTGACACAGCTGTAAAGGGTGGATGGGATAGAATTGGGGAGAAGAAGAGACAGGTCTTAAGTGTATTGTAGGGAGAGGATTGGGGCAGGGAGACAGATTCAAAGGAATAGGATTGAGAAGAGGATACTGGCTCCATGGAATAGGATTGGAGAAAAAACTAGGACTAGGGAGAAGAGATAAGTACTTGGGGATGGAATGGAATTAGAGAAAGAAATTAGGAGGATGGAGTGATATGGAGAAAGGAGAGAAGACCAGGTAGTGATAGAGGGACAGAAGAACAAAGAGATGCAGAGGAATGGGATAGGATGGAAAGAAAAACTGGAACTGGAGAGCCCAGACTTACATGCCATCCCTTAACACAGGTTCTGGGGAACGGCTTGAAAATACCATGGAGGCCCTTGAGAAGTGAGTCTGTCTCTCTCCTTTAGTATCTGGTGCCAGTGTTTTCTTCCTCGACCCCATGCCCCACAGGTGTTGGGTCAGAAGTGACCTGTACCCTTTCATTCCCACAGTTCCATGGCCCAGCGATCAGACCTCTTTGAGCTGGACTGCCAGCTGACCCGGGATGGCCAGGTTGTTGTCTCCCATGATGAGAACCTCTTTCGACAATCTGGCTTAAACAAGAATATTCAGGATGTGGACTATGAGGTGGAGGTTCCCCTAAGCCCTTCCCCACATTTAAGCCTTTCCAGTCTCCCCAAGAATCTCCTTAAGGACCCCAGACTTAACCCCCACCACACACACGCATACACCAAGATCCCTCAAATCTTTTCTCCTTCGTTCTCTGCCATCTTGGTTCCCCGTGATATAAAACCTTTTTCTCCTACACTCCCCCCAGGACCTGCCTCTTTACAGGGAGGAGTTGGAAGTGTATTTCTCCCCAGGTGAGATACAGAGGGGCCTTGGATTGGGGACAAGTTACCATAGAAGATACTGTGACCCCAGACCTTCCCTGGGAGCCGCTATAGGGAAGGGAGGGAGAAAATAAGCCAGCCCAGGTCTCTTAGTCTATGTGATGGGAAAGAGGGAGCCTTTATAGCCTGTCCTTCTTAGACATAGGCCTGACTTTCTTTGACCTCAACCTTCCCTTTTACTATGGCCTTTACTCTTTCAGATCCCCCTCTCAAATCTTCAGTCTGTTTAGTGGCCTCTGATCTCTTCTCTGACCTCCAGTCTCTTCTCTATAACCTCCTTTCTCCTCTCCATTGATTCTAGGCCAGTTTGCACGAGGATCAGACCGAAAGATGGTTCGGCTGGAAGATGTTTTCCAGAGGTTCCCCCAAACACCCATGTCTGTGGAAGTGAAAGTGGAAGATGATAAACTCATTAACAAGGTAAGACTGAGGGACTAAACGCATTTGGGAGGCAGGGGAAGAGAAACTGAAGATCTGGGCAAACTGACCTCTCGATGGGGAGAGCTGGGGACTGAGGATGATTTAGGAGCCAAGAAAGCCCTTCTGACTTTCCCCCACACTCTCAGATAGCCACCATGGTCAAGCACTTTGGCAGAAGTGAAATAACCATCTGGGCTTCTGAAAAAAACTCTATCATGAAGAAATGCCATGCAGCTGTAAGTTGCCCATTCTGTCCTGGACCACTTGTCTGTCCCACTTCCTAATATTCCTTTGCTCTCCTGATACCCCAAACATCTGCCACCTGTCCCATCACCCATGGAATATCATACTCTCTGCTAGTCCTGAAAGACTCTCTTCAGAGGACTTCTGTCTCCTGAAGGAGACAGCATATAAGATTGATTGGGCTTGTTCTCCAGATGCTTCTGAGGTTTTCATTTCTTTCCTTAGCCTTTAGGTTTTTGTAGGTATCAGTAGCATGTATGGATCCTGAGAGGCCTCAGAAAAAAAAGGACTTTTGCTGTCTGTGGGGTGGAGTGTTGGGGAAGATTTCTTCAAGTGAGGAGTTGTTGAGTTGGACCTTAAAAGCTGGCTTGAAGTCAGAAAAATTTGAGGTTAGAATTCTGACTTTGCCACTTGCTAGTCAGGTAGTCATAGTAAAAAGTCATTTCTTTGATCCTGTTTTCTCGTCCATTCCAATGAGTGGGTCTAGAGAATCTTAAAGGTCTCTTACTACTCTAACATTTCATTTTGAATAGAGACACAGAGAAGGGCATCCTAGCTAGAGAAAGCAAAGGGAGCTTTTTCCTTTGAGGTAAGCAAAGGAAGTTAGCATGACATCTGAAGGGGACATTTTGAAGACCCTGGCATATCTGGATTGGAAGGTTATATATTGGGGAACCTCAAAGAACAGGCTATTAAATAGGAAATCATGTTGGGGCCAGATTATGGAGGGCCCTAAATCCCAGGTCAGAGATGACATAATTGGGGTTTAGACTTTATTGGTAATCTCTGGAGCACTCACTCCACTCTCCTGTATTCTTGGCTCTCAAACTTAGCACCTCTTCTCTGGGGAGCCCTGCTTGCCATTCTCCTTCAGATAAGCCTTGGCTCTTATATTTCCTCTCCTTACCCCCTGGTACTGATCCTCCTGGCTCCCCTAGAATCCAGAAATGCCCACCTCTTTCTCTGTGACTCGAGTCATTTGGTTGCTGTTGATGTACTATGGGGGACTGTTGCCCTTCTTCTCCATCTCTGAGAGATTTCTGCTTTGCTTCCTGCCCACCATCATCAACAGGTAATGGGGCTGTTAGGCTGGGCCCTGGCCTTGGGAAGGGGATAGGGGCACAGGAAACAAAGGGACAAGGGGTCCCTGGGACTTCTCTTTCCCCCTTTTTGTGATCACTGTTAGTAATGAGAAGAGCTACAATCATGCAGGGCCAAGGAAGAAGATATTAAGCAGTATCTCAAAGCCAGGCCTAATTGGCTGATCTAATTCCATCTTTTGAACTAGGACCTACTTCCCATTTTCCAGCCCTGCTATGAATAGATTGGCAGCAGCCTTAACTAAGAGGTGAGATGGGCAAGGAGGGTGGGTCGGGCATTCCCAGGGCCCCTTGACCTCCCTTGTCTAATAATATTGTTTCTTTCTTCCTTCAGGCTGATCATGAGGAAAAGTCTGATCAGGCATCTTGAAGAAAGAGGGATACAAGTGAGTTTAATCATTACTTGTCAAAAAATATTTCAGAATACATCACGTCTACTCAACCCTGAGTTAGTTGCTAAGGGAGAAAGAGGAAGCAAAAAATCACTTTCAGTTTCCATGATGCTTCACAGTTTTCCAAGCATTTTCCTCAGAACACCTCTGTAAGATAGGTAATATAAGTAGTATTATCCCAATTTTACTGGATTAGGAACCTGAGATTTAAAGAGGTCAAAACGACTTGCCCAAAGTCATACATCTAGTAAATGTCTCAACTGGAGTCTCCAACTCCTGTCTCATCACAAGTCCACTGTTCTGTTAAGCCATGGCTGCCACTCCCTACACCCAGGAGCTCAAAGTGACACGAGAAAGATTAAAATTTTGTTTTATTGCTGTCTAGTGGTACCGGTAGAGAGAAGTACTATAGGAGTTTAGAGGAGGCTTTAGGGAGGAGGTGGGAAGGAATGGGTGTAACGTAGATAAGCAGAGGACTGCATACTTGAGAAGTCCGGAGAACAAAGCACTTTTTTATCTTGATCTACTCTTCAGGTGGTATTTTGGTGCCTTAATGAGGAATCTGATTTTGAAGTGGCCTACAGGCTGGGAGCCACGGGGGTCATGACGGATTACCCTACTGCCCTTCGACATTACCTGGACAGCCATCCCCAGGAACCTAACCAGAGCAACTCACACAGCTAACTGGGTCAAGGATCTCTACGGTTTTTCCTTTTTAAATGTTTTCTTGAAAAGCTGTTTTAATACATCACTGTCGCTTCCCAGTGATTCTCCAGTAACGCAGCAATAAAGCTCTCCCTAGTAATAGCAGTCAAGCAGAAAGTTGATTTGTATCAACTGGTTGGCAGTGTCTGAAAATGTATGTTCTTTGGTCTTTTGGCATTTCTCTACTGAGGGGCCAAAATAACATTTCAAAATTGAGTTCCCTGAAGTCACAACTGACCATTTCTACGTGGATCAGAATTCTTCAGTGTGTCGGTGTGGGTTTCTCTTTATTCTGTGATCAATCTCTAATTCTGCTGATTTTGCTCTGCATCACCTCATGCAGGTGTTCAGGATCTCCCTTCACCAGCACAATTCTCCCTCCCTGCTGCCTTTCATCTATTCCCAATAAAAGTTTCCTTACTGAGTCAAGTGTCTTTATTGAGGAGGGGGCTGGGGATACGGCATGAGAAAGGGGAGGAGAGTCCTGGGCGTCCGGTCTGGCCACATTCCTGACCCTCGGAGTGAGCCTACTTTCGGGTGCCACTCCCAGCCTTTCCGGCGCTGCCCAGTCGAGGAACCCATACCTTCCTCCAGGTAAGGGACACCACGAGAGGGCAGGCCGAGACTGGAGACGCGCGTGGGGGTGGGGGAAGTGGTCCCGCTGGGCTGGGAGGGCTAAGACATCAGCCTCCCAAGTCCACTCCTCCCGGAAGCCTTGGTTAACGCATCCTCCCCGCGGCCCGGGGCAGGGCTCCCACGCTCCCCACTGGCGTCCTCCGGAAACCTGAGAAACGGATGCCTTCCAAGGCCAGCCCCGGGGTGTCCCTGGGGGTCCGCTCCCAGCCTCCGATAAGAACCCGTGGACGAAGGCAGTCAAAGCGCAGGCTCCCGGGCCTGGGGGCGGGCAGGGAAACTTTGTTACGGCGCCGAGCCCGGGCGCCCGGACTGCTGCGGCTGCGGCGGGGCGGAGCGTGGCCAGACCCCGCCCGGACTCCCAGCTCCTTTGTTTTCCGAGGGTCGGCGTCCTTAGCGCCCTACGCGCCCACCGCCCTCACCCGGCCTCAGACTCCGCCGCATTTCCGGAGGCGACGATCCGTCGGCTCCGACGCTACCCGAGAGAGGCGAGGGCAAGGGTTCGAACGCTCCCGGATGCGTGACGCTCCCCGTTCATTTGCATAGGGCGCCCTGATTGGCCGCGGCGACCGCCGGGAGAGTGCAGGGAGGGAGGGGGGAGAGCTCACAGCGGCAGCAGCTGGTCTCGGTGTAAACAAGTCGCGGCTGCGAACCCCGGGCGTGGGGACAGCGCCCTGGCTCCGGAGCGCCCCACCACCCGACCCCAGACCCCGGAGGACCGGGCCCCTCCGCGCACCTAGGTGAGGCCCAGCACCCTCGGAGCGCCCATGGGTCCCTTAAGCGATGCCTGCGCTCCTAGCCCCCAAACCCGAGCTTCCAGGCGCCCTCCCCTCTGCAGCCCTCCCCCTTTCTCTCCCTGGACAAGCTGGGGCCACCCCGAGGCGAGAGTCCCCCCATGAAAGTCCCAGACTCCTGGGGCGCCCTCCCCTGTAGCTCCGGACCTGTGCACCCCTTCCCCTCCCCCTCCCCAGCTGCGCAGTTTTTACAAAGCAAGACTACTTCCCCCCTACCACCCCCCTCCAGTTTATTCTTCCCTTTCGGAGCTCCCTCCCATATCTTGAGTTTTGACCCAGCTTCCAGAGTACACTGAATTGTCTGGGCCCGGGTGGAGGAGCTGGGCGACTGAGTCACCCCTCCCAGCCTCAGTTTCCCCTGTGATGCAACTTGATGTCTCTTAAGGCAGTGAGTCAAATCGATGCTTTAACTGAACCCAAGCTGAGCAACATTCCTCCCCCAGGGAGGCAACCTGGCTCTAGGGAAGGCAGAGGCAACAACCAAGTCTAACAGCTGAGACAGCCCTAGCTCTGGGGAGAAGTCGGGGACCAGCTATATGAGATGCTGGGATGTGTTTGGTTCTGGGAAGGAAAGAGATGCCGTGCGTGTGGAAGATAAAGAACTTTGGGGTAGGAGATGAGGGCAGTGTTCCTGATGCTTCTTCATGATCTTCTAGGCTCTGGGCTCCCTTTGCTCACCGTGGTCCCCTCCCCGGGTGGGGCCACTGCCCCCAGCCCCCACCATGGTTCGGATCTCCAAGCCCAAAACCTTCCAAGCTTATCTGGATGACTGTCACCGAAGGTATAGCTGTGCCCACTGTCGGGCACACCTGGCCAACCATGATGACCTCATCTCCAAGGTAACCAACCTGCCTAAGGATTGGGAAAGCTCTCAGTCCCAGGGATTGTACTTGGGAGGGAACTTGAAAGCTGCCAGAAATGACAGTGACTGTGACCCTTTCCCTTTTCTACAGTCCTTCCAGGGCAGCCAGGGCCGTGCCTACCTCTTTAACTCTGTGTGAGTATCAGAACTTTCTCCATAAAGGGATTCCCTTCAAGGTGAAGAGTCTTGGGGCAGTCTCCAACCTGTAGTGGACTGTGACCTCTTTGAATCTGTACTTTCCTATAGTGCTGGAGTTTCAGGGCCAATGAAGGGTCAAGTGGGATTGTAACTCATCTGGGACTTGAGACCCTAGAATACTCCATAGCGGGAAAGTGGGCCCTATGCTTGGGATGGGGTGGTATTTGAGACCCAGAGTCCCCTGAGGGGCTAGTCTCATTTGTGACAGCCTGGTGACCCACCCCACAGGGTGAACGTGGGTTGCGGGCCAGCTGAAGAGCGTGTGCTACTAACTGGGCTCCATGCTGTGGCTGATATCCACTGTGAGAGCTGCAAGACCACCCTGGGCTGGAAATACGTGAGTGTGACCTGTGACCCTCCCATGGTTCCAAAAGAATAGTCAGACCCCTGTGAGCAGCAATGGGTTTGCAGTTTGAAGACCAGGCTCTGCCCCTTACTACCTGTAACATTGGGCAAGTCACTTCTTCTCTCAGAGCCTGAGTTTTCTCATATGCAAAATTCGGGTTAAACTAGATCACCTCTGAGGTCCATGAGTGCTCTCAGCTCTTTATCAGGTCATGCTTTTATTTAATAAATATATTTATAGAGGCCTGAACTTTTTCAAAGCTGTTTCACATTTGTTATCTCACTGATTTTCACAACCACATTGTGTGTGTGTGAGGTAGGTAACTTAGATTATTACAACCCTCATTTGACAGGTGAGAAAACCAGAAGCTTGGTGAAGCTAAATATTGATCTCAGTCTCTTCAGAAGAAGGAATACCCCAATCACCACTCCCCAACGTTCCCATCCCCCCCCCACCAACTGATTCTTCTCTGCCTTCTAGGAACAGGCCTTTGAGAGCAGTCAGAAATACAAGGAGGGGAAGTACATCATTGAGCTCAACCACATGATCAAGGACAATGGCTGGGACTGACCTCTGACCTCCAACCTCAGCCCCATGATTCTCCCTGAGATGATTCTGCTGCACCCACCCCAGCCAGGCTGCTGGAGGAGGGGCACTGGTGGGAGAAACAACTACTTGCTTCTTTTCCAGGGACCCTGGGGAACTGCAAGTTCTCCCTCCTCAGGGCTTTGTTGGGAGATGGCCCCAAGCCCTTGTACATACATTTTACTATTTTATTGCATGCACTGTGACTTTTTTTTTGGGGGGGTAGGGGAAGAAATGTCCCTGTTCTGCTGCCCCCCATGATCTGGCTGGTTTGGATCTCATTTTTAACCCTCTCCCCATCCCAGATTCACCTGTAGATATGCCCTTTGTTGTACATAACTCCCCAGCTTCCTCTCCATGGCATCCCTTGTCTTCCTGCCTATATACCTCAAGCCTGTGCCACTCTTTCCCCATGATTTCCTTACCCCTTCGTGATCTGTAGCATCTGTAAATAAAACTCCCGGAGATACCGCCCACCTCTCTCTTTTCTTGGAATCTCTGGGTTCTGGGAAGGACTCTTGTACCCAAGCACCTCCCCCACCCCCAAGTCAGATTTGCAAGCACTTCCTTTGTCATTTAGCAGCTTGCACAGACTATAGGCCCTCACCTTCCGTTCAACTGTAGACAGGCTCATCTCTAATATTTATTAGTTGTGTCGTGATCCTGGACTTCCGTATTGGTAAAATGTGGGTATTCCCTGCACTACCTACCTCACAGGGATGTTGTGAGGAAAACGCTTTAAAGTTTTGAGTTACTGGATTACTAGTCTCGTTTTATGCCAATTAAGCCTCAGCCTGTCCTGTCTTAAAACCGTCAAGGCTCCAGGGACAGGATCCGCTCTTTCCTCTCGACCTGCCTTGATCTTCCAAAAGCAGCACCAGAGTTCTCTGGGGAAGAGTAATAGACAGCATCTCCTCCAGTCTGGTTAACATCTGCGTTGTGTGTTTTGGAACCTATGGAGTTGGAACTACGGCTCCCAAGAAACGCAGCGCGCATTCTAGACAAGAACGCAGGTTCCTCCCGCGCTAAGCCTCCTGGGAACTGTAGTTCGAATGAGCCAGCCCTTCCTAACAAGGCGGGGCGGAGAGCTCACGGGAGATTCTTCCAGTATAACGTAGTCCGGTGCAGTGTGGAACGGCTGACGAATGGCCCGGGGTCCCCCAGTCCTCCGAGTCCTGGGAAAGCTGCGGGATCCCCGAAGGTGCACAGTCTGCTTCCCGAAGTGGCAGTCTAGACTGCTGAGTTCAGATTTCGGTCACACTCTTCTCTGGGGATCTTGGTGCTTCTCCCTCCCACCCCAGCGCAAGGGGAGAAATTGGAAGACGAAGGTCCAGGGTCGGGGTCAGGCAGAGATGTCTGTTGCTTACCCGAGGCCCCGCCCCGAAGTCCTACGGTCCGGTCCCGAGTCCCAGTGGCCCCGCCTCCCAGATTCTCCCAGGTTCCCTCGTGGGAACCCCGAACAGCTGGCAGGAAGCACCAAACTGCTGTCCTGGCTCAAGCCCCCGGGGATCAATCAGGCCGAGGAGTTAATTATGTAATTAGGGAGTAGGGGGCCAGGGCTAATGAAGCCAAGCCGTCGGGCTGGCTGGAGGGGACTGGGAGAGGGGGAGGGAGGTGGACTAACTTGTGGGACAGATGGGATTGGGGAGGGGGGGAACCCAGGCATTCCCATCTGGGCCCCATGGGCCGCCCCCCTCCTTCCCACACCGAATTTTCCCCCTTTCCTACATCCTGCACCCCCAGCCTTGAAGGCCCCTGGGGGAGGAGGAGCTGTGACTAGGGGCCAAGGGGGCTGAGGCTATAAAGGGAGCATCACCTGGGCGGGTGGCTCAGAACTGAGCAGACAGGACAGGACAGGACAGGAGGGGCCTGGGATCGGCCCCATGTACCATCCCCGAGAGCTCTATGCCCCCTTGGGGGCCAGCTACAGGCTTCGGCCGCCCCAGCCTGGGGGAGATCTTGGTTTTCCAGCAGGGCTGTCAGAGGGGTACCGTTACTCAGGTGAGAGGACAGGGCCCAGAGACCTGGGTGACTTGGGAGGGATGTTGATATTAGCACTTAAGAATTTTTTGGCGGAGGGGGATGTGTTGGGGGAGGGTGGGTTGGAGGGGAGAGGGCATAGCAATGTTATAGTAGAAAGAGCTCTGGACTGGGAGCCAGGACACTCATCTTTGTTAGTTTTGGCCCTATTACTAATTTGCTGTATGACCTTGGCCAAGTTAGTTCTTTTTTCTGGGCATCATTTTTTTCTATATGTAAAATGAAGTGATTGAACCAGATAATCCCTAAAGTCCAACTTGAATGTTCTGAAAATTCTAGGGGAGCCTATAGAAGTCGGGGGAAGGGAAGGAACACGAGTTAAGACAGTCCTTTACTGATTGTTTTTTTTTCTCTTTTTTCCACTGTACCCTAGACCTTGACACCCCAAAATTAGATTGCTTTCTCTCAGGGCTGGAGGCTGCACCCCGGCCTCTGGCTGCCCCACCACCCTTGCCTCCATTGCCCCCTCCTCTGGGAGGAGAGTCAACTGCCCCTGCCTCAGCTTCTGAGGCCTCCCGCCTGCTCCCAGGAGTCAGCCTAAGCCTGGAGAACCATGATTTGTGGAAAGAGTTCAACTCTGTGGGAACAGAAATGATCATCACCAAGGCTGGGAGGTGAGGCAAGGATCAAAAGCAGCCACAGAGATGATCTCTCTTCAAATGGGGCCTGAGCCTGCAGATAGAAGTCGGTTTGGGGCTGTGAAGGGTTGCATGAAGCTATCCACACTTCCCTTCACTTTTCCTTATGATAGAAAAATTATATAATTTTGAAATCATTGTGGTTGGGTTAGGGAAACAGTTGGTGTGGTTAATCTGTGCTCAAGGTTAGACTTGTCTGGCTAATAATTACTGTAGCATAGTGATTCCTCTTCTCTTAAGGTAAAAAATTTAGATGGCTTCATGCTCTATGGAGGCATCAATCAACAATTGTTTATTAAGTACTTATTACATCAGGCTCTATGTACTGGTCCTACTGAGAAAACCAGGAGGGAAGATGAGGATAATTGCCAAGATGTGAAGGAGAGCATCTTTCTCCATTGCCTTCTATCCCAGAGAAAATGGAGTTTGAGGGAGGATGAGTTACCAAAGTGATGAACTGAGGCTTTAGGAAAACTGGCTCTGACCTAAATTCACTGTGAGCCTTTGAACCCAGGAGCCTGGGATTTAAATATGGAAAGGACCTCAGAGCAGGAGTTCTTAACCTGGGGTTCACAGACACTCCCCCAGCTGATTAGTGGATAGATTTCAGGGAGTCCATGAACTTGGATGAGAAAAAGATGATGTATTTTATTTTATGCATTTAAGAACATGATTCTGAGAAGTCATCCTTAAGGCTTTGCCTGTATGCTATAGCTAGGGGTCTTATGACACATACAAAAAGGTGAAGAACTCAGATGCCTTAATTTTAAAGATGAACAGAGGTCCAAGAACAAGTCTGGCCCTTCCTTCCTCTCTAAAATGAAGGGCTGGAGTAGATCCCTGAGGCCCCTTCTACCACTGTCCTGTGTTCTGCTCTGTCCCAATCATCTCTCCCCTGCCCCCAACAATTGACCATTGTGATTCTGACTCCCCCCATGTGGTCAGAATTAAAGAGGGCCAGCCTAGCAACATTCCCACCCCCCTGGCTGCCTCCAGACGAATGTTCCCGGCCTGCCGAGTGACAGTGACTGGTCTGGACCCTGAGGCTCGATACTTGTTTCTCCTTGATGTGGTGCCTGTGGATGGGGCCCGGTACCGTTGGCAAGGCCGTCGTTGGGAACCAAGTGGCAAAGCAGAGCCACGACTCCCAGACCGAGTATACATCCACCCAGACTCCCCAGCTACTGGTGCCCACTGGATGCGGCAGCCTGTCTCCTTCCACCGTGTCAAGCTCACCAACAATACCTTGGATCCACATGGACACGTGAGGCTCCAGTGGGTGGCAGAAACAAGGAGAGATTCCCAGGGGAGTTAGAGGGAAGGAAAACAAGGTCATTGTGGAGATGATCTTGTTGGGCTATGGAGCCATAGGGTTGGGTGAGTCCTAGATTAGAGGTTTCAGGTCAAGGGAGTAAGGAACCCCTTTTTTCCCATCTCTCTTTCGCTCTTGTGTGCCTTCAGCTGATCCTTCACTCCATGCACAAGTACCAGCCACGGCTTCATCTGGTTCGGGCTGCCCAGCTCTGTAGCCGGCACTGGGGTGGTGTTGCTTCCTTCCGATTTCCAGAGACCTCATTCATCTCTGTAACAGCCTACCAGAATCCTCGGGTAAGGATCCCCCCTCACTTCCCTCACACCCTGGGGCTACCCCAAACCTTCTAGTTCTTGAAAGAGGTTTCAACTCGACTTGACAACCAGTCTCGAGGAGGGAGGGTTGTTCTCTCTCTTGGGTGGGCAATTGGACTAACCCCCAGGTTTTCCCTTTCAATCATGTCCTTCCAGATCACACAACTGAAGATTGCAGCTAATCCTTTTGCTAAGGGGTTCCGGGAAAACGGGAGGAACTGTAAGAGGTGGGAGTATTAGGGGTCTGGATGTGGGTCTGGTGGGAAGAGCATATAGCTGGCTGATGAAGGAAATTATTTGAGGGAGATGTTGAACATGTCCCCATTCCATGGGCTCCAGGGAACGGGATGCCAGGGTTAAGAGGAAGCTGAGAGGACCAGAGCCTGTCATTATGGAGACCTATGGTGGAGGTAAGTGCTATTGTAGGGGCAATGAGAGGGGGAGAAGAGTGTGCTAAACACAGGGTGGGTTGAGATTGGGGTTGACTGCCTCCTTCCTTTCTCTGTGCCAACTCTCACCTTTCCTTAAACCTCTCTCCACCATCCCTTTCTTCTTTCCTCTATCCTCTATCTCTTTTTAATTTTATTTTTATCAAAGATGGCCCTGGAGGTCCCTGTGACTCCACATTGGCTGGAGACCTTCCAGAACAAGCCTCTTCATCTACTGAGGTACCCACACCTCCTTGTGGAGGACCCAGTGCTGAGGCCTACCTTCTGCACCCAGCTGCCTTTCACGGGGCTCCCAGTAGCCTCCCCACCAGGTGAGACAGGGTACAAGATATCTGAGGGTTGAGGGGAAACAACATGGTAGAAAATCTGGAATTAAAAATCAAAAGACTTGGGTTTGAATTACTATCCTACCGCTCATTCATTAGCTCTCTGTTTTCAACAAATCACTTCCTTTCAGAGGGTGGTTGATTTGGGCTCTCTAGAAGTCACTTAAAAGTTTCTCATTTTATACAGATGAAGAAATCAAGGCCCAGAGGGATTATGACATGCCCCAAATTTCATAGATTGGAGGTGGCCGAGCTGAAAACTGAACCTGGTTCCTTAGTGCTCTAATCATTTTCAATCATTCCACTGTGCTTCTCTGTGCCTCTTGCCTCTCACAGCCCATTTATAAGACAGCAGTAATACTACGCATGAATTACTTTAGAGGCAGTGATGTGCTGGACAGAGTTCTGAACTTGGAGTCAGGAAACTGGAGTTCAAATCCTAGCTCTCATTACTATACGATTGTCGAAAATCTGGGCTTCAATTTTCCCATCTCTAAAATGGAAATAAATAATAATGCTCACAGTCCTTACCTCACAGGGTTGTAGTAAGGAAGCAACTTTGTAAACCACATAAAAACTTACGTTAATACAGGCTGATTTCATTGTCTTTTCCTAACCTGGCTTTCTTTTTGCTTTTCAGGGCCTCTTCCTTCTCAGAGGCTGCAGATCAGCTGCCTCGTCCTTCGTCTTACCAGGCACCCTTCCTAGAGCTGTCTCCTGGGAATGGGGGCTCTGGTCCTGGCTATCCCCCAGCACCTCCAGCATCAGCCTTTGCCCCTCACTTTCTCCAGGGGGGACCTTTCCCTCTCCCCTACGCAGCCCCTGGGGGTTACCTGGATGTTAGCAGTAAGCCCCTCTATTAAGTCAGAGGCGGTCCCTAACAACCTTTCTCTCTGGAGCCTGGGGGACACTTGGGGGCCATGTCTCTCCCACACCAAATGGCTGCTTTGGCCTCCTTCATCTCAGCCAAGCCTACCCCCCACCCCAGTTCACACTTCAGCTTTAGCTCACACCCCCTCCTGCTTCAAAGCCTGTGGAGGGAGGCTTGGGGGGAGACCAGCTGTTCTGGCTTCCCCTTCCTGGGCTCTCACCTGGGTGTGAATGGAGGGTGGGGGCTGGGCCTCACCAAAAGGACAGGTCAGAGGCCACCATCAGGAACTTTCAAGGGCAGCCTCTAGGGTACACACCCCAAGCCCTTCACCCTTATTGCTCCAACGACTGTTTGTCCAATTTACATATACATATCCTTACCTCCACGTGGGGAAACACTTGCAGGGATGTAGAGCAGACTGTCTTCACCCCCACTGCCAAATGTACAGTAATTACTATTCTCTCAAAACAACTTGGGACTCCAGGCTTTCCCCCCCCTAAAATAAAACTATTGAGTCATTTGTGTGTTGCTGTACAAATCTATTAGATTTGGGGCTTAGAAGGGCTTCCTGCCCTTCTAAAACCATTTCAAAGTCCTCTTCTTTCATGATGCTCTCCAATTTCCAAGCATTCTAACTGAAGGTGGTCTACTTTGATTGCTTCCAAATCTTATCAGCCAGGTTTCCAGACTCTAGGAAGCACTCAAGGCAACAGGTCCTGAAGGGGCTCCACAGGAATGAAGATAAATCAGGGGAGGCAGAAGGGCCCACCTGATGATCTCTAACCACCAGGAGAATGTAGTCTGGTGGAACAGAAAACATGTACTTGCTGTCAAGTTCGAACTCAAATCCCAGGGTTAGTTACTACTGCTAGAGCTATTGACTCATCTCCCACCGGAGTGCAGTAATAACTACTCTAGCACCCTCCTTCAGAGTGTTGTGGAGGAGAGTGCTCTGTGAAACTTGTAGCACTGCAGAAATGTGAATTGGGATCATACTTCTGTAGTATAGGATAACTGCTCCTGCTGAGCCAGATGGAGGTAAGAACAAAGGTCATTTTCTTTCTTTTATTAGAATTTTTTTCATTTTTTTCCCCAAAGTTTTTATCTAAAAACAAACAAAAAAAGAGAAAACCAGAAAAAAAAATCACCAGAAACTTCGAAAACAAAGAATCTGGGGGAGGAGGAAACTGGATCAAAGGTTGTCCTCCTTGCCCCCTGGCCTCTGCCTAGGACAGAACACAGGATGGGAGAGGCTTCTCTGCTCTCCCAGTGTCCTCTGAGATCCTAGGGAGAAGACGGGGAAATTGCCCCCACTTTGGGAGACCCTGTCCTGCATGGTGGTAACAGGAACAGCAGGGGACAGAGTCACAGTGGTCCAAAGGATGTTGAGGCTGAGGAGAGGAGTAAAGGATGGGGGTGGGAGGGGCTTGGGTAGGGTCACAGGAAGTAGTCAGCCACTGGCTTCTTGGAAGGGATGCCCCGGGTTTCCTGGGGTGCAGCTTCAAAAATGATGAAGTCTTTCTGGAGGTGCTCATCCAACTCCAAGATGGCCGCCACATTTCCACAGCTATTGGGAAAAGTCATCTGAGTGATATAACACCAGAAAATTTCCCCCAGGGCTCCCCTCTCCACCAACTCCAGAGAAGATAAAGCTCCTGCATTGTTTTCAAGCTAGCTTAAGGGCACCAAGGCTTCCCTCCCATAGATCCCAGTCTAGAGCTCTATAGCTGTCTTCTCTCCAGCTCACCGGTAGCAGTAGTTGGGTGCTGACCACACGGTGAGCACAGTTTCATTGAAGTGCCACTTGTAGCCTTCCATCACCAGCTGGTGAGCCCGGCATATCATGTCAATGTCATTGGCTGCATTGAACTGGGCCACCACATCACTGCCAAACAGGTAGCCAGCTCCACGGGGACTCACGCCCCAGCCCGTCGTGTCTGTAGGGTATGGAAATGGGACATAACTTGTGGCCTCCCTCTTCTCCCTCTTTATCAGAGTCTGACACCCCCTTCCTCCACTAAACTGGAATGCTGAAAAATCTGGAAGAGGTGTTTGGCTACAATGTTGCACTGGGGATGAAGTTCTACATTCTTTCTTAGGTCAGAAAGACTTAAAATTTACTATCTGTGTGACCATGGGCAATTAACTAAATCTAAGTCTCAGATTCCTCCTTGGTAAAACTGGCAGGGCCTGCTTCACAAGGTTATTTTAGCAATGGTAAGATGAATTTAATGTGCTCTACAAATCTTAAAGGACTAAATGCCAGTCCTTAGCAGAGACATGATGGTAGTCTTCAGATATCTGAAGGATTAGATTACAATGTAGTAGAGTGACCCCACTTTTTCGTAGCCCTGGAAAGCAGAAATACAACTTAATTTTTTTTCTTTTAAAACTTTTTTGGAGAGGGGAAGGCAAGGCAATTGGGGTTAAGTGACTTGCCCAAGGTTACACAGCTATTAAGTTTATCAAGTGTCTAAGGTCGGATTTGAACTCGGGTCCTCCTGACTACAGGGGTGGTGCTCTATTCACTGTGCCACCTAGTTGCCCCAGAATACAACATTTTTAAAAAGGGGGAAGATTATTGGAAGACAGATCTTGGTCCAGTAAGAATGACCTTAATAATCAATTGCTCAGTAATGAGAAAGGGCTCATTTGAAAGTTAGTAAGAATCCTATCACTAGGGAAGTAGCAGAATGACAACTTATTAGACAGGATTCCCCCACTAGTTTGAGGCAACAGATTTGTAGTCAAAGGATGTGGGTTTGGGTGCTGAACTCCTCTACTTATTCCTCATGTGTCTCTAGGCAAGTCATCACTTCTTTGGGACTATTTCCTTATTTGTAAAGTGAGGCATAGAAAAGGAAATTACCTTTTAGGTTCTTTTAAGAATCTAATTGGGGGTGGCTAGGTGGTACAGTGAGTAGAGCACTGGCCCTGGAGTCAGAAGGACCTGAGTTCGGATCCGGCCTCAGACACTTAATGCACACACAAATAAAAACCTAGCCATGTGACCTTGGGGCAAGTTACTTAATCCCAATTGCCCTCCAAAAAAAGCAAAAAAAAAAAAAAAGAATCTAATTGACCTTTACAGTAACTTTCAATGTTATGATTCAATTCAAAACATCCCTCCCAACCACCCCTTTAAGTGGTGCTCTAGGCCACTGGTTGACATCAAGATCCCAGCTTGATACTGCTATCAAGATGAAAGATCCCCAATCTGTTATCTAAATGGGAAAATTCCAGGTCCCAAAGACGAGGTAACTGGGCTGATTTCCATAGCTAATGCACAATATCCCAACAAATTAAAAATTCCAGTGCTGCTCTCTCATATGTGGCATGCTCCAAAACCAAGCTTCCCAAACTGGTCATTGAATAAAATGCTCAAAAAACCCCCAAATTAAAACCCTTCTTTTACAGTCTGTTATCTATTGCCTCGAATTACTTTTCCCCTCTTCCTATCCCTGCATCCATTAGTGCTCCCTACCAAACTCTCCTCTTAGTAAGAATCAAGTCCCCCCAGAAAACACCGAAGATATGGGGTGGAGGGTTATCTGCTCTCCTACCCCACTTTATCCCCCACCCTCTACACCTCACCTTCAGGGTCAGACCAGAGCAAGTCACACATGGGCCCATCATGAGGCACCTCCTGCTTTCTGTCAATCGTCCGGATCTGGTCCAGGGTCTGGATAGAGGGAGAGAGGCCCCCATGCACGCAGAAGATCTGGGGAAGACAGGAGGAAGAATAAGGTTCACTGATTCTTTTGACTGCTTCCCAGATGACAGATATGCTCCTTATCCATATCCTCATCCCCCTCCAGCCTCATTGCTCACCTTGACCCTGCAACTGAGATGACCACCCACTAGCTCCTTCCTACCTTGCCGTCGATGATGGCGGACAGGCTGAGGTAGTCAAAGATCTCAGTGCAGTAGCGCCACACAGTCACCGAGCCATACTTCCGTAAACACTCGTCATAGAAGCCGTAGACCTGCGTGATCTGCCTGCTCTCATGGTTCCCCCGAATCAGAGTGATTCGGTCAGGATAGCGGACCTGTCGAGGATAAGGGTGCAGGAGGGATGATGGTCACAACTGGCAGGCCTGGGGACATGGCAGTCTAGGGATAACTGGGCACAGAGCTGGGGTAAAGAAAGATGTAGCTTGGAGAAGTCTCCAGAGGAGGCAGCTGGGGGATATCTGGGAAAAAGTCCTAAGGTGACTCTAGGCCTGGGATATCTCATGGTTTGGGAGTGCTGTTCAGAATAGTATGAAGGAAAGTTTCTAGGAGTTAGGGTCAAAAAATCTATCCAGGAGTCCAATAACAGAATCAAGAGTCCCTGGCATAGTCACCTTAAGGGCAAGCAGCAGCAGGAATGTTTCGACGCTATAAAAACCTCTGTCCACAAAGTCCCCCATGAAGAGGTAGTTGGTCTCAGGGACATCGCCACCCACCTGGAAGGAGAGGAGGCTTCGTTGCATTACCCCAACCCTCTTGAAAACCATATAACCTATGTCTGTCCCATATACCTTGTCCAAATTAAAGCCCCATTCCATTTTGAAGTCCCTAATAACTCCACTGAATATGAATAACACCAAATCCAGGATTGGCTTACATCAAAATTCCCCTTTACCCTACATCTTTGGCCAGATTAAAAGCTCCCATTCCAAATTAAAGATGTTTTCCAGAAAATTATGAACCTGTTTTTTGCCAGTAAATCCAAGAGTCAGAATATTATCCTTTCCCCGTGCTTCATCCCAACATATATACACACACACTCACTCTAAACAGCTCCTTGAGATCATAGAATTGTCCGTGGATGTCCCCACACACCTGGGGTAAGAATCACAGAATGTTAGAGCTGGAAGGAACCTAAGAGAACATCTAGTCTAAATCCCACATTTTACAGGTAAAGAACCTGAGACCCAAAGACTTGAAGTGACTTGTCCCAAGTTTAGGCAGTGGCAGAGCTAGAATTCAACCTAGCCTTTCTTTCTTAAAACCAACCAGAATCCAGCAGGCAGCTAAGTAAGGAGCAGAGGTCCTTCCTTATAGCACCTTCCCACCCTAGCACAGCCTGGAGAGTTAACTAGCTCGGAACATACATAGCAGGGTCAGGTAAACTAGCTCAATGTCCAAGTCAGGTCCTTCTGTCCTACTCACAAAGTTCCATTAGATCCAAAACTCCTTCCCATTCACAGCTTTTGTGATATCACCTTAATGATGGCAGAGGGAGTGAAACAATGACATAACAAGACTCCCTCAAGCAAGAGTCTGAGTTTAGAGGAATTCTGGGTCCAGGTCTTCATGAAAGGGAAACACAATTCAATGTGGACTAATGACCAAGCTGGACTTCAAATTCATGTATGCCCATATACACTTATAATAAACCAGGCCAAAGAAAGTTTGTAGGACCACAGTATTTGGAATTCGAAGGTTACCTAGCATAGTAGACCATCTAGCCCTAGAGTTTTTAACCTGGGAATCCAGGAATTAAAAAAATATATATATACCTTGACAACAATTTCAATGTAAAAAAATTTCCTTTGTAATCCCGTGAATTTCACAGATTTTTTTTTTTAAAACAGAGTCTGAGTTCAGAAGGCTTTGGCTTCACTAGACTACTAAAGGGGTCCATGTCATGAAAAAGTGTAAGAATCCCTGATGTAGACCAACTCCCTTATTTTACAGATGAAGGAACTGAGACCTAGATTGGTGAAGCGTCATGCTCAAGTACTAAGTGGCAGAGTCAGAATTCAAACTTACACTCTCTGACTCCAAGTCCAGCACTTTCCCACTATGTGTGTGTACATTTGTGAAAGAAATACCAGACTTTATTGGGTATTTATGTGCTAGGTCCAGTATAATGGGGGATGGGCATGCATGCATCAAACCAGCTCAGATTTAGGGATGGGGGGAGGGCTATGGCTTTACTCACCGTGACGGGGGAGTCCACCCTCTGTACATTGCTCTCTTCCACCAAGATCTCTCTGAAGACACAAGGAGATGGTTGTCATAGCCAGACCAGGCCTCAGAGCAGCAAGCCCTACCTCTATTCACGGCCAGGTCTGACCTGGCCTTACTGAAGGCCTATAGAACTGGCCTGGAAAGACTTCAGGCATCACTGTGAGAGGCAGAAGCATACTGGTACCCAGGAAGGAATCACAAGGGGATCAGGAGACTCTCCTGTTTTCTCTGTCCCCTCCAATCTATGTTGCATTATGACAGCAAAGTTCCCATAAGGCATAGTTCTGAGGTATCACTAGCTCCTTGTTCAAAAACCTCCAAAGCCTCAATTCAATTAAATTCAACATTTATTAAACTATATTATCTACTACATTCAAGATACTGTGCTAGGTGTGGGGGAATACAAAGACAAAAACAAAACAGGACTTGCCCTCAAGGAGCTCACATTCTACAGGGGAGAAACAACAGATACAAATATATAAATACAAAAGATATGCAAAATAATACATAGTAATCAAAACTGAGACTAGTGTAACTCGAGGAAGGGAGAAAGTCAGGAAAGACCGAGTATAAAGAGGCAGCACCTGAGTTGTATCTTGAAGGAAGAGGGGGATAATAAGAAGAGAGGGTAAAAACACCTGTGCATCACTACTGCCTAAAAGGCAAGTGTCCAAACTCCTTCAGCTTGGCATTCAAGGGCCCCCACACCAAGACTCCACACCATCACAAAATGTTAGCCTTGAATCAAGGAAATCATCTAATTCTAAATCCAGTTTCTAGAGAGGAGAAAATCTGAGAAGTCTGTGACAGAAATGAGACTTGAAACTAGGACTTCTGATTTCAAAGCCCAGTCAGTGTGCTTCCTATACCATGCCTGTTCCCAGGTCATCTCCAGTACTACTTTACATAGCACTTCAGCCAAACTAGGGAACTGCTCATTTCCCAAAAAGACTTTTTGTTTCCTTACCAATTCACTTTTGATCATGTAAGTCCTTCACTAACTCCTCCTAGCCTAGTTTTAATGCCATCTTTTCTCAATGACATCTTCCCAGATCACTCTAGCTCACATCTGTCTATTTTCTGAAAACCTACAGTACTTTATAATAGCCTTTTAGAGTAGCACATCTGGCCTTTTATTCCATGTATACATATATAACTATACACCCACTCACCCTAGGTTGTATGTTCTTTTATGGTAAAAACTACCTTCTCTCTCTTTTTTTTTTTGGGGGGGGGGGGGAAGGATGAGGGAGGGCATTTCTCACATAATTCTTAGATGAATAAATGAATTTTAGTCTAGGTCATAGAAAAGCAGGGAAGGAGTCAGAACAGAAATACTGGATAGATTCTCTCATAGTCAAGGTCCAAAACCCTCTCATGGGAACACTGGGGTCAAATACTGTCTCATCTGGTGCTATACCAAAAGCCAAAATGAGTGTCAACTGGATCTCGAATGACTAAAAGCATGGTTCCAGCAGTAGGGATGGTGCTATGTAAATTCTTGAAGAATAGTAGGGTCCTCGATATCAGCATTGGCCTATCTCTTTATAAGCAGTTTGTCCACTGCAGACACCAGAACAGTTCCTTCCAACTTGGCTACCAGGTATCACAGGTAACCAAGCCAAACACGAATTAAATACTGCAAGACCATGGACCTAACCACACCTTCCCTATTTTTTGAGGGCTAGGGGTCCCTCCTTTGCATAATAGCTCATACTCTGCATTTTTTCAGTGTGATATCTAAACTCCACTTCAGTGTTCATGTCAACGTCCATCTGGGCCTGATTAGTTAACAAAGCCTTCACCATGTCAGTCTTTTGCTCAAGAACCTTAGTTGCTAGGACCTATGATACCAAACCTAAGTTATCTGGCTTTCAAGGTAGCCATAATCAAGAGACCCTCAATGTTCCTAGTCCACATTTCATTCCTGCTACACTACTGTCCTATTGCTCACATTGTTCTCCCTCACTTCTCAAATCCTATCTATCCACCAATTTCAATCTAATGTAAAGGCCCAAAGGCCCAGCTCAAGTCTCATCTGTTTCCTAGAAGCCCTGCCGGATTTGACCATCTTATCTTCCTTGATCTTCTCTTTGAACTCCAACAGAAATTTATGGCCCCTCACAAAATCTAGAACTAACCGCACTTTACCATGTGTTGGTTGGGGCTGTTTTCTGGTTGTGTTGCTTATTCCAGGAGATGAGGGGCTCCCTTCCTGAAGGGTGGGGCTGTTTTATTTATACTTCGCTGAGTTGAGCTCTCAATAGGCTCTCCCTAATGACTTTGCCATTACACAGTTGCCAGGGGCAACCTGGCTGCCCCTCGGTAGGCATTAAGCTTTATCCCCACAATGGACACCCTCGGACTTAGCACAGGGGCTGGTGCCTGCCTCACGAGAGTCCGGGAGGCTCACCTGGCCTTGGCGCACAGAGCCTTGACCTCGCTCTCCTTGATGAGCTCGCAGCGGCGCAGCTGCTCGATCTGCCGGTCCAAGTCACTGATCTCCGCCATGGTCCCCCCGCCTCACGAGGCCCCCCCCCGGTGCGGGGGGCGGGGGGGAGACGCACCCAGGGGTCCGAGCCCCTCCCTACTCCGCCCGCCCGCACGGGTGTCTCCTGGAAACAAGGGTGAAGAGACAGAGTCAGCGGGTCAGACACACAATGTGGCCACCGACGCCAGCCGCGGGCTCCGCAAGCCCGAGGCTCTGCAGATTTCTCCCACCCTCTAACCCCTCGCAGGCCCCAGGCTGGGCCCGGTGCCCCGCTCTGGCCGCCGCCCGGGATCTCCGGGAGGTTGGGGAGGGGGGAACCCCAGCACAGCAGGCCCCAGCGGCTAGCTTGGAGGGCAGGACTGTGGCTCACGGGTGAGAGTGAACTCCTGAGGCTAATTACCGACGCAGCGACTCCGGGACCCCACTCTCGAGCCGCGGGCTCTGGGCTCCACCTTCGAGCCTCCGTCCGCTCCCGGCCGCCACCGCTGTTGCTGCTTCCGGCCCCGCCGCGGAAGCTGAAGGAGGCCACTTCCGTCGCGCAGCGGAAATTGCGTCAGAGGTTCGACACCCCACCCCTCCCATCTCCAGAAAAAGAGAGGGCAAAGGAACCGGATGTTATCTTTAAGGGCGGAAGTAGTCCCTGAAGCACTAGTCAGAGGAGGGTCTGAATTAGTAGGCCCCACCCAGAGCCTTTCGGTCTTCATCCCTTCCCAAAAACGCAATGGAAGACTCCTTCCTAGGGAAGAGCAGATTTTATTATCCTTTTAAGTAACTGAGGAGTAATACTATGCGTATTAGATGGTTGAGAAAAGTGAGTCTCAGAAAGCGGAAATGATGGTCACAGCTAATTCGTGGCAGGCCGTGGATTCGAACGCGGGCCTCCAAGCACCGCTGCTTCTCTTCTCTCGGTGAATCCGGCTCGGTTTCGCTGATTTTAGGGCTGTGGGTCGGAATGGGACGATGGGCCCCTTTCCCGGCCATTTGAGTTGAGTCAGCCTGGACTGGGCCTTAGTCCGAGACCGAGCAGGGCTGCAGCGCCAACGTTTTTGCTGATCACTTGCTTCCAGACCCTCGCAAATCTGTTCTAGCCGTTCTTGATATTTTCCCGTCCTACTTTACATTTGCCCTTCCTCCCTTCATTTCCCCATCAGAAATGCTGCCTTGCCTTTCTCTCTTCTCCAACCATCTCCACCTATCAAAACCTTGCCCCCATCTTTCCAGGATGACCTTGTGTGGGCTTCCTTTAGGTGGCTCAGTCGTAGCCCATTTAGAGTTTTCCTGTCAAAGATACTGGAGTAGTTGCTATTTGCTCTTCCAGCTCATTTTTTTAAAGGTGAGGATCTAAAGCAAACAGGATTGAAGTGACTTGCGGGAGATCACACACCTAGTAAGTGTAACTCCGAGTCTTTCTGATTCTACCGCGCCACCTAGCTGCCCAATAGCGTCCTTCCTTGTAGCATCTGTCAACTAACATTTATAATGGCACCTAATATTTTGCCATGTTTTTTAAACTGAGACGGATTGTACAAAGAAATGAATTTACATTTTACAGGTGAGAAAACCGAGATTCACAAAGCTTTAAGTGACTTGCCTGTGGTCATAAAACTAAAAGTACTACGGAGTATGCAAAATACCTGGTAGTCCAACTCATCTCGACTCCCAAGGCCAAAAACTGTTCCCTGTTATTTTGCCTCCTACACTACTAGTTACTTGTTTGATATAGCTTCCCCAATAAACTGTGGGCCTTTTGTCCATTTTTATTTACAGTGCCAGCACAGGGTCTTGAATGAAGAAATGGAGAAATTCTGGTTTGGCAATCTGGAGAGTTGGACTCTACTTATTACCCGTTCATTGCAATTTAACCAAGACACTTCATCTTTTTGAAACCTATTCATAGAGTTGAACTAGGTGATCTTGTCCACTGAATGAGTTGAACTAAGCCTCAAAGGTTATCTGTCTAGCCTAACTCATGCCTGAACAGGAATCCATGACAAATCATCCTCCACTAGAAGACTTTAAAGTGTTGGAGGAACTCGCTACTTCTCAAGACAGTTCATTCCCTTTTTCTTAACTATAGTTTTAAGTTCACTTCCAAAATCTGCATCTTGTTAACTGCCATTACACCCAGTCCTACTGTTTAGAGCCATAAAAAAACATAATCCAAATTGCCCTCTACTATATAAAAATCCTGTATTTTGGAACAACTATTGTGCTATAACCTCTAATTCTCCCACCTTTCTCTTCTCCAAATTAAATATGTAGTTCTATCAATTAAAGAGTTTTGATTCTAAGTGTCACCATTTTGGTTACTCTTCTGATTGGTCTCCAATTGTAAATAAATGCCTATCCTAAAATGTGAGGCTCAAAATAATGTCCCCAGTAAGTGCTGCATTGTAAAGAAGATGCTCAGTAACTAATTCTGAGAAACATGTCAGACCTGATGAAAATATATAACAAATGTGTACTAATCACTCTAAATATGTATGGACTTATACTTGGCAAAAGGAAACCTAGTTTTCTTTGGGGTTGAGCATTTCTTGGCTTTTAGGCAGAATGACTCAATTTATTACAAAAAGCAATCGTAGAAGGTGGATGATTTATAAGGATTACTTTAAATTTGGGGCAAATTTACATTGGGGTAAAAGAGCTATTTACTTAAAAATCAGAAAACTTCCTCTACAAAGTATCCCTTAAGGATTGTCAATTTTAATAGACATTCTAGATTAAAATGTATAGAACCCAGAGATTAAGGGGTTTCATATGGAGCAGTGCTTTTCAATATACTATAGTATTAAGAGCCAGAAGGGACTTCAGAACATAAGATCCATCCTCAACATAGGTTAGATCAATATCTCCAAGGTCTCTCCCAGACATAAGTTTCTGTTCTTTAAGAGCCCGATTATCCAAGATTACACTGCTAGTAAATGGCAGGGCCAAACAATTAGCCCTGCTTACAAATTACCGTTTTCCTCTACTATATCAAACTGCTGCTTCTTTATTCTTTGGCAGAAAAAGCACCTGACTGCAGCCTGGCCCTCTCATATTCCAATGTACCACTGCCAATATGGGGAAGAACAGAATGGAAACTGGTTCCAAGCATGATCTATGCTAAGCAAGGAAAATTAACAAGAGTTCTACCATGATACCATGGATGAATGAAAGAGGTAGACACCTGCCACCTAATTTAAGATGGTTAAAATTGAACCCTATTTGTTTTGTCAGGCAGGGTTCCAAAATTCCCTGGTGATCTCTTCATGACACACAGCAATGTCAATTATAGTTCTTTGGACAAAAAATAAACAAAAACCACAAATGTTATAGGGATTTCTAAGGGCAGTGATTGGGAACATTCTTGATTTGAGGGAGATTGAAAGAATCTTAGGGCAAGACCAACAGGTAACTACTTCGGGAACCCATATAGACAGCTATGCCTGAGTCTGTGTCAAGAGCAAATTAACATGTCAGGAACATCTCTCAAATAATAGGTCCTGGAGCTCCCAAATAGCAATTCCCAATTGTGATCCACATCAATATTCCCATTGGGAATCTTGTCCTTGGGGAAAGAGATTTGGCTGGCAAATGATTATGTACATTTACACATACCCTTGGGGAAAAGATAAAATCCTCTCTACTGATCCACAGCTAATTTATAGTTTGTTTTAAAAGTTAGAAAAACATTCCATTTCCTATTTACAGCCTTCTCCCCACCCCTCTTCACAAGGGATTAAGATTATTATTATTTTTTTTTTGCTCAAGGCAAAGATTGGTTCTCCTTGCTTAGACAAGACAGCAAACACCTACAGAAAGACCCAAGCAACCCATCAAATGGAAATCATTAAGTTACTCCTGCCCCATCACAGGCATCAGACTCCTTGTTAAATAGTTGTTTATTGGAAAAAGTGGGCTGAGGAGGGGTCACTAGATTCACCAGAGAGCAATAATACCACACAAGTTAGGAGTGATGGGAGAGGTCAGCACAAAGCTCTGGGATCTCAGCCTCTTCCTGGACTGTGAGGGATGGCCTGGAGTGTTAGGGCATACCCAAGTGGAAGGCCTTGACTTATTTAGTAGGCATGGTTAGACACAAAGAGAGACTCGCTGGCTGCAGCTCCTGACTTTCCACTTGGAGTATACTTGCCTTGAGCAGCTTGGCTGTTAGCCTAGTGAAGGAAAAGGGACAGAAGCAATTATGAGAAAAGCTGGTAGTCCAGGATACTACCCAGTGACACCAAAGACTCAGCCCAGATAAACCCTCCACCACCAGAAGGGACTGAAGACTACTTGTTCTTTTCCTCTTCTTACCCCCATCCGAACCCCTTCTTAATTTATGTTCCCAGAATCCTGCCTGTCAAGGTCCCTGATCTTGGCTCTTTCCCTTGTTTTCTTACCGTGGCCCGCTTAATATATTCCTCTTGGGCAGCCTTAACATTTTCCTTCTTCCCACCCCAGGTCTTGAGGGCAGATGCCTGTAGGGCTCGGCCATAAGAAAAGGTCAGTGCCCATGGCTTGTGCAAGGGGCAGGTGTTGATGGCATTGAGGTTGATAGAGGCATCCTCTTCACTCTGACCTCCAGAGAGGAAGGTGATACCTATGGAAGGGAGAAAAGGGAGATAGATCAGATAACGTATTTTTTAAAAAATGCTGATAACAAACATTCAAAAAAAAAGATATGAAAAGAATGTGACCCAAAGTGAAAGAGATCATGGGTAATAAATACTGAGGGAGAAAGGGATTTCTCTCACCAGTGACCGCAGGAGGTACAGTCCGGCGAAGAGCAGTTACAGTTGCCATTGCGATCTCCTCATGTGAATACTTCTGGGTACAGGCATGGCCAGCAGTGACCATGTTAGGCTTCAGCAAGGTCCCTTCCAGATAGACATGGTGATCACTCAGAGCTTTGTAGACAGCAGCCAGGACCTAAAAAAAAAATGGAAAGAAAAGTAACAAAAAAAAGAACTAGGAAGTCACTAGCACCTTGGCTCCTAATCTAATTCCTTCCTAGTCACTCTCCAGTGATTCCTCACATCTCTTACCTTCTCAGTCACATACTGACAAGTCTTCAGATCGTGTTCTCCGTCAGGGAGGATCTCTGGCTCCACGATGGGGACAATGCCATTCTATAAAGCAAAGAACAAGGCTATAAAGGCCTCCCTACCTGGGGCCATCCTCTACTCCACCTTTGCTGTTAACTACTAGGGACACAGACTTTATCTTCATAATGACAGGTGTAAATCTTGAATTCCCCAAATTTCCTAACACTTAGGTCTCAGGAAGAGATGGAGATCTGCCTCTCAGGCTGTCCCTCATATATTGTTTTATTCATGCATGTTCCTCTCTCTATCATACTGCACATTCACCATTTCTTTTGTTTTGCTATATCTCAGGTAAATTGACAATCCCCAGGGTATGTGTCTTCTCAGGACCCAAACTGGAGAATTTAGTACCAGCTGCTACAAGGGAAACTGATGTTTTTACAACAGCTTGCTGACATTCTCTAGAACTGGAAGGAACTATTGGGAATATGGTAGAATATGGCAGGGAAAGGAGGTACCCACCTGCTGGCAAATGCTGGCATATCGGGCCAGCACATTGGCATTCTCCATGATGGCAAGTGGGGAAGGTGTATTATCCCCAATCTTCAGCACACAACGCCACTTGGCAAAGTCAGCTCCATCCTTCTTATACTGGGCACAACGCTCACTCAGCCCATCCAGCCCTGGTGGTGAGACAGGGGTCTAAGAAGTCCTTAGGCAACAACCAAGATCAGCTACAGCTTGGGTGGGGAGTCAGGACAAAGAATGCCTCATTAAAGATAGATGACTAGCCTTTTCATTCTGATATTTCTTACCTTGGGTGGTAGTCTCGCCATTGGTCCCTGCCAGGGGCACTACACCTTTGTCCACCTGTTGGGGGAAGTGTGAAAAGAGAGAATGAAAGATTTACAACATTCCTTTCAAACCTTCTTACCTTCACCCTACCTGGATCCATTTATCTCTTTCTTCCCTCCTTCCTTCCATTTCTCTGTCTCAAATACCTTTACTTCACTTACTCTCAAACCTCAGCCCCTGACACTTTCTCGAATTTTATTTTAATTCTAACTCAACCCCTAAACCTCCTTACCTTGATGCCCACAATGCCACCCTTTGCCTTTATGACTTGGGGGAAGGGACGACCATCATCAGCTTTCTGGTAGAGTGTCTCATGGAAAAGGATAACACCTCCAATACAGGAGTTCACTCGATCATCTGCTGTCAGAAGCAACTGCCTATAGAGGCGACGATTTTCCTCTGTGTTCTCAGTTCCAATGGACTGCAGGCGTTTTGCAATGCTACCTGAAAGAGGAATTGAGGGGTGTCATCTAGAGAGCTAGGCTGCTTTTCTCCCCTCAAAAGTCTTCCCTTTCCAATACCCCTTTGTACCGGTGGACTCATCTGCTGCCAAGATTCCCTTGCCCGGAGCAACAATTCGGTGAGCTATTTCAGACAGTTCTTTCTTTTGCTCTGGTGTCAATGCTGGGTATTGGCAAGGCATGTTTTCCTTGGCAGTGCTGGTAGTTTCCTGGGTGGAGACAGTAAAGCATAAACTAGACCTTTCTGTAGTGATGGCTCAAACTCGTTTGTGTAATTCAAGGTCAGATCACTCATGCCACCCAACTTCTCTTTTCCCCAGTCCATGTATCTCTACTTCCCCATTTTTTGGCTTCTCTACCTTTCCTAAACCTAGGGTGGAGATCCAAGTCTAGGGTGTGGCTGCTGTAGTAGAGAACAACCCAGAAGTCTGGGATACAAGGAAAGGATGGGAAAATGGCTCAGGCCTCTGTGGGCTCCAGGGTCACCTTGCTTAGATGCATACAAGGGACAGTTAAGTTATCTGTCCCAATCTTCTCATTTCACAAAGAAAGAAATTCAGGTGAAAGAAAGCCTAGAAACTCAGATGAAACAAGGAAGTATTTTGGACAGCAAAAGGTAGACTCCCCCACCCAACAGACAAATCTCTAAGACTCAGAGCTAGGATACAAATTTCCTAAAGTCCTAGTCTAGTTCACCCTTTCTTTCTATGTAGCCTCTTTCCTTACAGTCAACCCCTCAAGGGCATTTCAAGGTCAGACTGCTCTCTCCCCTGTAAGCTTGGAGCTACTTCGACAGAATGAGCATAGGGGGTGAGAGAGGCATCAGGCTTGACCCCTGTGAAGGGCAAGAGCCCAGGCCTCCAGTTTGGAAGCTCTCTCTGCCTTCCACTGGAGCTGAGGGGTAGGGGTAGGGGGTGGGAGGGGGGAAGGGAGGCGGGAGCAAGACAAGTCCCAGAGCAGTGTCTCAAGCTATTTCCCTCTAGAATGCTCCTTTCCATTATGCCAGCCACAGCTGCACGCTGGGTGGTTCAAGGTCACTCCGATAAGAAAAGCTACAGGATAAGACGGAAAGCATTAATGGGAGCATTAATAGATAGCAAACCCCCAAGGGAATTTCCCTTCAGTCGGGTTTCCCTTCTCGGCTAGCTTCACCCCCTACATTGCATTTTCCTAAGGCAGTAACTGCCCGGGAAGACCAGCACAAGACGAATCCACGCCCACAGTTGTGCCCCCTGCGACTTCCGCCCCTGTGGCAGGCTCCCCTCTTCCCACCTTCAGCTCCCGCTGGGCTCTAGAACCCCCCCCCCCAGGACCCCTCCCCCTCCCCCCTTTCCAGTGGAGGGCCGCTCTCGGGCGCGCCCTCCCCCGCGTGACTCAGCCTTCCGCTCGGATTGTCGCACTGCGCAGAAAGCAGCAAAATTCCAGTCCGGGGATAAGACGGGAAGCGGGATGAGGGTGCCAGTGACCTGTCCGTTACGAGAACCACCTAGTCCGAGGGGCCACGCGGGTCGGGGCACTGGCTCGGGCACGGCCGCGAGGGTTTGGTGGGCGCTCTTCTACACCTCCCGGCCGAGCTCCCCCAGCCCCTGCAGCCGCGCTCACCTGGCCTCCAGCAACAGACCTGCGGGCCTCGATGGTGGGCTTACCAGCAGAAAGCAAACCGCTTAAGGTCGAGAACCGAACTTCTGCGCGTTCCGAATCCGAACGTCGCCTATTGAACTCAGGAGGGGCGGAGCGAAGGCGGAGTCTGACCATTTAAAGAGACCGCACCTCCTACTGGAGCTTTGGGGTGGAGGGGGCGGGGAAAGCTGTTTTGACCCAATCAACAAGCAAGAATGCTAAAGGCTGTAGGGAGCAGACGACCATTAGCAGTAGCATTCCTCTGAGCTCCAAAAAAGGGAGTGGGGGAGGAAATCGTCCGCTCCGCTTCTCGCCCTACCTTCGGACGTGACTGGAACCACATCCCTTGAGTCGCACCCCCCCCCCCCCCGACTCCCACCTCGAGCAGCTGCTCCCCCCCAGCCCCTCCCCCCTCGCTGCCCCCACCCCAGCCTAGGATCGCGTGACTCAGCTCACATTTTCATGAAGGTGGGGGAAGGTTAGGAGGGGGTGGGGGAAGGGTGTATAGGCTTGGGATGGAAGAGGATGGATAAATGTTGGAAGGTCAGGGAATAGGGGAGAGCACCAAGAAAAAGTGAAGCAAAGTGGCTGAAGGAGGGAGGGAGGAAGCTAGAGATGATTTGCCCAAGTATCATTTCCTTGGGATTTTCCCCTCCCGATCCCTCCCTGAAGAGGTGCTCTGACCTGCCTTCTCCGCCCCACTCCATTTTCGTACCCTCCACAATCTCATTGCTGCCTGCAGTGACCCTAACATGCAACCTGGATCTCCTCCCAAGCTCCGGTCTTCCTAAAAGATCAGCTCTAGCCCCCTCGAACCCCCTTCGAAGATGCAGCTGCGAAACTTGAATGCAGTCCTCCAGGAAGCGTAATGACCGCGCCCTATCTTACTGGGGCCAGTGGCGACAGGCCTCTACAGGCTAGAATGCCGAGCCCTGCAGGGCTGGAACCCAAGGTTCCGAGGCCCTCTCCCCAGAGCTCCACTTAAAACCGAAGGGCGGCTCCCAGGCAGTGGGGAAAGGAAGGTCATTTTGTCCTTTGGATAATGCCCAGATTCTGTTCCCAAATACTGCACCATCTACCCAACTAATTTCCAAATCACATCTCCCCTTTGCTTCAGAATCAAGATTTCCCCGACCCCTGGCATCAGTTCATTACTTTCTCACTTTGCAAATTTCTCCCACCCACCTCCCTTACCCTTATTAAAATCCCACTTTATACTCACCATCTCTTATTTTCACTCCCTCTCCTATTTTTCTCTCTCCAGCCCAAGAATCCTGCCCACCCCTACCCCTGCCCCTACCCCTACCCCATTTACTCTGCTCAGCTACCCATATCGTACCCACCTAAATGGAGGCTGAACTGTTAGACTCAAGCCTAGGCAGTCAGTGGTCAGGAAGGGCTCGGTTGGGGTTATAAAGTATTCCCCACCCTCCTCTTGGAATTTTCCCGACCTTCTGTTGTGACCCCTGCCCTTTCCCCATCCCAGCTCCTCTGGCAGGGAACTATATTTAGGGGAAACCTGAAGCCCCTGACATTCAGGGCCGGATGGGGCTCAGAGTAGGGGAGGGGAAGAAATTAGAGGAGGGGGAGTGACCAAGAGAAAGGCTAAGAAAAGAGGTAGACACCAGAAGATAGAAGGCAAAAGCAGGCAGAGAAAGAAAGGCATATGTGTAACCACTTCCCACTCACCCCACTCACCCCCAGTTGAGTTGCCATCCTTTTCTATGGAAATCAGTCATGTTGCCCAGCCTGCCAAAGGAGATAGATGGTTGAAAACTTCAAGGTGGGAAGCCAGAAACTAGTTGGTGTTAACTCTCCCTTCATCCAATCTTAGGACTCTCTTGATTTTCTTTCTGGTCTTCAATAGTGACAGTCCTTATACATGGGTACCTATATTTCAGAGTTGGGTAGAGAGGTACACACCTATCTCCTAAAAGAATGGGGAGTCAGCAGATGGAGTGGTACAAGCCCCTATTAGGTCACCCTGAGGCAGCTGACTAGCTCAGTGTTGGGCCTGGAGTCAGAAAGACCTGAGTTCAAATGTGGCCTCAGATATTTACTAGCTATGTGACCTTGGTCAAGTTACTCAACCATTTTTTTTTTGCCTTTAATCCACTGGAGAAGGAAATGGCAAACCACTCCAGTATTTTTGCCAAGAAAACCCCTTGGTTTTGAAGAAACCCCATGGTCATGAAAAGTGGTATATGACTGAACAACAGAGGTCACCCTTAAATCCCAACAATCCTGGGCAGAACTCCCAGAACTCAGCCTCTTGTGAGAAGGAATGAATACTATCAGCCCTAACTTGAGCCTTACCCCTTCCCTCCTATCTACTGGTCAGGGTAGTACTAAGCAGGGACCAAGAAATTACTCAACAAGAGAACTAGCCTCTCCTGGATTTTCTCCAAGGCGTTTGAGGTCCCCAGCTCTCAAGAAGGTTGAACACTTCTAAGGGTAACTGCTCTCTGCATCTTGCTAGGAGAGCCTGCATCTTCTCTGCTTAGGTCCATTGAAAAAAAAAAAAGGATGAGCCAGTTCTTGGCAAGCCATTTAGGACTCCACTGGGGTGGTGACCCAGCTACCATGGAATGTTCTGTGCTCATGGGGTAGGCAGGTCCTCACAAAAGCAGTGTCCCATAATCATTAGCACCAAATCCTCATCTGAGCTTGATTTCAAAGCAAAGGCAATTGAGGCTTTGACAGTCGGGCAGCTGGCAGGCACAGGCACAGTCACACAGTGGGCAGCATCTGAGGCATTGGGGGGCCCAACCCTGAGGGAAAAGAGAGAAGGATGATGAAAAGGAGTGGTGGGAAAAGGAAAGGGAGGAAAGGATAAAGGTGATGAAGGTTCAGAGAGGGCCCAGGAGCTTTCTTAGGAGGCAAAATATGATAATAGCTCTAATTTAGATAAGCACTTTTCAAAGTGCTTTATTTATAACTTTGGGTGAGATAGATAAGGAAACTGAGGTTCCCAGAGGATAAATGCCTTGCCTTTGCTCCTAGAAAAAGCAGTCTATAATCTGGGCCTCTACCTCCTCCTCATCCCTCAGTTGGTTCCAGTTTGGCCTTCTCACTTACAAACTCAAATAAAATTTCTCTTTTTCCAGGGCAACAATCTAATTGCTAAATCCCACGGGCTTTTTTCAGTGTCTCATCCTTCCTAACCTCACTTGCTCTCAGGTGGCATTACTGCCCAGTCCTCCTGGACTTTTCATTAGTTTTAATGGCATTGCCCTCTACATTGTTGTCTTCCAGTCTGACCACTTCTTCTCTAGAGCATCATCTGTGTCCCACCCTCAAACTCTGGGCCCTTTTCTCTCCTCCTTCAGTGATCTCACAAACCCCCATGGGTTCTATAATCATATGCATGGAGAAAACACTCAGACCTTATTTCCTAAACTAAGTCCAGCATCACCATCTGCCTGTTGGACATCTCCAGTTCTTTGTGAATTATACCTCTCAAACTCAACATCTAGAAAACAAAATTTATCATTTCCCCTCCCTCAACTTCACCATTTCTGTGGAGGACACAGTCACCCTTCTGGTACCCCAGGTTTGCAACCCAGGAGTTGTCATTGATTCTTCCTTCTCCTTCAGCCCCTACATCTAGTCATTTACCAATTCTTGTTCATTCTCCCTCCACCTCTACCAGCTGTTCCCTTCTGTCCCTCATATGGCCAACAATCCTAGTTTAAGCTTCATCATTCATCATTGGAACTACAGCAATAGTTTCCCACTTGGATTCCATCCCCTCTCCAATCTATCCTTCAATGAGCTGCCCAAATGATTTTTCTTTTTTCCCCATTATATCTAAAGTTATTTTAAACTAAAATACAAAATAATAAAGGAAAAAATGCCCTGTACAAAGCAGAATATGACAGGATTCAACATAAAGCAATAAATCTCCATTAAAAAAAACTTATACTACACATTATTTTCAAAGCTGTCCATCTTTTCTTTGCCAAATGATTTTTCTAAAGTACAAGTCAGACCACATCTCTGCCCTACCCATGAACTTTCAGTGGTTCCCTATACTCTGGGGTAAAATAGAAACTCCTCAGGTGGCAGTTAAATTCCTTCACAACTGGACCCCAGTTTACTACCCATTATTCTTATTCAATGCACTCTGTTCTCTAACTGGCTGGCTCACTTACTGTTCCCCAAACTCTGTGTCCCATCTCCTATTTTTATTCCTATGCATGCACAGGCTGCCTACATACCTGCAGTACTTCCCCTCCTCCTCTTAGCTTGCTTCAAGGTTCATTTCATGTGCCATCTGCTACGGGAACTCATTCCTGGTGTTAGTGCTTTCTTTCCCTCAAACCATCATGTATTACTTATCTGTTTACTCACTATTTCCCCTCAGTACAGTGTAAATTTCTTAGGATCATAGACTTCTTTGCTTTTTGTCTTCATATTCTTGGCCTCTATCATGGTGTCTTATATAGATAGCATCCATCACACAGGCACTTAACATTGGTTGGATTGGATACAAATCTAGTGAGGGTTAAGAGCTAGATTGGAATTCAAGATATTTTGATTCTAAATCTATTGCCCTTTGCTTTTTACTATGGAGCTTTTAAAAGATGGTGGGGAGATGAGGATCGATAGTTCTATAGCAGTGTGTTCATTTCATGCTTATAGCCTTTAAATAGGTTTTCAGATAGAAATAAATGCAACTGGATAGTGATTTTTGCCTTTATATAAAGGCAACTAATTTTCCCTTTGTCAGAACCACAAAGAGGATTGGGAAAGTGGCCAAGGAACTCAGCTCCCAGCTAAGGAAAAAACCATCTTCTAAGGAGTAGGAACAGTTTGTCTCTGAAACAGCAGTATGTGGGAAATATTCTACCTGCTTCCTTGTCTGCTTCTCCCTCTTAACACCATATTGGATGCAGGCCAGCCAAAGTGAGGCACCTCCCCTCCCTCCCCCAACCCTGAATTCTCCTGGATGAATATGGGATTGAAAGGTCAAATGTTTAAAGCCAGAAACAAGGCTAGATATCAGTCACAGTTAAAGAGCCTGATCAAGACCTGCCCAGTCCAGAAATAGGAAAATGGCATTTACAAGATCAGAAGGTTTGAGGGTTAGGTATCATATTCCTAAAGAGATCATGTGACTCGTGTGTATGTGTGTGTGTGTGTGTGTGTGTGTGTTCGTTCGTGTATGTGCAAGTTCGATCGGATATGCACAAGTACACACATATAATCTCTTTTTCCCTGTACTGGGTGTATACACTCTCTTTCTGTGTCTCTCTCATATATATATATATCTCAAGCTAGTGCCACAATGATCAGAAATATCCGAAAAGATAAAGCTAGAATGAAGTGGGTAGAAAACCAAAGAAGTGAATTTGATTACAACTTTCTTTCACCTCTGGAGATTTAATCTGGTTGGCTAATATTCATATGAAATTACCATCATGTTATACCATCTTCTTTTTCCTTGCTTTCATACTGTATAAAATTTAGAACTAGAATGAGCCTCGAGTAGAAGACAGGTGCTATACTATATAAATCAACTTTTTAAATTGCCTAAAATAGTTTTGGCAAATCAGGATAAAAAACCCCTACTATTTACCCATGAAACAGCTTTAAAACAACCAACAGAAACATGAATCCCTTTATGTTCCTCCTGGGGATCCATCTTTCTTTAGGGAAACTTTGATACTTCTTCAGCAGACCTGGTCTTGTCAATGTAGGTATGCCCTCTAATGATGAAGATTGCCACCTAAATGCTGTTTACTAATCTTCCTTTCTATCCTCCATCCATAGGCTGAGGCCTTTCTCTATGTCTCTTGTCATTACATAGATACCAACAGAGCAAGCAGGCTCTCCTTCTTTACAAGACCAGCCCACCTTCCTTTCAGGTCATCAGGTCTCTGATGACATCCTTTATGGAACTTTTCTTAATTAGTAGTATGTTACAGCATACCCATGCCCAGCAGGTACCTCTCTATTGCCCCTTTGACCCCACAACTTTAATTCTTTGGAGATTAATCACCTGAGATAAAGCCATACAACATCACAGGAAGAACATTGGCATTTTAAAAAAGTTGATTTTGGGGGGGCGTCTAGGTGTCGAAGTAAACAGAGCACTGGCCATGGAGTCAGGAGGACCTGAGTTCAGATCTGCCCTCAGACACTTAACACTTAGTAGCCATGTGACCTTGGGCAAATTACTTAACCCCAATTGCCTTGCCTCCCCCCTCCAAAAAAAAAAAAAGGCAAAAATTATAAAAATAAAATAAAATAAAAAGTCGACCTTTGTTTCAGGGGGAAAACTGAAGTCTTAAAAGAAATGCCCAGTTCCCCAAAAGCTGCCCTTCTTCTCCTGATCAATTCCAAGCCCATCTCACTGTCCATCTGAAATCTGTTAAGAAACATAGGTACTAATGGAACAGGTCTCTCAGTTGTGCAGGCAACTGAGTATTATAGTCTGGGCAATAGTTAAAATTATTTTATTTTGCCTGTGAGGATAGTTAGGCTGACCTCTTCTGAGCAATAATACATATATATATATCACTCAGGAGGCTTTGCAATGTTGAATCTTAATGCAGTCAACACCATGTCATCTGCAAATATGAACTGAATTATGTTACTTTATATCACTGATCAGAGGGTCCAACAAAGTTATCTCTGTTGTTCCGTCTTTCAGAGAGGTTTGTGAGATTTTGACTTATGTATGGGAAATACCATTGCAGGAAACCCCTTAAGATAGCAGTTTGCTCTTTTTAATAAAAATTTTCTTAGTTAACAAAACAAATTCTAGTTCTAAAATTTCTACAGTATGAAAGCACTTCATTCTAGCTTTATCTTTCTGAGATATTTCTGATTATTATGGGACTAAAGGTTTGCTGTAGAATGTAATTTTCGACTGCCTGCCTGTCCCTTCCTTGGGGGTATCTTTGTGACAGAAGCAGGGTTTAGCAAGGGGAGGTGTGTTGGGCTGGAAGTCAAGATGAGAAGGACCTTTTAAGTGGGAAGGAGTAATAAGATAATCAAAGGATGTCTGAGTCAAAGGGAATCACTCACTGCTTCCATGGGCTGGGGGCAGCAGGCATCCAAGCATCGGGCTGGACTGGGTAGAGGGAAGTCACAGGCTTCAGCGCAGCCCTGGCAACACTCAAAGGGACCAGGAGCATCTGCCTTCCTGCAGGACCCTTTGCAGTCAGTACAGCAATCCTGCTCCTGAGAGTCAGAGAGAGTTCAGACTCCTAGCTTTCCTCATCACCCTTTCCCTCTTGGCCATATGGGGCAATTCACATACCAAAGAAGAAGAGATGGGACCTGGGGAGAGCTTCCTGGCTTCTTGAAAGGGGCAGGAGTTGAGAAACAAGAAGCCAGAATTATGAGAGGGAAGCAAGATTTCAAGGGAATACCTGGGTTCAGGAGGTATGTGAGCCAGAGTAGAAAAAGAATGGGGGCATCTGGGAAAAAGCCCGAGCAGGGGTGGGGGGGGCTAGGGTACTTAAGTCCTCTTCTTTATTCTTATACTGTATTGTCCATTCCCACCGCCCCTCCCCTCTCTGGGTGCCTCCTCACCACCAAGTAACGTCTGGCCAGCAGCACCAGGCCAAGCAGCAGCAAGTAGACAGCCACACTGATGAAGACGATTGCAGGAATAGGCAAGGAGACACTCACCACAGGACTCTGGGCTGGGATTTGTAAGCTAGAGGAAGCCTCTGTGAGCTGTAGTTATAGGGAGGAGGGGGTGACAAAAGGATAGGGAGAGTATGGGTGCTTCAGGTACACAAAAAGGGAGGAATGTGGATAGGGTGGGGGGGAGGGAGAAAGGCAACAAATGTGCAGAACAAAGGGCTTAGAATTGGGGAGAATAAAGTGGGTAAGGTCAAGGAACAAAAGTGGGGTCGGTGACTCACATCCATGGGGCAGGCTGTTCAGTGTTGGTCCCGAAAGCTGCGAGTGGGGTGAAAGTGGGCAGGAAGAGTCTTAGAACAATAGACTATCAAGTTGGATGGGTCTTTAAAAATGTATATAAAATATTGGAAAGGATCTTGAAGGCCAATCCACTCATTTTGCATTTTATAAGAAGAGTAAACTAAGTCCTTGAGAAGTTAAATAACTTGCCCTAGGTCACCTAAGTAGTGAAAGACCCTTCTGGCATTCAAACCTAGATCCTCTCACTCCAAAAACATGTTACCAGGCTGAGCTCCTAACATCCTCAAGGAATGATAGAAGTTACAGCTGCAGGGAGAAACCTATGAGACCAGCAGGTCTGGTCCCTTCTTTCTACAGATGAAGAAACAGAGTAAATGAGAGAGAGAGACAGAGAGACAGAGAGAGACAAAGAGAGAGAGAGAGAGAGAGAGAGAGAGAGAGAGAGAGAGAGAGAGAGAGAGAGAGGGAGGAAGAAGGAGGAGGAGGAGGGAGGGAGAGAGGGAAAGAAAGAGAAAGGAAGGGGAGAAAGAGTGTGAGGGTGTTGTGATTTACCAAAGATCGCAAAGCAAGAAACACGGGACAAAAGTGAGAAATCCGGGTAGAGAACTTACAAAGACTGACAGCTGGAAATCCAGCTCGACTTTACAGACCCCGCGGCACCGTTGCCTGGCTCCGCAGCAGACCACCAACCGAGCGGACTGAGGGATGAGCCTCAGCCGCGGGCCGGGCGGCCCCGCCCTTAGTCCCTCCCGGAGCTCCCCCTGTCCCCCGGAACCCGGACGAGGAAAATAAGGCCCATGGAGGCAGGGGACCTGCTCTCCCCACCTCCCCAGGGCGGCCCCCTTGCGCTAGCTGCTGCTCGGGCCTCCCCCCGTCGGACAACCCCCAACTGCCTCCAACACACCCACCCGCCCAGCCTCGGGCTCCACTCCCCAACGGCCGCAGCTGCCTTCAGAAGCTGTCCCCCCCCGCCCCCCCCACCGCTCTGCCCCCGAGTCCCGGCTCCCGCCCGCGCCCCCTCTCCGTTCCTTTCTCATTACCTATGCAGAAAAGGCGAGTGAATATTTATTAGGCCGCGAGGCGCCCCAGCCCCAAACCCCCCCCCCCCCCCCGGAGCAGCAGGATTCCCAAGCGCGCGAACCCGAAGACAAAGTCGCCTCCTCCCGCCGCTTTCCGAAGTTGCCATAGTGACCGACGCTCTGGGTGGTACGGCGGCCGACGAAGCCCAGAATTTCCTCTCTCTCTCTCTCTCTCTCTCTCTCTCTCTCTCTCTCTCTCTCTCTCTCTCTCTCTCTCTCTCTCTCTCTGTCCGTCTCTGTCTCTCTCTGTCTCTCTATCTTTGTCGTCTCTGTCTCTCTCTGTCTCTGTCGTCTCTCTTTCTGTCTGTCTCTGTCTCTCTCTCTTTTACCCGTGGGGCCCACCTTTCGTGGCTCCTATTTATTTTTTTTCCTTCCCTTTCTCCTCCTCAGCCCGTGGCAAGAGCCTCTGAGACCAGAAACCGGTTTGGTCCGAGACCGACTTTGTTCTTCTGGTCACGCAGCCTCTGTTCTCTGAGCATGCACTTTTGTGTCGGGAGGGGGGAGCAGACAGAATGTAACCATTAGAGAGGAATTTAGAGGTTATCTAGTTTAGTTGCCTAAAGTATAGATGAGAAGACTGAAGCCTCAGATGGGGATGAGTCACTGGCCCTTCTCAGGGGCACTTGGGGGTGGGGACTGGGAAGCCGAGTATCGCAAAGGAAAGAGCCCTGGAGACCTAAGTTCAGCTCCCAGCTCAGTCAGTTATTACTTTTTTGCCACTATTCTTTGTAAGTCATTTCCCTCGTTCTGAGCCCCTAGATAAGTAATCTCTACCGTCCCTTCAGCTAGAAACCCTAAAGTCTGTGATCCTCAGGAGTTTCCCTTTTCCACACACAGCCTTTCTCTTCCTCCTAAGGATAGTGCTGCCATCTACTTTCCACTTTCCTTTCAACCTCAAATATCCATTGTTTTCAGCTTCAAATTTGCAGCCACAACGAGGACTCTTCCCTGGACTCCTTCGGACCGATCACCTTTAGACATTGGAGAGCTCTGATGAGGCAGAGTGAAGGGAGTTTTGCCTCAGGACACTGAAATTTACTGGGTATTGGTAACACACTCTTTCTATATCAGAAATAACTGAGCCTATGGGTAGTGATACTAATGATGATAACTAACATTTATATAGCACATTAAGATCTGCAAACCTCTTAACACACATTGCCTCATTTGGTTCTCAATAACTACCTTGTGGGCCAGGTACTATTAATATTCTTATTTTACAGACTAGGAAACTGAGGCTCAAAGAGCTTTGGTGACTGCTTTGATAGCAAGACTTGAACCAGAGTCTTCCAGATTTCAAATCCAGTGTTCTACTAGTTATGTAAACTGCATGGCACCTATTTAGCAAGAATAACTACTCAAAATTAGAAACTATCCACTGGTTTCTTCCTCTAGGTGAACTGAACGGATTCAACCCTACTTCTCCAATTGGACCTCAGCAGCAGCCTCAGCTTCAGCCTCAGAATGTCCTAGGCTCTTGACCCCTTATGTAAATTTGTCTTAAAAAGCTGATATGAGAGCTTGTTTTTCGAGGCTTGACCATGATGCCAAAATTGCTAGTTCTAGTTCGGGACAATACCAGTTTCTGTGTCTCTGGAAATAAGTGAGTTTTCCTTCCTCTCTACTACAGGTGCATTTCCTCATTGTCTCCACTCAAATGGTTCAGATGCCTTTGACATCTCCAGCTCTCTCTGAGAGGTCTCAGCCCTAGGAAACAAGACTTCTGAGTGTTTCCAATACTACAGTGTCTCCTTTGATGAAAGAACTTTCTATTTTATTTTGCTTTTTGCTTTTTGGAGGGGGGAATGCAGGGCAATTGGGGTTAAGTGACTTGTCCAAGATCACACAGCTAGTAAGTGTTAAGTGTCTGAGGCCAAATTTGAACTCAAGTCCTCCTGACTCCAGGGCTGGTGCTCTTTTCACTTCGACACCTAGCCACCCTGATGACAGAACTTTCTATTCAAAAATAGTACCAGTTAGGCCCTGTCTCCCTCCCCCAACACCCTTGAAGGGGTACAGTTCTCCAGGGCATTACTGGTTACCTCATCACTCCATTTACCTTTGGGTAGCAGCAGCTCCCTCCCTTTTTGATGTTCCTGCCAATAGAGACATCAGTTTTGGCAGTGGCACTGGGATGTGTCAGACAGCTTCCCGACAGACAGACTCTCTTTCCTGATCATGTTCTGTTCTTGCCACTGGGCTTATCTATTATGCAGGAGGGACAGCCTGTGGTGCCCAGTACCTGCCCAGGGCCACTTTCCAGGTCTTCTTATTGCAAGGGGAGAGAAAGAAGGGGGTGGGGTGGGAAGAGAATAGTAAAATTCTGATGTCCTCTTATTCTGGATTCTCAAAGTCCATAAAAGGTCCCCACTTCCCTCTATATGATAACATAGGGTGGGTGGGAGAAACTCCTCTGGGCATAATCATCTGGGTGTTTGAGGCTCACCACCTCAGAGTATTGTTAGTCACATTTTTTCACTGTCCTTAGAAGGTAGGTAAAAATTACTGGTTGGTGGGGGGAGTGGAGACAGGAATAACTTTTTGTTTGAATGACACATACAGGTAGGTACAGATTTATCTCAAGTCAAGTCTGAGGATAGAGGTGAGATTCAGATCTAGGAGTCTGTGTCTAATTTTGCCCTCTTACCTCAACTCCCACTCCTCAGGGATTTTCCCTATCAGTTATCAGCACATAGGCCTTCATTTGGGTATGGTAGAGACTTAACAACACCTCCTCTATTATTAAAAGGGAGGTCAAATTGTCAGGTAGTTATACTGGGAAGTAAACAGAGTTTGCCTTTTAAGGAAGGACTCACTTCTGTGTCTCTATGTAGAATTGTCAGGTGAGGATTTAACTGTTACCCCTTGGGCTTTGCTACTTGAATACTAATGGGAGTTAGAGAACCTTGGTTAACACCCTACCTCTGCTAGTCACGATTTGTGTGACCTTGATAACCTCTCTGGGCCTCTGGTTTCTTCATTTGATTCAATTCATCAAACATCCATTAAGGATCTACTGTGTGTGTGTGTGTGTGTGTGTGTGTGTGTGTGTGTGTGTGTGTGTGTGTGTTAGGTAGGTATTTTGCTAGAAAGATAACGATGCCCTTCCAGAAAAACACTGGGCAAAGTAGAGAGAGAGTGAGGTTGGTTGAGGATGACCTGGGTTTGAATTCTGCCTCTGATACTTACTGCTGTGCAACCATGGACAAGTCACTTCACCTCAGCCTCAGTTTCCCCACCAGTAAAACAGAGGATGATAATAGCATCTATATCACAATATTGTTGTAGGGATCAAGTGAGATAATATCTATAAAATATCATATAAATATTGTTTGTAAATAGTATTATTATTATATTCTCTTAGGAAGATACAACATATCCACAGATAAATACATACAAAGTTATACAAAGTAATTTTAAGAAGGAGAATCCTCTAGTCCTAGTTTAGTGATCTTTTCAATCCTCCCAGTATGATCCATTTTATTTTGGGGTTTTCTAGAAAGGAATCATACATTTAGAGTTAGGCCCTTAGAAATTATCTTGTTCAATCCTTTCATGAATAAACTGGTGTTTATTAGTGGGGAGGGATGAGATAAATAAGCTAGATCGGGCTACTGGGAAGAAAAAGTGCCTTTAGAAAATTAATAGATGGGGAAGAGAATATTGTGTAAGGGAATTAAAGGCTACAAAGTTCTATAGATCAGAGGGGTTAAGCATGCTGCCTGAAGGGGACCCACAGCAATCCCAGGTACAGCCCAATCAGATCAAAATGTCTTTGGGAAATATTTAACAAAATGACTAAAAATGCAATAAAACATTGATGATATTAATGTGTGTTTCCTAAGTCAATATGTGACTTGCAGGGATCCTTATATACAGTTTAGTGGTCCTGGTTTCTAATTTTATCTGATATCACTGGCCTAGAGGCCACTTTCCTCCACAACTGTCCCCCATCTTCATCTGGTGTTGTCTTAGGGAAGTTATACACAATCCATACCTTGTGAGCCAAGGTAAGAACCTAACCTTCTTGGTGGCTATGGAAGGAATGTATTCCTCTTTTAGTCTTAAAAAATGGTACTTCCCCACTTGATTGGGAGGCACATCAAAATATTGATAGCAGTACTTTTTGTAGTAGTAAATGTAGTTGGAGGTCAGGCTATATCACAATCAGCTGATTTTGGCTCCCTAACCCAGCTAAGTTTATATCATCGCTCAAAATAAGGGGTAGATAACAGAAATAAGGAGTATTAATATGTGCCAATTCCTTGTTATTCCTTAATAAAGTGTGAAGATGTTCCCTTTATTTAATGGGAAGTGATACTTGGCATTGACTGGGAAGAAGATAGGCTACATTTCTGGTAGCTCTTAAAAGAAGCTAGCTGGCCAGCCCAAACTTTCAATGGAAGAGAAGCTCAGCCTAGAAGACCCATGAACCTGGAGGAGGAGAGGCCTCCAGAAACTGCTTAAGTTGGAAGAGCAGAAAAGCAGGTGGAGGCAACTTCTCTGAAATAACAAACACAAACAAACAAAAACACAAAAACAAAGAAGAGGTTGGGTGGGATGATAAGGCAGGGATTTTGGGATGTTGGGATGGATGCTATTTTGCTGAATTTTTTCCCCTTCCCAATATTTATTTATTCTCTTCCTTTGGGCTCCCACTGTGAACTGGAAGCCTTTTCCTTTGGGTATAGTGAAAGTCTGTTTACCTTTGTTTTCTTTGTCTTCTAAGTGGCATTGAAGTAAATGGGGCTAACCACAGGCATTGCTAATCTGAGTGTACTTATTGGAAATGAAATTGGGAGGAAGCATTGAAGGGAGTAACTGAAAAAAGGAAATAGATTTAAAACTACGGTGTTTTTCCAGAAGATTGTCTCTGGCTAGGGGTTAGAATTTCTAGATGAGAAAATAATAATTATAGATTCATTTATTACAACTTCATAGAGCAGAATGAAAATATTTATACCAGGAACCACATCTAGGCAATGAACTAGTAGTAGTAGGATAAGGATAAATAGCAGTGGCTAAACCTCTGGGCTAATCACCCCATCCCACCACTGATACACAAAAAACTGTAAACAAAGTGATGCTCATTAGCTTCAGAATGGCAAAATATTGTGGTACATGGACACAATGGAATATTGCTGTTCTTTAAGAAATGGTGAATATGATAACTACAAAGAAGCATGAGAAGACTTATATGTACTAATGCAAAATGAAATCACCAGAACCAGGAAAACAATTATATAATATACACAATTCCTACAGCAATGGAAATACAAAGGACAACCACAAAACAATTGAAGCTGAGGAGTGGAAAATTACAATAACAAAGCTTCACCCCAAAAAAGAGAGATGAAAAAGCTCTTCCAAATTCTTTCTTTGCAAAGGGAAGAGGGAGAGAATCGGGATTCTTGCAGATAATAAAGCTAATAAAGATGGGTTATAGGAGGACAGGCATATGGGTGCACTATGAATTTGTTCAACCATTCTGGAAAACAATTTGAGGCTATACTCCAAAAATCACTAAACTATGCATATCCTTTGACCCAGAGGAAATATTATTAGAAATGTATTATAAAGAGGTCAAAGGACCCATATGTACAGGAATATAACACTTTTTGTTGTAACAAAAAGCTAAAAACAAAATAGTTGTCTATCAACTGGGAAATGGCTGAACAAATTTTGTATATGAGTGTTCTGCTGTTTTGGGACAGTTCTCTGGCATTATGGAGTTCTTCTTCAGAGTACATAAGGTTTCCCTGTTGATTTTTGCTTTCTACAACTGGGCTTAAAGCACCATACTCCCCAAATGAAGGTGTGGCTATCAACAGGTTGTCCTTGTCTAGGTACCCAGTTCATGTCTAAGGAATGGGCCAGCCAGAGACTTTGGGGAAAACTATCCCTTAATGAATTCAGATGCTGAGAATAGCATGTAAAACAATGGAATCAGTTCAACGCAAAGCTTTATTGGCAAATAGAGAAGAAGGGGAAAGGGACAGGGTGAAACGGACCTAATTTACAACTCAGACACATATAAGAGTGGCACTTTGTTGGAGAGCAGCAGGAAGGTGTGCTCCAAAGTGTCCTTCCGAGAGTGGGGTTCTTATACTCTAATTTTGGGTGCTCCCCCCAGCCGGTCAATTTGCATATCAATGGTCAGGGCAAAATATTATTTGCGGGGTTTGCTTATCAGGGAGAAAAACAAGTTGGTGGTGGACAAGATATTATTTTGGAAGTATACAGCTGTAGAAAAATATTATTGTCAGTATTTTTTCCAGGACTATGTTCTATAAGTTCACAGCTATCCTTAAGGGGAGACAATCATGATGGCCTGAAGATCATCGGAGCTAACTTTACAAAAGTGGGTTCCATGTATAGATTTTATAAGCTACGGCCTCTCTTAAGGGAAAACTTTCAAGACCACCAGGCCTAATCTTATAACAGGTATTAAAAAAAATGGGGAAAACGACAAATCAAAGAAATGTTGAGAGATTTGTATGAACTAATGTGGAGTGAAGTGAGTAGAACCAGAAAAATAGTTTACATGATGATCACAGCAATATTATGAGAAACAACTCTGAAGGAACTCAGAATGCTGATGAAATCAGCCACCAATCATACCTGTAAAGGCTGATGATGAAACAAACACATCCTTTAGCTTTTGGCAAGAAGGAATAGACTAGAGGTACAAAGCCAGATATGTTCTTAGGCACTTTCAAAGGGTCCATTTTTCTTTAAATATGTATATATATATGCAAAATATGTGTGTATACAATATATATATATATATATATATATATATATATATACACACACACACACACACATATGGGAGAATTACTAGGGCAGGAGAGAAGGTGGATTGGTGGGTAGAATCAGACATAAAAAAGAGGGTCAATAAAGCACTTTAAAAGTTGCATAGAGAGAAGGAAAAGGAGGTGCAGAGGGGGATACAAATATAACAAAAACAGAGTAATTTGTATTACCTTGTTAAATATGTACATGTGTGTATGTATGTGCATATACACATATATACATTTACTCTATATATCTATACACACACATATGAGTAGCTAAGTGGCACAATGGATAGAACACTGGGCCTGGAGTCAGGAAGACCTGAGTTAAAATCCAGCCTCAAACACTTATAAGCTATATGACCCTAGGCGAGTCATTTAACCCTATTTGCTGCCATTTCCTCATCTGTAAAATGAGCTGGAGAAGGAAATGGCAAACCACTTCACTTCCCAAATGGGGTGACAAAGATATGACAGAAACAATTGAACAATAACAACAAATGTGTGTATATGTATACCTCTTTCTCTCTCTCACTCTCCCTGCTCCCTCTTTCCACACACACACACACACACACACACACACACACACACACACACACACACATATATACATATACATAAATACATATATATATATATATGTATTTAGTTATGTATATATTTGGCAGAAGTCCATAGTTTCCTGTACAGTCCTTTTGGAGTACTTTGTGTTTTTGTGGTTATTGATAATTGTTGAATTCACAATAAAAATTTTATTTAAAAAAAGAAAATGAGTGTAGAACACTATAGATAATGTTAAACTTTAACTGTTGGTTAGTTTTGTTTAACTTTTTTTCTCTTTTATTTTCTATAATGCTCTTTTGGAGAGGAAACAGGAGAAGTGAGATATATTAGGAAATGTAGGTGGTGCAAAGACAAAATTTATCAATAATTACTTTGAAAAAATGAAAGAATTCACCTCCTTGCCCATAATAGAAGATGTCCTATCAGAGTCCAAACAAATAAATTCTTTATTGATGGAGACCCTTTCCAAAAACTCTTATTCAGGCAATACTGCACTTTATAAAACTTAAAAGTGTTATAGAAATGTATATGATTTTTATTACTATAGTAGCCCTTCTGAGTTACCCACCTCTCCTCCCAACTCACTCTCAAAGGTTCGTGTCCTGTAAACAATTACTTCAGGTTCAAGCTACTCTATGGGTTAGAATAACTCTAAAGCTTGAGTCCCCACTGATACTTTTACTGTTAATAGCCAGTCAATTGGCACAATTAGCTCATAGCAAAGGCACTTACTGGAATGGTATGACCTGAAAAATACTGACAAAACATTCCTGCAGAAACCTAGGGCACATTCTCCCACAAACATACACAGCATCAGTGGGGAGAGTGGGCTGCGAACATGGAGCGTGCTAACAGAATGTTAGGGATGCAGGCGTTATCATCTCCTAGTCCTATTATCATCACCAATTCTGTCATCTCTGCCGCCTGGCTTTCTTGGCTTTCTTCAAGTTACAACTAAAATTCCCTCTTTTGCAGGAAGAATTTCCTAATTCTCCTTCATTCTAGTTCCTTTCCTCTGTTAGCTATTTATTCTGTACATACTTGTTTGCATGTTGTCTACCCCATTAGATTCTGATCTTCTTGAGAACAGCAACTGCATTTTGTCTTTCTTTGTATTCCCTGTCCCTACCACAATGCCTGGCACGGAGTGTTTAATAAATGTTTTTTGACTCACTGAAATGTAAATGTCCCAGGCAACTCATACTTATGGCACGTCAGGGCTCCTATTTTCTTCATCCTTGATGTCTTGATTTTGTTCCTTCTAGGTTCGGATCTTTCGGCTGCTCTCCCCAGACCTTTCCTACCAAGCTCAATTCACCATAGCTAGTATTCAGATTAATATTCTCTCCTTACAAAGTCCTCCCAAAGTTCCTGCATGCCAAGGTCTTCCAAAACTCCTGTACACCAAGGCTTTCCAAAGCTCCTCCATACCTTCCAAAGCTTCTCCATGCCCTCAAGACTGTCCTACTTCTCAAAGACCACCAGGCACATAACCAGTTTTTCCCTTAGCCAAGGACTAATAACCCTCCTCTAATATGATCAACTTTGATAGAAGAGTTTCTTCAAACATCATAGAGGGGTAATAAAGTACAAACACTTCATTACACTTAATTTAAGACTTTTTTTTTTCTCAATTAACCATCCTTTCCAATATGCAATTTTTGTCAACTGGGCTGGGGGAAAGACAACTTATCGGACACCATCATGGGAGAAGTCCCACTATATTATGAATGGCGTTCAGTTCCAGAACAATCCAAAGTCTCCATAGTGAAAAAAAAAAAACTCATCAATTTAGATGAAACCTAACCTAGACCTAACCATTCACCTAGGAAGTATTAAGAGAATAAAAAAAAAAAACACTTAGTGATCATATTGTAACATGACTGGATGGGCTGTCCAATGCATCAGCATATCAGTGCAAATCTTGCAGACAAGAAGCAAGGAAATAAACATTTATTAAATGCCTACCATTTGCCAGGCACCGTATTAAGCACTTTGTGGATATTATCTCATTTGAGTCTCACAACAACACTGGGATAGAGGTGCTGTTATCGTTCTCATTTTACAGTTGAGGAAACTAAAGCAGACAGGTGAACTGACTTACCTAGGGTCACATTACTAAATATATGAGGCAGAATTTGAACTCGGGTCTTCCTGACTCCAGGCCCAGGGGGTCTATCTACTGCCTTACTTAATTGCCTTCAACACTAAAGCTAAATGCTGGGCTGGATCTAGAGTTGTATAATATGGGAAAACTTCAAAATATAAGATTTGGAAGTTGAATAGAACTTCTTAGAATCCAAATATCTACCTCAACAAAATTTCCCTCTTAAATATACTTAATATTTTAATAGTTATAATATGATATAATATAATTATATAATAAAATATTAAAAATAAAACTCATTCAGCCTTTAGTGAAGACCTCCAGTGAAGGGGAAATGATTAATTCCCCTTCCACCATCCCCAGTCTTCTCTTTTCTAGGATAAAAATCAATAGTCCTTTCAAAGAATCCCTGGGGGCACTTTTCTAGAGGTCTCTTTCCATGGTGACTGGGAACCCTTAATGCCTCCTTTTTGAGACTGACTATTAGACTAGTTCTGAATCTACTTAACTATACTGTCATCCAAGCCCAAATCTTGTCTACAGGAATAGCATTAGAGACTTAGTCTTGTGCTTTGCTAAATTTATATTTGTAGCATTCTCTTAATTTATCAGTCTAGGAACTATTAGATTGCTATAATTTTCCAGATTAAGCCAGGCTTCATCAAGGAGCAGGTGGTCATTGCTCTCTTTTCTAGATATTTATAAGCCTACACTTTAATAATATATTGTAGAATCTTGCCAGGTATCAAGGTCAAGTTCACTGGCTTATAGTTCACAGACTTGACTCTTTTGCTCCTGCCCTTTTTTTTTTTTAAATTGGAAAAGTGTTTGACATTTTCTAATCCTGCCATACCTATCCTGTTTTCCATGACTGGTTTTCTTTATATTCATTCATTCACTTATTTTTTACATTAAAAATTTTTTTTGAGTTCCAAATCTCTCCCTCCATCCTCTCCCTCACCCATTGAAAAGGTAAGCAATATAATGCCCATTATACATGTGAATTATGATCATTCTTCAAAAAAAATGTATATTGATATATTTTGTTTTTACTTCACCTTCATTCTCCAGTCTCTCCTCCTTTTTGTAGACAAATTCATTATAACAAAGAAAAAAGAGAAAAAAAAGACCAGTAAAACTCACCAGGGCATTCATCAAGTCCAATAAGCTATGCTATATCTCTACAAAAATGAGAACTTCATGCATGATCTTTTTTTTTTTTGCTTTTTGGAGGACAATTGGGATTAACTTGCCCAAGGTCACACGGCTAGGTTTTTGTTTGTGTGTGTGTGTTAAGTGTCTGAGGTCAGATCTGAACTCAGGTCCTTCTGACTCCAGGGCTGATGTTCTACTCACTGCGCCACCTAGCCGCCCCGCACCCCCCCCCCCCCCATGCATGATCTTTTAAAAATAAGATTAAATTTGTCCTTTTTAAAAAACATTTCCATAATTTCACCCAGAATCTCTCCTCCCGCTCCCGGGGGAGAGCGGAGTCAACAGAATCTCTCCCCACTGTGAGAGACCTTCCCATATAATAGATAATATTTTAAAAGACAAAAAGAGAAAAAATTATCTTTGATGAAACATAATTTATCAGTGTTGGACACTACTCCACTTTTCCCTTCCCTTCATTGAAGCAGGCAACTCAACCTTCCCTTTCCTTCATTGATTTGTAAAGCAGAGAACTCCACCTTCCTCTCTCTTGATTTATCTGTAAACAGGCAGGACCCCCACCCCTTGCTTTCCCTTGATTGATCTGTGGTCAGGAGACCTAGGCTAGGGTTTCTCGCTGGCAGGAAATTCAAATGTATACTGACCAATCACTGTAGTTTCAGCTTACATCACTGTAATTTCAGCTTAAGTAACCTGGCTATGGAACCTCTATAAAACCGGCACAATGTCTGTGCCAAAGCACTGTCTGATTTGGGTGACCATGTACCCTGACAGTCCCGTGGTAATAAAATCCACTTTTTAAACTTAATCTTGGGGATCTTCTGTCTCGCTTTTATTGGGGTACAATATCAGCACATTGAAAAAGTCTGAAAATATGTTCAATATTCAAAATTTATGAATCTCCTACCTCTACAAAGTGTTGGTCAAGCGCTCTCTTCTCATCTCTTCTTTCAAGCCTTTTTGCAGTCATTTAAATATCTCTACCAATAGCTCAGCAATTATTTTTGCCAGTGCTGTCAGTACCTGAGTATGTGGAGTTCATCTGGGATGAGCTTTGAACTCATTAAAGGAAATTAAATGCTTTCTTACTATCTCCCTACTTATTTGGGATTTCAACACTATTTTAGCTATTTTTCTTCTGTACCTTCCAGTTTAAAGATGATTGTGCTTGAGAAAATAAACGAAATAAGATTCGAGTTGTTCCATCTTCTTTTTGTATTGTTATCTTTGCCCCCATTGCTCCTGCACAGGTCTAATTTTGATCTTTGTCTTTTCCTTAATATAGGTACAATAAAAACCTCTTTTTTTCCTGTGGTTAGCAATCCTCACCACCTGCAGCTTATTCTGAACTCAGTGCTTCTGATACTATTCTTAAAAGACTGTTCTGTTTGTGTTTCTCTTCCTTTCTGTCTTTGTTTCCATCTTCTTCATATTTTTTTTTAAATTGAACTTGGTTAATAAGTTTGCTTTGTATCTACTTTGATCTCTTTAGGTTCTCCCCCCTTTTCCACCTCAGTGGGATTGTTTTTTTGTGTGTGACTTCTGAATTTCATTCTTGAAGGCTTCCCATTCTTCTTTGAGCATTTTACCAGGGGGATCCTTCCTATCCTTTCTTTGTACCCTTTGAAATCTGCTCTCTCCAAATTTAGGGTCTATTTTGGATTATGCTTAGCTTTCTTCCCCCTCTCACAAATTCTCAGAAGAGATTTGGGCTAGGTTAGGGGGTCAGTAAAACCAACCAGTGCCTAACCAGTTTAGGGGCCTATAGATTTCACCAGACTTGATGAATGCACTGGTTAGTTTTACTCACCTTTTTCCTCTCTTTTTTCTTTGTCTACAGAAAGGAGGAGAGACATGAGAGTCATGAGTATGGAGATAATAATTAAACCTATGAGTTAATGTAATCAAGAGAGACTATAGAGATAAAAGAAAGATGTCTAGTATATCTAGTTCACCTTGCTTGTCTTTATTTGTTCTTGATCCTATACTTAGGCACAGACATCTGAGGCCACTGGTTTTATTGCTTATTCCCTTCTCAGATTGTGTGTGTGTGTGTGTGTGTGTGTGTGTGTGTGTGTGAATTTCTAGGCTTTTCTAATTCTATTATTATTCCTACATTAAAGCTACTTTCTGTGACAGGTTCTTAATCCATTTGGTGTCATAGACCCCTCTGGCAGTCTTGTGAAATCTATAGGCCCCTAAAATGTTTTTAAATGCGTAAAAATTTTAAAAATATGATTACAAAGGGAACCAATTATATTGAAATAAAGTAATTTATATCTCTCTATATGTATGCATATTTTTTTGGAGGGGGGAAGGCAAGGCAATTAGAGTTAAGTGATTTGCCCAAGGTCACACAGCCAGTATGTCAAGTGTCTGCGGCTGCATTTGAACTTAGGTCCTTCCAACTCCAGGTCTGATGCTCTACTCACTGCGCCACCTAGCTGCCCCCTATATGTATACATATATGCATATATAGATATAGATATAAAAGTTCATTGACTCCCAGATTAAGAAGTCTTGCTCTAAATGACATACATACTAAATAGGATATATCACCCTACAGGAGAGTAGGGGGGGAAGGGGATGAGAGGGGGAATGATGGAAGGGAGGAAGGTAGTTGGAAGCAACTACTTTTGAAAAGGGACAGGATCAAAGTAGGGAATAGACCAAGTGGGAAGTGGAATAGGAGGGAGGGAAATATAGTCAGTCTTTTACAATATATCTACTATGGTAATGTTTTGCATAGCTACACATGTACATAATACATAATATACATAATACATACAATAATACATAAGTACATGTACTTATCTTCCCAGTAAGGGTGGGTAACAAGGGAGGAAGGGAATGAATCTGGAATTCAAAGTTTTAAAATCAAATGTTTAAAAATATATAAATACTATTATTAATACTATCTTACATATATTTGGGAAATAAGATATACAGGCATTGGGGCACAGAGATTCACCTTGTCCTACTGAAAAAGTTGAAGGGGGTATGGGAGAAGATATGGGAGAGAGCAGATGGGATGAGGAGATATCCTGTGTGACTGCTATTCTGGGGTGGGGAGTAGAGAAAAAATAGGGAAAAAATTGTAACTCAAAGTCTGGCAGAAATGAATGATGTAAACCAGAAGTTAATAAAGCATTTGGAGAAAAAAAAAGAAGTTTTGCTCTATGGTATCTATCTTGGTAGATTGTATATGTTTATGTGTATTATATGTGTGTATACATACACATACATACATGCACTCTGCTCCCTTACCCTTACCTTTTCAATTTAGAGAGTTTTGATTAGGTTTTTGAGATTCTAGGCAGATTCATTTTTAGCAGCCTTTTTTCAGTGTCCTCTATCCTTGGCTAAAGGCCCATGGTTCCTTTATTTTAAGCCAATGTCCTGAGATGATTGGTTGGGATCGAATTTGAGAAATTATTCTGTACTTTCAACGACCTCAAACTGCTCTATATCATCACAGGCCATCTCTTTAATTTTCCCAGTTGTGTTATAAGACTGTACATCATAAAATACCATGATTTCTGAAGAATCAAAATGATAAGTACTTCAGAAAACAATGTAAAGAGACATGGTGGATGTGAATAAGCTGTAGTATATTACCATAGACGACTTATGGGGAGAAATGGTGTAAAAAGATATATTATCCTAGTTAGTATGACAGCCTGTCACACACAGAAAATGAGAGAAAGTAGAGGGGCATCCATCCCAAGTGGTATATATCACAGTTATTAAAAGAACCAGAGAAAGCTGGGGACATTACAGGATTTTTCACGATGGATTTCTGTAAAGCCGTGGAGGAGTATCACCCTGGATGAGAAAATTTGGAGCAGTGGTCATTTGCATTGATGGAGGGATACATATTATCAAAATCTTTTAGCCTTCCAAGCGTCCAGGTGTCTTCCTCGCCAACAGACACTAAGATGAAATGGGAAGGAAGTCAAGCCTTTGTCCAGTGAGCTGAGGCTGCAACTTAGAGCTGGAGGAGACAGGACTGAGGGCTCATCAGCCAACCACATCCCCTTCCTCCTCCCCTTTTCCACTTCCCTCATCGACAAACATTCCCTTCCCCTCTCTCCTCACCTCAGTGGGCTGGCAGAGGAGGTCCACGCGCACTGTTTTCTCCCCAACCGCTCTTGGTGACTCCGAGCCCCGCGTGTTGGCTCAAGTAGATGTCCAGGAGCGAAAACCACCGCCCAGGGCCGCTTCTTTCTCCTGGCGGGTCTCCTAGGCTCTGGACAACGCCTTAGACGGGACCGTATAGGAGAGGGCGATTGAGCTAAAAGAGAATGGCGGGCTATGGACCAATATATTCTCCCACCTGCAGGCTTCCCTCCTCCCCTCCCCTCCACATAACAGAGAATTTGGGGGGGAGGGGAGGAGATGACTTTTAATTTTTAAAAATTACATGTTAGACGTTTTCCCCGCATTTTTCTTAAGGGAAAAAAGAGTGTTTTAGGGTTTTTCTGTTTGTTTTGTTCTAAATATATATACAGAGAGAGGGAGAGAGAGAGAAAGCTCTTTAGAAGGAGGATTAGCTATCCCACTACCCCTGCAGTTTCTGGAGCTGAGAAGAAAATCGCTAACTTTTCTTTCCCATTCTTCTTGTCCCTCAGAGGTAAGGCTCTCTGGGGGCCTCCCTAAGGATCCATGTGAAGGAGAAGGAAAGTGGTTGGGATAGATCATAGAAGGGGATGGAATAAGTAAAAAGGGTCCTGGGGTGAAGTGTTTCAGAATGAGAGGCCAGAGAGGAGTTTAGGTGGTCATCAAAGCAAAAGGGAACCAGCTGGATGGGAGGAGAGGCACACCTAGGAACCATGGACAAGTGAAAAAGCATCAGCTAGAGTGGGTTGAAGGGGAGCTCTTTGAAGGGTCCTGTTTTGATGGTGAGTGATTTGGGAAAGCCTTGTCACTGGAGTTCTATTGCTAACAGATAATGACCAGGGTGTGGACACAGGCAGTAGCTATTGAGAGGGAGGTAGATAAGTTACTGGGCATTCCAGAGACATGTCCTACCACTCATTCACTGCCCTTTCTGCTCCCTCCACCCAGGCAGGTATGTCCCTGCTTTTTGGAGTAGGTTGCCTTTTCTTCCCATTGTTCTTTACCATCCTTTGCTGGAGCCTGCAGAAGCATTCCAGTCTGCAAATGGAGAAAAAGGAGGCTGTCTTGGTGGCATCCAAGTAAGATGGTTAGGGTGAGGGCAGAGTTGAAGGGTTCAATGGGAATCAGATACCTAAGGAAGAATTTCATCTTGAGTATCTTCCTGGATTTTCTATCTGGTCCCTACCTTTTGTGAAGTATGGAAAGTGAGGTGGGGGGGGGGAACCCCACAACTATAAATTTGTCTTTGACCGCAGAAATCCTGCCAAGATCTATTCAGGATAAAGGTATTTAACCCTCCAGGCATCAATTTCCTTCTTTGTATAATAACAGTGCTGGACTAAATCTCAGATTTTTCCTGCTCTAAATCTGTGTATGACCCTTTAATCCTATGAAGTCCCTACTAGGAAAAAAGGAGTTTCCTCCTAAACTGAATCTTAATTCTATAAAATATCTGAAACCTCAGTTCTAATCCTAATAACTCTTGTGAGCCCCACCAAAATAAGCAATACAAAAACTCACCCCTTCTAACTTCTGCTCTTTCTAGGGGCATGGGTATATGTCTCTCTTCCAGAGTTTAGTAGTTTAGGATTTGGGGACAGCCATATCCTATGTTCATATTCAGATAGAAAGAACAATTGTATTCTTCTGAGAGGGTCTGAGGACATTTAAAATTCAGAGTCGAACAATCTATTCTTGTTTTAGGCCTCAGACTATCCAGAGCGCTGTCCCAGCAGCTGACCACTGGGGGGCAGCACAACATCTTGAATTCCAGAGTCTTTGCCTCATTGAGGCAGGGGAGTTGAGGGGCAGAGAATAGTGAAGCAAAATAACCGGGACTTTGGAGGGTCTTGGTGTAGGGAATGATTGGCAGAAGAGCATCAAGGTGCTATCCTGAAGCTGGGGGTAGAATTGTGCTATGAACTGGAGTAAAGGGGGGTGTAAGGAACCACAGAGGAAACCAGAGACCTGAGAACAGGGTGGGACAGGGTTAGAGATGAGGGGCAAAGGAGAAGACAGGAGTTATAGTGGGAATAGCACTGAACTGGGAGTCAGGAGACCTACATTCTGACTTGGTCTCTAGCAGTGAATTCATGAGCAAGTCACTTAACCTCTGAATCTCAATTCCATCAACTGAAAAATGGGGGGAAAATACTACTTTCATTATTTATTTTACAGAGCCCTTTATTATTATTTCTACCACTACTATCAACTAGGTTTTAAGGGATAGAAATGAAGCCTTGGCATTAGAATGATAGAGGGGAGGGAGACTCAGGAGTATGGTTTGGGAATTTCAGAGAAGCAGGGTTTTTTATCTGTTCCCTGATCAATATCCCACCCGGATTCTCTCTCTCTCATCTCAATTTCCTTAACCTTATTCTCCAAGGACAAATCCTCCAGAGAAGAGGAGAGTGCCACCTCCTGAGATAATAAGCCAATTCCCCCTTCTTCCACCAAAGGGAATTCCAGTCTGCAGTGTTCATACTCCTAGCCCTGGTCCCTCTAGAGTAAAGTCAGCTAGGGATATTATTTAAGGTAGGGAAGGAGGCAATTTCAGGCATCTTCTGAGTGTTGATAGAGAAATGGGGTCAGGCCTAGAGGTGGAGGGGCCAGAGGCTACCTCCTAGGTAATTTCAAGATCATAGGACTACCTTTTTCCAGGAGAGCAGTCCTCCCTTTCTTCCTATGACTCGATCAAGTCTGTGTCCCCACAAGCCCCCTCTGCCGCAGCCACTGTCTCTTTAAGGGCCTCCCCCCCATCCCCCTTTCTCTGCTCCCCCCCATCTCTGTCGCAGCCGCTGAGGCTCATAGCTGCATGGGGAGACGCTGCTGCAGGTCCGGTTTCTTGGTGTCTGGTCGGTGCTATCGTTTCCCCACCCCTCCCCCGCCCACCCAAGCTGGTGACTCCCCATCCTTCCCCCCCTCCCTGATCCCCACCAAAGGGGCAGGGGGTTGGGCGGCCTGGTCTATATAATGCCATGTGCCATCTCCGTGTCTGTCAGAGAGACAGCGATGACTGTGGCAGTGTGAGGAGGAGGAGGAGGCGGGAGAGCAGCACTGACTGCTGACCCGTTGCCCATCTGCCCCTCCCCAGCTTCCCCTCCACTCCCCGGCTTTCCCTCCTCCCCCTTAGGGTTGGAACAACAAACCCCCACCCCCTTTCTCAGGCCCTCCCTATCTCTTTGCGTAACCCCCTACCTGCCCTGTCCCTTTCCCATCTGCGTCCTCACCCTTTCTCTGTCCCCTATCTCTATCCTTCCCTCTCTCCTCTCATAGTATCCCCTCCCCTCTCCATCTCTACCTCTTTGCATCCCTCTATTTTTCTTCTCCTCCCTCTCTTTCTCTCTCCTATTCTCCTCTCCCCATATCTCTCCCTATCCATTTCTCCCTTCCTTTCTTTTCTCCCATTTTCATTTCATTCTTTTTCTCTTGTTCCTCCTGTTTCTATTTCCTTTCTCCCCATCCCATCCTCTTTGTGTCCTTCCTGCTTCTATTTTCTTTTCTTCATTCTTCTCCCCCTTCATCTCTACTTCTGTCCCTAACCAAACCCCCTTTCTCTCTATCTCCTTCTTCATCGACAACTCCTCACAGGCCTCACCTTCCCCAGTCCTTATTGCTTTACTCATTCTTCCCCTGCCCAAATCCCAGAGCCATGATGCTGTCCCCGATGGTGGCTGGGGGGGTTGTGTTCCCGGGACTCTTCCTCCTTTCCAAGAACACGCTCCAGAGGCTGCCCCAGCTGCGCTGGGAGGAGGCCGACGCGGTCATTGTCTCAGCCAGGTAAACGGCTTCTCTTCCTTTCCTCTCCCTCCAGTCCTTTCTCCACATCTCTTAGGTCTTATGGGGATGGGAAGGTGGTGATGGAATGGGGAAGCTACACAGTTATAAAGAAGCATCTCAGGTCATCCATACCTCTTCTCTGGACCCTCTGGACCCTTCAGAGAATTAGGCACCACCTGCAGCGATTTCTTTCTATCTCCCTTCTCCTTTTCCTTCTCTACTGCTTCCTCTATTGCTCCAGAAGACCTCATCCAACCCTAATCATCTGGTCTCCTAGCATCCTATCCCCCTTCCTCTCCCTCATTTTCCCCTCCTACCACTAGGAATGGGGCCAGCATGTGACGAAACATTTTGAAGAGACTAGGGGAACAAAGTGGAGAGCTGGGGGTAATGGTGAAGGTGGGACGGGGGGGGGGGGACAGAGAAGTAGAAGATAGAACTTTAGTGACACCTAAAATGGGGAGGAAAAAGTTAAGGGAAGGGGAGGAAGAATGGGAAATAAAAGAATGAGAAGGTGGGCAGAAGGAGTGAGGAACAGAGCTTTGGAGGAAGTGTGGTGCCTAGATTGCAAAACTGTAAGCACAAGTCAATATGGAAAGCCCCAAAGTGTCCCATTCTCCCCCTAGTTGCTGTCTCCCTAGGGGAGGCCTTATCAACAGCACATTCTCAGAATTGTCTCACTTCAACATGATGTGCCTGATTTCCTCTCTAAGATGAAGGGGAATCTGTTCCAACTTTCTTCACACCAAAATAGTCAAAGAAAAGGGTAAATGAGGAATGGTATCAGACAGGTTCAGAAGTGAAGGTGTTGAGTGGAGAGACTGGGGAAGTCAGAGATGGCTAGGTTAGGGTACATGGGATCAGGTGTTAAGGAAAACCTGGGGGACAATGTCCAAAAGATGCTCTGGGAAGGATGGAACCCAAAATAGAGTTCTCTAAGTTCAATATAAAGGAGGAATGGTAACATCCTACTCTTTTCTTCCACCCCAAACCTCTTCCCCTTCTTTTCCCTAGGCTAGTATCCTCAGTCCAGGCTATCATGGCCTCCACAGCTGGCTACATTGTCTCCACCTCCTGCAAACATATCATTGATGACCAGTAAGTGCAATGAGCTGAACTTTCCCCCATGAGTAGAGTGGGTGGGATTTTCCCAAATCCACATAAAACAGTCCCTTCTTCCTCCAGTCCTCAATCTGGGCCTGAGCAAGTTAACTGCAACTGCTGCAACTCAACACCCTGGGATAAATTTAGCTTGTCCTGTTCTTAAAGGTCAGGTCCAGGAGAAGAAGAGGAATTGGGGAACCAAGAGCTCATTCAAAGTAATCCGTGGTTCTCAGATTGCTCCCCAGATTCCATTAGCCCACCAGGACCTGAGTGGCCCTCTGGTTTCAGCTCTTCTCCCTCCCCAGACCACATTCCCCAGCCTAGGAACTAGGCAGTCAGCTTCCTACCCGGGCTCAGATCTGGATCCCATCTCACAATTTAGGGGTCCAGCCCCAGCCAGACCCTTGTGTAAGGGAAAAAGTACAGATGACAATATGCTAGACCTCAAGGGTCAAGGTGGCTGTGTGGAGAGAGTGGAGAGAGGCCGCAGTTTGGCACTGGCAGCTGCTGCAATGCAGGGTGTCTGCCAAAAGCCCTGGGCAAGGGAAGGGGGTGGGGCAGGAAGAGGGCGGGAGGAGGGCTTGAAAAGAGAGTAGAGTATAGCACTGTCCAGGGTGCTGATGAGCTGGTTCGAAGTGACCTGGACTCTGATGCTTAACAGAGCTGTGCTAAGATTCAAGTCAGTTCCTCAGGATCTTGGGTTCTGTGTCTCACTTTCCCTAAAGGCCACTACAGCCCAGAAAGCACATTTTCTGGCCGATTAATGATCTATTTGACTCCTAACTTGTCCCCCAACTACATTTCTCAGAGTTCTTTTATTCATGACTTGTCTTTGCTCCATCTCTGTCCCCATCTCCTCTTTCTATCCTGTCCCCTTTGACAACTCTTTTGGCATCCTGCTTCTAGGATGATCTAGTTTTACCATACAATTTCCTCTAATACTCTTTATAGATCACTTACAGTTCCGTCATTCCCTCTGTTTTATTCCTTCTTCTTCTTCCACACCCCCCCCCTTAATCCTCAGGTGAATGGGAGGGATCAAGACTAATCCAGGGGTAACAGCTGTTCTTGCTTCTAGGTACCTAATTACTGAAGGCTTTAGGAACATGGGATTAACCAGCTGTAGTCTGGTAACTTTCCTAGCACTTTGTGGCCCTCATCCTAAGATCCCACATTCTTCTAAACTTTGGTATTTTAGCAGTATCTCACACTCTCATCCTCTTCCTCTTCTTCTCCTAGACCAGTTTTATGGCTTTCCACCCACTATTGCACCCTTATCCTTCTGTCTTCACCTTTTTGTTTCCCACCTTTTGTTTCCATTCTTGGGCTTTCTTTCGATTTTTTTCCCCTTCAGATGGTCCCTCCCTTCCTCTCTCACACTTCAAGGCCTTTGGCTCTCCAAGTTTTAACTCTTAGTTTACAGATTGGCTTCTTCCTCTCCCCTCCCATCCCAAACTTGTTCCTTCAAAACCAGCACTCTGGTTTTCCTCATAGGACCAGCCCTCTGTCCTCAGGCTTTCTTCCATGGACCAGCTCTCTCTGGTCTTTGTTGCTGTTTCTCTCCATAATCACCCCACATTCAGTTCTTTTCTGCAATCTCCCTCATGTTGCCTTGGACCTGATCTCATGCAAATACTACCAGAATGTGACTTGATCTCTCAGCCGTTAGCTGTGTCTTACCCTGGACTCCATTCTCTCTGTCCCATCCTTGATGACACTTGCTACGGGGTTGCAGTTCTATTAAGGTACTTAAGGCATTGATTCAAAGATAGTAGTTAAAACATTATAAATTCTTTTCCCAATGATTTGCATTGTTGATCATTGTCAGGATATATAGAATTCTTCTTACTGTGCTCTTGGCATTCACTCCTCAGGGGATTGGATTTCAACCTCTTGAAATTGTTACTGTTTTTACTGACACACTCAGCAGCATCAATTCTACTACTGACTCCTTCTATGATCTGTCATGAAAATCATAGAAATGTCAGACAATACTAGAAGGAACCTTTGTGATCCTCTAGTCTGACTCCTTCCCTGCAAAAGAATTGGGTAACTGAGGCCTTAAGAGAAGTCACCTGCCTGATGTCACACAGCTAGCCTATTACAGAGCTTAGGTCTTCTGATACTTACATGCCAGACCTGTGGGACACCATGCTACCTTCTTCTCTGACAGTTTTGGTTATCCCCTTCCCTATTCTCTTACGTTGCTCAAATCATCCCTTGGTCTATCTGAATATACCTTTTTGTTTTTTACCTTAACTTCACCTACTTGGTCCACTCATCCTGGATATCTTTCTGACTCTCATTTTAGCATTCTGTCTCCATCTCTTGGTCCTCAGTGGGCCTCTTCTCTTGATCTTTCTTACCTTCTTACTCTGTTTCGATGTTTGATCCCATAACTCATTCTCTCTCTTTCTCTGCCCTGCAGACACTGGTTATCCTCAGCTTACACTCAGTTCGCTGTGCCCTACTTCATCTACGACATCTACGCCATGTTCTTGTGTCATTGGCACAAGCACCAGGTCAAAGGTCATGGAAAGGATGAGGGAGGGGCTGGCCCCCCAGGAGGCACCTGGGCTGTGGCCCGAGGTTACCTGCACAAGGAATTCCTCATGGTGCTGCACCATGCAGTCATGGTGCTGGTCTGCTTTCCACTCTCAGTGGTGAGTTCCAGGGGAGTTGGAGAAAGTTGAAGGGAGGGTCTGACCCCAGTGGATTTAGCTTGGCATACTGAAAGTCACAGGAATGTGGGAGTGGGGGGGGGAATGTCTGAGCTGAGGTTGGCAACTGCACAATGGGACCAGAAAGTTATTATTCATCCATTCATTCATCCAACGAGCATTTCTTAAGAAACTGGTAGGAGTTTCCTTACCAGAAACTCCCTGCATTGATGAAATTACAGCTTAAGACCTCATGTTCCCAATGTGCCAGGCATTGTGCTAGATGCCAGGGATTCAGAGACAGAAACAAAAGTCCTTGACCTTAAGGAGCTGGTGTTCTTATATTATTGTAGCCAACCAGCATTTCTTTTGCACCCTGAGGTGGCTGCAGCCACAAAGGGTGAGGCTGGGGGAGATAAGAGGACTTCTGCTCTGGGGCTACAAAGAGACAACCAGGGAAGGAGCAGCAAGATGGGGCCACTGTGGCTACATTCCCTTGCCATGTTTCTCTCCTCCAAGGTGTGGCGCCAAGGCAAGGGCGACTTCTTCCTGGGCTGCATGTTGATGGCTGAAGTCAGCACACCCTTTGTCTGCCTGGGCAAGATCCTCATCCAGGTAAGGAAATGGTAGAAAGCAGAAGAGAGGGAGGAAGGTGAGGTTAGTTAGGAAGAGGAAGTCTCCAAGGTGCTGGCATTACTTAGGGCTGGGCAGCCACATGGGCTGATGAGAGGCCCTCATAGAGGCAGAGAGAGCTGTGCTCAACTAGAGCCCCTGGGACCCTCATTCCTAGTTCCCTTATGCCTCCCTTAACTCTGTCATCCAACAGAGTGGATGGAGAGCAGTGGGAAAGGTGTGGAGGCCAGCCCAGGGTGGCCCTCGCTGTCCCCTGCACTGAGGCCTCCTCCTTTACCTCTATCCCCATTCTCATCCACTCATCCTCTTCTCTCTTTTCTCCACCTACAGTACAAGCAGCAGCACACCCTGCTGCACAAAGTGAATGGTACCCTGATGCTGCTGAGTTTCCTGTGCTGTCGAGTGCTGCTTTTTCCCTACCTGTATTGGGCCTATGGGCAGCACGCAGGCCTGCCCCTGCTCTCCGTGCCCCTCAATATCCCAGTCCATGTCAACCTGGGGGCCGCCCTGCTACTTGCTCCGCAGCTCTACTGGTTCTTCCTCATCTGTCGGGGGGCATGTCGCCTCTTCCGGCCTCGGGGACCTGCCCCACCAGCCCCCCGTCAGCCTCCAGGACTGCACGATGGGCCCCGGGACTGAGGGGAGGGGGTGGGTGGGGTCACCCATTCCCTCTAGGAATTGGGCTCTGGGACTGATGGGAAGGGATGGGGACCAGGAACCTGTCCAGTGGTCCTAGGCCTAGAGGATAGGGATGGAGAAGCTGGGGGAAAGCTTCTCCCTGTAAGATGTAAGGGACCAGGCTTGTAGGAAACAGCTACCTCTCTTGTCCCCAGGGTGCCTGGGACTGAGGGACAGAGGGTTTGGAATGGCCAATGTTCTCCTTTGTGTAGGGACTGGGACTGTGGAAATTAGGAGGCACCCTCCTGCTTATATAACCCCAAGGATACCCTTTTTTGAACTGTAATCTGCAGGGGGCCTAGAGGAGGGAAATTAATGAGGAGGGTGCCCTATTCCACAGCAATTAAGGGTAGGATGGATTGGGGGGGAGACTAACAGGGATTATAGAGGGTCAAGAAGTAAATAAAGTAGGGAAGGGCCCTCTCCTTTTTGCCAAGGACACGCCTATTTCCCTTCCCCATATGCTGTAGTCTAGGGGAAGGCAGCTCCTAACCTCATGCATCCCTCTGGGTAGGAGAGGTACCCCTAACCTCTTTGTGTCTCACCAGGGGATAGGTTGGCTACCCCTTAGAGCTAGCTAGCTCCTCTTCTCCACAGGCAGCCCAGCATCTTTCCAGACCCTTAGGGATTTTATTTATTTCCCCAGGTTTGTATTAGTTTCTTATGGGGAGGCAGACGTCTACATGCCACACACCATCACCTGGCCCAGCCTCTCCAGTGCTTCATGCCCCCCACTTGGGGGGAGCTGGGGGAGGGGCTCTTGCACTCGTTCCTTCAGGCTGTATAATTTGGCCTTCTTGTCCTCTCTCACCTGTCCCTGGTGCTACAGACCTCTTGAGGCTTCCTCCAGATCCAGGAGCAGGGGGATCCTTGGGAGGCGCTATATAAAGACTGCTAATAAAGATGAGATCAGCGCAAATGCCACTAGGGCCTCATCTCAGTTATTTGGGGGAGGGCGGGGAGGAATGGGACACTTGAGTTATTAAAGAGAGCAGGAGCTGGAGAGCTGGGGCATTGGAGTTATGGGAAGAAAGAGAACTTGCTCTTAGTAGAATAGCTGTAGTAGGAAATGAGTATTTATTTAGTAGTTTGTATAGAGGATGAGTTTAGGTTGTTAAGGAGCTGTGAGCAGAGATGGATTGTCTATCCCCTTAGGACCCCTTTTGGCAACTCCTGCAGAGCACAAGAATGAATTGTAAGTTAAGAATGCCCATCGCTCCCTTCCCCAGCCATATGTGATAGGAATCCCTTAGAGTAGGCAGCAGAATGAGGTTCCTGGTATTGTGGGGGAGAGCTGAGAATCCTGGGTGGGTAGCAGGGCCTTACATGTGGGTGCAGAACTGGTAGAGGATGGAGAGAAGGAGGAGGATGAATGAGCCAAATAATATATGGTGCAAGAACCTGGATTTGAAGCCTATTTGGGAGAGAGGAGGAAGATTTAGATATTTTTAAAACCATACTTTGGAGTCAAAAAGACCCAGGTTCAAATCCTTCCTGAGCCAGGCAAATCACTCTCTGAGCCTCAGTTTCCTGATATAAAATGCAAACCTTAAAATGTCCACAAATGTCAGATTTAGGGGCCATGTTACATTTTTCCATTTCCCTACTGGCACGTTCAGGAAAAGTGGGGACAGGGATGGAGATATTGAGGAATAATATCAGCTCATGTTTATATAGCCCTTTATCTAATTTCTATAGCAACCAATTGGGGCTGGTAGTAACATCAATGGGAATAACATGGTGATAAGGAAACAGCTTCAGAGATATGACTTGCTTACACTGTAGCTATTTCTCCCACTATATGATAGTCTATGGGAGAATAACATCTTGTCCAGAAGCCTGAACTTCTGAGGTTCAGAAGATAAAGGCTTCTCCAATACTCCCACCTGAATCCGAAGTGAAGTAAATAGGTTTCTCTCCGATGAAGTTGGAGATAGCCTGGATTTTGTCCCTGGCTGAATCTGGATAATCAAAGAAGTTGGGATTATCTTCAAGAAACAGAGACCCTTGTGGAGCCACCTCCATGGAATCCTGAGGATGAATGGCTAGAATCCAAGGGAAAAAAAATCAGCTCAAAGTGCACCCCACCTTGGAAGTTGACTTTGCTCAGCAAACATTACTGCGGTAAACACTAAGGGAACTGACCGAGTCAATGAGCACTCAGATTGGCCAGTTGTTCCAGGATGGGGCATACCTAACAAATTTAGGCTGTTTCTGATAAGAGGGCCTCGTATTGGGACTATAAGTTCTTGGGTACAAACAAGGGTCCATTGGTTGCTCCACGGGTCATTTCAGAGGTCCTATGGATCAATTAGACCACCTTCAGACTGGTGAGTCTCTACTTAAGGCACCCCCACATTTTTGGGACGCCTCATCTGGAATGAAGGAGCAGGGTCTCCACTGGAATTGGAGGTCACCCTACCCCCACAGAAGCTCATATTATTGTCCAAACACTTAAGAAGACTCATTAATACTCTTGGGCTTAATCCCTTGGATTCCTCAAGAGCACCTTTACCCATTGTCTGAAGCCAGCTCCCAATTTCACAGGTTCCCTACCTGCTCTCGAAGCCCATACCCCTGTTAGACACAGCCACAGCCACAACTTCATTTTCCCTCCTCTTCAGTATTATTACCACAGGAGATATTTCATGATGTCATAGATTCTAGAATATTCCATTTATGATTTTCTAGGTGTGTGGGTGGGTCAGTTCTAAATTTCCCTCAGAGAGGGTTTCATTTTCTCTCTCCCCCTTCTCTTCCCTCCCTTCAGTTAAGACAGGTTTTGTTTCCACTAAACCCACCGAAACTTTAATCTTCAGAGCTTGGTAACTACCAAAAAAAAAAATAGAAGAGTTTTGTCATATTTCCCCTTCTGTTTTTCTCTCTTCACTTTATGGATACCAAAAACATTCTACCCAACAAAGAGCTCTTGACATGGGAGCTAAGGGGAAGGGGACATTTCAACTTCTTATTTAGAAACCAAGAGAAATATTTTCGTACTGGATGTTGTTGGTCTCCCAGAACCTTTCACTGAAACCATCCATGCCCAGTCTGTTCCCACAATGGATAGTGTTGAAAATTAAGACTACTAGATTCTGTGAAGAAAGTATCCAGTGGAAATGGTGAAGAAATTGGGGGAGAAACAAGCACTTCCACCACCATTGTCATGAGACACTATGGTATGGGATGGGATAGCGCAAGTACAGTCAGAAGAATTAAGTGTTAATCCTGGCTTCTGCCTATGTGGCTTTGGATAAATCCCTTCTCTTCCCTGAGCCTATTTCCTTAACTATAAAATGAGGGGGGTGGGACTCTTATGGTTGGATCTCTGTGCTCCAAACCCCATGATTGTATTTCTCTTTTGTATGCATATTACTAATACTTAGCTATATGCCAAATTTATGCAGGAATCAGGCAGTTTCTGTGAGTCTCAATTTATTCACCTGTAAAAATAATTCAGATATTACCCTAGATACTCTTTATAGGCTTCCCTTCTTCCCCTCTCCCCACCCCCCATGGTTTACATTGTGAATCTAGCCTTCCTTAACTCAAGGTAATCCATCTCATCATGGGGAGAGAGGGCCCCCTATACCATCCAAGGAGGCCAACATCCCCCAGCCAAGCTTGTGTTCTCTCATTAGGTGGCTGCTCCATCCCCTACCTTTAGTGACCTCTCCAAAGATCCTCGTGAAGATGAGGCAAGGAGGTTCCATTGTCAAGGTCCACTTAGGCCTGTAATCTGAGTTTTGCCCCAGAGTAGGAATTGTGGAGGTGTTGTATATGTGTATGTGGGTTTCTCTTTCTCCTCTGCCCCACAGCAGCAACTGTTTGTTGCTTCTGCCTAATCCTGGGGGCAATTCTTCCCCCATGACAGTTTAAAAACTTTATAGTACAGCAGTACTTCCTTCCCCTTAGGTCAGGCTTCCCCAATCCCATCAGATGCAGAAGCTCTTAGCTACAGTTCTGCTCTCCCTCTAAATGTTCATTTTCCTTCTCTCCTTTCCTGTCCTCTCTGCTCCTCTCACCGGCTTCACTGCATAAATGTTGCTATAAAGGGGAAGGTTCCAGGGCATCTGACAGAGAATAGGTGATTTGCCCAAGGTCATACAGCTAGGAAGTGTCTGCAGCAGTATTTGAATTTACGTCTTCCTGACTCCAAGACCAGTATTCTGTCCACTTCACCATCCAGCTGCCCATTTAGCCATCTTCAAAGCATTTACCCAATTAAAACCCCTTTTCCTTACCCCCAACTCCTGATATGCAGGTACCTCTCCTTTCTTTCCAAGTCCCTCAAATATAAAGGTTTGCATTTGCCCCCTCTCTTGACTTAGAAAATCTAGCTCTTTTTTGGCTGGCAGATGACCTTGTCTGTCACATACATTCTTCACCACCAGGAATTAATTCATTCTCATCCAGCCTGAAAGTACCCCCAGGAGGTAGCAAGATTCAGTTAAAATGCACCGAACTTGGAGTCACAGGGCCAAAGTTATAATTCTGGCCCTATGACTCAATAGTTGTATGGGCTTGGGAAAGACATTCTGATGCCCTGGGCCTCAGTTTCCTCATCCAAGTTCCCTTCCAGCTTCAGAGCTTAGTGCTAAGCACTAAGGGGAACAGTTACTGTGTAAAGGCTCCTTTCTCACCATCACCAACTGCTGACTAACTGTCATTGGCAACTATTTCCAAAAGCTCTGGGATTATCAACATCCACTATACCAGTGGTCCTGTTTCCAGGCCAGCACCCTCAATCATCAGTCAGAGAAGCAACTCCTTTGGAGTCACCAATAGAGGGGGCAAGCCAGCCTAGCTGAATCAGTAAACCACCCTGAGGGAGAGATGAGAGGCAGTACATGGCAAGGAAATCAAACTGCTAGTACCATTTTAACTGTCACTCCTCTTATACCTGATGAAAACAACCAAGGACATGGAAACCTACAGCCTTGACCATTGACCCTGCTTCCAGCAGGGCCCTACAGGAATCGGTAAGGAGAGCAATCACTATGGAGGAGGGTCCCATCTTCCTCCACATCAGCATCAGTATTGGACTACTTGCTACTGATGGGCATGAAAGCTCAACAGCTCCCTAAGTGGCCTTACACCTCAGACCACCAGGCCTTGCTGCCATCATTCTGGGAAAAACCCCTGCAGAAGATGGAATCTGGCAACTTCCTCTGTGGATGCTAGAGTCCTGACTCCTAAATAGCCACCACTAGAATTGACACTGACTTCTATGCTGACTCCCATAAATCTTTAACACTAACCCCCAATACTCACCTGCCATGTAATCCCAATACTGACTTCCCCACAGTAAATCCAAACTTTGAACCCTCAACTGATCTCTGACACTGACTTCCCACTGACCCCCTGTACTAACACTAGCACTGCTTTTTCCATACATTGATCACTTACACTTTTGTCCTCCTCCCCTTGTTAGAGGCATAGCCAAAGCACTATCATTCCCTATTTCTGTCAAGGGCACCACCATCCCTTCTGTCACCTAGTTTGGGAAACTCAGTGTCATCCTCAACCTTCACCCCAAGCATCTAATCAGTTGCCAAATCATGTCATTCTACACTACAGCATCTCTTGTTGTCTTTTCTCCACTCATGGGCCGATACCTTAGCCAAACCCTTAGCACCTCTCACCTAGACGATTTCAACAGTTTTAATTGGTCCACCTGCATCAAGTCTCTTCCTCCTCCAGTCCATCCTACACATAGCTACCAAAGCAATTTTTTTAAAGCATAGGTCCAACCTTGTCACCTTGCTAATCAATAAACTCCACTGGTTCTATTTCTCTTCAAAACAAACCCCTATGTTATGAATGAATGAAGCATTTATTAAACAATTACTTCATGCAAAGCACTGTGCTGAGTGCTGGTGACACAAATAGAGAGCTCATTTAAAGCTTTTTAAAACCTGGATCCATCTTACCTTTCCAGTCTTATTACACATTAATTTCCTCTACCAAAGAGGTACAGACAAGATGGCAGAGTAAAGGCAGGGACTTGCCTGAGCTCTCCCCTAAACTCCTCCAAGTAACTTGTAAATAATGACTCTAAACAAATTCTTGAGCAATAGAGCTCACAAAAAGACAAAGTGAAACAATTTTCCAATCCAAGAACAACTTGGAAGGTCAGCAGGAAAGGTCAATGTACAAGAGTGAGAGGGGAGCACAGTCTAGTGCAGGCCTTACTAGCACATTCCAAGCCCCAGAAAACCAGGAATAATCCTTGGGAGTCACTGAATTAGCTTCCAGAGCTCTCAGCCCACAGATAGTAAGGGGGTCGAACAACTGGTCAGGAGATTATAAGGGTCTCCTTGCTAGCACTGAGGCAGGACTCTGTTGTTTTGCCCATACTTGGATCTAGGTTGGAGTTCTGAGTGTAACTCCCAGGTCGAGAAGCACTAGCATACCAGATCTTGAAGTCATAGTAGAGCAGGGACCTTCCTCACAGTTCCATGGAAGAAAAGAATGCTTGTGGTCACTCACAGAGCAGAGCATGGGCAAGGACAGTAGTGTTTACTTAGGTTTACTTATCTCCTTAGAACACACCACCTAGAAAGAGCTGAAAACTGACAAGCGCCTAGAAGTATCTCTGAAAACAACTGCACAAAACTCCTGAAACTTGGGACAGTGTGCCCTCCACCCTGGAAGCAGAGCCCTACTTTAACAAAAAGGCAAAAGTCTGGGAAGGGTTAAAATAGACTGGGAAAATGAGCAAACAACAGAAATTCTGACTTTAGAAAGTTGCTGTGGTGACAAGGAAAATCAAAACACACACTCAGAAAAAGACAACAAAGTCAAAGCTCCTACATCCAAAACCTCCAAGAAAAACATGAATTGGTCTCAGATCATGGAAGACCTCAAAAAGGATTTTGAAAATCAAGTAAGAAAGGTAGGAAGAAAAACTAAGAGAAATAAGAGTGATGTAAGAAAATCATGAAAAACGAGTCAATAGCTTGGTAAAGGAGACACAAAAAATACTGAAGCAAATAAGACCTTAAAAACCAAACTAGGTCAAATGGTAAAAGAGGTCCAAAAAGCCAATAATTGTTTAAAAAAAAAGAATTGGCCAAATGGAAAAAGAGGCACAAAATTTCACTGAAGGAAAAAGACTCCTCAAAAAGCGGAATTGGCCAAATGGAAAAGTTGGCACAAAAACTCACAGAAGAAAATAATTCCTTAAAAATTAGAATTGGGCAAATGGAAGCTAATGACTTTATGAGAAATCAAGAAATAATAAAATAAAGTCAAAAGAATGAAAAAATAGAAGACAGTGTGAAATATCTCATTGGAAAAACAACTGACCTTGAAAATAGAACTAGGAGAGGTAATTTAAGAATTATTGGACTACTTGAAAGCCATGATCAAAAAAAGAGCTTAGATATAATCTTTCAAAAACTTATCAAGGAAAACTACCCTGATATTCTAGTACCAGAGGGTAAAATAGAAATGGAAAGACCAATCATCTCCTGAAAAGGACCCCAAAATAAAAACTCTCAGGAATATTATAGTCACATTCCAGAGCTCCCAGGCCAAGGAGAAAATATTTCAAGCAGTCTGAAAGAAACAATTAAAATATGGAGCCCACAGTCAGGATAACACAAGATAGAACTGGAGGTCTTGGAATATGACATTCCAGAGGGCAAAGGACTTAGGATTACAACCAAGAATCACCTACCCAGAAAAACTGAATTAATCCTTCAGGGGAGAAAATGGATATTCAATGAAATAGAGGACTTTCAAGCATTCTTGATGAAAAGACCAAAGCTGAATAGAAAATTTGTCTTTCAAATACAAGACTCAAGAGAAACATTAAAAAGCTAAACAGGAAAGGAAAATCATAAGGGACTTAATAAAATTAAACTATTTGCACTCCTACATGTGAAGATGATACTTGTAACTCATAGGAAGTTTTTCATTATTAGGGCAGATAGGAGTATATATAGACAGAGGGCACAGGCATGAATTGACTATGAAGGGATAGTATCTAAAATAAATAAAATTGAGAGGTGAGAGAGGAATATACTGGGAGAAAGGGGAAGGGAGAGGTAGAATGGGATAAATTATCACATAAAAGAGGCAAGAAAAAGCTTTTACTATGGAGGAAAAGGGGAGAGGTGGGGGAGAATAAGTGAAACTTACTTATCAGAATTGGCTCAAAGAGGGAATAACATAGACACTCAATTGGGGATAGAAATCTATCTTACCCTATAGGAAAGTAGGAAGGGAAGAAGATAAGAGAAGGGAAGGGTCATAGAAGGGAAAGCAGATTGGGGGAAGGGTAGTCAGAAACAAAATACTTTTGAGGAGTGATAGGGTGAAAGGAGAGAGAGAATAGAATAAATGGGGGAATAGGATGGAGGGAAGTATAATTAGAAAGAGTAACTGTGAAAAAAATTTTGAGGCAAGTTTTTCTGATAAAGACCTCATTTTTCAAATATATAGAGAATTGAGTCAAATTTATAAAATAAGAGCCATTCCCCAATTGACAAATGATCAAAAGAACAATTTTCAGATGAAGTAATCAAAGCTATCTATAGTCATAAGGGGAAAAATGTTCTAACCCACTATTGATTGGAAAAATACAAATTAAAACAATTCTGAGGCACCACCTTATACCTATTGGATTGGCTAATAGCACAAAAAAAGGAAATGGGTAGTGGAGGGGACATGGGAAAAATGAGACCTTAATTCTCTGTTGGTAGAGTTATAAACTGATTCAACTATTTCGTAGAGCAATTTGGAACTGTGCCCATAGGACTATAAAACCATGTATTCCCTTTGACCTAGCAATACCACTATTAGGTCTATATCCCAAAAGAGTTAAAAAAAGAAAAAGGAACCATATGTACAAAAATATTTATAGCAGCTCTTTTCTGAGGGTAAAGTATTAGAAATTGAGGTGATGCCTGTCAAATGGGGAGTGGCTGAACAAATTGTGGTTATGTGATTGTGATAGAATACTACTGTGATACAAGAAATTATGAGATGTTCTCAGAAAAACCTGGAAAGACTTACATGAGCTTATGCAAAGTGAAATGTACTGTGTACAAAGTAACAGCAGTATTATAAGATGATCAACCGTGAATGGCTTAGCTATTTTCAGTAATACAATAATCTAAAACAACTCTGAAAAACGCTATCCATACCCAGAGAAAGAACTGATGGTGTCTAAATACAGATTAAAGCATACACTTGTTACTGTATTTTTCTTTTTGTCTATGTTTTCTTTCACAACAGGACTATTATCGAAATGTTTTGCATGACTACACATGTGTAACCTATATTGAATTGCTTGCCTTCTCAATGGAGAGGGGTGAGGATTGGAAGGGAGAGAATTTGAAACTCAAAAATTTGAAAATGAATTTGAAAAATTGTTTTTACATGTAACAGGAGAAAAATAAATCCTAAATTAAAAAAAGGAAAAAAACTGTAGCTAAAATTATATTTTAAAAAATTTCCCCCTACCAACTCTTGAAGTTCAATTGATCTGGCTATTTTTTTCTCTTTTATCTTCCTTCCTTCCTTCCTCCCTTCCTTTCTTTCTTTCTTTTTCTTTCTTATTCCTTCCTTCCTTCTTTCCTTTCTTCCTTCCTTCCTCCCTTCCTTTTCCTCTTTCTTTCTTTTTCCTTCCTTCTTTCTTTTCTTCCTTCCTTTCTTTTTCCTTCCTTCCTTCCTTTCCTTCTTTCCTTCCTTCTTTCTTTCCTTCCTTCTTTTCTTTTTCCTTCCTTCCTTCCTTTTTTCTTTCTTTCTTTTTCCTTCCTTCCTTCTTTCCTTCCTTCCTTTCTTTTTTCTTTCTTTTTCCTTCCTTCCTTCCTTCCTCCCTCCCTTCCTTTTCCTTCCTTCCTTCCTTCCTTCCTTCCTTCCTTCCTTCCTTCCTTCCTTCCTTCCTTTCCTTTTCTTCCTTCCTTCCTTCCTTCCTTCCTTCCTTCCTTCCTTCCTTCCTTCCTTCCTTCCTTCCTTTCTTTCTCTTTTTCTTTTATCCTTACACAGGATGACCCTCACCTAGAGGAAGCTAGGTGGCACAGTGGATAGAGTGCTGGGCCTGGAGTAAGGAAGACCTGAGTCTATACTCAGTCTCAGACACTTAACCTCTGTTTCCTCTATTGTAGAATGGGAATAATAATAGCAACTACCTGCCAGGATTGTTGTCAGTATCAAATGAGATAATATTTACAAATCACTTAGCACAGTACCTGGCACATAGTAGGCATTTAATAAATATTTGTTTTTTTCTTGTTTCTCTGCTTCTGGCATGTTGACCTCCATGCCTGAAATAGACTTTCTTGTTACCTCTGAGTCTTTTTTTTTTTTTTTTTGCTTTTTTGTCTGGGAGAAGGCAGGACAAATGGAGTTAAGTGACTTGCCCAAGGTCATACAGCTAGTAATCATTAAGTGTCTGAGGCTGGATTTGAACTCAGGTCCTCCCAACTCCAGGGTCAGTGCTCTATTCACTTCTCTACCTAGCCGCCCCGACCTCTGACTCTTGAAATCCTTGGGGTTTTTCTTTTCAAGATTCAGCTCTAAACATCTTCCTACATCCCTTTCTGCTTGCTCAGTTATTGGTAGCTTCTCCCCATCAAGGTTACCTCATATCTGTTTTGTATATACTTGTACAGTATGTGTATTTATTGTCTCCCCTGTTAGAATATAATATCCTTGAGGGTAGGAATTGTTTCCCTTTTATCCTTGTATTCTCAGCTCCTAGCATAGTGTCTGGAATACAGAAGGTGCTTGCGGGTTACTTCGTATTTTACTGTATAAGAGGAATTATGCTTATTCTAATTGACTCTAGAGGGCAGAAATGAGGACCAGTTGTTGAATGTCATAGGGAATCAGGTTTCATTTTGATATATTGAAGAACTTCTTTACAATTACACCTATCTAAGACTAGAATGGACTGAGGTAATGAGGCCCCTGATGACTGGAAGTGTTCCAGCAGAGGTAAATGAAATGTCACCTGTCAAGGTACAGAAATGATTAATCTATCGGACTGAAAGTTGGAATAGGTGATCTCTGAATTCTCCTTCAGCTCTCAGAATGTATTGTGATTTGCCCAGGTCACATGACCTGCTACTCATATGCATGCAGAAGATGCCTTCTGAGGGGCCTGGACCCCAGTTAGTTGCCTAGTTCCTAAGTGAAGCCTGACTTCACTGGGGAAGTTTATGGGAAGGGGTAAGGAAGAGGCAGTACTATCAGGGGGAAACCAGGAGGGCTTCTTAGAACTCCATTTTGGGGTCTGCCTTATTTCCTTGTAAGGGTGAGGTTCCATCCCCACCCAATTACTGTAATCTCAGAAGGGCCAAGCACCTCAATAAAATCAATTGAAGTGAATATGTCCTTAATCAATTTGAGAAGATTGTAGGGTTTTGACCAATTGATGAAAGACAAGTGTCTACACACATAGGAAAGATCTTATGATAGATTGAGAAGATCAAATCACATCTCTCAACATAAAAGTATGTGTGTGTGTGTGTGTGATAAAAATGGCCGTTGGTTTAACCATAAGCCAGTCAAGTGGTTGACCAGTCTAGTGGTAGAAGAGCTCTAGTCAGGCTTCCAGCTCCAGAGTTGGAACCAAGCCCTTTAAAGGGATTTAGCCTTGGGAAGGGAAGGAGAGAATTTTTTCTCTTCCCCCTCCCCTTTTTACTGTGTCCTTTGAGAGATTAGCAGCTTCAGGCAGTGTGATATATCATGGTGGGAAAAAAGTGTCATATTTGGACTCTGCAAAGTCACTGACCCTCAGAATTCAGCAGAGAGCTCCACCTAAGTGGAACTTCATGATGATTTTACGAAGAGAGAAAATAACTTCCAGTATTAGGAGTTGTGATCCACTCTACATGTGTGCCTTACTATTTTTGTCATTCGGGTTTTGCCCACTTTCTCCATGGACCTTGTATGCATGTATGTATGCATGTATGTATGTATGTATTCCTTTGTGGGAAGGTATGCCCCAAACTTTTGAGAAGAATGTTTTTGTAACTCATTTTCTCTGCTATGCCATCTTAGTAAATAGCCTTAGCTAAAAAACTAAATGGGCAAGTAAGTGGCATGGTAGACAGAGCACCAGACTTGGAGTCCAGAAGACCTGAGTTCAAATCTGGCTTGTCATCATGGGCAAGTCACTTAACCCTTTTTGCCTCAGTTTCCCCATCTGTAAAATGAGCTGGAGAAGGCAATGGCAAATCACTCTAGTATCTCTGCCAAGGAAACCACAAATGGGGCCATGAAGAGTCAGACATAACTGAAACAACTGAACAACAGCAACAAAAAATTAATTCAGTCTTATTGTTAGTGAGAATCAGGCTTGTGGGGACTCGTTAGCAATAGTATTGGGAGTATATCTTCTGAGGGCTACCTTCAAGGACTCCAAGAAAACAATCAACTGAAACTGTGGAGATTCCAGAGAGCAAGTGCACACTGAGAGAATAGCCCTAAAAGGATAATACATCCCTAATGAAGTACAGACACTTCTGGCTTTATGTAAATTTGCATTATGCAAATTTGACTTTACATAAAGAATTCTGAAAAAAAAAATCCTCATTACGAAAAAAAAAACAAAACAACCCAACAACCTATGTAAACTTGATAGCATTGTGCCCTTTCCACTTCCAACCCTCCACTCTGTGCTTCACGGTCTCCCATCAAAAACAAAACCAAAAATTGAACCCTCCAAAAACCTCCTCCAAGTGAAAGCAGAATACATCTGTAGAGATCACCACCAAGAGCAAAGAGAGGGAGCCCTTGCCCTGCTCCATACACCGGCCCATATGTCTGGCTCCCTCATGTCTGTCTTCCCTCCACCTGCACTGGGGTACTGTGTGTCTGTCCCCCACCCTGAGTGTTGCCATCCTCTCCTGTCTGTGTCCATATCTGGCCCCATGTAAAGTAAGAATTGTTTACATACAAAACACAAGTCTCAGTGCACTATTTTCTTGCAGAAAAGTTTAAACATATAAATCACGAAGAGCAAGAAAGCTTAGTCTTGTGGACGTCTCCCCCAACAACCCATTATTCTTTTTTTTTTTGCTTTTTGGAGGGCAATTGGGGTTAAGTGACTTGCCCAAGGTTACAGTCTAGTTTTTATGTTACATGTCTGAGGCCGGATTTGAACTCAGGTCCTCCTTACTCCAGGGCCGGTGCTCTATTTACTGGGCCACCTAGCTGCCCCCGCCCTCATTATTCTTTAACATTTTTTTCCCTCCACAAATTGCTGGGAAATGTCTAAATTTATCTAGAATATAGCTCTAGTGGTCTTTTACCCATAGGGTCCTCATTTCCTTTAACATGCTTAAGTCAAAATACTTGTCAGACATTGGAGAACTTTTTATTTCACCCCTACAGAATATGCCACACAAAGAAAGGACATTAACCTATGAACAATTGAAATACTTCTCTCGTATCAATGTCTTGCCTTTTCTTAAGGCCCTATGCCTCTCAGACTCATAGTGCCATCTTGTGGTCTGGATTCCCTCAGGTAGAGAAATAAACACGGAGTTAGAGGAGTGATTCTAGTGAGTCCCACTTTCACAAGAAAGACTCATTCAGGCATTCATTCTTAGGGCAATTCTCTGACGGCTTCTGCTCTCCTGGAAGCAGGGCTTTTCTGGAGCCAGCTTGAACTGGATTATTAAATTTTCAATGTGAGCATTTATATCTTGGAAACTGACAAATGCTACAAATTGGGGTTGTTATTACTTTGTTGATTAGTTATCTAGATTTAAGAAAGTGATGGAGAAAATAATTATAATGCAAATTAAACTTCAAAGCATATCATGGATATTTCTTTTTCTTTTTTTGACATCAAGTTGTTAACCATTTACCAGAACATCAATGACTGAGGTTGAAGGAAAAAGCATTTGGAGTTACTAGACAAGCAAATAATATATGATTGGATCCCACTACCTGAAGAAATCATGGCAATTAAAAAAGAAAGAAATTGGGGTGGCTAGGTATCGAAGTGAGTAGAGCACCGGGCCTGGAGTCAGGAGGACTTGAATTCAAATTTGGCCTCAGGCATTTAACACAAAAACTAGCCATGTGACCTTGGGTAAGTCACTTAACCCCAATTGCCCTCCAAAAAGCAAAAAAAAGAAAAAAGAAAGAAATCATTGTAATTGGTCCAGGAGGCTAAGGTCCAGGGTTTTTTTGTGTTTGTTTGTTTCCACCATTTTGTGATTTTATTCTTTACTTCAAGTTTGTTGGATTGTGTGTCTAGCTGCCTTCTTCCCAAGAGTGTGGTGCTGCCCAGGAGTTCCCTCTTTTCTCAATAGAAGGTTAGACACCAGGTTCCTCTTCTCTCTTCAAGAGTCTGAGAACTTCCCTGGAACTCCTTCTCCTTTCCTAGAAGGTTGGATCCTTAAACATTCAAATCTATAAGTGCCCTTCTCAGATTCTATTTCTCCTCACCCTTCAGGGGTCATAAATAGTGTGGAGGAAAAGGTCTTTTTCAAGGCACCTGCTGATCTAATGCTTTGTACAAAGGATTTGTCCGCCCTATACTTCCATCTCCCCCATTCTGGCCTCCTGTTATGATGATACCTCAACTCTCCTCTCTCCAACACCTTTCCTAGGTCCCCAGATCCAAGGGTTCACATTGGACTTGCATTTCAACATCTAGCTTTCCTTTCATGGACAAATGGCCATTTCTGTCATAGATATATTTGGAACAATCTTTCATATTGTTAATAGTTTGCAAATTTTTGAGAACCCTTTGTTTATATATTTTGTCCATTCATATATCTACCAGGGAATATATAAAATATTATATATTTGTATTAGTTCCCTATGTATCTTGGATACTTATGAAAGATATCTTATATAAAATTTTTTCCTAATTGTAATGATTTTCTTTGGGAGATTTTATATAACCCAAATGATCTATTTTTATCTATTGTGATCTATCTATCCTTTACTTTAAAACTGTCCCCCTAGCCATAACTATGAAAAGTACCTGATATCATTCTCTTTTATCTTTTATGGTGCAACCTTAAATAGTCATGTTGTATATCTATTTTGAAATTATTGTGGTTTATAGTGTAAGATGTTTGAACTTATTGGGGTAGAAAGTATAAGATGCTGGCCCAAATTTAATTTCTACCAAAAAGCTTTCCAGTTTTTCCTGTTCTTATTGAATAAGGAGTTCTTTTTCAATTATTCTATGTTCTTAAGCTTAACAAATACTGACTTGCTGAGTTTGATTTTTTCTGATTCTTCCTTATCTAATCTGTTTCAGTGATCTATTTTTATATTTTTTAACCAGTACCAAAGACTTTTGATAATAGCTAGAATTTACATAGTGCTTTAAGCTTTGCAAAACACTACAAATATTTCTTTTGATCCTCACAACAATCCTGAGAAGTAGTTGCTATTATTATCCTCATTTTATAGATAGGGAAACTGAGGCTAAGCAGTTAATCAATTTGCCTGGAGTCACACTGCTAGTGTCTGAGGCTAGATTTGAACTCAGGTCTTCATTACTCCAAGTACAGAGGTGCAACCAATGTACTATCTAGCTGCTGCTGATTACTGCTTTTTACTATTTTAAGATAGAATTTAAATGCTGGAAATGCTCTCCCAGATTTGTTACCTGGGGTTGCTTTTTACCTTCTTCTTTTGACTAATAAGGAGCTAAGCTTCCACTACTGAGATAATAGGTTTGGTGCATCCATATTCAACAGCTATTTACTAAGTATTTACTATGTGCCCACTCTGTATAAAGCACTGAGAAAACAAAAATATGAACAGGATACAATCCTTGTCACTAAGTAGTCTGGAGAGGGAGCAGATAGACTGTAAGTTCACGGACCAATAGGACGGCTGGGCTCTGGCCAGGGTAGGAGGAGGGGTGGAAGTGTCACCATCCATCATCTGCCTAGACCAGGAAACAGGAAGGGAAAAGCTGAGTCAGATAGCAGGATTGGGGACAAAAGATAGTTCCTCCTTCTTCCTTCTCTTCACTTCATCCCCAGCCACAAGTCAGGCCTTCTGAATATAGAATCTAAGTATTATTATAGAATTTTAGAGCCTGTCTCGTCTAATCCCCTGCATAAATCCAACATAAGGCTTAGAAGGCAAATTTCCAGCATGCAAGACCACCCTGCTACCTACATAGAGCCTTTTCCTATTAAATATAATCCCAAGTCTTGGCCTGCAAATAGTCTACTTTTCCACTCCCTCTTTCCCTTTCCATGTAACTTACTCTCCCCCCATTGGGGTCCGGGGGCAGTCACTATCAGCCACCGACCAGCACTCCCTCCTCCTTGAAACAGTGCCCCCATCCTTCACCCACTAACTCCCCTCTGATTTCTCCTTCCCTTCCCACCCTCTCATCTCCCAGGGGCTATTCACCATTCCCATCCCTCCTGTTCCCACAGTCTCTCTCACCTATACATACAGACCCTAGGCCTAATAATTCCCTAACGTTCTCCCACCTTCGGAAGTGTCAAGATCTTTCCCCAGCTCTCAAAGACCGCAACCAAGTGCTGGCTGTAGCCAGACAATCCAATTAGGAAGGGAAAGTGTCTGAACCTTGTTAAACTGGGCCCCTAGCAGCAAAAAGAGTGGAGGAAGAGAAGCGGAGCGCTCCCACCCCCTCCACAGCCTTGCACTGTTGGTTTGGCCCCCGCCCCCGCCTCTGGCGGCTGCCAGATACCAGCTGCCTCATTAGCCTATAATTAGCTGAGATCTTCCAGTCCCCCTCCCCCTCCCTCAGGCTAGTGGGAAAAGTGGAAACCCTCAATGAATTGAAGGTGGACTGGCCCGCCCTGCGGGGAAGGAAAGCCTAGAGGACGCAAATGAGGCGGGGGGAGTGTGCCTAGGACAGGAGGCTGCTGCTCCGACTGGGGAAAAGAGATTAAATCACTGAAGGGGTTGATTTAGCGGGGTACTAGGAGCTAGGTTGTTTGAAGGGAGCGGAGAGGGGGAAAACTGAAAAGCAAAGAGACCTCAGGCGGGGTGAGCAGAGAAGGAAGACTGGGGAGCAGGGAGGGAGAGACCAAGGGGGGAGTGAAGAGAGGGGAGATTGAGGGAAGGACCAAGGGAGCTAATGAGGGAAAGGCTAATCGGGGGCTGGTGGAACCAATTCCCTTCCCCCTCAGCAGAGCCCAGAATCTCGGCTCTTTGGTGTGAGGAGGGGGAGTCTGGGAGCAAGAAGGTTGAAAGAGGGTTGGGGTGGAGAAAAGGATGAGCAAGCGTTGCCATGGCAACCAGGACCCAGTACTTCCCTGAATTTGGCAGAGCCAGCCATACCTCAGGCCCAGTCACCTGGGACCCAAGAGGGAGGCACTGCAAATTAAGGGTGGAGGGACGGGGGTGGTGCTGAGTAGGGGGCCAGGGCCCCCGAGTGTTCTGAGGGTGGAGTAGGCGCAGGGACAAACAGGGGGAATCTGTGGGAAAGAAGGGGAAGAAAGGGGACTCCCAGGTTCTGCGAGGAGGGATCTGGGAAATACCAGGCATTTCTCACTCAGTCCCTGGTGCTGGGAATCCTGGAAACCCCGAATTCTTGTGTGTGTGAACGTGTGTTTGTGTGTGCATACTAATTCGTACAAATGTGTGAATGCGCACGAGTGTATCTGTGAGCATAGAGGTGCGTGGGGAAAGTGGGGGGTTTGGAGATATCCTATAAATATACATGTGGGATCACATGTGAATTAATGAGTATGTTTGTATGAATGTGCAATCATCTGTCTCGGCGTGATGCACGTATGAACAAGTATGTGGATAAGTGTAGGGAGCTGTAAATGTGTGTGTCGGTGAGAGTATATGTGACTGTGTATGATGTGTGTGGGTGTGGTAAATGTGAACATGTCTGACTGCATGTGTGAATGGGATCTGTGTGAGCGTGTGTGTGTGTGTGTGTGTATGTGTGTGTTGGGGGGCTCTGGTTTTTGTATAAGAGTGTGCTGTGTATATATTTACCTCCCACCCAAGTCTGCTTCCCTTCTTCTTTGTCCCTCTGTCCTCTCTGCATCCACTCTCTCCCCCTCTCCCTGGCTTCATTTTCGCCTCCACCTCCCTCACCCCCTCCTCCCCAGCAGGCTCTCTCTCTCTCTCTCTCTCTCTCTCTCTCTCTCTCTCTCTCTCTCTCTCTCTCCCTCTCTTCTCTCTCTCTCCCTTTTCCCTTCTCTCTCTCTCCCTCTCTCCCTTTCTCTCTCTCTCTCTCTCTCTCTCTCTCTCTCTCTCTCTCTCTCTCTCTCTCTCTCTCTCTCTCTTCTCCTCTCTCCCTTCTCTTCTCTCTCTCCCTCCCTCTCTCTCTCTCTCTCTCTCTCTCTCTCTCTCTCTCTCTCTCTCTCTCTCTCTCTCTCTCACATACACACACACACACACACACACGCCTCTCTCTCTCCCTCCCTCTCTCTCCCTCCCTCCTCTTTCTCTCTCTCTCTCTCTCTCTCTCTCTCTCTCTCTCTCTCTCTCTCCTCTCCTCTCTCTCTCTCTCTCTCTCTCTCTCATACACACACACACACACACACACACACACACACACACACACACACACACGCACACACACGCACAGCCGGACTCCTCTCTCTCCACCTCTGGAATCTCCTCTTATCTCTGCGTTCCCCGCTGCTACCTCTCCCAGCACCTTCTGAGACTCCCTTTCTGCTGTACCCCTGGTTCTCAAGCACCTGTTGGACCACAGAGACAGGTGGAAGGGGCTGGGCTGGGCTGGGCTGGGTGTGTATGTTGGGGGAGGAGGTGGGGAAAGAGGTGGTGTGTCTGGGGAATCTGTGTTTATCTCTCTCCCATTTACTGCAATCTATCGGCAGTCGGCAGCCGGGAAGCCCAGTGCCAGGTGAGGAAAAGAAAGCAAGGGGCTCCCCCAGCAGGCCCTAAGGAATAGGGGTTGAGGGGGAAGGAGGGATGAACAAACCCAATGGGGAGTCACCAAGGTCCTGGAGGAGCAGACAGCCCACAGGATAAATGGAGTCTAGGGAGGGACAGACAGCCCAAGAGACAGACAGGAGAGGGGGGAGGGGGGAGAGGGGAATTCAGACTGAGCCTGGTGGAGAGACAGAGCCTCGGGGAGGAAACTAGGCAGCATGAGAGACGGGAAGGACAGAGGAGTTCAGGAGAAGGGTTAAGACCAAGGGCAAGAAAGTCAGTACCTCTGTCCAGGGAAATTTCCTGGATGTGGGGGAATAGGACAGAATCTGCGAAGGAACGGGGTTGGAGTCAGGCTCTGGCCCCTCAGGGACAATTGAGAGGCAGAGAGAGATGGGCTCTGGTTAGAAAGGAAGCTGAGGGTGGAGAACAGGGTCAAGCCAGTCACTCTCCCTATTTGCCCATATGCTGACTGTCTTCCCCCATAACCATTCCATTTCAGGCTCACGAATTTAAGTCAATGAAGGGCTGACAGACACAGGCAATTAATTCACTTCCACGGGGGAGAAGCCCTGTGGTCTGGCTGTTTATGAGGATATAGGTCCCAGTCCACCTAAGCCCTCACAGAGATCCCACTTGGGGCGTATGGTCCCTTATAGGGATGATCTAGTTTTGTACCCCACAAGGCTCTGCTACTATCTCCTCTGCTCTTGCCCTTAGCACCTCCCAAGAGGAATGACCTCTCCCTCCCCTTCCCCTGCATCCTAACAGGACAGGCCTTGAGATCCCAGAGCCTTCTCTGGGGGGATCTGCTCTCATTTCCCATTCTTTGCAGGCCAGATCCCCCAGGGCAGAACCTTTACTATCCTCCAGGAGGAGGATGCCCAGAAGACTGGGGGAGGGGGAGTCTACAGGAGAAGGGTAAAGAGGAAAGATCATTTAAGTTTTTAGAGGAGAGGGATCCACAGCTAACTTTCCCTTTCCTCCTTTCTCCAGGGGGAACGTGTGAATGAGGGGCCGAAGGAGTGACCGGATGACTATCAACATCCAGGAGCACATGGCCATCAACGTGTGCCCTGGCCCCATTCGACCCATCCGGCAGATTTCCGACTACTTTCCTCGGCTAGGGCCTGAGGGTGGCGGGAGTGGAGCAGGCTCCCAAGCCCAGCTCTCCCCAGGGACTGGGGCTGAAGCTACACCCAGCCTAATGCCCCTGGCTCTGTCCCCTGGGGCTGGTATTCGAGGGGCTGGGGCCTCTGAGGAGGGGGCTGAAGTGGACAGCTACGACTCAGATGATACCAGTGAGTCTGGGGAGACAGGGAAGGTGCTGGGGTCTCAGGACAGCTGATCATGGGGAGGCCCCTAGGAGCACTGGGAAGGGGAGACTCAGGAGATAGAGGGCCCTAAAGGAGAAAGAAGGGGAAGCCAGGGATACCAGGGTCCTCTGGGGAGAGAGAGGCCCTGATGCTGCAGCCTAGCTACAGTACTCAGAGTGACATTACATCTGCCTCAATATTAAATATTTGTGCTGAGACACCCTCCCACCTACACAGAGCTAAAGCCCCAGCCACAGCAGAGGACATGGAAGCAAAAGCAACGCTTTCTCTGTCTGTCTCTGTCTCACACACACACATGATCCCATGGCAGAATTTCACACACAATCCAGGCCTCTTAGTTTTACCTTGACAAATATTTAAGTGCCCCAATATTTTAAAGTACTAAGTCCCTACTTAACACTTAATGTACCAGGCATTAGTCCAAGCAATGGGTAGGAATATAAAGACAGAATGAAATGGTCCTTGCCTTCAAAGACCTTACAGTGTGGACTGGCATGTGGCATACACAGTTAAGAATAATACAAAGTAATTTTAAGATGGATCAAGCACTAATAGCTCTGGTGAACAGGGAAGACTTCTCACAGAATGTTGTACCTAAGTTCAACCTTAAAAGGAAACTAGGGATTTTAAGAGGCACAGGTAAGGAGGGAGTTAATTCCAGGCATGAGGAAGAGTCTGTTCCAAGGCAGAGAATGGAGTTGGAACATGAATTCAGGGATCAACTAGTCATGGCTAGAATGTTGAGCACATGAAGAGGAGTAATATGAAATATTTGGGAAGGTTGTGGAGTTAGCTTGTGGAGGCCTTTAAATACTAAACTAAGGTATTTTATTTTCTGCTAGAGGCTATAAATAGCCATTGAAAATTTTTATACTGGAGAATAATGTAGTTAGCTTTAGTATGGTCATCTCTGCCTTGGTGTGGAGAATGGATTAAAGAAGAGAGAAATGTGAACCAGGAAGAACACAATTAAAAGTAGACTATTGTAATAATTTAAGAAAGAGTTAGCACAAACAAAAGCAATGCAAGGAAAGTAGAAAAATGGGAAAAATTTTTTACAACAAATATCTCTGATAAAGGCTTCATTTCTAAATTATATAGATAACTGAGTCAAATTTATAAGAATACAAGTCATTTCCCAATTGACAGATGATCAAAGCACATGAACAGGCAGTTTTCAGACAAAACAATCAAAGCTACCTGTAATCATAAGAAAAATGTTCTAAATTACTATTGATTAGAGAAATGCAAATTAAAACAACTCTGAGGCATACCTCACACCGATCAGATTAACTAATATGAAAAGAAAAATGTTGGCAGGAATGTGGGGAAAATAGGACACTAATGTACTGTTCGGCGTGAACTGAACCAACCATTGTGGAGAATAATTTGGAACTATGCCCAAAGGGGCTTTGACCCAGTAATACCACTACTATGTCTGTATCCCAAAGAGATTTTAAAAAATAGGAAAAGGACTAATTTGTAAAAAGAAAATACTTATAGCAGCTCTTTTTATGGTGACTAAGAATTGTAAATTGAGGGAACGTCCATCAACTGGGGAATGGCTGAACAAGTGATATATGATTGTATTGGGATATTATTATGCTATAAGAAATGATGACTAGGATGATATCAGAAAAACTTAGAAAGACTTAAATGAACTGGTGCAGAGTGAAGTGAACAGAAATAGGAGGACATTGTATATAGTAACAATATATGATGAACAACTGTAAATTATTTAACTATTCTCAGCAATACAATGATCCAAGACAATCACAACAGACTCATTATGAAAAATGCTAGCCACTGCCAGAGAAAGCACTGGTGGCATCTGAATATAGACCAAATCATATTATTTTTCATTTTCTTTCTTTCCTTTCTTCTTTCTTTTTTGGTTGGAGTTTTCTTCCACAAAATGACTAATATGGAAATATGTTTTACATGATTTCACATGTGTAACCTATATCAGATTGTTTACTATCTCAGGGAGGGGGGAAGGAAGGAAAGAATTTAGAACCTAAAACTTAAAAAAATGTTTAAAATTGTTCTTACATGTAATTGGGGGGAAATGAAATATCATTAGAAATAGCTCAGGGAAGAGCTGAAGATCTGTTAGTGTCTATGAAAAAAGGAAAAGAGGATGAAGGTGAAAGATGGTAAAGGTAGAAATGACTAAACTTGGCAGCTGATGGTCTACAGGGAGAGAAGAGAAGGCTTGAGGATGAGTCTGAGGTTTCAACCTTTGTTGAGTGTGAAAAATTGGTGGTGCCCTCAACAAAAATTGGGAGATTTTAAGGCAGTTGGTGTGTGTTAGGAGGATTGGGGGTGGCTGAGGGAGATAATGAGCTCTGTTTCAAACACATTAAGTATGAGATGTGAATGGATCTCTCTCTACAGCTGCCCTGGGCACCCTGGAGTTTGACCTTCTCTATGACCAGGCAACCTGCACTCTCCACTGCAGCATTCTCAGGGCTAAGGTGGGTCCCAGACACACTTCTACAGGCCCAGCCCCTCCTTTCTTCCCCACAGCCCTGTTCACTTCTCCCAGGGCCCTAGCAATTACTGGTGGGGGGTTAGTGATGGGATATTCCTTCTTTTCTCTTTCCCTTCTGCCCTCCCAAGTTGAACATTTCCTCTCCAGCTTCCTGTCTCTGTCTATCATCTTTAGCTTTTGTTTGTCTCACCATTGTTCCATCTCTCTTTGGGTTTCAGTTTTAATCTCTGCCTTATCTCCCTGGCCCTCTTATACACTGTCCTTCTCTCCCTAGCCTTTTCCTGGTTATGTATCTTTATGATGGGGGAGAAAATGATGGGGTTTGGGGAGGCCTGGAGAATCTCCTTGGGCTCAGGGAAGGGGGAACTGAGAGGAATCTCTACTGTCTCCTAACTCTCCATGGATAGGGTCTCAAGCCCATGGACTTCAACGGCCTGGCTGATCCCTACGTCAAACTACACCTCCTGCCAGGGGCCTGCAAGGTATTTTCCTTTCCTGAGATCCCCTGATCTTCCTATTTCCACCTCCACATTCCTTGCTGGAATCTTTTCCCTTACTCCTCTAAGTAATAACAGCCATTCCATTTTTTTGCTAACTTCTCTGGAGAACCAAAAAAAATCTTCTGAATCAACTTAATGTACCATCATCATCATCATCATTTAAGCTTCTAGTAAGGGCTAGACACTGAAAGAGATACAAAATGAATTAAAACTGGCCTCGAAGAGTTTGTAATCGAATAGATTCCTCCTCTTCCACCTCAAGCTTTGTTTTTTCTTCCCTTTGTGGGTGCTCTCTATCCCTTGGGGAACCCTTTACTCCTTTTATAACCAATAGGCCAACAAACTGAAGACCAAGACTCAAAGGAACACACTGAACCCCGTGTGGAATGAAGACTTAATGTACCGGGGAATTACCAATGAGGACATCACCCGGAAGGTGCTCAGGTGAGGCCCAGAAAGCTCTTGACCTAATTTATTCCTTTCTATCTCTCCCTGGGGCCTTGACCTTTAAGTCACTCACCCTGCCCCCACCTACACCAAGATCTTTGTGCTTCCTACCTTCCCACTTCACTTCCCACCTTTACTTCCCACCTTCAGCCTTCATTCTTGCTCACACCATTCCCATCTTGAAAGAAAAAATAACCCTTCTCTTTACCCTGTCAGTCCTTTGAGCTATTAATCTAATTCTCTTACAATTAATGGGCAAACATTTAGAAAGAGTAGTGTACATTGGTGCATCTCTTCCCCTCTCAATTCACTCCTTAACCTACTGAAATTTGGTTCCTGCTCCCATCCCGAACCCTATGGAAATTGCTCTCTCCAAAGTCTGGGTGATCTTATTGCCACATCTAAGTGGTGTCCTGAGATCATAGATTATGCTTAGATGATGCTAGAAGGAGCATTAAAGATCATTTTGTCTTACCCTTGAATTTTACAGATGAGGAAACTGAGGCCCAGAAAGGGAAGTGACTTTCCAAAGGTCTAAGTCTTCACAACTATTGAAATTTCTATAACAAATGACACTGTTAACCACCCCCTTCTTGTAAAAATTCTCTCCTTCCTTGGTTGACCAGGTTCCAATACTTCCCTTTCTAACCCACCAGGCTTAATATTAACTTCATCTTCCTAAAACATGACTCTCAGTCTAGCAGTCCTCTGATCAAAAACCTGCAATAGCTCACAACAGCATCATAATAACCATAAATATTAAGAATTAGTATTACTATACTTATATAAAAAGAGGGCTGTTTCTATTTGAACTTCATCAAAAAGCTGAGAAAATTGAGATAATTATAAAAATAATTGACAGTATAACTTTAAGGTTTACAAAATACTTTACATACATTCTTTCATTTGGGTTTGATGATCTTACTCCATCAAATCTAATTCTTTCTATTACTCAAGACTCTCTGTAATCTGACCCATATACCTAATCGGTGGCCAAGTTCTGCCATTTCTTTGACAGGGAAAGGAAAGGATGAAATGTGACTATGTAATCGGGGGTGATTGGGGAAATGGTAGTGTCATCAATAGAAATAGGGACCTAGGGAAGAGATGGTTTAGGAAAGCAACAGTGAGTTTGAGTCTGCATATGTTGCATCCAGGTGGAGCTGCATGGCAGATGGCTGGAGATAGGAGTCTGGAATTCACGAAAAAGAGATAAGGACTGGAAAGAGAGATTTGGGAATAGTCTGCATAGAAATAATATTTGAAGCTGTGAGAGTGGATGAGATCATCAAGGGAAAGAGTATTTAGAGGAACACGGAGAAGATGGCTGAGGACCAAAACTTGAGGGATGCCCACAGTAAGATAACAGAAGGGGGAAGAGAAGCCAGGAAGAGAAAGAGGCAGAGAAGGAGTTGTCAGAGAGTTAGGAGGAGGGCTGGAATATTACAGTGTCATGGAAGCCAAAGGTAAGAATATCCAGAAAGAAATGAAGAATAGTGTCAGATGATAAGGAGTGGGAAAAAAGGATGAGGACTGAGAAAAGGCCATTTAGATTCAGAAGAGAGGAAGGCATTGATGACCTTGGAGAGAACAATTTTGGTAGAGTGATGGGGACAGAAGCCAGATTGCTGGGGATTAAGGAATGAGTGGGTGCTGAGCTAGTGGAGGCACTGAGTATAGAATAAACCACATGAGGAGTTTGGAAGTAAAGGAAAGGAGAGAAATAGAAAGGTAGTTTGAGGTGGCAGTCAGGTCAAGCCAGTGTTTTGTTAGGAAAGAGGAGATATGAATGTGTTTGTGTAGGTGGTGAGGAAAAAACCAGCAGAGAGAAAAGATTCAAATTGAAAGAGAAGATGTAAGGAATAATTGGTGAAACAAAGCCCCAGCCCAAAAGGAAGCAGGAGGGTCTGGGATCATGGATAGAGAAAGTGGGGTTAAACTTGGAAAAGAAGAGAAACAGGAAGGGAGGGTGGGTATGGAGCAGTGTGTTGGGATGAGGCTGAGACACAAAAGGAATTAGTACAGGACTGACAGGGTTGATGCCTCCCTAGGTTCGAAGTCTCCTCCCTTTTTTGTTTTTTAGCCTCCCCCAACAGCTCTGAGGCCAAGGCTGCCTCTAGTTCCCATCAGCACCCCTAGGCCCTGACTACTCTCTACCACATACTGGCCAGACTATGGAGCCTGGAGGCTGTCATCTCCTGGGGTTGACTAATCTTGCTTAATCTGGGGCCACTCTCTCCCTGACTGTCTCCATCTGTGTGGCTGAGGGGGTTTGGAAGGAAATGAGTAAAGGAAGAGTTCCTCTTGGGCTTGGCCTCCATTTCAGCTCTTTTCCCCCAGGGAAACGGGGAATGTGGGTACTAGGAAGTCCCTCTTGCCTGGACTAATACCCTTCTTTGGCTGGCTAAATGCAGTTGTGGACCGGGGCCTTGAAGATGTGGAACAAGGAGACTTGGTACCAATAATGTCAGGGCTTAGGGACATGGGGACATATGGCCCATGATTGAATGTGGTCACACTAGTAGAAAGGTCTTTCTCATACTGGAGAGGGGACCTCTCCTATATTTTCCAAGAGCCCCCAGGGCAGGGCATTCCTTTCTTAATTCCTGTTTCTTTAATTCCTCCCCAAAATAGAGAGAGGAGGGGAGAAGGGGAGCCATTTCCACGTGATACTTTCCTGCTAATCAGTGAAAGGAAGGTGGGTTGGGTAGAACTGGGCTTCTAGTGCTCTTACTCCCATGGGTTCCTAATAATGAGGCCCCAGAAGTTTTTATTTAACAGCTTTGTTCCCATGAGATCCTTACCTCTAACTCCAGGTAGCAAGGTGGACCTCTCCCTGCTCCATATAGAGGGAGAATCCCCCTCCAGATCCCCTACAACTTTTCTACATTCCTCTGCACTCTGAGAGGGGATGTTCGTCACAAGGTCATCATCAACATTCAGGGCACCATCTCTGCCCCCTGCCTGGTTCCTCCCACACCTGGGAGAGCTGACTTGAAGTTGAATCTCCAGTGCTAAGATTCTCTGTGACACTCCCTCCTAATGCCTCTGTCCCTCCAGGATCTCTGTCTGTGACGAGGACAAGCTGAGCCACAATGAGTTCATTGGGGAGACTCGGGTCCCACTTCGCCGTCTCAAACCTTCACAGAAGAAGCACTTTAACATCTGTCTGGAGCGACAGGTCCCGGTCAGTTTTTAATATCTGGAGCTGAGATCTCCTGATGACTGGGGGATGGATGGGGATGAGGTGGGGTGGGGTGGGTCTGTGAGCCCAGGAGGTTGATGGAATGGAATAGTTGGCATTTAGAATCTCTTCTCTCTGAACTCTAGTTGGCATCACCTTCCTCTATGACAGCTGCCCTGAGAGGTATTTCCTGTTACCTGAAAGAGGTAAGGAAATCATGCCCCACCCCTTGCCCTCACCAATAGTCTCCTTGAAGAGAAAGAAGGGAGCAGTTTCTGTAGGGAGGAAAAATCCACAATGCAGAAGAATCCCGGGCTTAAGATGTCTTTAGCCTTTTGCCAATTCCTGCCCAGATGTGGAAGGCAACACTTTTCTCCAACTCCATAAAGACAAGAGGGAAGAAGGCAGGAGAGGAAGGATGGGTGTGGCTAGAGCCATGGGGGTCCAGGTTCTGAGGTGCCACCTCTCTTATCCCCAGTTGGAGCGAGCAGAACAGGGCCAGGGTCTGCTGGAAGAACGAGGACGAATCCTGCTTAGGCTCACCTACAGCTCGCAGCGTCACGGGCTGCTTGTGGGTATTGTTCGATGCGCCCATCTTGCAGCCATGGATGTCAACGGCTACTCAGATCCCTACGTCAAGACGTGAGGGACCCAGCCCCACTCCCTTCCTGGGCCCCAGGTGTCCTGACTCCCAGCCCCCAGTCTCCTTTCCCATGTAAACCTTATTCACCCTATAGTGTTCCTTCCTACAACCATAGAAGCAAAATTTTTAATTTGGATGGGACTTTAAAGATTGGGTCATAAAATGAGTTAGTAGCAGGAAACCAGGTATCTTGTATGCCCAATACTCTTTTCACTAGCCACACTGACCCCTAGTCCTCTGTCCTCAGCCCTCCTACAGCAGCCCTAGGTATCTGCTCCCCACCCTTAGTTCCTCTTCTACCCTTCCCCATTCTCAGAACCTGGGCATTCTAACCTGCTGTGGTCTCCATAGATACCTGAGGCCAGATATTGAGAAGAAATCAAAGCACAAAACATCAGTGAAGAAGAAAACTCTGAATCCTGAATTTAATGAGGTGACTGAGGGGTGGGGAGAAAATTAGGTAAAGATAGTAAGAGGTGGGAGGACTGATCATGGAGATAAGGTCATAAGGTGACTTGTTCTCTCCTGTGTGAGAGCACTTAATTACTAGGATCCTATTGTTATTTTTTTCCCTTTTTGGAGAGGGGAAGGTAGAGCAATTGGAGTTAAGTGACTTGCCCAAGGACACACAGCTAATTTTGTCTTAAGTGTCTGAGGTCAGATTTGAACTCAGATCCTCCTGACTCCAGGGTCAGTGCTTTATTCACTATGCCACCTAACTGCCCCATATCCTATTATTTCTTAAACCATCTGGCCCTGGATGAATATGGAAAATCTATGAGTGTTTTTTATTTAAGAGGAGAGCCCTTTCCACTAACGGTGGGGTCCACAGATCCCCGGGCTCCTACATCTCTATAGTTATGAAATCTTAATTCCATCTTCCTCAAAGTTCTAAGCCCTACAGTGTCTTCAAACAGCCAATGACTATGAGAACAGTTGGCCAACAGGAAAGATTTCCTGGTGCTTACATCATTCCTTTTCCTTAGTTGAGCAGGGTTAGAGGCCAAATCAGGGAAATAATCTGGGGCAACCCCAAAGGTGAAGGTAGGGGAAAGTAGCCCTCCATATTCCCTACCTCCCTAGGAATTCTTCTATGAGATGGAGCTCCCGGCTCTGGCCACAAAGACCTTAGAGGTTACTGTCTGGGACTATGACATTGGCAAATCTAACGACTTCATAGGTAAGACTGAGCTCCAGTGGATTTGGCTCTAACAGCCAGCATGGGGGCCAAATTTGTATGTGGAAACCTTGTCACCTGTGCATTTGGGGGAAGTAAGGCTGCTTGATTTGGGTACTGGACTAAGTAAGCTGATAGGCTATGTACTGGTTCCTTCCTTCCCTGCCCCCAGGTGGAGTGTCCTTGGGTCCCAATTCACGGGGAGAGGCTCTGAAGCACTGGGGGGACTGTCTTCGACAACCAGATGCAACCCTGGAACGCTGGCATACCCTGACCAGTGAACTGCCCCCTGCTGCTGCCTCCTTCTCAGCTTAAGATTCTGCAAAGATCCCAGCCAACTAGCCCCATGGACACAGGCTACTTCCTAACAGAGGAAGCAAGAGAAACGTGGGAAACCAGGGGCTTCCGTTGGGTGGCTTTCCCCTCTTCACTCTTGGAAAGTGAAGAGGGTAGAAGGGGGTTAGAAAGAAACTAAGCTCTCTTTATCATCTCACTGGGCTTAGGAAAGGATGGAAAAGTCCATCTATTCGAGCCCTAACAAGAGAACTTGGTACCCAGGCTGCTTCCAGAAAGAGGCCCTTAAGAACCTTAGCAAGAGTGGGATGAAAAGGGGTGCAAGGGAGAACCCCTTCTTGGCAGGGTGGGGGGAACACAGGGCCACGTGATTGTTATTCAACTTCGCACGAGTGTGTTGCACGTTTACATGGGGATGGGGGTGGGAGAAGCTTCTCCCTCTCCCCCCTCAACACTTCTTGTCTTATTTTGTGAGATTCACTTTGTTACTGTGGGGATGTCTTTTTTGTGAGGGGATGGGTGGGGCTATATATGCAAATTTCCTACTGCCTGATGGGATATTATATGCAAATGAATCATACCACTCGCATGTGCAAGGGGAGGGAGAGAATTTATTGCCCTGCTCCCTCCCCCCAACCAGGTCATTTCTCCTCTCCTCCGCCTCTCCAAGCTGCCCCGGCCAAACTCCCCGCAGTGGGAGCAAACCGGATTAGGAGGGGGTTAGGGAGGGAGAAGATTTCAGAGAACAAAAATAAAACCACCAAGCACCCCTTTAATAAAAGTCTGCAGTAAAAAACAGAAAACAAACTCGCCCTATCTCGCTGCCCCACGGGTCTTTGCCTTCACGAAGGGGAGGTAGAGGAAGGCAAAGCGCATGGCAGCAGGGGAAGCCCTGTGCTGCCCTCCAGAGTCCATCCACCTTCCCTGCACACCGCTGGCTGCAAATCCACAGGCGGCACGTGCCGCTTTCAGGGCTGGGGCTGCCTCCCCGCCTCTTCTTTGGGGGCGCCTTGCTGCATGTTTACCGCCTCTTCTGATTGTCAATGTCCAGACCAATAAGACTGGGCATCAATAAATGTCTCCAAAAACCACACCACTCTTTGTCTTTGCTGCTTCTGCTGCCACTGCCACCTGGCAACCAGAGGGAGGGAAGGGGCGAGGGGAGGTGGTCATTCAGGGATGTCAATCACGAGGTCATCATCGCCGTCCAGGGCATCATCTCCACTCCCTGCATCACTGAACATCTGACGAGGGACGGTGCTCAGGATGGTATGTGGGGGCAGCTTGGGAGGCCCCAGAGGGGCCAGGGTGGCCCCTACCCCAGCACCACCAGCTCCCCGGCCTGGGAAGGTCAGTGAACCCCCCACTGGACACTCAGATGGCCCCACTGCCATCTGTAGGGAAGATGAAGGAGGAGAAAGATACAGAAGAAGAAAAAAAAAGATAATAAGGAAAATTTCCCTCCCTATTCTTGGAATGAACTTTTCTGAAAATTCACTGGATCTCTCCCTTCCGTCATTATTGTACTTAGTTGGGCAAGGTTACCCATAGTTTTCTGCTCCAGTCAGATAACCCCCTCTGGGGGTTAGTTTGTAGTGCATGCTAAAAAGCCTCAAAGTACCAGGGCAACCCTATCACTGCTTCATTTGAAAACTCTGCTCTCTATAGATTTGCAGAACGATTCTTCTCAGGTTGTGTTGCGATCATTGCCTTAGCTGAACATCAGCCCAGTTTAGCCAGGACGAACAGCTAAGTTTCCTGTGAGCTCCTAAGAAAAAGTAAGTCTTGGCACCAGTCTAGCAGTACTGAGTGGAGACATTAGCCAAGTCAGAGGGACAAACTGTAATTCGGTACTTGAGACAGGGAGGAGGGGAGAACATAGAGGCCACTTGGCTGGCATTTCACATCAACTGCCTGGTATGTGGCTAGGTATACTGTAAATGCTGTAAGAGCCTTGCATTTCACTGGTGCTCAGAAAATGTCTGTTGGCTGAGGAGTGCAGCATGGATGGAGCATGCTCTAAAATTTCCCAGCACCTCCTCTCTTGCCTAGATTTCAAACACACACTAGCAAAATCCTAGGCTGGGAATAAAAAATTGTTGGCAAGCTAGGTCAACAACAAGTTAACCCAGTAGCTTCAGGAATACAATTCAAGGACATTGTTCTTCCTGAGCCTGCTCCTTTAAAGATTTTTGATCTGTCAACAGATGCCTTTCTGAAGGTCTCTCTCAGTAAGGGAGAAGCAGTGTGATCCATTGGAAAAGCATGGATTTGAAGTCAGGAGACTTGGATTTGAATACTGCTTCAAACCCAATCTCTCAGGGCTTCAGTTTCTTCATCTGAAGAATGGTGCTATCTCAGTTATTGAAAGCATTTTGTAACCCTTAAAGTACTCTATCAATGCCAGTTATTAAAGGGGCACATAACAGTTTTATGACTTTTGAATTTTTTCTTAAAATGCCTCCTTGAGCTGATATCATATTCCCTGAAGATTTTAAAATCTCCTTAAAGAAATTTTACTAGTAATATGAAATACATAATATGATATATAGTAATGTAATTTCTGTCTGCAGTCAAAAAATTATTGACCACCCTTATTAGCTCTATGCTGTATTACAGCTGGGTCTTCAGCCCAACCTTTCTCTTGAGAATGAGGAGGTAGGTGATGGCTGTGGGCAAACAGCAATGTACACAAGCCATACATCATCCCTCAGCTTGAAAAGATCCTTACTCCATGCCCCCACTCCCAGAGTGATTGTCCTCCATCTCTCTCCTCCCTTTAATAGCTAAACTCCTTGAGAAAGTTGTCTACAGGGGTGGCTAGGTGGCTCAGTGAATTAGAACACCAATCCTGGAGTCAGGAGGACCTGAGTTCAAATCTGGCCTCAGACACTTAACACAAAAACTAGCCATGTGACCTTGGGCAAGTCACAACCCCAATTACCCTCCAAAAAGCAAAAAAAAAAAAAAAAAAAAAGGTAAACAAGAAAGTTGTCTACAATCAATGCTTCCACTGCCTTTCCTCTCATTTTCTTAACTTTGCAGTCTGGCTCATTATTCTACTGAAACTGCTATCAGAAGTTACCAATGATCTCTTAATTGACAAATCCCATGACCTTTAAATCCTCATCCTTCGTGATCTCTGAAGCTTTAGTCACTGTTGAGTACTCTTTTCTCCTTGATATCACCCCATTTGAATTTTCCTCCTGTCTGACTACTCCTCAGTCTCCTTACTCCTTCATGCAGATCTCACCTACTAATTGTTAATGTCCCCTGACAAGATTCTGTCATGAGCCCTCTTCTCCCTTTACTATTTCTATTGGTGACCTCATCAGCTGCCATGGATTCAATTATTAATTATATGCAATGATTCTCAGATATATTTCTCAAGTCCAAATCTCTCTCCTGATCTCCCATCTCAAATTTATTTGTTTTTTCTTTTTGGAGGGGTGAAGGCAGGGCAATTGGGGTTAATTACTCACCCAAGGTCACACTGCTGGCAAGTGTTAAGTGTCTAAGACCAAATTTGAACTCAGGTCCTCCTGACTCTAGGGCCAGTGCTATATTCACTGAGCCACCTAGCGCCCCTCTTCCCCCCCGCCATCTCAAATTAACTACCTATGGGACATCTTCAACTGGATCTTTTTAAAAATATATTAGCAATTGGGATTAAGTAACTTGCTCAAGGTTACATGGCCAGTCGTTATTTATGTGTGGGTGCTCATTTTCTGAGGCTGGAACTGATCCCGGGTCCTTCTGACTCCGGGGCCAGCACTCTTACTCACTGCGCCACCTAGCTGCCCCTCCAACTGGATCTTGAATTTAAACTTCTTAAATTGGAGATGGTTTAAACTCAGCATGTCCAAAATTGAACTCTCCCTAAACCACCCCTTCTTCCAAACTCCCCTATTTATTTGCCATGAGATACCTTAAAAGTTCTTCTATTTTTTCAGTTTCTTGCCTGTTTTAATACTTCGAATTGTCTCATGAAGTCATTAGTTTCTATTTTGTTCGTTTTAATTTTTAGGAAGTTTGCTCTTTGCGTAAGGTATTGTACCTGCTGTGCTAAACTTTTAAGCCCCTTTCTTTCTTCCACAGCTCTTTTTTCTTTTCTAATTTTTTCCCTTAGCATTCTCATTTCATTTCTAAAAATATTTTTAAACTTGTTTTAATTCACTTCATCTCTTCTAAGAATTCTCATTGAACTTGTCCCCAAGCTGTGGTTTTCTTTGAGGTTTTGCTCGAAGATATTTTGGTGTCATCCTCTTCTCTTGGCTTTGTGTCTTGAAAGTCCCTGTCACTATAATAGCTTTTAATGGTGGGATTCTTTTATTACTTGCTTATTCTTCCAGTCTATTTCCTGACTTCAAACTGTTAGGATCAGACAATGTATACTTCTGGGGGGAATATCTAAGCTGATCCTGATGCTATTCTCTTAGGGTACTGAGTGTTGTAATATTCCAGGATTTCAAAAACAGCTCAGGCTGGGGACTGGTAAGCTTTCAGGATTCCCAAGGTGGTCTAATCCAGGGCAAGTTTAATTGCTGTTCCCTGGTTTGAGCTCTTCAAGTTCCTGATCTGAGTTTGGGTCTGAGCAACAGGTCTGTGGGCTTGACCTTTTGAGGTTTGGTAGACTTCTGCTGGATTCAGTCACTGTCAGTCATGTGAGAAGTTCTGTTGGTTCAGTGACAGAACTGTAGGTTTCTCTTTGGTCTGGGATTCCTGCCTTGGTTATTCCTCTACAGGTTTCAGGTTGGGGAAGTTGAAACTGTGACTCTACTCCACTCCTGAGTAAGAGCCACACAGCAACTGTTTGCTTCTGAACTTGTTCCTTACTTAATACACAGCCTAGCACCTGTAACTGCTCCTTACTCCAAAAGGCTACCCCTGAATGAAGGCCCCCTATTCAGTCCACCCTGATCTGTAACCTGGAACTGGGTAAGTGAGCAGCAAAGCTGTGAGCTGGCATCTGTTCCCATACCCTGCATGAAGTATTAGTACCCTAATGTGGGTCTTTGAACCTGTCTTGTCCTGGTACACAATCTTAGTCCTCTTTTAGTCCTTGGGTGCTGGAATGCTTTTCTGGGCATGGTCTTAGCCAGACCCTTTCCCTAGTATCCACACACTTATCTGTCTCCTTACACCTACCTATGCTGGAAAAATGACTCACTGTGACTTTTTATTGGGTTTCCTGATCAGGATTCGGTCTAGCTCATTTTTTAGCTATTTCAGTTACTTAGTTTTGGGGATGTTTTGATTATTTTTAAATTTTTTTTGGGGGGGGGGGGAAAGCTAGCTGTTCTTCCTGCTACAGCAACATCTTGGCTCTGCCTCCCTTTTCCTATCACTATTTAGGGTACCACCATCCTCCCCATCATCCAGTCTAGAAACTTAGTCATATTCCTCAGTCCCTCTTTAAACCCCTATATCAAATCTGTTGCCAAGTCCTACTGATTCTACCTTTCTAAGCATCTCTATTTATACTCTCTTTTCCTTCTAACACTGATGTCACATTGGCACAGGCCCTCACCACCTCAGGCCTGGACTACAGAAACAGTCTTCTGGTTGGTCTCCCTGCCTCAGTGTCCCCCCACTTAACTGTCAAAATGACCTTCCTAAAGCCCAGGTCCAACCATATCACTTACTTAGTCAATAATCTCCAATGGCTTCCTTATTACCTGCAGGATCAAACATAAAACCCTCTGTCTGGCTTTTAAAACTCTTCATACCCTGGCCTCTTCCTACCTTTCTAGTCTTCTCACATTTTAGTCTCCTCCATGCACTCTTTGATCCAGTAACACCAGCCTCCTTGCTGTTACCCGAACAAGACTTGAACATTTCCTGACTCCAATTGTTTTCACTGGCTGTGGCCCATGCCTGCAATGTACTTTCTCCTCACTTCTGCCTCCTGACTTCCCTGAAGGCTCAGCTAAAGTGCGACCTAAAGTCTTAAAGGCCTTTCCTAGTATTCCTTTATTTTTAGTGCATTCCTTTTGAGTCTACCCTCAGATGATCCCATGTATACTTTGTTTGTATATAGTTGTATGCATGTTGCCTCCAAACATTGTATCCCTAAGGTTAGCACAGTAACTGGCACAGAATATGGGTTTAATACACACCTGACCTATACTATAATTTAAGGGATGCTGTGTAAGTTGGAGTTCTTCTTGGAAAGAATAAAGGAAAACAGAGAGGACAAGAGGAGTAAATCTAGCTTTCTGGCCTGCTAGTTTTTGTCAAATACTTTCATCAAGTCACTTCTCTGCTAAGGAATGGTATGGTGCACTGCATCTGAACTCCCCCACTAGGCTTGGAGGTCCTCAACAATCCAGACTCAACTTAATTGACAGAGATCTTGTGTATTCTCTAGTCTAACCAGGCTGATCTTAGTCCCAGAAATACACCAACCTCATACTTACCTCTGCCCGTGTTATGGACTCCACATGGATTGTTTTCCTTGTTCTCTTCTACCTATCCAAAACCTACTCATCCTTCAAGGCTCAGGTCAAGACCCACCTTCTCCCTGAAGTTTTTCCTAGAGACTTTTATCCCTCCTTATTCACCTTTTCCTTCTCTGTTTCACAGTTTGGAACTTAAAACCACATGTCTTGTATTGTTTTCAATGTCAACCTTGGCTACCAAACCAAACTGTAGCCCAAGAGTTGGAACCAAATCTTATACTTCTATATGTGCCAATAGCACTGAGCACAGTACATTAGGTATACAACAGTCTCTCAATCCTTAGCAAAAGATCCTTAAATTTCTATCTGTAATCCAAAAACTCCCCTAGATTCAAGCTCTCCTCCAGAGACAATACCACCTACCATTTTGACAATCCCAAACCCACACTACACCCCCCTCCAAGTGTCCCAATTCCCCCCAAATTTAGGTACCTTGAGCTTCCGGGGCAGGCGGGGCCGTTTCTCCCGCTTGGGTCTCAGGGGGCTGGGCTCAGGCAGCTGCAGGGCCAGGTAGTCGGAGGGGAAGGGGGAATATGGGGGGGAGGCCAGCTGCAGGGGAGGGGAAAAAGGGGAGAATGAAGATGGGAAAAGGATGGATGTTGGGAGAAGGAAAGGAAGTTGAGGGAAGGGCAGGCAAAGGAGAAACCCAAACAAGAGAAAATGGAAAAACAAACAAAAAAAAATGACGATGAGCATGGTGGGGCCCAGCTGGCTATCCTTTGACTTCCAAACCTGCTTGCCTCCCCCCCAACACTGCCAACCATCCCCTCACATGGAAGTGATCTTCCATCTTCCTGAAGGATTTCCCTCTTCTTGCCTCATCTCTGCCCAGCACTGAAAAGACCCTAAGTCTTCATAAAAATAAACTAGGGGGAGCGGTTGCGGGGGAGAAGGTATCATACAACAGTAGGAGATAGGACTTTGTCAAGTAAGCACCGACCCCTCTCAGTGTTGGGAGGGGCCGGCTTCACTCAGATCAATGAAGGGAATTGGCCAAGACTCCATAGACTACAAAAGCAGCTCATTTCCAGTTAGTTACACCAAGTTGGTTCCTGATTCAGAAGAAGCTGCTGCCTGACCTCAGCTTGGCATTTTGGCATCTTGGGAAGCTATGGGCATCACCAACATCAGCCTGGTCACTCTCTCTCCAAAAAGGCTATCTTATGAAAACCCTACACAAAGTTAGTTTTGCTAGACTGGGAAAAACTACAGACACAACTCACAGTCAACAGGGTAGACACATCCCATACACCAGCCCCTATGAACACTGGTAGACACAAAGTCATAGCCCAGCAATAACAATGCCACTGCCAGTTCCTGATGCAAGCTCACCACATGATGTCTCAACCAATCTGTGAAACCCACTTCCAGCAAGAGAGCTGGCCTTACTTTCCTAATGCAGAAACTAAAGCTGACACATTGAAACCTTGGCCAAATCATGACCACTGAAACTTCTACTCACCGAGGTCAGGTACGGAGAGGGGCCCCCGGAGGCTTGCAGGGGAAACCCTGAGGATGGGGGTAGTGAAAGGCCAGAGGGGGATGGGGCACCCCCCAGAGGGGGACTTCTTTTCCTAGAAAGGGGACAACAGAGAAGATCAGACCCCAAATAGCAAACTTTCAACCCTTGTCTCTAGCCTAAGTCCTGTTTGTGTTATCCTCTCTTGAAAGGATAGGAAGCTAATGCCACCACTAGGCAAATATTCCAAAGATATCAAAGAAAGAGGGAAAGGATCTAAACGTACAAAAACATTTATAGCAGCACTTTTCATTGTAGCAAAGGAATGGAAATTACGGGAGTACCTAAAAGTTGGGGAATAGCTGAACAAATGATGGCATACAAATGTAATTAACTATTATTGTTCCATAACCAATGATGAAACATTTAAATTGGAGAAACCCAAGAAGACTCAAATAAACTGACACAGAGTAAAGTGAGCAGAACCAGAAAAACAATTTATACAATAACTACAATAGTGAAAAAATAACCCAAAACCAAACAACTTTTTTTTTAAGAGTTAAGAACTCCGATCAATGCAATGAATGACTACTGCTCCAAAGAATTCACTAATGAAGTATGTTACCAACTACCTGACAAAGAAGTGAAGGACCAAAGAGGTAGATTAAGATATACTATTTTCTAAGATGGAAAAAATGCGTGTGTTTTTTTTTTTTTGCTTGTCTACTCTTACAAGGGTAGGTTGTTCTGGGGAGTTTCTTCTCCTACGTGGAAGGGGGTGATAAGGATACAAAAAAAAATTTAAAAAAGAGGATCATTTATGGTATCAAACATTTATAGAACAGGAGACTTAGGATACACAGGCAAGTAGGACAACTCTGAAACTAGCATGGCAAATTTATTGTATTCTTTGAAGAAAGATAAGCTGTACAGAACAGGTTCCTCAATTCTACAATTCTCTTTTTCTATTCTTCTGTGTATATGGAAATGTTCATGTATGATGATGCTTATCAAGTACAGAAAAACAAACAAACAAAAAAAGCGTAAAAGGGATAAAAAGAAAAGACAGAAAGGGCTTGTCTTTTAGACAAGAAGGATAGAGGATATGTTCTCACCTCTTGGGGGCTGGAGTCTCAGTGAGTTTGGGTGTGCCCTCTGTCTCACTGTTCTCTGAGGATGCTGTGGCATCTGAATCTAGAAGGAAAGAGGTAAATGTTAGGCTATTTTCCCTATTCCCTTAGAGCTCCTTTATACTAGAAGGATACATTTATTAAGCACACCATGCCCATTCCTTGTTCCAGTTTATGTGGAATGTCCTCTCCCATTTTTTCTGATCATGTAAATCTTCTCTTTCCTTCCAGGTCAACCCAAAGGTCCTATTACTCTCCCTTCCATAGTCATTCCAGTGATTTTTTCTTCCTCTGAACTCTAAGTGTACTTACTTTGAACCAGAGTCAGCATATACTACTTAACCCCGAAAACTGCCTTTTTGTATCCATGGCCTCTTTCCCCAAACTAAACTATAAACTGTTGGGGAACAAGGAAGGATTCTCTTGTATCGACAAAACCCAGCACAATATCCTGGAAGTAGCAGGCAATCAGAAAACAATTAAGAAGATAACGTGAATAATAATTTCTCTCATCTGTTTCTCAAACAGAGTGTCTACATAAGAGAGTGCTAGATTCTGAGTCAGGAAGATTTAAATTCAGATCTTATCTCAGGCAATTAATAGCTGTGTATGGGGGCAAGTGACAACGTCATCGTGACTCAGTTTTCTCATCTGTAGAAGAGGGATAATACCATGTAGAATATCTACCTACGACAATGTAAGAAAAGTGTTTTGAAAATTTAGCCATACTATGTAAACAGTAATTGTTATTATTTATTATCTGTCTCAATAGATCTTTACAATAAGCCTGTGTGGGAGAGAGGGCAGGAATCATTATCTTCACTTTACAGATGAGAAAACTGAGACCTAAAGTGTGATTTGTCCAAAGTCACTAACAAGGAGCAAAACTGGAACTAATATCCAGTTACTCTGATTCCTATTTTAACCTCCTGAAGAGAAGAATAAATTCAGACAAGAGATTTTAACAGCCAATAGGGAAGACAGATGCATGGTTCTAGCCAGTCTTGGAACTCTATCTCCCTTATCTTAAGTTTTCTCATTTGTAGAGAAAATACAAATGACGTTTGTACTATTTACCTCATACAGTTTTGGCGAGAGTCAGAGGATAACTTTTTTATCAATCTTTAAAACTCTATAAAGTCTGAGTTATTACCATAAGCAAAGTTATTACCATACTCAAGGAAATCTGGTGAAAAGAGATGAAGGGGTAGGTAGTACTCACTCTTCAAAGGGTCTTCAGTTCCTATGCTCTAGTTTTCTACTCACCAGAAGAGTCTTCATCCACATTTTCATACTGCAGAAGACGATCCAAAAGGAAACTAAAGAAAGAGAAGAGGGAGGGGCGAAAGATTGTGTTCCCTTTTGTTCTTGGGGCTCTTTTCCTTCCTTAGCATCCTTCTCATTTTCCCATTCCACACCCTCTCACCTCTTGTCCCGGGATACTTTCAGCAGCTTTCTCTGTGCCTTCCTCAGTTCCTCCTGAAAACACTCATGCTCCTGGATAAGAAAGCATCAGAGCTGGAAGGGCTCCTAGAAATACTCTGGTCAAACCCTCTTATTTCACAGACAAGAGAAACTGAGGCTCAAGAGGAAGGGGCTGGCCCAAGGTCACAGAGCACAGAGTTGGTGGGCAGGGTGAATCCCTTAGAGACTCTTCCCAGGTCTCCTCATTTGGGGTGGGGGGGTGATTCACAGGGCGCCCCGTCAGAGGCTTGGTCTAGGGGCCCTGGGGCAGGAGGAGCCAGGCTCGGACCCGTCCCCTAACACACTTACGTAGATTAGGAATTTGAGCTTCCGTTTCAGGTTCCGGTATTTCTTCTTGTAGTCCACCTCAACGTCCGCTTGCCCATTCATGGCTGGCCGGGGAAAACACAACCACTCCGGGAGTCCGATGCCCGATCCTAAATCAGGCTCCGGCTACAGACCCTGCGGGGGAGAGCTCCCCCGCGCCCAAGGCCAGGAGAACCGTTACCTACTCCCCAACCCACAACAGGCGCTCTTCGGCGCACAACTTCCGGAATCCGCCTACTCACTCCTACTTGAGACTACAATTCCCAGAAGCACCCGCGCAGAGGTTTCAGCAAACAGTGTGGCAGGAATAAGTACTACCCGAGAGCGTCAGAGAAACGCGCATGCGCGATGAAACCAGCAAAGAAGGGGGGAGGAAAAAGTTAACTCTGGTCCAGTTGAGGTATTAACGGACGCGATGACATCACGGAAGCTGAGCAAAGACGTTTGTCGTCCTCTAACTCCGCTTGAGAAGTTAAAACGACATTCCCTTTTTTAAAAAGCCGATCACGGATCTCTGGAAGTTTTTAAACTCATGATGTTGCGCTGGAAGAATTAGGAACACGCTCCAAACTCACGAAATGAATACGTCACACCCGAGGGCGGCGGAAGCGCCTGCAGCGATTTATCCAAGCAAGACCAAACACTTCTTTTCGAAAAAGGGAAAAAATCACCAAATTCACAATTCTACTCAGAGGCCGTGTCCCGCCCCCTGGCTAGCAGGCCGCCTTCGCATACAGCGTGAAGCTCCGCCCCCATCAAGCCAAATCTACGGTGGCCTGCAAGGGGATGGGCCTGTACGAGAAAGAGGCTTCGGCTCGGGTGGGGAAAAGGCGGGAGTTGTGGGAGCAGGACAGGGGGCGGGGCAAGATGGCGCGGGAACGCGAGATGCAGGACTTCATCCGGAGCCTCTTCCGGGGTCGCCCCGACCTGAGGTGAGAGGGGAGAAGGGACAGCAGGAGGGGAAGGGAGACGAAAGAGGGTTCGGGGTCCGAGCCGCGGGAGAGACCCAGGATGGGCCTGGACGGGCCGAGGAGCCCGGCCCCCGGTCCCCGCCCGGGGAGCTCGGTAGGGAGGGGCGCCCGAGCCCGCCCCCGCGCCTTGACTCCGTGTCCCGCCTCCCAGCGCGCTGACCCACTCCATCGTGAGACAGAAGTACCTGGCCCACGTGGGCCTGGACCACCTAGAACCCGAGGACAAGAGGAAGCTGAAGCGGCTGGTGGAGGAGGAGCTGCTGAAGATGCAAGTGGAGGTGGGCCCGGCCCCCCGCGGCGGCGCGGGAAGGGGAGCTGGGGGCGGGAGGGGCACGGGGACCCCTTCCCACTGACGGTCCCCTCCCCCCGTCCTGTCAGGGGGATGAAGAGAAGGAGGAGCTGCTGTCTGGGGAGCAGGACCGGGTGAAGCGGCCCCTCAGCCCAACCAGCGCCTCCAGAACGTCTCAAGCGAAGAAGAGGAGGCGGCCGCGCATTAACTCCGAGACAGGTGAGCGGGCCAGCAAGCAGCTGGGGGAGGCTGAGGGTAGCACACCTGCCCGTGGTGCTTGCCCCCAGCCCCTTCCACCCACCTCCCCGACTCAAGCCTAGGGGGCGCGGGACTGGTAACCAACTACCTGCAAGAAGGTTCTCAGTTGCCTTTGGGGCTTCCTCGTGCATTCCAGAACACAGCTCCGATGACTCCGGCCTGGATCCCCAGCCCGAGAGCCCCCCAAGCTCCCCCAGGGCCCTGGCAGGGAATGGCATAACGACGAAAGATTGCTGCTCCTCCGAGAAGGGGCCGAAGAAGGAGCCTGAGCAGATTCTGCCTCCATCCAGGAAGATGACAGCCAAGGAGAAAGAGGGCTGTGAGGGAGAGGAGCGGAGGGCCTCCGTAAGGAAGAAGGGCGGAGAGGAGGAGGAGATCGGAGGCAGCAGTGAGGAGGAGTCCTGGCACAAACAGAAGGCTAGGGGGGGAAAGAAGGGACCGGCCAAGCCAGGTAAGGAGGAGCAGAGAGGAAAGCCTAGAACCAAGGGAGGAAGGAAAGCGGTGCCAGCCAGTGACAGTGACCAGACGGACAGCGAGCCGGGGCACAGAGTTACCCCTCAGAAGAAGAGGCCAAAACCTCCAGAGGAAACCCAGGAGCATTCAGCCAGGAAGAGGGTGGCTGGAAAGGCAGCCAAGGAGGAAAGTAGTGAAGACGATGAGAAAAGAGACCGGGCTAGAAAAAGGGAAACAAAACCAGCTGCTGAAGAGAACGCTAGAGTTAAGGGGAGTTCTGGGAAGAAAGGAGTGAGAAAATCGATGAAAGACTATAGTACAAGTAGTGATGAGGAGGAAGAGGAAAACAGTAAGTATTGTAGGGACCAGAAAAGAAGGGGGGGGAAGCGGGGAGGGAAGCAAACTAAAACCCCAAGAGACTGGGTGACCCCCAGGGCAGGGAAGTGGTCAGCAAAACAGAGTGAGAGCAGTGAGGAAGAAGAGAAAGACAATAAGGGGAAGGGCAGCTCTGGGAAGAAGGGAGAGGAAAAGGCTGAGGAGGAGAGTGATGATAGCAGTGAGGCAGAGGACCAAGGAATGAAAAAAGCTCCCAGTGAGGACAGTGAGGAGGAAAGTAGAACAGATGACAGCAACAAGAGTTGCTCCAGGAAGAAGGGAGCCAAAAACGTTGAGAATGAGTCTGAAACAAGTGAAGATGAGGAAGAAAGGACAGGAAGGACCAAGAAGAAGGAGGCCAAAAAGACCCGAGCAGCCTCTTCCACCTCCTCACAGGATAGTAGCCCAGAGGCCAAATCAGGGAAGGTAAGACATGGGGCATGGGAATGTTGGGGGCAAGGTTGAAAGGACAGGAAGGAAAGATTTAAAAATTATTTGTATTGATACCTTTTGGGTTTGTTTTTTTGTCTGCTTCTATTCCAAATGTATCCCACTCCTCTCCACTCATACTTTGTAACAAGGAATAGAGAAGGAGAGGGTTGAGAGGAAGACAGTTCAGCAACACCCAACACCATCAGTGGTCTGACAGTATTTGCAATGTTTCACACCCATAGTTTCCCAGGGGAGTAAGGTGTGTTTTCTCCTCTATTTTTCTGGGACAGATTTGTTCATATAATTATATAGACTTCAATTTCATTTTTGTTGCTCTTTCTTTCATTGTTATAGTCAATTGTTGTCATTCTTTTCCTGGTTTTGCTTACTGCACTTTACATCTATTTATATAAATGTGTACTTCTCTGTTCGTATTTTGGGTTTCTTACAGTGTGTTATTCTATTGTATTTTTATATTCCATTTTCTCTGTCCATGGGCACCTACTTTTGTTTCCAGATTTTTTTGCAGCTATCAAATGTGCTGCTACAGTAGGATCTCTAGGTATGGATATTTTAGTCACTTTCTTAGTATAATTCCAAATTGGTTTTCAGAATGGTTAGACCAGTTCACAGCTCCACCAACAGTATACATTAGTGTCTCTTTTCGTCACTCCAATATTGATGACTCCCATCTCTTGTCACTGCAGATTTTTACTGGGTATGAGGTGAAACAATAGTGTTTTGATTCAGATTTCTCATTGGTGATTTGGAGCACTCTTTTGTATGAAAAAGGTAAGGTTATGAAGGAGAAAGTGTAAAGGGACCCTTCAGAAGAGTCATAGTCAACCATGAGTCAAGAATGGAGTCAGAGTTTATTTCTCTGTTTTGCCATCAACCTGGCAGTGGTATTTGGTGACCCCTTTTTCACCTTCAACCTCCCTGTTCCAGGGCTCTCGAAGAGGAGAGGACCACCCTGCAGTAGTTCGGCTAAAGCGATACATTCGAGCCTGTGGTGCCCATAGAAATTACAAGAGGCTGTTGGGTTCTTGTCGCTCTCATCAGGAACGACTGAGAGTCCTCAAGGCAGAACTGCAAGATTTAGGCTTAGAGGGTGAGATGAAGATGACTAAGGAGGGAAACAAGGAAGGAGGGGAAAACCATTAGGATAGAAACTTCTTGAAAACGGGTTGTTTTTTGTTCCTCTAGTGGTTGGCATGGTGCCTTGCACATAGTTGGCAGAAAATTTTTATTGATATCCTGGGTGATCAGATTGATAGTGATAGGTTGAGGACACTTAGAAGGGACCAAAAATTCCATCGAGGCTCAAGGAAAGTCCTGCTTAAAAGGGGAATAGAAAGAGCCAGTGATTGAGGAGATATTGAGGAAGTCAAAGAAAGGGTCAAGAAACGGGGAATGAGTAAGAGGGTATTGGACCAAGCCACATCCTTCTTCCTGGAGCCCACTCTCCTGGTTCGATCTCCCAGGCTGGAAAAGATTTTAAGGCTGAAAAAACCACCTTTTCCTTTTCTCAGGTAACCCTTCCCTGGAGAAATGCCGAGCAGTGAAGGAGCGAAGGGAGGAGGCAGCAGAGATGGCCTCTTTGGACGTCAGTAACATCATCAGTAGTTCAGGTACAGATGTTGTGAGGAAGGGGGAGCTGCAGAGAATGGGGCAGGTGTGTAGAGGCAGCTAGGTGGCATAGTGAATAGAGCACTGGATCCGAGGGCTTGAGTTCAAATCCTGCCAAACACACTTAGGTAAGTCATTTAACTTCTGTCATTCTCCACTTCACCTGAAAAGTGGGAATAATAATAGCACCTACCTAATAAGGTTGTTAAGCACCATTTTAATGCTATTATTATTTTGTATAGGGGTGTAAAGAACAGTGAGAACAGAAAAGGGAGAAAGGCTTTCAGGTCGGTTCTACGCTGACCTCTCGTGCTCATGAGGGAATATGTTGAAGCACTCTTTTGGAAGTTTGTTCAGATCCTTTCTGTCCTACCTTACTATCTTTGTGACCTTGGATGCCCTAATCTCTCAGGGTCTGTTTTCTTCTCCACAAAATAGCTAGGAAGAATCACTAAGAACCATTCTAGTTCTAAATCCTATAATTCTCAGGGCGATCTCGGAGACGAAATGCCTGGAACCCACGTGGGGAAGTTGGGCTACCCCAGGAGCAGCCATACCACCGAAGAGCCCTAGATTCAGATGGGGAGGAGCCAAAGGCCCACCCACCACCTACTGATTGGTCAAACCTTCGGGGCATCATCAGCAGTGATGGGGAGAGTGACTAAGCTACCCCACAGCTTCTAGAAGCCACAGTGCCTCTGAGCCTAGGGAGGTATCTGCTCCTGCCCTTATATAAAGTGTATAGAGCACCCCCTACTGGGTCTAAGTATTTATAAATGTATTTCCTTTCCTGTTTCCAGTCTGTCTGTGGTAGGTGAATCTTTTTCTTACCTGCAAGGGTGAATGTAACAGAAGCAGTAGCTTTCATACCTACAGGGATAAATTTGCTCAAGTCTGGGCTTGTAGGTCCATGTTCTCATGTTTTTGACTGAAATACTGGTATTTGTGTGGGCTTTAAAAGTCTCAATAAATGAATGTTTGTTATCCATTGTTTCATCTGTTTCTGGCCCAAAACAGAAGCAAAACCAGGGCCTCTTTTTCTGGGTCAGGGTTCAGGAAAGTTAGCCCAACTCAGATTGCTTATCACTGCTGTTCTCAGGGCCTGGACCCAGTAATCAACCATGTTTACTCCAAAATAGCATATGAAAACTTTCTATACTTCTCCCTCTCATCTGCCCTTCTAAATCACTTAAGCTCTCCCGGTTTTACTGTATGCAAAGGAGAGAATACAGTGTCCCACTGGAGCAGTCAAACCAGTGGTTTTAGTTCCTTGTTGCTTTTCTCGTAAGAGCTCTGAGAAATGAAGCTGTAACTCCTCCAGGAGTCCTAACTAGCCATGTCATTTTAGTTAAGTTTAGTTTGCCTCTTAGGTCTACTTAATCAGTACTCTCAAGGGTTCCTTTCATCCACAGCTGGATTCTCAAACAGTAGTTTGTCATAGCCCAAGACCTGGAAGCAGGTGTTCTATTTACACCTGGGTTACAGCCTGTTAAGCCTCCAGCTGACCTCTTCCCACTTCCATCTTTGGAAATCCTCAGTAGATTCCTGATTCAACCTAGTTCAGGCTTTAAATTGGGCAAGCCTAGGGTTATGACTAATTAACTTCTATGCTGAGGATAGCTAAATAGAAACTCTGCTCTTAGAGTAGAATGTTAAGGCAGGTAGGCTAGGCTTCAAGACTCCCTCTTCCAAATAAGACAGTGCTAAGAGGCAAGCACACTGAATAATTAAAGTGAACAATCAGCCCTGGAGAGCAAATGACAAAATACTTTCCTTGAAGTAGTAGGAGACTATGAAGCAGAATACTGCTTATGCTGTCATGTGGTGGTTTTGCTTAACTTTTTAGGTTACAATGGAGGTTTCATCTTAATCGGGGAGAGGCCCCTTAGGTCAGAAATGACTAACATAAATGAATGGGAATCCAAAGCACCAGACTAGCCTAAACTTCTCTAAGGCAAGGGCCTGGTCAGAAAGCTCTATGATTCCATCGTGCCACCTGGAAAATGAGGGGCACAGCTTAATGTTGCCCATCTTAGAGAGAAAGCCTGAGTCAAGGAGCTGGTTAGAATATCCAACAGTTTATTAAAAGCTCCCCTGGCCCCAGGGTTCCATGATGGCCCCTAAGTTCCAGGAGCCTTGGCCCTGACTGCCCCCATCCTGCCTCTAACAGCAGGAATATTAAGGGGGCTGTGAGGGTCCCCTCTGATTTGACATTCGAAGGGAGCTGCCTCTTCCCAGGTCTAACCCTCACTCCCCCCACCCCAGCCCCAACCCTGACTTTAAAAAAAAAAAAAACTTGACAAGACGGGCACAGGACATCAGACAGCAATGGGGGAAGGAGGGTTCAGAGGAGGATGCTGAGCTTTCCACCCAGGCATCCTCTCCATCTCCCTGCCACCCAGGGGCCTTTCATACCCCCAGACCCTGCTCTCCTAGGACCCATTCTCATGCCCCTGGGCCCAAAGTTCCCTTGGCAACAATATGATGAGGGCACCTGGAGGGATTATTATATTTCTCTGAATATATCTATGTATCTACACCCTACCCGCCCCTCCCCCCACTGCCCAGGGAATCTATACAGGTTCCCAAGGCACCCTAGGTGGGTATTTGACACACATACACACACATCTCCCCTTTCCCCAGTCCATGATGGAGGAAGATAGTGGCACCATGATGGGAAAGTCAGGAACTCCTGGGTCTGCACTGGGGCCCAAGCTATACTCCAAAACCCAAGGGGCCTGACTTCATCCCAAGGGAAGCTCACAAGATGAGAAGATACTAGGGAAACAGGAACAAATGTCCTGACATCTCCCCTTCTAAGCACTGACTCAGGACCTCAGAAGCCCTCAGAGCTTAGGTCCTCAGTCTTCCAGGTTCCAGTTGCTGAGGGACCTAGGCCCTTCCAGCCCTAGGGAAACTCAGGCATCAGCTCTCTTCCCCCACCCGTCTTCTTTCAGCCTAGGTGGAGGGAACCCAAGCAAGGGACATGACCAAGCCCCCACACAGTTCAGGAGTAGAAATGGGAAGAGCCATTAAGGATGTGAGAAGCAACACTAGTACTTCGGCTCAGAGCCCCAGGCCCTGCTACTGACCCAGGTCCCACTCCTTCACTCCCCCCACCCCCTGAGGCTGCCCTGCGAAGGGGCTGTGGGCTATTCCTTAGCAGCAATAGGGCCCCACCTCGGGGAGGCCCTGTCTGGGGTGGTGGCCCCAGCCAGGTTGGTGGACCTGGTGGTGCCAGGAGAGACGGCTGGCGCCAAGCTGGGGGGGGCATGCCAGGTGGAGGGGGACCATGGCTCCAATGAGCCCCTGATCGAGGTACAGGGCGGGAAGGCCAGGCAGGGGCTGGGGGAGGGGCGGGATATCCCTGGGCAGCAGCCTCAGCTGGGATGCCTCCCAGGGCCATGCTGGAGAAACCCAGCCTCATGCTTTCTGCGTCAAAAGCCTCGATCTCCCGAGCCTGCCGTTCTAGCAGTGCCCGGATTCGCTCTGACCGACCTGTCTGCAATGCCAGCAGCTCTTCCTCCACCTATGACATACAACATGTGCTCAGGGCTGGGGGTGAGGAGCATTCAAGTCCAGTTGGGGGGATATGTGCATCAGCATCACCCCCCACCTCCAGTGCTCTGGGGCCCCTACCCGTACCCGCTGCTCCAAAAGAGCCCGCCTCAGGGCCACTCTCTGTTCCAGCTCCCGGGCTTCACGCTCATGCTGACTCTCTGTTCGTATCTTGATCTTGCTCTGATAGGCATTAAGCAGCTCCAGCTCCTGTTGCAACTGCTGTCGCAGTGCCTGGAACTCTGATTCCTGGGTCTCATCCAGGCGAAGCTAGGAGAGGGTAGGAGCTGGGGTCAGACGTCCGAGAAACACCTGACCCCCCGGGCTCCAAAACCTTTCCCCTGCCCTGAGTTTCTCCCCACCTTCCCTCCATGATTGCTGAGGCATTCTGCCTCTCAAATTAGGCCAGTTGTATTCCCCCCAAGCTGTGTTGTTGCTGAGCCTTACTGCCTGGGAGCTGAGCATCTCAGAGATGGACTGGTCATACTGTTCTGCTAAGATGGCCAGCTTTCGAGTCTGTTCCTCTTTAAGCCGCTTAAGGAGGCTCTTGTGTTGGGCCTTGGGGGTGCCCTCCAACAGGTGCCCCCGAAGGGCCTTGTACTGCCGAGTCTGGATCTTACATGTCTCCTGGAACTGCTTCTTGATCTGCAACTCCTTCGACTATGGAGTGGATGGGTTGAGTGGAGAGATGATGGGACAGGGCAAAGGAAGGGGGGTAGGGAAGACAAGGAGGGAGAGGGAGAGACCAAAGCAGACAGAGAGAGGGGAGAGAAACAGAAAACATGTTAGACAGAGAGAGGGGAAGCTAAACACAAAGACAGCAGAGTATGAATTACACTGAACACAGCAGAGAAAATACACAAGACAGTATTGGAAAGCATACGTGTGGCACTAGAGATGAGTAAGAAAGCATGCAATCAAAGCAGAGTACACAAAGAGAATACACAAGTGAGAAAACATGATTGAAAACCACAGAACACATGACCAAGAGATGGGGAACCAGTGAAACAGTGAAAAGGGGTAGTTTACAGACTGAACACATACTATAAGGACCGGAGCACTATGATCAGTCTTACAAACGGTGCCTTGGGGAAGGAAAGGTAAACCACCAACTGGGAATTAGGAGAGAGGGGAATGTGTCCTAAGAGCTGCAAGGACCACAGGTGCTTGTTGGAACTATTGCCCTGACAATACCCCCAGGACTATATACCCCATTCCATCGCTCCTCCAGACTCTACTGCTTACTTTGGTTTTCAGTTTCCTCACCTGTCCCTCCCCTTGATGCATTCCATTTCCACAACCAGACCCATCTTTTTCAGTCCCCTAACCCCAGCCTGTCCCATAGGATCCATGCTATACCCTTCAGTCTGTTTGCCCCCTATGGGGGGCTTGCTACCCTCCCCCTTCCCCTAGCCCTCAAGGGCTATGCCAGAATGAGGGAAGGGGAAGGCCGGCAGATTGGACAAGACTAGGTGGAGTGGAGAATGTGCAGTGAAGGGGCAAGGCAGAATGAACAAAGGCACAAGGTAGGATGACAAAGGCATCTGGTGGATAGGTCCAGGTGGAATGATGGGAAGAGACCCAAGCCTCAAGGGAATCCATGGCTTAGGGGCAAGGGAGCCAACACATCCCACATTCGGGAACCCTAGACACTAATGCAAAACCACTGCAGGGCAGAGAACACTGCCAGGAGAGCAAAGCAAAAAGGACAAGGATTGGGGGAAAGGGACACAATGGAGATGGGAGTGAGGGAGGCAGGCAGTCATGGGGTGGGATGGGAAAGGGATGAAGTAGGCTCTCACTTGGGCTCTGGGGGTTTACAGGGAAGTCTGAGGGGCGGCAGGACAAAGCAGACGGAGGCGGCGGCCTGAGCCAAAGGTATGGTTCCGCTCGAATGTTTTATTCATGTTTATCTTTCTTGGGGGTGGGGGTGGAGGGGCAACTGAGGAGCAGGGTTGGGGATGGAGGTAAGAAACAGAAAAACCAAATCAAAATCATATGAAAAAAAGTGACTACCCCTCCCAGCTAGCCCTGCCCCAAACCAGAGGGGACACTGCCCAGGCCCTGGAGAAGTGATGAGGGTGAGGATGAGGACACACACAGTGGGAAGACACCAATAATTTAGGGGTGCTGGGGAGGGAACATAAATAAGTGTCACTTCCCAATTTAGTGGACAGGAAGGGCAAACTATCTGCAGATCCTATGGGAACCCGTTCTACTGAAGGGGCTCTGGTGGACAAAAGGACAGAACACACAAAGGAAGGGGAGGAGTAAGGGCTGGGGAAGATCCTCCCCATGCCAGTGGGGTGGGAGATAAAGTGCATGTGCTCTCTGCTGGGGTGGTTAGTGGGAAGGAATCACCTCCAGGGTGGCAAGGCTCGAGGCTGCCTCGTGCGGACACGGTGGCTGGAGGTAGCCCCAGGAGGGACTCGGGGAGGGGCTGGGGGTCTTGGGCAGCGCTGACCATGCCTCAGCAGCCGGGGGATCCTACTTGGGCGTTCCCCTCGAAGTAACCCCCATCGGGCCAATGCCTGGGCAGCCCCAGGGGACAAGTGAGCAGCTAATCCCCTACCAGCCCGAGCCAGTCGCCAGTTCCACCCTTTGCACAAGGCCCAAGCCTGGGCCAGTAAGGCCAGGGGATTCCGGGACCGGCGTGGACGCCCACGGCGGGGTCCTGGGACTGGCAGACGGCTTCTGAAGCCATCCTTGTTGGTCTTAGGGTAGAGGGCAAAGAGACCTCGGTCGCCTACAGCCCCACAACCTTGTAAGGTCTGGAAGGCTGATAATGATAGGCGTAACAAGGCCCGCAGCCAGAGCCTGGACAGCTCCCGACGAAGTCTTGGGCCCTGTTGCCTTAACCAGCTGCCTCCAGCTGCTAGTACTGCTAAGGGCAGGGCTAGGTCTGGCCAGGCTAAGAGCCAAGCAGCCCCAAGACCTAGGGGCACCCCAGCTAGGCCCCTTTGCCAACTCAGCTCTAACACTGCCCCCAGAGACACCCCCTGGGCCAAAAGCAAGAAAAGGTTGGGAGACATGTGCAATGCTGTGCAGAGCAACAAGTATGAGGCCCCAAGAACCACTAGTCCCACTTCCAAAGCCAACAGGGCAGCCTGTAGGCCACCTCCACCCTGGGCTGCCAAGAGTGGGAGCAGTAGCAATAGTAGTAGTGGCAAGAGGCCTGGGGAGGAACCCACAGCAAAAGACAGACCAGCTAGGAGGCCATGGGACAAGAGGCCTAGGAGCTGACTAGTGTGGCTCAGTCTTAGGGGACCAGGGGGGGGCTCAGGAGGAATTTCAGGGGATGAACAACCATCCCCAGGATCCCTGGGAGTCCCAATGGGGGCTTCTTCATCCTCATCCTCCTCCAGGACTGGGGGCAAGACTGGCCCCTGGACCCATCCTAGCTCCAACTCCTCTCCCATGATACTCCACTCTTCCTTCCCCCACAACCTCCACTCCTCAGCCTCTTCCTGGCCGACAATCCTTCGATCCCTGGAGCTGGGGGACAGGGTTTCAGGATCCTCAGTTTCCTCCCCATGGGGTAGCCTCCATGTCTGGTCTCCCAGAATCTTCCGATCCCCAGAGCTGGGGGAAAGGGCCACTACCTCATCGGCCTCCTCCCCCACAATCCTCCGCTCCTCTGGCCCTACGGAGGTCCTAGCCCCTTCCACTCCCAGAATTCTCCGCTCTTGAACAGCTGCTTCCTTCTCTCCCAGTGTCCTGTGTTCCTGGGCTGCCTCCTCTCCTAGCAGGCTCCGCTCCTCCAATCTGGGGCTGCTACTGGGCAGCTCCCAAGCCTGCTGTTGTCCCAGGGGTCCAGAGCTTGGGTCCAGGGCCTGAGGGGTAAGGGATTGGGGGGCTGGGGGGTGCTCGCCAGGACGTACTTTGAGGCTCTTGGGCTGCTGGCGGACTTGGGCAGCATGCTTCTGGCGCAGCTCCTGCTCACGCCGCTTGTTGTACTCCAGCTGGTTTCCCAGCTCCGTCTGGTGTTGCAGACGGGTGAGCTCAGCTCTGGTACGCTGCACAGCCTGGAGCTGCCTCACCTCGAGCTCCCGAGTTGACTCGTGCTGCCTCAACAGCAGTGCACACTCGAGGTCCTTCTGAGTCTGCTTCTTGTTCAGGTCCTGGAGGGGCAGGGAAACGGTGGAGGGGCACAGCAGTGGGATCAGGGTTGGGGGATGGTTGGGGAAAGGCCTTAGAGAAAGGATAGGGATGGAGGAAGGTGACATCTCAAAAGGGAGCCACAAACCACCAAGGGCTTCTCTGGGGACTGGGAAAACCCAGCAGCAATGGGTCTATAAGGAGTGGAAAGAGAACTCCTGTTGGGAAGCTTCAGGAATAACAAGGAGGGGAGAAGAATAAGGTGGGGCTGAATGGGCAGGAAATGGGAAGTGAAGAGTACAGGGTAGAACTTCAAAGAGAAAAGCCTAGAAGTAGACAGTGTTGAGAAAAAAATAGCAAGAGAAGAAGGAAGTGCAAGCAAGCTCAGAAGGTAGTGAGTAGGAAGAGCTGGGAATTCAGGGAAAGAAGATAGGGAACCTGACCAGGGAAAGGAAGTAAAGAAGACAAGAGAGAAGAAGGAGAAAGGTAGAAAACAGGAGAGAGCTGTAAGGAAGAGGACATGGAGAAAGTAGAAGGAATGAGAGAAGGAAGCATCCAAAGGAACAGGAAAAGGAGCAGAAGAGGTGGGAACATGGCGCTGGGTCCAGGCCTACCTCCCGCAGCAGGTCCTGATCCAGGCTGTGGCGGGCCAGGAGCATTTTACGCTTGTACTGGCGGCACTGCAGCTCAAAGTACTGGCGCTGGCGCCGAAGCAGCCCAGCCTCCTCCTCGGCCTGGCACTGCTGCAGCTGCTCCTTCTGGCGCAGCAGCCACTCAGCCTTCTCCCTCTTGGGGGTGCTTGGATTCTCCTGCAGCTCCTAAGCAGGGCATGGAAAGTTCAGTCAGAAGTCACTCAGGGCTGGCTCCACCAGGTCTCCTCTGGATGCTGTCATCTATCCCACCAATTCCCTTTCTCCTCTTTGTCCTGTTTCTCTGTCATATACTCTCTTTCCCAATCTCTTCTCCTCCCACATGTAAAGAGGGGGTAAAGGAGTGGGAGAACATCAGGGAAGGAGGAGGATGAGGGTAAGGAAAGAGGGAGATGGAAGGCAAAGAGGAAAAGAGCCAGCAGGAGGAGGAAGGGGAAATGCCCAGAAGTCTCCTTTCTTCCCTCCGCCCACTGTGGCCCTCTTTTTGAGCTGACACCCCCCCTTCTCTTCCCTGTTCTCTCCCTTTCCTTTCTCCATCCCCCTCACCTCCTTGAGTTGTTCCTTCCTTAGCTTGTAAGTACGTTTCTGCGCTTCCAGAAGAGCAGCCAGCTCCTTCTTTTGCTGGCCTAAAATGTGCTGCTGAAACTTGCGCTCCTCTGCCTGTGCGGCACGGGCCTCCTTCTCACCAATGGCTTGGTGGCGCCGAGCCAGTTTTTCCGCCTCAGCCCCAAAGCCAGCCCGCTGGGCCTCCAGTTCCCGCTGCAGCCGGGCACTGTGCTCTTCCCGCTCGCCCCGAAGCCTTGATTCCAGGGCCAGCAGCTGTTTTTGGTGCTGCCGCCGCATTCGCTTATAGCCACTCAACTGCTCCCGCAGGGCCGAGTCCTGCTCGTGCTCCTGGATCTGACGACTCACCTGGGTGCAGAGAGCACAAGAAAGAACTCAGTATGAACACCCAATAGAAAGGCCACTGCAAGTCTCTGACCTGTGGTCCTAACTCACCAGGGAGGCAGTTCGGATAGTAGCAAAGTGGTCCCGGTTTCGACAGTAGGCCCGTCGACGGGCAGAGGAGGAGGAAGAAGCTGGAGGCTGAGGAGCCTGTAAGGGTCCTGGGGGTAACTCTGGCTGATAGGGATCATCATATATATTCTCGGGGCCCTGGAGAAAGGAAGGGGCAGAATGAGGAACAGATGTCTCATGAAACTGAATCCTTGGGAGCAAGAAGCCTAAGCAATGGAGTAAAAGAGACAAATAGACAGCCTTAAAGCCCCAGATTCCTGAGTTTTTAATAAGGACCCCTCTAAGCCACACTACCAAGATAAAAGAGCAGTACTAAGCCATCTCTACAACAGGAGACAGTCACTTTCTAGAGTTCTGCCCACTGCTAGTATTTGCATCAGGTTCCCCTGAATTCCTCCCCACCTCCCAGTTCATCCCCAAAAGCGGGCATGCTCAGGAGATACTGCTTACAGGGAGTCGGTGGATGATAGAGCTGTGAGAGGTGACTGTATGTTCACCTTCCTGCATCATGGCCATCTCTCCAGTCTCTGGGCCTTCTTCCTCCTCCTCTTCCTCTTCTTCCTCATCCTCATTGTCAGATGCATCTGCTAGGCTGTTAACAGAGCTGCTCTGACTGGAAGCGCTGATAGACATGCTGGGCACTGAGTGGCTGCTCTCCAGGCTGGTCAGTGTCCCTGCCCGGTGCATATAGGGCTCTGTCTCCTGGGAACACAGAGTATGCACTAAGAATAGTCATAGAAGGGGCTGGAGTGAGAGCCAGTATGTGCTAGGGAGGCCCCACGATCAGGAGGAGAGGGATGAGGACACCAGGTGAACTGGGGACCACTGGGGTAGGAATTAGGGAGGTGAAGTGGGGGGCCTGGGAAGGAGAAGGATGGTAGCATAACTAATGCTGGGACAAAAAGCAATACTAGAGTTGCCCAAGCTTTGTCATAACCCCTACTCAAACACCTCAAAGGCTCCCCAGTGCCTAAAGGCTAAAGTCCAAACTCTATCCTTGTATTCACAGCCCTTCAAAATCTGGCCCCCAACCTACCTCTCCAGACTTCCATTGTTCTGCTACCCAACACACACACATCCTCTACTCCAGCCAAACTATAGATAACCAGCTACTTCCCAAATATACCTTGTCATTTCCTTCCTCCACATTTTCACTTATACTATGCTATGCATTCTGCCTAAAATGTCCTCCCCTCTCCTTCCCACCCCACAAACCCAAGTTCTGACTCTTGACATCCTCCTACGATTTTAAGATGCTGTTTCAATGTCATCCTCTCCAAAGCCTTCCCTATTCCCCCAATGTATAGAATGACTCCCTCCTGAACCCCCACGATCCTCTACATGAACTCCTTTGTTGGAACTTTTCACATTTTTCCTTGTACTATAGTTATTTGTCATATGTCTTACCTCCCCTACTAGAGTATAAGCTCCACGAGGGCAGGGACTGTGTCTTAGTCATCCTTGTATTCCCACACGCCAACCAGAGTGCATTGTGCACAGTGCATTGTGGGTGCAAGTTCTGGCTCCGCCACTTACTAGCTGTGAAACCATGGGCAAGTCACTTAACCTTTCTGAGCCTCAGTTTCCTCATCTGTAAAATGGGGATAACACTACTTGCACTGTCTACCTCACAGAGTTATTGTGAGGAAAGCACCATAAAAATGTGAGTGGTTATCATTATTGCACACACTAGCTGCAACAGATATCGGCTGAATGAATGGGATCCCTGGCAGGGCAGAGTGGCTTACCTCCTCCTCCTCAGGGACTTCAGCGCTGGGGCCATTCTGTGCCTCCTGGAATAAGATCTTCTTCATCTTTCGATACTGTAGGTTATCTAATTCCCGAACTGCATCCTTGGTCCTCTGGATCAAATCCATAATCACTGTGGGGGGGCGCTCTCGGAGCACAAAGCGGTGCTATAGGAAAAAGCCTGTGTAACACCTGGACATTTGCTCTGCCCCCTCTTTTCCCTTCCCTTTGTGGAATGCAGGCATCCCAAAGACTAGACCCTAACTCCCTAGCCTTTTCCATCTGCAGGACCCAGCAGTTCAGGTTCCCTTCCCAAAAGGAACATGTGTTGTCCTCCCTATTTCTTCTTCTTCTAAGGTCACCCATATTTCCTGGCCTCTAGCCTCTGGCTCTCCAAATCAGGTCTTGATTCCACAGTGTGATCCTCTATCTATTTCATTCCCCACCCCCCTCCAAAAAAACCCTTCACCTTGAGCAGCACATCCGAAGTTGGTCTGTCTTGAGGAATTTTCTGGAGACAAGAGTCAACAAAATTTCGGAAGTACTCAGACCTGAAAGAATGAAGAAAGAACAAACAAGATAGTAGGGTACAACCACTTGGACATGGTATTGCTATGGCCCCAATTCCTGCCCTATCTTGTAAAAAGCCCATTTTCTTACCAATGTCCAGACTGAAGCACAGGGGACTCATTCTGTGCAATGTGGTATAAGGCACTCATCGCATTCATGTTAAACAGTGGTGGCTTCCGTTCCGCTGTGGAAAGAGGAAGAAGAGATATAGAGACCAGGAGAGAAGCAGAAAAAAATGAGGAGAAATAAGACAAGTCTGTAAGCAGACAAAAGAGGCAGAAACATGGGAAAACAGAGTGGGGAGCTAAGGCAGAGAAGGTACCATTACCTAACTCGATGCAAGTAATACCCAAAGACCAAACATCCACCTTGCCATCATATTGCCCTTCATCCATGGCCAAAATCACCTCAGGAGCCATCCTGGAAAAAAGGGCAAGAAAGAAAATATGCTAAAACATACCAAGTCTCTTTTCGATAGCCCTAAAAATCCCTGCTTTCCAAACTCTTCCCTCTACCCCTCTGGCTTTAAGCCCTCCTCTACCTATCTCCACATCCCAGCTCTGTCTCTAAACCCCAATATTCACTGTCTCTCACCAGTACGGAGTGCCCACAAAGGAGTTGGCAGGTGCCATGATGGAGGCTGAGCCAAAGTCCCCTAGCTTGACCAAGCCTGGTTCCGACAATAAGATGTTCCCAGCCTTCACGTCCCTGACAGGAGTAAAGAATGTCAAACTGGGGCGGCTAGGTGGTGCAGTGAGTAAGAGCGCCAGCCTCGGAGTTGGGATGACCCGAGATTGAATCCAGCCTCAGAAAATAAGCACCCACATATAAATAATGACTAGCCATGTAACCTTGAGGAAGTTACTTAACCCCAATTGCTTTAAAAAAAAAAAAGAGTGTCAAACTAGGGTTAATGGATGTCTGGGTTGTAAGGAAAAGATAAAGACTTTATGGATGGGGTCAGTAATGATACATACCTGTGGATCATGTTGTGAGAGTGTAAATAGGCTAGGCCCTGTAGTGCACCATGGGTTACAGCTGCAATCTCCACCTCCTGAAGGGGCTTCTTGTGCACTAATGATGAAAACAACTCATATTCAGATGATGTTCTAAGGTTTACAAAGTGCTCAGAAATGAAGGAATGAAGGAGCCCAAGAAAGGGTCCTCCCTGCCTTTCTGGCCACCCCCACCATTCCAGCTTCCTTTCCTTTTTCCTTACTGTTTTAATATAAACTTTAGCCTTCTGTCTTTTCTCAGTTTCCCCTCATTAGCCTGAGGGTAACTCACCCTCTAGAAGGTCAGAGGCAGAGCCCAGGCAATACTCCATCACCAGCTAAGGAAAAAGTCAAGAGTTAGAGGTAAGCAGGTCACCTAGTCTCTCTGACTCAATTCCTAATTGCAGTCAGCAGTTCCAAAGGAAACGACAAGGGGTCTCTTACACTAACTCTTCTGCCTCCTCACTAGCATCTCCCATTCAAACCTTAATCCTTCTGGTTACAAGCTTGTCTCACTTCCTCCATAAAAAAGTTTTACCTGACTCTTCTCACTCCCTTCCTGATCTATTACATTCTTAGGCTTTATCACTCATCTTGATACTTAATATTCCATTTTAAGTTTTTCACCTTGTCTCCCCAACTAGACTTTAAAGTCCTTAGGACCAGGAACCATGAGTATTTTCTTTCTTTGTTATCATTACTACACTCTCACTCCCTACCCCAACACTAAACCATTCATACAAAAGACGTTCATAAATTCAATTTGGTTATGTGGGTCTAGGCCAGGTGGAAGGCCAAATCTGAGGGGTAGGGAGAAAGTCACTGTTTACCCAAGCAGTATGTTCCCTCAGGTAACAGCCTCGGTACTGGATGGTATTCGGATGCCGGAGCTTCTGCAGAAATCGAACCTCCTTGATGATATCTTGCCATTTCTAGGAGAACAATCAGGTTGGGGAGAGGACAAGTATGGGCAAGCAGATGGGGTGATACATGGTCCCAAAGCCCTGGTTGCTGTTTCTATCCATAATCCCAGTCCCACTCTGTACCCCTCCAGATCCTACCTACCTCATTAGACTGCTTCCCACTATAGGACATCTTCTTGATGGCAACAACCTCACTGCTCCGGACATCACGAGCCTAGAGGGCCGTAGGGTTGTAAGAGTAGGGTTCTGCAATAAGGTCAGGACCCCAGAAGAAAACTAGGAAGGAGGTGAGACAGTGGGAGGATGGGCTAAATTAGCGGAAGGGCAGCAGGATGATATCCTGGGAAAGAATTTTAGCATAAGCCTGAGAGAGATCAGGAGCCTAAGGAATTGGGAAGGGAAAAGAGGGAACAGTATAGCACAAGGTGATAAGATGGATTGGGAAAAGCCCACTCACAAAGTAGACAGCTCCAAAACTGCCATGGCCAATCTCCCGGAGATCAGAAAATAGTTTTTCAGGGTCATCCTTGAAGAAGAGTTCAGCCACATCTGGATCCTTCAGGCTCCCAGCCCGGCCCCCTGCCGGCATGTCGGCCCCGTGGGGGATAGGGATTGGGGCCCAGCCTAGAGCATAGAAACAACCTTAGAAATTAGGTACTCCCATGGCCAAGGGTGTAAGAAGGATGGGGGTAGGGACGCTAGTGGAAAAGGTGGGTGGGGAAATCCTCAGAACAGGAACAAGACCCCAGGTCTCCATCTCCTCCCCCATTCCTTTGTTCAGGGCAAGGCACTGCTAAGGACCAGCAGGGGCAGAGTAGAAACTACATTTAAGTACCAAAAAAGAAGTTGTCATGGCAACAGAAGAAGGGGGTGAGGAGAGACAGTCCTAGAGTTCATAAAACTGCTGGGAAGGTTCCTCAAATTGTAGAGTCTTAAAAACCACCACCCCAACCCAGTTCTTTGCCTGCCCCCCCCCAACTCCTAAGATCTCTTTGCCCTCTAAAAACCTAGGAATCCTATTTCCCAACCCCCAGCTTCAAATTCTAGGTTTCCTCTTCCCTCCACAGTTTTGGCTCTTCCCTCCTTTTCCCAAAGCTGCCCAGTTACCCTCCTGCTTCTGCTCTCTGCACCACTCCCTCCACCCTCCACACCCCCACCTCTCAGACCCTGAAGGAGAACAGGAAGTGGCCAGGCCGGACACTGTGGAAATCCGGCCATTGTCAAACCCTTATTCACTGGGGATTAGGGGTGGGAAAGGAGAGAAATGGTTCTAGAAACAAATATGTAATGGTCAAATCACAGATCTAAAACTCTCTGTCTTGTTTGGCTTTCAAGGTTCTATATAATCTGAACCTCCATCTCTTACCCAGTGCAACTTTATCTCCCACTATTCCCCAAGAAGCACTTTCCACTCCAGTCAAGCCAGTTTCTGTACTGTCCGTACTCTAGGCCCAGCTCCAGTCCCACCTCCTTAATAGAGGCCTTTCCTGGCCACTCTAACCATCAATCATCCTCTTCTTTAAGGTCTTACAACATTTATAATCTGTATCACATAATCTGGAACTTAATTATATTCTCCTATTGTTCTCTCTTGTTTCATGTCAGTTCCCCACTTCCCACAACCAGATTGTAAACTCCTCAGGGCATAATGCCTGTCCTATCTTTTCCTGAAGCCCCTTTGGCACTCAGCACAGGGCTGAAAATACTGAATGCTTTGTTCAAAGACTTTCTGTCTGCTCTATCTTCATCTATGGGTAATATAAATTATAGTTCCAGTCCATTTCCCTTAGTGTTCCCACTAAGAAGATCCTCCAGCTATCCCATGGAGAGGTTCAACTTGCAGCTTGAACTTAAGCTTCTATCTTCTCAGGACCCAGAGGTGACAAACAAGAACCTATCTTGCTATCCATCATTATTAAAGATACCATCTTCTTGCCCCTCCAAGCCTCTCTCCCCCAGCCTGAAAGGCATGTCACCAAAACTACATGGGACATTAACAAGTGAAAATTAGATTTCTCCCACCCCAAGCCCCTAAATTACCCTGAACACAGTAACCCACAGCCTGAGGATGCCAACAAAACTACCAGTAGGTCTGGCAATTAGCCAAGTGAAAATTAGATTCCTCCCAGATATCTCAGAGTCCAGTTCCTGGCAGAGTACTTGGCACGTTATTTCTTTCTTTCTCTCTATATATAGATATAGATATAGATATAGATATAGATATAGATATAGATTTAGATCTAGATCTAGATCTATCCATCTATCTACTTATTGATTGGTTGATAAAATGTAAAGTTCTTGAAAGCAAGAATTATTTTGGTTTTATATTCATAGAGTGCTTGGCACATAGCAGAACCCTAATAAGTGTTGGTTGGATTGAATTGTTAAGGTATTTAAGCCAAGGTCCTTTTAAATGGGGAAGCCAATGTAGGAGGAAAAAAGCACAAGACAGCTGGGGGTCTCCAAACTACCCACCAGGGTACAGAAAACCTCTCTATCAATCCAGGGAAGGGTGATGGTATGGAAAATACCAGAGCTGAAATTCTCATCTCAGCCTTAAAGTACATCTGACCTCTTGCCTCCTGGTCCCCATTCTAAGCCTTATGTCAAACAAAGAGAGACAGCAAGAGGGAAGGACTGAAACACTAATTTGGATGTAGAGTACTCTTCCCCCACATATACCCCCCCCCTTTAATGGAAAGAGACAAGACCTCCAAATACTCCTTGCTTAAAGGGCAGTATGGATGCAGGTGCCTCACATAACCAAAACCATCAAAGAGACCTTAGATCACAGAAGGACAGAGGAATAGCACAAAAAGGTTCAACCCAAGGGAGATGCCCCTTCCTGCAGCAGCTTCACTTATGCCATTAGGAATGCTGTCACCTGAGCCCCCCACTGAGGTGAAGTGGTCCCTGCAGTCCCCAGGCAGAGCTGTCACAAGGTCTCAGCACCCCGACTGCAAGAGTGCTTTCCCAGACCAAAGCCTGAGGATGAAGGAATCCTGTGAAGGGGGCCAACCGCCCCTTCCCTCAGGGGGGCGCTCCCTCCCCGTGACAACTACTAGTAACTCTCTTTGATGTTTCGATTTAAGGCTTGCAAAGTGTACAATGCGCTTTCTTCAAAATAAGCAGATGGGACAGGTAGTGTGTTTTACAGATGGGCAAACTGAGGCCTGCCTACAATCCCACACACAGTTAGTAAAGTGCAGCACGCTGCCCCTCAAACATGGGGGGAGCTTCTTACCTGGAGCGGGTCGCTATGGCGCCCCAGGGTCTCCGCCGTCGCCTCCTCCTAGGGTCCTCCAGTGGCTCAGGGGTCGCTGGGAGGGGGGGGGAAGAGACTCCCCACCCCCTCGCTGCCTCTTCCTCGACTTCGCCCCGATCCCAGGCTGGGGCGGGGGCGGGAGGAGAGCAAGAGAGCCCCCTCCCCACCCCCGACTTCCTCGGGAGACTGGGGGGGGAGCGCCTGACACTCCCCCCCGCCCCCCACCCCCGATGTCCTCCTGGGGATGTTCGAGCGGCGAATGACAAGCCTGCGAGTGCCTCCTGGCTGACCCCCCCGGGTGCCCCGTGGGGTAGCGGCGGCTGGGGCTGAGGGGCGGGTGACAGCCCCGCGACCCCCACCCCCGCCCCGGCTTCCTCTTTCCCCCTCTCTCCACCAGGGGGAGGCGGGAAAGGCTGGAGCTGACCCTGCCCGCCCCTCCCTCCCTCCTTCCTTCCCTCACCGGCTCCCTCCTGTCGCTGCAGCGGATTCCCCCGCGCCCCGCTAGGCTTCTCACAACCCTCTCTCCGTTCCCCTCTTCCCTTCTCTCCCCCTCCCTTGGCTCGCCGGCCTGTCTGACCCTCGGCGGCCGATCCTCTCTCAGTCCTCTCTCTCTCCCTTTCCCTCTCCCTCTCTCGCTTCCCCCCAGCTCCAAGATGGTGGCCGGGCGGTAGCGCGCAGGCGCGGTAGGGGATACCGGGCCAAAGGAGGCGGGGCCTGGGGGGAGGAGCCCCAAAGGAAACCTCCCTCCCACGCCCGCGGTCCTCGCTGCCACAGTAGGACTCTCGCACCCAGCAAGGCTGAGGCCGCCCGGAGTGCGCGCGCGCGCACTTCCGCCACGCGGACTCCGGATGGGAGGAGGCTGGAAGGGGGCGGAGCCCAGAGTGCCAACCCCTCCACCTCCTCTCCCCGAATCTCCGGCAGGCGGGGGAAGGGGAGATGGCAAGAGACAGGTCGCATGCGCTCACCCCGCCTCAGGTCCCAGCCTGTTGCTAGGGGAAGCTTTGAGAGGGACGGCCTATAAGGCAAGGGAGAGACTACGATTTACGCCTGCGCGGGAGGCGCTGGGCGGGGTCAAGAGAACTGGCGTGCCGGAGGAAGAAAAGGCGGGAAAGTGGGTTACTCTGAAGTTTGTAGACCATCTGGACAGGGAAAGAATGCCAAAGAATGAAAGGAATCAAGAATACCAGGGCTGGTCTCAGTGTTTTGCATATCGAGAAACTGAGGCTAGTAGGAGAACTGGGCCTAAATTCTCAGTTCCTTCCCCTATCCCACAGGAAAAGCACTTTGTAAACCTTAAAAGCATTCTAGAAATGCAGTTCCTGTTGTTGTCAATTCCATATCCCTTATCTTTGGCCATCCCCAAAGATCAGGGAGTAGCCCAAGTTCTCCAGGTGGAGAAAAGCACGCCTGCACTTTCCACACTAGTACCTTACCTATTAACCTCACAAAAACAACATCTTGGACTCAAAGCAGGGATAAGAAATATTTTTAATGATCCTCAACCCCTCGTGTTGTTCCCCGTCCCATTGATCCATCTCAAGGGGCCCAGATGAGCCTACAGAACATGAATCACAGACCTAGGAAAAGAAAGAGATTAGATTGTAAACTGCTTGAGGGCAAGGGCTGTGTTTTGTTTTGTTTTGCTTTAATGTCCTGGGCACCTAGCTCACAGGGTCTTGCATATAGCATCAAGTGCTTAAGGAAAGTTGACCCTCAGAGAAAAACCCCAACAACATTGGTAAAAGAATTTAGGGAAACAAGTAGATAAGGCATAATATCACTAAAGAAGGGCTGGAAAAGGGTAGGACAATGCTGTATCACATATTTTGCACTCGGAACAGAATCAGTCACTAGGGATGTGCTGTTGTTTTCCTATTAATTCAGGGCTACGTGTCTATACAAGTTCAAGCATTTAACAGTTCCTGTTTCCATTCAGGGAACTGAAACATGAAGAACAAAAATCATGGAGTGAATTTGTCTTCAGCATCCTGACCTACTCCTGGGTCTCTTCTATCCACAAAACCCTATATCTTTGTGCTTACCATCTTGCAATGAAGCACATAGTAAATACTCAGTAAATGTTTGCTGAATGAATAAACCTCCAGCAGTGGAATTTCAGGCACCATCACCCTCATTCTTCCCCTGCTGAGCTGAACAGTGTGAAGAGTCTAGAGAAAAGAGGGCAGAGGCTCTTACCTTTAAGCAAAGTACAGCCTGAAGCTGTTGAGTTTAGATATGGGTCCTCTGCCAAGGCATATCCCAACGTGGGTGGCTGCAGACTGCTGCAAAGCAGCATAGGAAGCCACAGAAAAAGAGAAGAAAGCAGCTGAAGTAGAGAAGCCTGGAACCACACAAGACCCGTTCCTCCTTCGGGTTGGTACAAAAGAGGAAGAAAGAAAACAATGAGATTATTTCCTTTGCCCCTGGCTGTTGGGACAGTGGAAGTAGGTCCTAAACCTCAGGGACAGACTAAAAAGAAATAATTCAGGGACCACAGACAAGGAAGATTCACATGTGATAGGGGTGGGAAGAAGACAAAGAGAGCTAAGGGTCTCAGTCGGGGGCTCTCACCACAGTAAGGAGCTTGGTGAGAATAAGGCCCTCATGGCTCCAGACACCATAACATTCTTCTTCTGGCTTGGAACTCTCAATAGTGTATGTGTTCACAATATCTCCCTCCTCTTCCTCTAAGCAGGACGTGGGCGGTTGGCTGGAGGGCAGGATTCTGGGGTCTGCACTGAACACCAGGCAAGTCCCAGAGGTTTTCTCTACTGGCACCAGGGCTGTGATCAATACTAACTCTTCTGCAGAAGAGCCTGGAGGGAAGGGAGATGGAGAACACATTTAGAGAATTGTTAGAGTATTCTTCTCTATACATGTCAATGCAAATATTCTCCATTATACATATTCAATTAAATATATCCAATTCAATATTTATTTAAAGCTGGAGGACCATACAACCCAATCCCCATTAACACTGTTCCTTTTTTCTTCTTGGGATCATAATCATAGAATGTCAGAACTCGAAAGAATCTTAGACATCTTCTAGTCTAACCCTCTCACATGAGTGGAAATGGAGGCTCAGAGCAATGAAAATTTTAGATTTCAAGAAATAAGACTCAGAGAGGTTGTAATTGACCCAGTATCACCCAGTGAGCCAGTGGCAAAGATGGGATGATCCCCACACAACCCCAAGTCTCCTCTTCCAACCTTATTAATAAGTTCCTTCAAAATATAACTTAGAAAACTATTTTTAAATCCACCAAAAGACCCAGTACATAGTAGCTTCTCAGCCATGACCCAGTGTGGTATATAATGGAAAACACTTCTGACTGACAAAATATCAAGATTTTCAGTTCTGAACAAATCACATCATTTCTCTGAAGCTCCATTTCCACTCACGTACAATGAGCAAGTTGGACTACATGGTATCTTAGGGTCCTTTTAGCTCTGACATTCTATGATTATATGATGCCAAGAAGAAAAGGAAAACAACACAGATCTACTAGGAAGAGAAGCTTTTCTGGATTTCCTCATCTTTAAAATGAAAATAATACCATTTGTCTGCCTTGAAGCTTCCTTCACAGAGTTCCCTATGACAGGTAAGATAATGTATACAAGCTACCTTGAAAGTTTTGTTCAAATGTAGGGGATTATTATTTCATATTCTTGGGAGAGAAATTTCCCAGAAACTCTGGAAAAGAAAGAACTTCAGGTCATGCCTAACCCCTCTCATCATTTCCTTCTCTCACCACTTTGTCCCAATTGGTGACCATGGACAGTGGCCCGTAGTTGTTGAGTCCTGTTTTTCTTGATACCATCTCCTAAGTTTAAACTGGTCAGCAATTTCACAGTATGAGCCTCAGGTCCAGGTGGTTTCTCTGAAGCTGTCTTATTCCAAGGGCACAGAGTCAGTTGCCCCAAAGATCTCATGAAGGAGACCCAGTCCTATGAGCAGAAAGGTGGTAAAATGGTTTTAAGACCAAACTGATAGGAAAGACAGACCTGCAGAAATAATGCTAGGGAGTAATCTCACCTGAGGGATATCAGGATTTCGAAGCCCATCACCATGGTTAAGGATAAAACCACCAAGGCCTAGGCCTGAAGCCCCAAGTAGAAATAATGCAAGTGCAGCACAAACCAAAGGTGGACGGTGTGCCAGGCAGAGCTGCAGGTTCTCTCCTGCCTGCCAGCTGCCCATAGGGAGGTGAGGGGGGCTAATCCTCACTCTGTGTTGGGAACCTGCCAGAGGAAGAAACATTCAATTAAACAAGTATATGCATGGTGTTGTACTAAGGAATGGAAAAAAATTCTCCCTTCAGTCTTACACGATATTGGGAGGTCATAGTACAACATTTTCATAGATAAGTAAGTACAAGATAATTTCAGGAGGTTGAGAACAGTAACAACAGAGTAGAGGCAGGAGGGGAACAAGATCAGCAAAAACATCCCTTAGAAGGTACTGAATTAAAAAACAGGAAATAGCTGGTCAGAGATGCTGAAGAGGGTATAGGGCAAAGCCAATATATCATATCTTTTCCCCCAAACCAACCAAAGAAAAAGATATATTAAAAATAGGGCGGAAATAGGAAAACCAATTTTGCTTGAGGGGGGACCAGACAGCATTAGAATTAGGGAATTACCAATGCTTGCTCCACCCCCATCAGTAAATAGTTCTCGAGAGGGTTACAGGCTTAGAAGACTCGAAGGAACTGGTTGAAGGGAACAGTCTGTAAGATGACATTTCAAAGAATGAAAAGGTGGGGGTGGGAGAGAAAAGGAAGGAATGAAAGAGTAACAGTTCTCATTCTAGGTAAGTTTCTAAGGTAACACTTTCTAGCTGACAATCCTGTGGGCTGCAAGAAATTGTTATCCCTGTTTTACAGGTGAGGAAAATGAAGCTCAGGGGGAAGAAGTGACTTGCCCTAAGTCAACCCAGCCCCACTAAGTAGAAAAGGATGGACTAGAACCCAGGCTTTCTATTTCCAGATCCAGAGTTCTTTCCATTATACTAGGATGCCCGTGCTGGGGGAAGGGGGACGTTGGGGAAGGGTAGAAAGATGCCAAGATTAAGCATCAGGAGTGGCGATGGGGGCGAAGGGTGGGGAAAGAGTGGGAAAGGAGGACTGTTCCCAACACCTTCCTTCACCCTTTCGACTTTTAAAAATAACCAGGTAGGGACAGATGGACCATCTGGAGCAGGATGGGATTCAGCATCTGTGGCTGCTTTCCTCTAAACCATGGTCCCTCTCAGGGATCCCTTCTATAGGCCGGCAGCCAGAGCGCTCCTAGTCCCCGACTTCCTTCCCCCTTCTCGTGCTCCTCAGCTAACCAGCAAGCTCCCTCCAGGGTAACTGCCCGAACCCCCGGCTCTCACCCTTTAAATGCCCTGATGAAGTCCAGGAGCCCACCTGACGTCACACTCGGCACAAGGAAGAGGCGGATCACACATGCGCATTCCCAGTATCTCCTAACCTTCCTGGCGAATGAATCTAAGTAAGGGAGCTGAAAGGTCCTAAACGGCTGGGCTCCTCGATTCCGGAAATTATGACTGGATCAAACCATTTTGATTTATAATTCAGAGGTAGAGACTAAGGAACCAATCTTTCCTGCCCTTTCCCTCCAAAAAAAGGCTGATGTCATGGGAATGGAGCTATAAGTTTTAATCTGAAATATCTTTAAAATTATAGACTGCCTCTGTGTATTAAGATACAGGAGCTTTAATTTTACATTTGTCGCAGGCATTGGATTACAACCCCCTTCCCCTCGCCCATACCATTTTCACAGCCTGGCCCCCTCCCCGCGTTGAAGGATTCCCACGTGGGGTAAGTGGGTGGGGTTTTCACTTCAGTGCTACTTTCTCGGGTTTTGCATGATGCCCTATCCAATGCTAAGGTATATCAAGTTATGGTCTAGACAACGGTAACAAATAATTAGTGGCATCCCACAATCTGCAATACAAAGACCAAATAATAATAATAGAAAGAGACCCTGTTTCCAGGTCAAGGGCTTGCATATAGTTTATAAATTTTTTTGTATCCAAACCTATTTGCCTAACTTTAAGCAAATCCTCGGGCAAGGTATTGTACTAGGTGCTGAGCATACAAAAATAATGGAAAGTTGTCTTTGCTTTCAAAGAGCTTGCATTATCCTGGGAGGAGACAACGTATCAATCAATCATTCAATAAACGTAAGCGCCTACTATGTAAAGAGACAGCATATAAACTAGTTATATAGACAGTTGAGAGGGGAAAGAACACCAATGACTAGAAGCTCAGGAAAGACTTACAGTAAGAAGGGGCATATTTTGAAGTCAAGGAGGTGAGGAGTAAGTGTGTTCCAGACCTACAGCTGGTGCAAAAGCCCAAAGTTGAGATTGAGGGGGGCGGGGAATACCAAGATTAGGAAACAGCACCAAGGACTCTTTGCAGTCTAACATAAGGCTTTGGGCAGTAAAATAAATATTCGAAGAGAATTCTTTTTTTAAAGAGAATCTTTGGAAATTTTACCTGTAAGAGAGAGATGTTGGGTCCTCGGGTTTTCTTACTATGGCCCCTCCAATTGAATTAAGTCCTGGGGGATCCTGACCCCAGAGAGACATCAGGCTTTTTCTATCATTCTCCTGAAGTATTACTGGAAAACCTCTTAAGTAGAGTTTAGGTTTGGACCACGTCTGGGATGACCCCTAAATTAGTTCAACAATTTTTAGAAAAGTGGTAGATATCAGGTATAGGACATCCATTTATTTCCTCTACCATAGAGTAAAGGTTAAAATGCAGAACACACATTGACAAATATTTGCTAAGATATGAAACAGTAACAGAGGACTTAGAGCCCATACATAATGATACATGAACACATAATGCTCTCAATCATAAACATAGAAACCCATTAAAATGCAGAAATACCTGTTTCTATTCACTTCTATTATTCTCTCTTGTGAAGTGAAGATTCCTATGAGATTAATGAGACTGCTGAATAGACTTCACTTTCACTTCACTCTGCACAGTCCAAGCCACAATCCATCCCTACTCACCCCCAAACAACTGTGGAGTGTAATCCCCCCCTATATTACTTCAGTCTCTGGGAAGGAAAGGGAGATTAAGTTAACAGTTTACCTTTTTTTTTTTTTTTTACTGGGGGAAGACAAGGCAATTGGGGTTGCAATTTAATTTGCAAAATTAAAATTTTTTAACTTGCAAAATTGTAACCTTTGATAGTTTTCTCCTCTGAGAAGGGGAGCAGGATTACAGCCAGTACTATTGGGCATCCATCACCCAGACCTCTCAGTGACTCCAGATCTGTCTAACTCACAAGATAGCCTCCAAAGCTAGGAATCTCAGGAACCATGTACCTACAGTCAAGAAAGAAAATCAGAATAGAAGCTAAGGATTTGAGATCCAAACTAAGACTCACTTAGAAAACATGTTTATGCTGCTGTGGAGGAGTGGGGATTGGGGCATTCTCAAGATAGAAGTCAAAGGGAAAGCTGTCAGAATCTCAAGCCACACTTTGAAAGAGAAGAAAAAAAGAGTTAACTTGACATTGTTTCTCCTTTTAAGTCTATTGAATGGGCAGCTTTTTCTTTTTGTTTATTATTTGTTTATATCTCCCACTTCTCCCTTAATGGAACAATAAACTCCCTCCATCGCCCCCAAAAAACCCATAACGAAACTCTCAGAACAAATAGGCACAGTCTACCCTTTGATATAAAAAAAGGGATGTCTTATTCTAGATTTTTAGAGACCATCACCTCTATAGTAGGAAGTGGATGGGATGATTCATCTTCAGTTATCTGGATTCCTGATTTAGCTACATTAATAAGAATTCTAAAGTCTTTCAAAGTTCTTTGTTTTCCCTATGTGATCATTATACAAATTATTCTCCTAGTTCTCTGTATCAGTTCATAGAAGTTTTCCCACTTTTCCCTGAAACTATTTCCTATGGCACTTCATTTATAAACCATAATTTGTTTATTCTTTAATAGGTGAGTGTCCCCTTAGTTTCCAGTGCTTTGCACATGCCCAGATCACCAAGATTGAGGTATCCACATGGGAAATGACAGGGATCTGCTTTAGGAAAATACATCTTGAATTCTCTACCACAAAGGAAAGAGCAGTTTCTTTTCATTCCATGGGAACAGGTGACAAAGTAGATGTCCATCAATTGGAGAATGGCTTACCAAATAGTGGTATCTCAATGTAATGTTACTGTGTTGTAAGAAATGTGTATGGTGAATATAGAGAAGCATGGGAAAATCTGAAAGAACTGATGCAGAGTAAAATAAACAGTCAAGAAAACAATAGACACTGAGTACAGCAATGTAAGTGGCAAGAAGTACACACCAAAAAATCAAAAGTGAATATAACAAAACTATAAAGACCAAGAGGAATCAAATGAAGAGAGATGAGAGGACATCCCCAGTGTGCTTGTTCATGGAGGTGAGAGGTCCACGGCTGTAATACATTGCACATATTTTCAGATTTTTCAATGTATTAATCGGTTGTGCTATTTTTTCTTCCCTATAGCAGATATATTACATGTGTATATGTGCATATGTATATATGTGTATATAATATATCTGATATTGTCATATGAGATTGCTCTCTGTGAGGGGGTAGGAAAGGATACTTGGCATAACTATGGTGATAAAAGAAACAGAAAAAAATCAGTAAAAACTTGTTTAAAATAAAACTAATAGACTAAGACAATCTTGCCCTCTCTTTTCACTTGCATCCAGAGGGTGATGGCCTTGCTCACCTATAGCATGGGCACCATACACTAAGTTCAATGTGTGTGGGGAAGGAACCACCCATTTTTGCCCCAATTTAGACATTGTAATCCCAAGAATCAAGTTTGGAGTTTTGGTGTGTTGTATTTGTCCTTTTCACTTTTAAGTCCAGATGGTAGTGACCATGAACACAGGTATTCTAGCCATTGCAACCTTGGAGCCAGGATCTCAGGTCAGATATTGCTACCTGCCAAGCATAGAAACTAGCACTAGAAAGCAAGACCATGGGAATTTTGGACTTAAAATTTGGTGGGACAATCCTATATAGGAACTGAGGTGAGCTGTCAGGGGCAGCTAGGTGGTGCAGTGAATAGAGCACCTGCCCTGGTGTTAGGAGGACCTGAGTTCAAATCTGGCCTCAAACACTTAACACACACACAAAAAACAACTAGCCATGTGAACTTGGGCAAGTCACTTAAGCCCAATTGCCTTGTCTTCCCCCTAAAAAAAAAAAAAGGTAACCTGTCAACTTAATCTCCCTCTCCTTCCCAGAAACTGAAGTAATATAGGGGGGATTACACTCCCCAATTGTTTGGGGGTGAGTAGGGGTGGTTGTTTATTTGTTCTTGTTATATCTTTCTTTCTTTTTTTTTGCAGGGCAATTGCCCAAGGTCACATGGCTAGTTTTTTTATGTGTATGTGTTAAGTGTCTTGTTAACAAGATTCCAAGTGAGTTAGTCTCAGTAGAGGAATTCTACTCCATGATCATTTCAATCAGGTCCACTCACTGCAGCAATTTGAATGAGAACTATTTCTGTGAATCCTAGAAATTTTAAAATGAAATTAGTTTCTTCTAACCAATTCAAGCCCTACATTTGACAGCCACATTTGGTCTATACAAGTGAGTGATTTTCTTTTTTCTTTTTCTGCTTTTTGGAGAGCAGTTGGGGTTAAGTGACTTGCCCAAGGTCACACGGCTACTTTTTGTGTTAAGTGTCTGAGGCTCAATTTGAACACAGGTCCTCCTAATTCCAGGGCCAGTACTCTATTCACTATGCCACCTAGCTGCCCCAAGTGAGTGACTTTCTAGTCTATCTACAGCCACACTGGGGAGAGCAAGAGGAGAAAACCCACCAAGTCTAGGGTGTCCACAGAGATTTACTAAAAAGATATTCTGTACAGGTGATCAAGTCTTCAGGAAGACTGGAGACAAGAGGGGTTTTGTGGTCTTACAACTCTACATGCAGAATAAGATAGTTTCCCAGTTTCCCCCTTTTATACAAGTAACCTTCCATCTCTGATCTGTTTATCTATCACTTCCATTTCTGTGTCTACCAAGGGTTGGGAATCTGTGGCCTTGAGGCCACATATGGCCTTCCAAACTTCAAAGAACAAATCCCCATAATAAAAGAATTTGTTCTGTAAAACTTGGCCTCAGTCAAAAGGCTGTACCCAAGGACCTAGAAGGTCACATGTGACCTCAAGGCCAAAGGTTCCCCACCTCTGGGACTGGACACTTTGGGATCTTTGAGTATTGATGGAGGAGGCAAAGGAAGGAGAAAGGAAGTGAGGAAAGAATCTGAATCACCATGAGTCAGACTTGGGGCCCATTCTCATAGAGTTTGAAACCTGTTCTTCATGGCCTTGTTCAGACTTCTTAGGAACTTCCCCTGTACAAGTAATCATGAGTTTATACAAAGAGCAAAGGAGACAAATTTTGTTGATGACCTGAATTTTTTATTTGATTCTTAATTCTCCTAATTTGATCTCCAGAAGTAGGCAGAGTGAAAAGCTTAGCATTAGCTCAGGGCCTTTTGTTCAGGATTTCATATATTAGGATGTCTTTCACCTATGAAATGGGCCAGCAAGCATTTACCCTGGACCAGAATAGTCCCTAACATAAAAAGGTCACCTTCCTCCCCTTCCTCCCACCCCAGTGGAGGTATAGACAGTAAGTGGAGCTGTAATAATAATAGTAGCTTTCACTTATATATAGGAAAGGCAAGGAAGCCACTTTGTGATTGGGTAGGAAACTGGACAAAGGTTCCTAGCCCTACCCAGCCCTCAGAGTTGCTCCCTGGAGTAATTTGCATAAATGGTTGGCAGGAGTGGAGTAGAAAGGAGTTGATTCACATCATGATTCAAATAATGAGTTGATCTCAGGGAGTGGCACTTTAGATAGAGTGGAAGAATAGAGTGCTGGAGCCAGCTAGAGGCCACTTGAGAGAGCCAATTGTTAAATGTTAGCTTTTACATTTCAAAGTTTTGTTGATAATCTAGACTTAATAAAGTGAGAAAATGTTAATGTTGCAGATTAAATTTAAAAGTGTCTTGGGTAACATTTTCTTCCCCCCAACTCCCAGCTGTAAATTAAGTTAAACGTTTACTTTCACACCTTTGGGCAAAGGTATTCAAAAGATAGATTTCATCTGAGCCTAAGGTTTTCTGATGGTTTGTGGTGGCTTTAGGTTTTAAATATCAAAAATACAAAATAATTTCTTTTAGCCATATTCTAAAAGACAGAATAATCACAATTTATCAAACTAAATGTTAGGTTAGTAATGGCCAGCTGAGGACCAGTAGACAGTAGCACCAAAAAGTAAAGCAACCTGCAGCTTAATGACATTATTCTACCAGCAGATGAGTAGAAATGATAAGGAGATGGGTGATCCATCTGAACAACCAAAGGAACCTGAGTTGACCTATCTACATAGAACTAGCCTTTACATATTGCTGTAAGGTTTACAGAGCATTTTATGTATGTTATCTCATTTGATCCTCAATAATACTCTGGGAAGAAGGTTCTATTATTATCTCCATTTTAAGGATGAGGAAATTGAAGCTGAAACATGGTATGTAATTTGCCCACAGTCACAGAGCTAGAAAGTATCTGAGGCAAGCTTTGAATTCAGGTCTTCCTGATTCCAAGTATACTTTGCCATCTAACTACCTGAGTATATTCTTTCTCACCACTTCTGTAGAAATCTGTGGAATAATGTATCTTTGTGTGCTGGAGAGGCAGAAAATTTTTCTAATAATTTATTTTGCTGTGTTGTTTAATTAAATTAATTGCTTGGTACCAAAGAAAACATATTGCTGGGGGCTCATGAACTATGGTTTTAAATGGAGGCTTTCAGAAAATGTGTCTTGAACCTAGAATCGCTTGTTTAGGGACATATGGGCATTATGTGAGTCTTCGGACAAATCTAAGAGTTTGGATTTTAAACCATTCCAACACTTTATTTCATTTGAGTCTCACAATAGCTCTTCTAGGGAAATAATAAAAATGTTACTGTTTTACAAAGAAGGAAATATGTCTGAGGCCTCATTGCTAGTAAATGGTAGAGCTGGGACTGGAACTCGGATCTTCTGACTTCAGGTCTAATTCTCTTTCCTCTCTCTATGCCATGCTTCCTCAGGTGGCTGAGTTGATTGAACATACTTATTTTGTTGATGCGTTGACAGGCAGCATTATAGGCACTGGATTGCAGGTGGAGCCAGGAGGTAGGGAGATAATCAGAGGCACAGAAAGGGAGGCAAAAAAGACACCAAAGACAAATGTCACATTATTCTTTTGCTTAGTGCTGTCCCCAGCCCCTCCTATCCCATCTCTGGGTAACCTTTCTTTTGATCAGCCAGTATTCCCGTTACCAACCTCAGGGTCTGAGATGCTACTGATATGTGAATCTTCAGAAGTGAAGCTAAGTAACGGATCAAGCCTCTATTATAACTGTCATTATTGTTATTTTTATTACTTATCATGTTACTATAATAAGAGCATTTATAGAATGCTTTAAGTTTTGCAAAGCTCTTTACAAATATTAACTCATTTTATCCTCATTGCAGCCCTGGAAAGTAGGTACTATTATTTTACAGATGAAGAAACTGAAGCAGATAGGGGGTTAAATGACATGCCAGGGACCATATAACTAATTACATTTCTGAAGTCAAATTTGAAATCAGGTCTTCCTGACTCTAGGTATAGAATTCTATCCATACTCACCTTCAAGGGCAAGCCCCATTTTGGGAGACTCTTGTCCTAAGTAGAAGAAACTTTTGTATTAAGTATGGTTTACTGTAATCTTTTTTTTAAGTTTAAAGTTTAAAAATCAGTTTTTTTAAAGTATAGTCACTTGCAGCCTCATAAATAGGCTTGTCAAAAGTGAAATAAATTTTTTTCTTCTAATTTTTACAAAAGGCTTCTCTACTCTAGGAAGATAGTAATTCCAGTTAAAATAATTCTTAGGATGTTTATTTGTATCCAAGTAAAGCATACAGCCCTACCCCCTCCCAATGCCATCCACCATATGCCATCCTTACATTCATTATGGGAACCAATACATTATGGGTTCTCACTCCTGCCTCACCCCTTAGACAGCAGGTCTACATCTCAGAGTGTTTAGGATTAGAGACCAATCATGGCTATGAAAGGATTGTCCACAAATTAAACTTGTGTGCTCTGACCAATTAGAGCTCATAAATATTTAGATTAAACTTTTTCCATTAGACTATAAGATCCTCAAAGATTGTACTCTTTTTTTTTTTTTTGGCCTTTATTTGTATTCCTAGGCACAGTGTCTGGCACAAAGTAGATGCTTAATAAATACTTGTTTCCTTGACTTAATAAATCTTCAATAATACTTGAAGACAGTGGGATCTAATACCACAAATGGAGCCTTTTCCCTATATAAGCAGAAGCAACCAATTCTTAGATTTCATTGTTGCTGAAAACTCAAGATCAACCAGATGCTTAGATCACTCATAGATAACTGATAACTTGTATCAGTGTGGAGAAGGCTAACACAGAACCAGAAGAAGCTCTATAGGACTGGAGGAATATACCATTTATCTGAAAATATTTGAGGGTCTATGGGCAGCATTTATACTACATTCTAGCATTCCAATGTTATTCAAAATCTGGTCATATGTCATTCACCTCAGAAAAATAAATCTTATTAAAATATGGATGAGTTAGGTTTTACTTTCACCTTTTGGTGGTGATGGGTTTATGTTTATTACAGATTCATTTAGAGAGCATTAGCTGTTCAATGTTGAGGAAGCAGCAGGAGAGCCCAGTCATGTCTCTAGCTCTGGAAATTTGCCTCACAAGCCTGAATACCTCTGTACAGGCCAGGGTAGTAGCTACAGTGGGGGTGATATTGGAAAATGTTCCACAAGGAGGGACCCAAAACCCACTCTAAGTAGAAAAAAAGGAGATGTGGTTGAGGGTATTTTATTATAAGAAACTGCACATATATGTCATGAAGAATAGAAGAAACTATTCAAAGAATAATCATGTTCTGGATATGACCCCACAATTTCTTCTGCTAATGAGAGAAAGATTTGATTCTTAGAGAAGCTGGGCTATGAGCTGAGCATTGAAGAAGTGGGAGATAAAATATTTGTTAAGGGAAGGTGGAGGCTATTTCAAGTAACTGATGCTCATTGGAAGACCCTGATTTTGGCTGAGGCCACGTGTTAGCAGGGTAAGGCCAAGCCAGGCAGAGTGGAGAAAACAAAGGGACATATTGTTTGTCACTGATAGAGGACAACATTTTCTATATAAGCTGTTAACTGTGTCTTTTCTGCCCCATGGAAAGGAGCAGGCTGGAAGAATCCTTTATAGCTCAGAACTCACCTCTTATGCTGACCTGTGCCTACCCCTGGCTTGCACATGTTGTTACCTCAAAGCTCAATTCCTTTGTATATGGAATAAGAAGACTTTTGATTACATTGAGACAGATATCTGAAGCCCTTTTTAACTCTGGCTCTATACTCTATGATCCTGTGAGGATGGCGTTGTGAAAAATTGCTCCAGATTCAGAAGACTTGAATCCTAGGTCTGGCTTTACCTTATGTAAGATGGTATATTATAATAACCATCATCTGTGTAGGCGTCTTATCCACCTGCCAGATTATATTGCTATTACTAGCAATTTCTGTACCTGGGAAAAGTAGCAACTATTGAGGAGGAGGAAGGCTTACCTAGGGTTTAGCTGCTGGGGACAGGAAGTTTGTCTTAGTAAACCATAAGGTCTCTGAAGATGCCAAAAGGAAAGGAAACACCCTCTGGATGAAACTACAAATGCCACTAAGGAGGCAGGCCAGGCAGGTTAGAAAGTATCCCCAGAAGAGCACTTTTCAGCATTTTCTAAGTCTTCTGCCCTAGGCTAGGCATGGTCTTCACCATCATGGTGAATGCCCCAGGAGACGAGTGCTACCAGACTGTCTGAAGAGGGGCAAACTGGCCCAACTGGGAAAAATGGAGCAGGTTAAAGCTTTGGTGCTAATCAGTTTGGGGATTGCATTGTGTGTGAGGCCCCACATGTCTAGCCTAAGTGAAATAGGGAGACCACTCAAAAAAACAAAACAACAAACCTCTATCCCTAAGCTAGACTCTAGGTCCAGTCTCATTACGTCATATTGAAATTTTATATACCTCCCTCCCCTACCTCACATAGGTCATTAGTAAATGTTTGTTGAATTGAATGATATGCTATGGGATAGGGGAGCTACAAAGTTTAGATAAAACAGTATCTTTGCCTTCATAAGCTTATAGTCTAGTAGAAAATGACATATGTCCTATGATTCTAATGCCTACGTGCTGAGGCAGAGTGAATAGAGAACTGGTCCTTGAAGCCAATAAGATTCAAGACACTTGGCCCCCCCATCCCCACCCATATACTAGCTTGTATGACTCTTAACATATAACCTCTCAGTGTTCTGGGCAACTCTCTAAAACTCTGAGTTGTAAAGAAAATGACAACCTGCATTTAGGGAAAGAGTTTCCTAACCCAGGAATTCCCTAGATCTGTGAAATCATAAGTCTAGTCCCTACACCTATTAATGATAAGGCTGTAGTTGTCAAAAGTATGGGTTCTAGCAGAACACGAATTCAGAAGGCATGATGATGTTTCCCAGAACATACATTCCATCCCTCTTTTGGTTGCTTTGAGCCTTCCTTACATTCAGTCCTGGAACTTCTTGGCCTCTCTCCAAATGTGTGAGCCTACTTTGCTACAGTCCCCTTCCTATTATATAAAGGCACATTACTGCAGCCTGGATCACATCTCTCTACACTCCCAACTGACCCAGTCACTGAAAGCCCTAGAGGTGTAATCCACTTCTCATTTGGACCCAAACCCTGACCCACCCACAGGGGGATACCACTGCTGATCCCTCTTCAAGATTCCCAAGATGACTGACCAGGTCTGAGGAGATCTCTAATTCTTTTCATGTTGAGGTCAAAATGATTAGAATAAAAATAGTTTGCACGCACACATATATGTGTGTATATATATATATTATATATATACACACATAGAGACACACACATATGCATAGATACATATTTACTAAGGTATATACTAAGGTATACAAAGCCATTTTATGATGCTTGCCTTATTATTTGATCTTCATAAGAAAACTGTGAAATAGGTTCATGCAAGTATCTTTCTGTTTTACAAAGGAGGAAAGTGGGGCTCAGAGGATGGTAAATGAAATTCAAGATCACAAGTTTGGGCAGTGGAATCCTAGTTCTCCTCATTCCAAGTGCAGTATTTTATTCATTCCATCAAGAGGGTGCAAAAGGAGCTTGGTTCCCAGAGGACTGGTTAATGAAGTTTTCACTGTATGGTTCTGATCACCATCACCATAGCTACAAGCTAGCAGTAGGGAAAGTAGAATATCCATTGGTCCACTCCCGTATCTCTTTTCTATAAAGTAGAATTTTGACCTCATTCATAAAATAGAAAATTCAGCAGGCAGCCTGACAAATGTCACCCTATGATATCTAGGCTCCTTTACCAGGACTTGACTGATTCAAGTAGGAATAGTTATAGCATTTAAAAATTCCTGATTTTACAAACTGTGAAGTTAGCTTTCAGTGACGTGGACGTTTGCCTGTTAAGCCACAGAAGGATGCCAGAATGTTTCTTCCTACCCATCTTCTTTCTCCCATCTTTAATTATATTGTTCTTTGTTTTGTTCCTGCCCATCTCACCATCAGAACCCTACTTATCCCCCAAAATGCCTGCATCTATACACACACACACACATACATATATATATATATATATATACATATATATATATATATATATACACACACACACACACCCATATATACATGTAAGTATATGTATGTATATGCACATATAGATTGATTCTGACTGGGGCAAAATCAGGGAGAGCTTTGTGGAGAAGATGGTATTTATATATATATGCATATATATACAAACATATGAATATATATGAAACTTATACAAAGCAGATACAATGGTTTACATTTATTCATATTTCATTCGAGGCTTTACAAAACCATTTGCTGGTGATTGCCTTATTACATTCAGTGTTCTTGAACACTGAAATAGATGAGTACATTTATCTTTATTTTACAAAGGAAGAAACTGAGGTCATCTGGGAGGAGAAGACACTAAAAACTTAGGGATCCAGGCAGCACTTGAGTTGAGTCTTAAAGGAAACCAAGGATTCTAAGAAGTAGGGTTGAGGAAGAAGAGCATTGCAGACATGGGGGATTGTCAGTGGAAAGGCATAGAAACACAATATGAAGAATGGTATGTTGGACCATAGAAAGACCAGTGATATGATTTGATTGTAGAGTAAATGGAAAGGTGTAATAGTTGAGAAGTTTGGAAAGATAAGGTGGAGCCAGTTTGTGAAGAGTTTTAAAGGCTAAGCAGAGAAGTTTGTATTTGATTCCAGAAATAACTGTGTGCCACTGAGCTTTATTGAGTAGGGGAATGAAGTGATCAGATTTGTGTCTTAGGAATCTCACTCAATATTACCCTGCTAAGATCCAAAAGGCCTTGAGTAGCCACTGCTGGTGGTAGAGTCTGAACCTCCAGTTTTCCCACCGTATCTTTTGCCTCCTACCTTGTCTTTCACCATAGGGACAGGTTTTTACAAAGGCCGTTAGTTACTACCAATTGCTCCCAAGCATTCTTGGCCTCAGAGATCGTGTTGGAGGTGGAAAACACAAAGTTTACCATACTCTACCTCACCCATCTCCTTTCCTTTCTGGTGATGACCATTGACTCCAACTCATGGTGTTGTTCCCAGAGGGGCTAGAACTTAACTACTGGTTACCAACCATCTGAATCCAGGGTATAGCACCTTAGCCTCAGGGAAATTCCTTTAGGGTACCCTTATGGTACTACCTCCTTATAATGGGCTTTTCTTTCCCTCCTCCCTCTTAGAGCATGCACAATTATTTCTTCTTGCTCCTGAGGTACAGCTTGGAAACCTGAGCATGTGCAGATATTTTTTGCCTAATTCCTTCTGACTATGTGTGACTGAGGAAGTAATGAACTGGAACCCAGAGGACATTCAGTTTCCACTCCCTTTACTTCCTACTCCTGACTTCCATGCTCAGGGAAACTATCCTAAGGTACCTATCTAGTACTACCTACTTGTAATGGGCCCACCCTTCCTTCCTCCGTTAAGAGTGTGCACAAATGTTATTTCAGTAAAATATTTCTCTTCTTTCTTTTGCTTTTTAAAGGGGGCAATTGGGGTTAAGTGACTTGCCCAAGATTACACAGCTGGTAAGTGTTAAGTGTCTGAGGACTCAGGTCCTCCTGACTCCAGGGCCTGTGCTCTATTCAGTGTGCCACCTAGCTGCCCCTCTGTAAGATATTTCAGCCAGGAATAGATAAGGAAGTCTTTTTCTACTATAAATGAAATAATGGCAGCAAAGGGTGCCACGTTACAAAATTCAAATCTTAATGAGGATGTAGCACCTCACTATGGTCTAGAAACGAACTCCATAGAGAGGGAGTGGTTGGGACTATTACTGAGTAATATGAACCAGAGTCTTTGCTTATCTTCCTAGGGAAGGAAATAAGTATTTTGGGGTTTATGGTACCAACCCTGTGAAAGTCTGGTGAGACACAAGTGAGTGTGTGAGAGTGAGACACAAAAATTGTGAGACACAAAAAATTAACCCCTTTTTATGTCCACTATGTTTAGTCACATATAACTGAAGGAAGCAGGAAATATCTATGCATATTTCAAGGGGTAGGGAGAGAATAGACTCCTTACTTCTCCATAGCTCTTCCCCTCAGGAAATCAATGCACTCTACAAGCCAAAAAAAAGAGAGCCAAAGTCTGTGTGACACTTTAAAAAATCATGTCTGAATATGACCAACTTGCAACCCCTGACAATTACCCACTTAAGTACAGCTGCCAGACAGAACCTGCTTCCTACCTTGATATTCCAACTCTATACTTTCATCTCCCTTGGGTACCTGAGATCCAGAAAAGTGGAAGGTAAGACAGCCAATGCTGAGCAACTGGAGGCTGCTTCAGTAGAGAGTTATATTTGGTGGGAGAGAACACAACAAACTGTGATCACAGACGACTTTTGGGGGGAGGTAGTAGCTGAGCTAAGCCTCAAAGAAAGCTAAAGATTTTGATGATGCATTCTACTCTGAAGCTCAGCTTACAAAATTACAGCTTGGGAAACCTTCATGAATTTTTTTTTTGTCATAGGAATATAGATTTAGAGATGGAAGGGATCTTTGAGGTCATCTAGCTCCATTTTCCTCATTTTATAGGTTTGGAGTGTTTAAACAATTTTCACAACCCACAGAGTAAGAATTTGAACTCAGATCCTCTAACTCCAACTTGAACATTCTGGCTTGAGCATCATGCTATCTTCTTTGGCTCCCTGCCCTCATCCTCCTTCCTCCCAATTACACATGTAAAATTGCTAGTACTTATCACATTGTGCCTTCTATTATAATTCAGGTATGTGTCTTAAACCTTACCGCCTGACTTTCAAGCTTCACAAGGAGAGGGATTGAGTTTTTTATGTATTCATTCATCATTGTTGATTTATATCTAATACTTTAAAGCGTATACATCATTTTCCTTATCTTGTTAAATAAATGGCAGACAGTGTAAATATTATCACCAATTTATAGATGAGGAAACTGAGGTTCAGAAAAATTAAATTATTTGTCAAAGGTTACACAACCAGGAAATTTAGGAGTTGGGATTTGGACCAAAATCTAGCACTCTTTCTGTTATAGCAAACTGTATCTCAAGATCGTGTATCTTACCTTATTAAGTGCTTTCTCTTTGTGTAGCACAGTGCTAAGCTCTAGGGGAGACATGAAGACTGGATAAGGTGTGCCTTCATGGAACTTAATAGAAATGTTTCCCCATAGTGCTTTAGACAGAGTTGTGCATATAGCAAATGCTCACTGGGAGTTTTATTGAATAAATTGATATAGAATGTAAGAGCACTAGACTGGAAACTGGAGAATTATGTGACCTTGGACAGGTCACTTAACTTCTTGGGGTTTTAATTTCTCCATCAATGAATAGAATTTTTCTCTGAATTGATTTGCATATGAGACATGAGGTTCAGACCTGAGCTTGGGAGAAGTGAGTTCATTTGACTTCCAACTCTGAGAGAGTATTTCCAGCATATCCTTCGATCCCAGCTTGCCAAAATAGAGACTTTGGAGGATTTCCCCTTGGGTAAGAGTAATAAAAGGCAAAGTTGAGATACAGGCTTAGAACCAAGAATACTTAGTGAAGTTAAGCAGGAAAAATAATTAACCTTTAGTGGAACAGAAGACTTTGAAGCATTTCTGATGAAAAGACCAGAAATATGAATCAAGACTCAGGGGTGAAGAGCCTGTGATCTGGAGGTCACACATGGCCCTCTAGTCCTCAAGTGTAGCCCTTTGACTGAATCCAAACTTTACAGAACAAATCCCCTTAATAAAAGGATTTGTTTTGTAAAACTTGGACTCAGTCAAAAGGCTGCACCCAAGTACCTAGAAGGCCATATGTGGCTTCCAGGCCTCAGGTTCCCCACCCCTGGTCAAGAGGAACCTAGAAAGGTAAATGTACTTGTGCAATTAGAAGGGGCTATCATGCTAACATTTTAACTGAAGAAGATATTAATTTCCTTTCAGAACCCTATAGTTTTCAAAGGAAATTAAGGGAGTCAAGAAAAAACAGAGGTCCTGGAAATGAATTGGTTTTGTTCTGAGGGTTTTGAAGAGGAGAAAGAAAAGAGAGGGGGAAAGAGGAATACACCAGTGTAGGAAGGAGGAATAATGAGGTAGAACTTGCTATTTCTCTTCATTGGGGTGCATTAGAAGAAGAATCTACAAACATAGAGGAATGGGTAGGGAAACCTTCTGATGAACTTTTATCTGAATTAAACAAAGAAGGATTGAACATGTACATACACACCAAGAGTTTGTTGTAGGAATATCAAACTCTATAGGGAAACAAGTAGGGATAGGGAAGGGGAGTTAAAAGGAAGCATTAATACCAAAGGCAAATAAAACAAATTTCTGGATCCTGAAAGGGGAGGGGGGAGAAAAAAGAAAAGAATGAAAATCTAAGGGAGTGTCTTAGATTGTCTCAGATGCTTGGATAATAAACAAGTTGTGGCATATGAATGTAATGGAATGCTATTGCACCATAAGAAATTATGAAAGAGATGATGCAGAGAATTCTGGGTAAAATAAACAGATGCAAAGTGAAGTGAGCAGAACCAGGAAAACAGTTTATAAAAGAAAAGCAATGTGGAAAGACTTAAGAACTGGGGTCAATGCAATGACCAACCATGACTCCAGAGGACCAATGAAGAAACAAACATGTTACCCATTTCCTGATGGAGAAGTGATAGATACAAGGAGCAGAAAGAGACATGTATTTTTGGACATGATAACTGAGTGGATTTAGCTTGTCTATGCTAATTTGTATTCTTTCTTTTAGTTTTTATGAATGGTCTTTAGAGTAGAAGATAGATTGAAAATATTGAAAATAGCTCTTTACCGGCCTCTGACACTTAATCCATACAAACAAAAAAACCTAGCCGTGTAACCTTGGGCAAGTTACTTAACCCCAATTGCCCTAAAGGGGCGGCTAGGTGGCGCAGTGAGTAAGAGCCGGCCTCGGAGTTTGGATGACCCGAGATCAGATCCGGCCTCAGAAAATGAGCACCCACGCATAAATCAAATGACTAGCCGTGTAACCTTGAGCAAGTTACTTAACCCCAATTGCTTTAAAAAAAAAAAAAAAAGAAAATAGCTCTTTAAGAAGTGAATGGGGGGGCGGAGCCAAGATGGCGGAGTAGAAACAGCTCATCCAAGCCACTCTGCCCCCAGATTCCCCCCAAACTATGTAAAAGGGGACTCTGAACAACTTCTGGAGCCCAACACCCACAGAACGACACAGAAAATATTGAAAATAGTATTCCAGGGGCTAGGTGGTGCAGTGAATAGGGCACCAGCCCTGGAGTCAGGAGGACCTGAATTCAAATTTGACCTCAGACACTTGACACACTTACTAGCCCTGTGATCTTGGGCAAGTCACTTAACCCCAATTGCCCTTCAAAAAGCAAATAAATAAATAAAAAGTATATAGCATCCTTTTGGGTTCTAATGTGTGTATGGAAAGATTATTTAGGGTGTTTATAGTTGAAAAAAAACCTCTCCCCTACATCCCCCCCCAATTCTCTCCAAGCAGTACCTCTATCCCAGCAAAAAATCTTTGTGGATCACCTTTATCTTAGTTGAAGGATTACCTTAAATGAATGCACATTATTTAGAAACAAAACTGTGGCTAAGGAAGTTGTGGGTGGGGCTACAATCTTCCTTTACTGCAGTTTTCCAAACTATGGGGAAACAGCTGTCTCAGGGGAGGCAGGAAGAAGTAGAGAAAATGATTTTATACTTTGGAGTACAACTTCAGTAATGTCTGAAGCTGAAAAACCTTTACTATTTGGCTATGAGTGAATAACTGGTTCTGTGTATCAGACAAAAGGATAATTTTTTTTTTAGATTGTTGGTTCTCAACATTTTATTTTTATGAGAAGTTTTTCTGACGTGGCTGTTTTAAAGACAAATTGCCATCTCGATTAATAAATAGTAGCCATTACCTCAATGACATCTAAATTTGGGAAATTGCACCAAAAACAAGCCTACCCTAATATAAATGATATTATTATGAGTATTTAAAAATTCGTAAATATGAAACTTGAAAAAGATTTTTTATCAATAAACAAGTATCTCAGTTGTTACCTTATGTTTTAGATTTATACTCATTTGCTGTTATAAAATGTAATACATTTTAAAATTTGAATAAAATACAAGGTAAGAAATGTGCTTGCATATTTTTTTAATGAAAAGTATGCCTGAGGGTACAATGAGGTTTTTGTTTTTATTTGCTTTGTTTTGCTTTTCACTGGGCTCCGCTACATTAATTCTTAGGGAAAGCAAAGTCTACCAGTCCCTACCCCACGATCCCCGCGTGCCCCGACACGACCTCCGTCCCCTAGGGCTCCAGGAATGCCAAGGGCCCGGGGGGGCGCTCGAGAGTCAAACCGCTCCGGCCGCTAGTGCGCATGCGTCCCTTTCTTCTTCCTCCTCTCCTGCCGGGGAAGTCGCAGTACGTTTGCGTGGATTGGGTCAGCGCCTAACTTCCGGGCAGCGCTGCCGAGATGGGGTGGCGGAGGGGTCCGGGAGCCGAATAGAGCCGAGTTGGGGCTGGGGGATAGCGGGGTGGGCGGGAGGGAGGGGGAGGGGTAGGGGCGGGGGGAGGCGGGGTGGGGAATTGAAGGGCTCGCGGAGAAGGGCGGGATCTGAGGACCGAGGTCAGAGGTTGCGGCTAGGACTGGGGTCGGGGGAGGCGGGGGGTGGCCTGGTGGGGAGTGATTTTGCTTCTGCTGCCACCGCCTCCTCGGGCGGGAGTGGCCAGAATGTCGGCCGAGGCCACTAGCGCGGGATCCCCGGCCGCCCCCTCCCCTGGGGGTCCCGAGCCCCCGGGCCCGTCGCTGCCGCCCACACCTCCCACCCCCGGGGCCGCAGGCGGGGGTGCCGCCTACGACCTCAAGCCGCTGAGCCCGAGTAGCAAGTACGTGAAGCTGAACGTGGGGGGCTCGCTGCACTACACCACGCTGCAGACCCTGACCAAGCAGGACACCATGCTCAAAGCTATGTTCAGTGGCCGCATGGAGGTGCTCACAGACTCCGAAGGTACCCGGGCATGGGGCCGGGGCAGGGCAGGCAGGGCACCAGGGACAGCTGTGACCGCGGGCCGGTCCATCCTTTGTAAACGCCCCGCACAGCCCGACCCCTCTCTAAAAAGCCGCCAGGCACGTCGGGAGAGTCTGATGCTTTAGCAACCAGAAGAAATGGGTTCGGTTCCGGCTCTACAGCCAACCTCTGTGATTAACCCCTTGGGGCCTCAGGTTCCTTATCTGTACAGTGTTAGACTAGATGACCTCAAAGTTTCCTTCTTCTCTAAAAATCTCTGGTTCTTTAAATATCTATTGAATAGACGAATCTAGATGGTGGGCTCCCCTCAACACTGTCAGAAATAAAGAATAGGAGGGGTACTCAGAGTTTGCAAGAAACCTTTATCAACCTTTGAAGCTGATTATAGTAAGGAGGGATCATCATCATTAAGAAAAAAATTACCTAGACCTTTTTCCTAGTATTAATGGGATACTTTTAGGACAGTGCTCTCTAGGTAGAGGGCAGTCTTTTGGGGGAAGGAGTTATATTTGCTAGGCATGGAAATTATTACTACTGGAGAGACAGATGGCCAACTCCGTAGAGTTCTCCTCTCTGGAAGGAATGCATAATTAAAAGCATGTTTGGTCCCAACCTCAGGGTGGTATAGGGTCCATTAGTATTGCTTGCCTCAAGAGGCAGGGGTGAACCCTACACAGCAAGAATGAAAGGGAAGACAGCTGCTAGTAGATGTATTTGTTGGGGGTGGAGAGTGGAGTAGTAGGAATGCCACAGCCCTGCTGTGGGGGGAAGGGAAAATTAGTATTGAATAAAGAATAAAAGCAGCTGTTCCATATGCTGCCAAGGAACAGGATTATGCCTTTGTTCCTATAGAAGGCCAGGAGGTGGGGGTGGTAGGCTTTGCTGTGCACCTGATCCCACCAGAGGAAAAAGGGGAGGATACTCTTTGAAGAAACATATTAAGAGCTAGGGAGTTTGGGTAATGGAGACATAAAGTCTTGCTGAAGTAGGAAGAATTTGTGCGCAGCTTGGTGGTTACTTTACCTCTGATCACAGGACAGGGAATGGGTATCCTGAGTATTTTAACCTTTTGGGTTAGGTACCAGCCTCCTTCAAAAAATGAGATCTGTGGAACTGATAATAGTTTGGAAGAATCATCATCAACAAAAAATTACCATTACCAGTATTAATGGTCTATACTTAGTTCGGTGATAAATGCCCTCTAGAGAAAGGGCAGTTTTTTGGTGAAAGGATTTATATTTGTTAGGCATGGAAATGATTACAAGTCACAGGAAAATTTTTTCTTCTCCTCCTCTCCCCTCTCCCAGGTTGGGTGCTGATTGACAGGAGTGGTCGTCATTTTGGGACAATCCTGAACTACCTTCGGGATGGGTCAGTGCCTCTTCCAGAGGGCCCTCGGGAGCTGGGGGAGCTGTTGGGTGAGGCACGATACTACTTGGTGCAGGGGCTAGCTGAGGATTGCCAGTTGGCTCTACAGGTGAGACCACATGGCCTTCTACCTTTTTTCCTGTATTTCTTTGTTGACCCTGGAAGGACACAGAAGAAACTTCTGTTTCTAGCCTGTTCCCTCCCACACTATTCCATCCCTCATTTGCTTCCTATCTCATGTTATCTGAAGTAGTAACCAAGATAGAATGGGTAGAATTGACATGAGAAAATAAACTGCAGGGAGTGATATGTGAACAAGGGAATCCGGGGGATTGTGGGTTACTCTTTTAGGAACACTATGTTCCCATTCTTGCTCCATATCCACATTTGCTAGTTTTTTAACCTCTCTAGACCTCTCAGTTTCTTGTGAAATGAATAAATGAAACTAGTTCTAATGTCCCTTCCAGCTCTGGCAAGAATAATTCACATTTATATATTTGCTTTTAAGGGTTATAAAGCATCACCTTCTATCTCCCCCCCCCCCAAAAAAAAGCCTGTGAAAAGGCTTTAGCCTATGCAAAAGTTGAGGAAACTGAGGCTCAGAAAAGTAAAGTGACTGCCCTAGATCACACATCTAGTATCAGAGATGGAACATGAACTGTGGTCACCTAACTCTCAGTGTCTTGTCTTTTCCAGTATACCATATTGCTTTTCATTCTGTAATAATATACAAGGTGTCTTAGTGCCGTTTTAAGAAAACTTAAAACGGCACTAAGTTTGAGACAGCATTATTTTATAGCATGTTCAAAAGTTCATGTATAGTACAAAATAATCCTGTTCAGTAGTCAGGCTTATTTTCCTCCTTTCACAGATAAGGAACTATACTGAGAGAGGTAGGTAAAGTCACTTTCACTAGTTTGTACAACAGCAAGTGGCAGAACTAGGATTCCATTCCAGTGTTCTTTCCATTGCATCTCATGCTCTGCTTTATTTTCTCAGAGTCCCTTCTCCACTGTTGTGTTTCCTGATAGTCGTGAGGATCTGCAAAAAATTCTAGCCTGAGTAATAGGGAAAAAAGAAGTAGAAGTGTCTGGGTTTCATACTGGATTCTTAAGCCCCAGTTATTCTTACCATTCTCCCCGCCTCCTCCCACCCTGTCAAGTGGCAATTAACCTCCTTCCTCTTTCTCCAGCAAAAGAGTGAGAGCCTTTCCCCACTCTGCCTTATTCCCATGGTGACATCTCCACGGGAAGAGCAGCAGCTTCTGGCTAGCACCTCTAAGGTGAGATACCAGCATGTTGGGAAGGGTTGGCTTTTCTGAACTCAGCCTGACCCTTTTCTCCTTCTGTCCTTTCTTTCTTCCCCCTCAGCCAGTGGTGAAGCTGCTGCACAATCGAAGTAACAACAAATATTCCTACACCAGGTGAGGGGGTGTCCTGGACTGGCCCAGCCCTTCAGCTCTCAACCCTGTTCTCTTCCTTAACAGACCATAGCTTTATTCCCCAAGTTCCTGTCTCCTTTCTATCACTACTCCCAAAACCCAGAACTCTAATTTGTGTTTGATGAGCTAAAGTCAGTTGGTTTGGGTGCTGGAATCTCACTGCCTTTTGCTACCCACCTCTCCAATCCCCTAGCACGTCGGACGACAACCTACTAAAAAACATCGAGCTGTTCGACAAGCTGGCATTGCGCTTCCATGGGCGGCTGCTCTTTCTCAAAGATGTACTGGGTGATGAGATCTGTTGCTGGTCTTTTTATGGACAGGGCCGAAAGATTGCTGAAGTCTGCTGTACCTCCATTGTCTATGCCACTGAGAAGAAGCAAACCAAGGTCAGGGAAGAGCCTGGGCTTTGAGGGAGAGGTGGGAGAGGTCCACTTTAGCGCTCTCGGCTATTAAGGAAGCAATGTAACCGACATCTGTGTGCTTAGGGAAGGAGGAAACTTGTTGATTGAAAACAAAGTGGCTCTAGGGGTGGAGCACCCTCTTTCTCTCTTCCCCCTCACCTTTCCCTCTCCTCCTCCTTTTTCCCCTTCCTCTCCTTCTCCCTCTCTCTCTCTCTCTCTCTCTCTCTCTCTCTCTCTCTCTCACTCACTCTCCCTCTCCCTCTCCCTCTCCCTCTCCTTCTCCTTTTCCCTCTCCATCTCCATCTCCCTCTTCTTCTCCCCCTCTTTCTCTATCTCCCCCTCCTTCCCTCCTTTCCTCTTCCCCCTCTTTCCCTCCCTCCCTTTCTCTTCTTCCCCCCTTTCTCTCCACCCTCCATCTCCCTCTTTCCCCCTCTCCATCCTTCCCTCCTTTCTTCCTCTTCTCTCAATCTCTCTCCTTCCTCCTCTCTTTCTCCCCACTCCTCTCTCCCCTGCTTTTGATGAGACTAACACTGCTCAGAGATGGGACAAGCTTTTGCCAACCTTGACATCTACCTCACAGGTAGAATTCCCAGAAGCAAGGATCTTTGAAGAAACATTGAACATTCTGATCTATGAGACACCCCGGGGGCCTGATCCTGCTCTCCTAGAGGCCACTGGGGGTGCTGCTGGAGGAGGTGGGGCTGGGCGAGGAGAAGATGAAGATGGACGAGAGCATAGAGTCCGGAGGATCCATGTCAGACGACACATTACTCATGATGAGCGACCCCATGGCCAGCAGGCTGTCTTCAAGGACTGACCTTTTACCCATCCTGCCCTTGAACTTGTTCTTCCCTCTTATTGTTACCACCACCTTAACGATTCCATTTTCTCTTTTCCCATGACTTCTGCCCCGGCTTTGCTGGTCAAGTCGTGGGTTTCCTCTCTCCACTCAGTATTTCACATTTATAGTATGGTACATTTAGCCCCTTTTATCTTCCTTATTTCTCCAAAACCATCAACAACATGGTACATTCCAAGGCACATACTACAATGCTTCCCAAAATGTCACATTTGTTATCTTCACCTCCTCCAAACCACTTGGATGAGATGTTCTACCACTCAGTCTACCTTCTCCCTACCTCCAGTTCTTACATTCCCCTATCTTTGCATCCATCATAGGTGCATGTTTCAGCTTTTTGGTTCTGCCCATGTTTTCACTTCCTCTTAGTATGTATTATGTGCCAAAGTTTTTCTCATGACCTTAACCATCTGCTACATTCCAGGCCTATTCCTTTTACCCTTGTACATTTTACAGCCATTTCATCTACAATCCTGTTCCTGGCCCTTGTCCCTTCTTAAATTGGTACTGAAATGGCCTGTGGCTTTCCCAGCCTGGCCTCCCCACCTACTTGTTTCTTATTATTTATTTTAATTTTCTATTAAATTATTGAAATAAAGTTGAATTGCAAGGATAGACCTGGTTCCTGGAAGAGAGATTTTACCTTTGACAAGTTGGGGTTTGTTTTGTTGGGTATGGATGAGAAGAGGTGGGGCAAGTTCTTTTCACTTATTTGTAGAGCTGAAAGGAGCTTAGTTCATCTAGTCCAACCTTATCATTTCAGTGACATAAGCTGAATCCCAGGAAGTGAAATGATTTGCCCAACAGCCAGTTTAGTGGCAGAAGCAAGCCTAGGTGTAGTGTTCTTTGCATTACATTATACTGCATCTGAAACTACCCAACCTCAGACAATTTTGTGTCACTTATGTGAAAGGATGCTGCCAGGATTTAAAGAGTATTGTAAATTTGTATTTTAGTTCTTGGATATGCCAACTCCTCACTTAAGCATGTCCCATCTATGACTCCCATAGCAGTACCAGAGGTGAAAGGCAAACCATGTCATACCAAGCTGCCTAATTCAGTATGTCAGTGGTTCATAGGAGATTGAGGCCCTTACTATGGGAGATATTGGGAAATCAAATTTCCCTTCATGGATCAGGTGCAAAGACAAAATCAAGAGCTTGTCGCTCAGCCCCAGCTACATTGGGATGCCAAAGGTCAACAATGAAGACCACACGAGGTCCGTCTTCTGCAGAACCTGGAGGCAAAAAGGAAGCAGAGGATTAAAACCAGTTTGTTCTTAAGTTCTGGTTTTGACCAGTCAACCCCTCTAGACTCCCAAATCCCTTAGCAGAGCTCTTGTGCCCTGGTTACCATTGTGAGCTGCAGTGTGCAGGAAAGAATCATCCACAAGTAGGCAGTGTCCCTCAGACCAACACTGGGGCTCACCCCCAACGACTAATTCACAGCCAGGGGGAATCTTCAGGCCTGTTGGAGAAGGCCCAGGTAAAGGTCAGAGGAGTCCCCTTCCACCCAATTCAGACATTCCCATCACTTCCCCAAATAGACCCATGATCTTCCTTTTTCCCCCAGGTTAAACCTGAACGTTCTTGATTCACTACTTACCTAGGTGACAACGAACACGAGCATTGGTGGGTCCACAGCGCCCCTCAAGTCTGGCTCCAGGCAAAAGAACAGAAAAACCAGCATTGCCAAAAGAATTGGCACTCACAAAGCTTCTCAGCCCTCTAAGGGCCCGATATGCTCCTGGGCATCGTCGGCAGTTATTTGGCTGGCACCGACCAGCCCTGTAGAGTAGGAACTGATGGCACCCAGGGGCCAAAGGAGGAGACCATCCCCGAGGTGGAGAAGATGTCCCTGAGAAATCCCAGCTCACAGTTCCAAAGTCTCGAAGAATGGCAGGGAAACTACTCTCTAGGAGTTCCACATCATGTCGCTGAGCATCCCGGGGCACAAATGGAGCAGAAGGAAGGTCCGGCAAAAAGAGCAGAGCTGGGCGTTGGATCCCTGGCCCTCCACCAAAGCTGCTGCTGCCCTGAGCTGCCCTCCTCACCCGCCCCATCCCAGCCCAGGAGTAACGCTGGGCATAGGCCCGAAGCCTCCGACTCATAAGGCCTTCTGCCCCAAGCCCTTCACCAGGCTCCCTGGTGACCCCTGGGCCTTGACCTCCAGCCTCAGAACCTCTACCAACTCCAATACCCCCTCTGCTAGCACCCCCTGCCCCAGGGATTGGGGTGTCCTGGGAGCCCAATCGATAACAGTACCAGAGGAAAAGGGAAGTAAGGGCACCAAGGATCAAAGTGAGGGCTGGGCAGGCCAGGGGTAGGGGCCAAGGGGGCATGGTGGAAATGGGGTAGGGAGTCTAGTCAAAAGGCCCCAGGCATTCCCCAAATCTGTTTCCCTCCTCACCCTACCCTACCAGCTCTCTCCTCTAGCAACCTCGGTTTCAACCTCCACAGGCCTTACTCCATGCTGTCTTCCTCATTCTCCATCACCTCTCCTTCTTGGTCCCCTTTATCTGGAGCTTCTGCCTCCACGATTCTGCTTCCACTTTTCAATTTTTCTCTTCCTCCGTCAGCAGTTCCCCGTCCCACCGCATCATACAGCCCCTCAGATCCTGAGATGGATCCTAATCCTCTGCAGCAGCTACCGCCTTTCCTCCACAACCCTCTTCTTTCTTCCCTCTCTTCTCCAGTCCCTCCCCGCCCCGTTGCCTCTCTAGTCTTTTCCCCTCCCCTTTTCTCCTCTCTATCCTTTCTCTCTCTTCTCCTCTCCTCTCTCCCCCTCCTTTCCATTCACCCTGACGTCACCTTCTCCCCCTTCCCACCCCCGCACCCATCACTTCAGGCCCACCCTAGAGTCAGCCGCATCTCAGGGATACTCTTGCATCAAGAAGGGAAAGAGCAGAGGGAAGGGGGCAAGGCAAAGGAGGGGCGGGGAAGCTTTTGGTAACCCGGATTGGGGGCAGGGGAGGGGAGACCCCTGAAGGTTTGGAAAGCAAGACTCTGGCAGAGCTGGACTCCACTCCTTGGCAAGGTGTCAAGTTGGGCTCTGAAGTGGCTGCATCGGAGTCCGACCGGCCCGCAATGCGAAAAGGGGGAGGGAGGGGCGGGGCATGGAGCCAGTGGGTAGGGAGGAGTGGAGAGACCCACAGATTGGTGGGGCGAGGGCGGCGGTGACAACCAGCGGGAGGCAATCAAGTCAGCATCGAGGGCAATGCCACCTCTCTCTGTCTCTAGGTGACTCTTTTCCCTCCCAGCTCCAGCCCCCGCTTCCCGCAGGACAGTCACCTGAGCTCCAGTGATTGCCGGCGAGAGGCGAAGGTGGAGGCTGCCGCAGCCAATCAGCTTTGAAAGCCGAGGAGCCCCCGGGTCTGGAGCCGAGGGGCGGGGCTGAGGCAGAGCGCTGTCCTTGGGTCGGTGGTGCTGAAAGAGGCCTGCACCCCAGCGCCCGTTAAAACCCACCGCGGGAAGTGTGCTGTGAAGCAGCCGGGCCAATCCTTGAAGGCAGAGAAGAGGGTGGGCAAGGGCAGCACAGTATGAGCGTGGGACAAGACACACCTCAGACTGAATCTAGTTTGAAGGATCATGGAGAAAGAACTCCCTGAAAAAATCGAGGAGGGACATTTTAGACATTAGACCCTAGGAGTGGGGAAGCGGGATATTTTATAGGCTGGGGGTGAGAAGAGAAGACCCCTTCCCTACCTCCTACTCCCCTGTTTGGAAGCCAGTGTAGTACTCTTGAGGGCGGGGGCGGGGTAGACAAGAGAGCAATTTCCTGATGATGCAGGGCTGTAGTGGGAGGCAAGTTCACGGTAGATGGTTGGGGAAAGGGAGGAGGGATGTAAATCCGGGTGTAAAGTCGGGGGTGTCTTGGGGAACAGGCAAAAGGAAATGCAGCTGCGTTGCGGCTTCCAGAACTGGGAAGAAGGCAATCAAAATTCTAGATGTATTGGAAGGGTGACTTGGAGGGCGGGGGACGTTAATTAGATATGTGACCGGATTGAAGCTTTCCTTTTTCTCTGACTATTGGATCAGGGAGTGGGGATGTGGGGTGGGGGAATGAAAAACACAACTCGGTGCTCGCCTTCTTACAGTGCCCCCTCCCTCCTCCGATCTCCGTCCCACGCCGGCTCTCCCCCCAACATACCCACGCACCAGGCCCCTCCCCTCGCCCGGCCCCAGGATCTGACGTGGGCTCCGACACCTTTCTCAGCTTCTCCCTCACGCAGCCTCCGCTCTCGAGCTGCCCCCCCCCCCCCACCCCCCGGCATCTCCTTCCCCCAGGACCCTACAACCCTCTCTCCTCTTTCCCTGTAAGACCCTCCTAGAGCTCTTTAGATACCCCTCCCCACCCTTCATTCTTTCCACTTCCCACCCCAAGCTGCAATTCCAATCTCCACCCTGTACCCCAACAACCTGGGATCTAAGAGAGGCCGAAAACAGGCGTCAGGGGAAGAGTGGAACCCAGGCGTCCCCAGATCTCTCAGAGAGCCTGGTCTGATTTAGCACTCCCCCACCGCGCCCCACCCCCTGCAGCCGCAGCCGCGCCCCCTTTTCCTCTCCCCCCACCCCCCATCCACAGGAACAGAGGACAGAGGTGTCCGGGCAAGAGAGAAGACCCGGGCATTCAAGCAAGCAAGAAAGCCAGGAATCTTCGATTCCCAGTTTTCCCCCCGTATATTCTTCACACACACACACCCACCTCAGCCTTTCGCCTCCTGTCGAGCACTGGATTTTCTTCCTTAAAAGGAAGCAGTAGTAGACGGGAGCAGAATAGGCAAGAAGAAGAGCAAGAAGATTAGCTAGCTCTTCAGCCCCTAGGAGGGGAAGAATTACTCAGAAGCTGAGTAAAGAAGACTAGCTCTTCAGTCCCTGGGAGGAGAGGGATTGGGGTGTGGGAGAAGGATTTGGGGATCAGGGCACCATGGGGACCCCGGGAGCCGGCCTCCTGCCCCCACCGCTACTGCTGCTGCTGTTCAGCTGCCCCTGGACTTGCGGTAAGGAAATATGGGATTGCATGAAAGAGATGAGGGAATTGTACCCCCAAACGTGAAGGGGGGCAGGGCACTGTGTGTGCTGCACTGAGAAGCCTTGGGGATGCTGCCTCCTCCTACAGCCCCCATTCTCTGCACGTCTGGCCTTCGGTTTTCTCAGAGCTGGTAGAGGAAGGGGGAGGGGCGCTGCAGTGGGGAAAGGGGAGAGGGATGGGATCTAGGGTTTTACCACTGGCACTCAGAGTTCTCCCAAGTCCAGTCCCTGGGGCTGTTGGATGAGAGGAAGAATGGAAGGAAAAGGGGATGGGTAGGGGTTAAATCCAGGAAATAGAAGTACAGGGAGATGGTAGGTGAGATACTTGAAGAGGAGAGAAAAGGGGTATATACACAGGATATCTACATACATAATCTTTGACATATGGCTAAAGACAGATGGACTTCTAAGCAAGGACAGATCCATAGCAAAACAGCTACCCACACAGACCTACACACAGGCACATGGATACATATGGCTTCTGACTACATAAAGAGAGAGGCACATAGATCTAGAAAAACAGAGACCCAGAGAGAGCCAGTAAGCAGTGTATATGTAGAGAGAGATAGTAGGTACTACATAGAGACAGAAACCCAGAGAAATAGAGAGAGACCCAAAAAGAGGTTATGGGTACCACAGAGAATTAGAGGATAGAGGCACTACAGAAATAGAGATGAAGTTGTGGGGGGGGGACCCCTCACAAAACAGCAGATGGTACAGAGAGACCTGAAGAGAGTTGGTAGGTGCTAAAGAGAGGCAGAAACCAATAGAAAGCTAACAGATGAGAGAGAGAGAGAGACAGAGAGAGAGAGACAGAGACAGAGACAGAGACAGAGACAGAGAGACAGAGACAGACAGAGAGACAGAGACAGAGACAGAGACAGAGACAGAGAGATGGAGAAAAATAGGAGGCACTACAGAGACAGATACTTAGAGATATGGGCAAAAGGGAGGCAGAAACCCAGAGACACTGACAGACACCAACATAGGCACCTGAAAGAGTGCTTGATTCTGGTAAAGCCAGTGAGATGAGAATGGAATCAATATTTTAACCTACCATCCAGGAGCTGTCCATGTTCTGTCAGAAGTACATGAAGGGCATTTCCTTTCCCTATATCTAACTAGTTGAGGAAACAGAATGGCAAGAAATTTATCTATTTCCAAGCATCTTGGCCCCCAACCCCAAGTTCTACTCCCTAATCCAGAGGAGAAAGGACCAGAACTAGGGACTGTGGTTATGACTTGAGCTAGTAGTGAATGAATGAGAATTGAGAGGATTGTGAGAGTATTAAAAGAAACAATATAGGAGAATCACAATGTGGGAGAAAGAGGGGGTAATCAGACCTCTCAGACTCATGGGACATTTCCTCCTAGGTGTACCCCTAAAGGAGGAGGAGACCCTGGCTGGGGGAAGCAGTGAGTCTCCTACAATTCCACCAGCTGCACTGGCTGAACTGCTACATGGAGCCCTACTAAGGAGGGGGCCAGAGATGGGGGACATTCCTGGTAAGATTCAGAAAGGCCAAGGCATAAGGGCAAATAAATTCAGAGATAGGGAGGAAGACAAAGAGAGAAAATAATCAAAAGGGAAGCTGATACAAATGTATAGAGGTATATGGGGTGGGGGACTTAGAGAAAAATGTGGAAGATCACTGGGGCCATGGAATATAAGAGTCTGAAGTATTAGTACAATCTAGGCTTTATCTCAGGGTATATTGTGGAGGGAGACAACTCCTATTTGGAGTAGGGGCCATGAAGTTGTCTGTGGTCCATATCCTCATCCTAGTCAGCCTGAGCCTTGACCTGAATCCTTCTTGGGGGGGATCCTTTGGGAGAACCTGGATTCGGTGCAGGAGGGCTATGGGTAAGGATGGAGGGCCAACTCCTTTTATTCTCCAGTCCACCACCTAGAACAACTCTTTCTGTCCCAAAGGCTACTTGGCCTCAGATTCCTTACTTCAGACTTCCCTTCTCTCCACTGCTGTCTCAGGATCCCTTCTGGTCCCCACACTAGCTGCTGATACAGAAGACCAGACCCTTGCCCCACCTTCCCCACCTTGGGTCACAGAACCAGGGACAGGACCCCTGACAACAGCTGTGACTCCTAAGGGAGCAAGAGGGGCTGGGCCAACTGCACCTGAGCTACTGACCCCACCTCCTGGAACCACAGCCCCACCCCCACCTGGTCCTGCCTCTCCAGGCCCACCTCTTGGGTCTGAGGGAGGAGAGGAAGAGACCACAACCACCCTCATTACCACAACCACAGTCACCACAGTGACAAGCCCAGGTAATATACCAATGGGAAGAGGAGGATCCTGGGTACAAATAGATGAGTAGTGATGCATATATAGATGGGAATAAGGCTCTGAGAGAGATGAGAATGTATGGTATTTAAGGACAGAACCATAAGATTGATTAGGAGGTATCAGTATGGGGGGAGGGGAAACGAAGACTCCTGGATTGTCATTCGAACTCCATGACCCTGTGTTTTCTCTTAGTTTTATGTAACAACAACGTCTCAGAGGGTGAAGGTTATGTGGAATCACCAGAGTTTGGGCGTTCAGCTGCTCCCACTCTAGGACCCCTTGACTGTACTTACAGCATCTCTGTCTATCCTGGCTATGGCATTGAAATTCAGGTACTTAGGACCTCGTTCTGACCTCTAGAAATTTCAGAGTTCCTTCTTCTTCTCTTTCCCTGGAATGGTGGTAGTGATAGGCAAGGAGTTGAAAGAGCATTGTCCTAGCAGCGTGCATTGCGTGATTTCAGAACCAGTAAATCTTAGATACTGTTTACTCCAACCTTTTCACTATTCAAATGAAGACCCTGATGCCCAGAAAAAGAAATTGACTTGCCCAGAGTCATATTGCTGATAAATGATAGAGTGGAGACTAGGACACAGTTCTGACTCCCACTTCAGAGTTCTTTCTACTACATCAAGCTAACCTGGGTTTTTGTCCTGGTTCTGCTACTACCTAGCTGTGTGACCTTGGGGGAAGTCACTTGATTTCTCTGGCTGTTAGTTTCCTCATCTGTAAAATGTGAGGACTGGACTTGATAACAGTAGTAATTCACATGGTACTTTATAGTTTGCAAAATGCTTTTCTTACAACAATCCAAAGTTGTATAAATCAATAAACAGAGAGGTTCAATGACTTGCTTACTATCCCAGGGCTCCCAGATGAGGGTACTTGGAGCATAACAAAATGGTGCTGGGTAGATGATATGAGAGTCCTTCTCACACTGATTAACATACCTGAGTTGGGGAGCTCAAACATGTCTTCTGCTTTTAAGTCAAGTTCTCTTAATACTATATTCCCAAAGTTCCTGCCAGTTCTAACATTATATAATTCTATTAATGTCTGAAAAAGTATAGACCACCACAGAAGGGGGAAACGGATAGGAGAGAATGGGAAGAGCTAGGAAGGATCAAGGATTTCTGCTTATCCCTTATCCTACTTCTAGTTAGGTCTGTTGCTTAATCTTCCAGGTGCAGTCTCTCAACCTGTCCCGAGAAGAGGGACTGCTTGTGTTGGCTGTGGGTGGTGCACCAGCCCCAGCACCCCAGCTCCTGGCCAATGCCTCCCTTCTAGGGGAGGGCCAAGTCCTTCGGAGCCCAACTAATAGGTTACTTCTGCATTTTCGGAGCCCCCGGACCCCTCGAGGTGGTGGCTTCAGGATCCACTACCAGGGTGAGAAGAATTAAGATCCTGAAGTGGGGCTGTGGTCAGGTGGACAGATGGTGTAACCATGCAGGAAACACTTGGAGTGCCTACAGGCATATCTCCAAGATGAATGATAGTGACTAGGCAATAGGAGGAAAGAACATGGATGATGTAGAGGGATGGGTGTGGTCACACTGGACTGAGTAGCCAAACTTCAGTGCTTGAAGATGAGGGCACTTGGGGCACTACAGGATGGTGGGCAGATGATATGGGAGCCCTTCTCACACAGACTAGGCTACCTCAAACCCTTCCATGGTCTTCCACCAAAGATCAGTTAGGGCTGGATAGGTTCAAAAAGAACTTCTGTGTACATATTGCAAATGTATATGTAGACATACTCATCATGCCTATATTTACATATAAATATATGGATTTTTAGGTACACAGTACACACATGCAAGAGCCATACATCCATATCCCATGTATATTTAAACTTGCATACATATTTATACATAGCAGAGAAGCCACCACACTTCCCAGTACCCAGTCCTGCAGCTTCTATCATGATTTTCTCCTACTGTCCTCCAAACAAAAGAATGAGGTTCCTTGGGTCAATGGTACCTTCAAGATTGGTTTTACAAGTTGATGTGTAATGTAAACTATGATGATTCCTTAAAAACCTTGTGGATCAGAGTTATGAGTCTCTTTAAGTCCCCTGGGGTCCCTGCCACTGTAATTCTCCCTATGAACTCACAGGGACATATGTGCAAAGGTGTCTACTGCAGCAAGGAGGACTAAATGCCAGGCCCTTTGAGAGGAGGGGCAGCTGGGTGGTGCAGTGGATAGAGCACTGAACCTGTAGTCAGGAAGACCTGAATTCAATTCCAGCCTCAGATACTTACTGGCTGTATGACGCTGGGCAAGTCACTTAACCTTGTTTGCTTCAGTTTCCTCATCTGTAAAATGAGCTGGAAGTGGAAATGGCAAACCCCAAATGGAGTCAAAAAGAGTCAGATACAACTGAACAACAGTACTATGTGGGAACAGTCCTAGGCACATCTGACAAGTGAAAAGTCACTCAGATCAGAGGGTGATATGAAGCCATGCCAGACTCTGTGACTGTCTTGTAGAACTGTAGTTTGTAGTGGAACTGAGCAATGGATTTTGGGAGGACATTTTGAGCAAAAGACTCAGGAAATAAGATTAGTGGTGGAGCCATACACAGGACTCAGACAGTCTTGTCTGACTTGGGAGGTAAAGCTCATTCTACTGCACCATGATGCTTTTGGAGGTTTGGTCCCTGCTCCCAGAACTCCCAGGAAGAGCTATGGCAGGAATAGCAGGAAGCAGTCAGAGAACAATATGAGGCTATACATGGCCATGTGTGGGCTGAAGTACTGGTGGGAGAGCTTGAGGCCCAATTCAACCCAACACCTGACGTGTACAGACAGCCTGTGCTGGGCACCAAATCACACTGGGCTAACTAACCTTGTTTTACATACATGAGAGGAAATGAGACAGAGAGGTTAACTGCCTTGCAAATGATCATATAGGGGTCAGACTTGACTGTAGACTCCCATAATTTATTTCAAATCTAGTTCGAGTTACCTTAAGAAATTTACCTTCTTCACCTCTCATCATCATCATCATCATCATCATCATCATCATCATCATCATTTTAGGCTGCATTTATATAGCACTTTAAAGTTTGCAATGCCCTTTACAAATATTATCTCATTTGATCCTCACAATACTATGAAGTAGGTCCCCATGTTACAGTTGGGGAAACTGAGGCATAGAGGTTAAGTGACTTGCCCAGGGTCACACATCTACTAAGTTTCTGAGATCATATTTGAACTCAGGTCTTTCTGTCTCTAGGCTCAATGCTCTATCCATTGTGCCACCTAGCTGTCTGTGAATACAGAATGTTAGAGTTGGAAGGACCATCAGAGAAATCTGAGGCTTGGGGAAAAAAGTAACTCGCCCAAGATGATAGAGAGGCCAAAGTTTGAACTGAGGTCTCTTAATTCAGTGCTGATTCATTTGGTTCCGTAATCTTTCCATGATGCCTTTTATATACTATATTCAGTTGATGTTATGCTACTTTGCATTTGATGATTTTATATCGTTCTCAAGTTTTTAGCAATTGTCCCTAGGAAGTTTGGTAATAGTATAGGGTTGACTACTTTTTGTTTCACTCGGAGACCCCCAAAGTAAGACTGTAATGGGTAAGCAGGAGGAATTGAAGAGAAGCCAGAGGTATAAGAAAGGGAAAAATGAGGAGTGTTTAGTATGAGACTGAAAGAAACAGCCAGCCCTGGGTTTCTGCTTGTGTTTTCTTAGCCTACCTCCTGAGCTGCGGCTTTCCCCCCCGGCCACCCCATGGAGATGTGAGTGTGACAGATCTGCACCCTGGAGGCACTGCCACTTTTCACTGTGACTCAGGCTACCAGTTGCAAGGGGAAGACACCCTGGTTTGCCTGAATGCAACCCGACCAGCTTGGAGTGGGGAGCCTCCTGCCTGCCTTGGTGAGCTCCAGGGCAGCAGGGGAAAAGGCATTCCTGGCTTAGGGAGAAGGGAAGGGGAGATGGATGGGAGAAGATTCTTATGCCTCAGAGTGTTGATGCCTGGGCAAAAGCATTCAATCCCTGGAAGTGAAACTAGGTGAGAAGCCGGGAGAGACAGGACTTTGGGAAATATGATGGGGGTGGAGAGTCTAAAGGCCAAACACCACCTTGAGGGTTTGGGGGAAGAACAAGGAAAAAAAGATGAGGGTTTCTTGCCCAGGTACATCTCTGATTCCTACATCCCTTCAGCTGCCTGTGGAGGCTCCATCCACAATGCTACCCTTGGCCGGATTGTCTCCCCTGAACCTGGAGGGGCTGTAGGGCCCAACCTTACTTGCCGATGGGTCATTGAAGCAGCTGAAGGACGGAGACTTCATCTGCACTTTGAAAGAGTCTCACTGGATGAGGACAATGATAGGTGAGGGGACTATGGAAGAGAAAGCTCCATAGTGGGAAGGAGGGCCACGGGACAGAAAGTTCTCAGCTGGGGGTGGAGGCAGTGACTATAAGTCTTACACTCTATGTGGGGGAAGGAAGGTTCTTGAGGAGAAGGTTCTCACCTGCAAGGGGGACTCTAGGGGAGAAAGCTCATACCCCTCAGAGCTAAGGGGAGACATAGGGGAGAAGGCTCTCACCCTGGAGGTGGGGAGGGCTGTGAGGGAGAAGGCTCTTGTCCCATGAGGGGAGGGGTACAGGGGGAAGGAGGGACATAAGGATATAGGGGAAGAGGTTCTCACCCCAGTGAGGGAATTATAAGTGAGAAAAACTAAGTGCCCAACAGGGATGAGGCTCTGGAGGTGGCCCTGATCACTTTCTCCCATTCCCAGACTGGTGGTCCGATCTGGGGGTGGTCCCCTCTCCCCACTGATTTACGACTCAGACATGGATGATGTCCCAGAGAGAGGACTGATCAGCGATGCCCAATCCCTCTATGTGGAACTGCTTTCTGAGACACCAGCCAACCCCTTGCTGCTAAGCCTCCGATATGAGGGTAACAAGCCCCCCAAGGGGAGCCCCAAGCCCTAAGCATACCCTATTCCTAATCTTTCAAATGATAGCCCATTCTTTTTAACACTCTAATCCCATTTCTCTTTTGTCATTCATTGCATGATTAGGGACTAAGAACCTTGAAACCCCAAAACCCTATAGATTTCAAAACTCAATCCTACACCTCATCTTCTAGAGAGGTCCTCCAATTCTACCCTCCTTGAGCTTCCCACATCCTATAGAATTTCTCATACTCTAACATCCCAGACTTTATAGGCCCCACACAATACTTCTAACCCAAGACTAATTCAGAAGGCTCTCTTTAAATGCCACCCAAGCAATAGTTCCCTATAAATTCACTTTCCCCTTCTTATGTGGTCCTGAATCCTCTGTATTCTCACTACTCTCCCCCTACCAAACTGCTGTTCTTTCCTCAGCCTGGACTAGTCAGGCATTTGTGTTGGAGGGAATGAACGAAGGAGTCATGTTCTTGGAAACTGACAAGAGCATCTTGAGAATCTGCCTAATCTTAATTTTTCTACAGCCCCCTACAGCCCACAGACCCACCCCAGCCTAGGGCCTATTCTCTATACCTTACAAACATCCTTTGCCTTCTTTCTCCCCCTTCAAACTTGAGAACCCTTCCACAATGCTCTCCTTTGGCATTACAAAATAACTTACTACTTGGTGAAGTATTAAATTGAAATTGGGTGGGAAGGTGTGGAAAAAAGAAAGCAGCATTATGTTAAGTCATATCTCCACTCAGGCAATAGGCATAGGACTAGGGAAGGCAAACAATTGTGAGTTATTAAACCAAGAATGTAAAGCCCTGTTAGAAGGGTGAAGCCACCATTAATTAATGGGGTTATCTCCTCATTCTTAAAAATGAAGGATTGGTAAATTAGATGGCATCTAAAAGCCCTACAGTCCTCCCATGCTAGGAGTCTAAATGGGGAGAATCACGTACTGTTTCAAATATGATTATGCATAACTTTTGGATTATTTGTTTTAGATTATTGATATCATGAACTTTCATCAGCAGGAATAATCAGGAGGTTACTGTTGGGTTCTGTTTTGTCCAGACCAGTAATTTCACTGGAATAGGGAATTTCCAGCACGAAAATTCCTTGTATCAATGAGGGTTGACAACTTTTTCTATAATCTTAGTTGTTTGGGATCACTGAGGGATTAAGTCACTTGTCCATGGTCAAATTACTATTATGTGTCAGAGGCCCCTTGACCAATTTTGCCATCTCCCAGGAGGAAATGAAGAAGGGGTAAAGAAGATGCAGAAGGGTGGCAAATGGGAAATTGAGAGGGAAAAGAGATTATGCAGGGCCTTTGCTGGGTCCCAACTGCTGTTTATTTCCCAGCTTTCGAAGAGGATCGGTGCTTTGCTCCATTCCTGGCTCATGGTAATGTCACTTCCACGGATCCCCAGTTCCATCCTGGAGCACTGGCTACATTCTCCTGCCTGCCAGGATATGCTCTGGAACCCCCTGGTCCCCCCAGTGCCATTGAGTGTATTGACCCCTCTGATCCCCACTGGAATGACACTGAACCGGCCTGCAAAGGTGAGTCCCTTTCATAGATGGGGACAGCATGTACCTGGATCCTGTGTTCTTGACCCCTACTCATATAATACTATTAAGTGGCCTAAAATAGAAACAATCCCCCTTCCAAATGGAGACCCCTGCACCAACTCAGCATCATATTCCTATAAAGATAAATATGGAATCCTTAATAATCATATTGGAATTACAAGATGGTAACTGATAACAGTGACCTGTCTCCCAATATTGGAACTAAACTCTAAAGGAATCCTTTCAGAAAGACAGAACTGAGCCTGGTTCAGCCCCCCAGAGCTCTGACCCCTTGAAAGCCTTAACTCATTAGTACCTCTGTGACTTTAGGCAAGCCACTTCTTATTTCTGAGCCTTAGTTTCCTCATCAATAAAATGAGAGAGTTGGACTAGATAATATCTAAGGTCATTTCAGGCTCTAAATGTTATCTTCCTACTATCCTTTCTTCTGCCTCACCCCTTCCCCTTGCACCAGCTATGTGTGGGGGGGAGCTATCTGAGTCTGCTGGTGTGGTCCTCTCTCCCGACTGGCCCCAGAGCTACAGCCCCGGGCAGGACTGTGTATGGGGCCTTCATGTCCAGGAAGAAAAACGGATCTTGCTCCAAGTTGAAATGTACGCATTGGTGGTAGGAGAGGGAGGGAGGATTATATTTCGGGGCAGGAATGAAGGGATGTGGTCTGGGGCCATAAGACTCTGCTGAGGATGATGTACATCCCCTGGAGGAGGGGAGTGGATTCAGTATTACTGGTTTCAAGGAATGCTAAAGGGTGGGAGTTGTTTCTTAAATTTAGCCTGGGATAATGTGGCTGGAGCTAGTACAGCCTTGTTATGGGCTTGGGAATCCCCAAGATCAGCCTTGTAAGATAAGATGGAGAATCCACTACTACCAGCTCCACAAATTCCCATGATGTCTTGGGCATTTTCCAGGGGGAACATTCCTTCTCAAACACCTGATTGGACTTGGCAGAGGAAGGAGGGCAGAAGTAGGGCAAGGGTAGCAGCAGGAAGAGGGCAAGGGGGTCATGTGAAAATGTAAAGAGAGGAAGGCCAATGCTGTGGACAGAGTGAGCTTAAAACTGAGGGATTGGGGGTATGAGTTGGGAGCCATAACTTAGTATTCCATCTTCATTCCTACAGCCTAAATGTTAGGGGAGGGGATATGTTGACCTTGTTTGATGGAGATAGCCCAAGTGCCCGGGTCCTAGCCCAGCTTCGAGGGCCCCAGCCTCGTCGCCGCCTTCTCTCCTCTGGCCCAGACCTCACCTTGCAGTTCCAAGCACCAGCTGGGCCCCCTAACCCTGGTTTGGGTCAGGGCTTTGTGCTGCACTTCAAAGGTAATTGCGTACTGAGGTCAGGATGGGGTAATTTAAGCATCCAGTCTGAGACAATGATTGGGAGGATCCTAAGCCTGGCCAGAGGTCCCAGGATAGGGATCCTTGATCTCATCCAGAGACCTCTAGGTCATAGGGATCCTTAACCTGACAAAAGGCCCTGAAAAAGGAATCCCCAAACCTGATGGGAGATCCCTAAAATGGGGGATCCCTAAAACTGGAGATTCCAGGCTCCACTCAAGACCTCAAACCTAGGGCCTCACACTTACCCCTCAAAACCTATTCTCTGTCTCTTACTCTCCCTAGAGGTTCCTCGGAATGACACGTGCCCAGAATTGCCCCCTCCAGAGTGGGGCTGGAGGACAGCATCTCACGGAGACTTGATCCGAGGCACCGTGCTCACTTATCAATGTGAGCCTGGATATGAACTGCTTGGCTCTGACATCCTTACCTGTCAGTGGGACCTTTCTTGGAGTGCTGCGCCCCCAGCCTGCCAGAAAAGTGAGCCCCAATCCCTCTCCCTCCTTAGGCTCCACCCCACTCTAGCCATAAAGGGAACCTTACACTATCCTCTCCAGGTCCCCAAGCTCCACCCCTTCATGCCTTTCTCTAACCTATTCTTCCAGGCTTGGGCAGGGGAGCGGTGGAGTGGAGGAGGGGAAAGTAAAAGTTGCTTGCTCTACCTCTAGGGCCCTGCCCACAGCTGCCTTCTAGCCTGGGCAATGTCTATTTGAAATAGATTTAAGATAGTTAGAATTGGAAGGATCATCTAATGATTAGTATGGACTCTAATCCAATCCTCTCATTTGGCAAGAAGACATAGTGACCTTGAGCAAATCACCTCAACTCTCTGGGCCTCATTTATTCACATGTCTAGGGGTAGGGGCCTTGAGCCAAGGGATTCTTAAGGCCTCTCCTATGAATCCTATGTATTCAGGTGAGAAGCCTAGAGAGACAGGGCTTTGGGAAATGTGATGGGGGTGGAGAGCCTACAGGACAAACACCACCTTGAGGGTTTGGGGAAGAACAAGGAAAAAGCAGATGAGGGTTTCTTGCCCAGGTACATCTCTGGTTCCCATGTCCCTTCAGCTGCCTGTGGAGACTCCATCCACAGTGCTACCCTTGGCCAGATTGTGATCTATGGACCTATGATCTAGATTTTAAAGCCAGAAACCCTGGGCTCCCTATTCTAGGATGCTACTTTTCCTACTCTGCCTAATCTAATTGGGTGTTCTGAACCCAGTGTTCTGCAATCTGTAACATGCCATACAAATATGAGGCTGCCCTGATTTCTGAAGCTGGAGGTTCTAGACACTTTCCTTGACACTAGACCCACGTTTAAGCTAGGCTTATGTACAAGGTAGTGGGTGTTCAGAGATGCTTGTTAATGGAAGAAGAATCCCTCCATGCCCCTCATCTCTTAGCACCCCCAACATGCATTCTCTCCTCTTGGGTCATCCTCTAGTCATGACCTGTGCAGATCCTGGAGAGATTAGCAACGGGCACCGGACAGCTTCTGATGCGGGCTTCCCCATTGGCTCCCACATTCAGTATCGATGTCTGCCTGGCTACAGTCTAGAGGGGGCAGCTGTCCTTACCTGCTACAACCGGGACACAGGCACCCCCAAGTGGAGCGACCGTGTCCCCAAGTGTGTCCGTGAGTCCCCAGACCTGGTGGTGGGTAGAGGGATTTGCAAGGGTGGGAGGGTAGGGGTAGCAGTGAGAAGGGAAGGACAATGTCCCAAAACCTGGGATGAAAAGCAAACTGGAAAAAAGGTAATGGGAATGGGCAGTAACTAGGCCCTGGCTTCTGCCTCCTCCAGTGAAGTATGAGCCATGCCTGAACCCAGGTGTCCCAGAGAATGGCTACCAGACCCTATACAAGCATCACTACCAGGCTGGGGAGTCTCTCCGATTCTTTTGCTATGAGGGCTTTGAACTTATTGGAGAGGTCACCATCACCTGCCTCCCGGGACACCCTTCTCAGTGGACCAGCCAGCCCCCACTCTGCAAAGGTACTTGGAATGGGGAAGGGAAGGGTTTTATGGGGCTTGCAAGGGCCAGGAGGAGGGCTCAAGTTGGGTCAGCTCCTAGATTCTGGAAAGGAAGTAAGAACAAAGAACTGGAGGTCAGGGATCCTTGGTGGAGGAAATGGGGATTGGGGAGGCAGGGTTACTGATCCTTAGGGATTAAAAGGAGTGAAATAGGACAAGATAATTATGGAGAAGGCCCACTTCAGGAGTTCTGAAAAAAGAAGGGATAGAGCTTTGGGGAAGAAGACAAAGGAAAGTACAGATTTAGGATCTGGGTAGATTGAACAGAGTGAAAAGAGAGAAGGTTCTCCTGCCTGGCCTGGCCTCCTGCCCTTCCCCCTCACTGGCTCAGACCCCACTCCCCCCTCCTCTCCCTGCAGTGGCCTATGAGGAGCTACTGGACGACCGAAAACTGGAAGGTCAGTGAGGGATGAGGGGGAGAGCCAGGGCCTGGTTGGGGCAGGATGCCTGGGTTTGGGGAGGGGAACAGGCTCTCTGAGGGAAGAGTCAAGGGCTGGGGGCCACAGGCCATTTGGGTTCCTTGAGGCCCTTGTTCCCTTGAAAGAGAGCCCTAGGCTAGAACACAGGATACTGAAGTTCACTGTCCTTTCCTCCCTGCAGTGACCCAGACCACAGATCCTTCTCGGCAAATGGAAGGTGGAAATCTAGCCCTGGCCATCCTGCTGCCCCTGGGCCTGGTCATCTTACTTATTGGGGGTGTTTATCTCTACTACACTAAGTGAGCACACTGATTTTGGAGTAGTGTGGGTGGGCCTGGGCTGTTCACAAGATGGATGCCAATGGAGGTCAAGTGGCCCAGGGTTCCAAACTCTGACTGGGTCACCTCAACCTGTCTTGAAGAGATTAGCTCATTGGTTGGTTCTGGGCTCCATCGAGGCTGTTCAGGCTGTAGCTTTGGGGAGCCTTGGAGACAGTATTGGGTAGTTGTTGGGTGTTCTGGGACATAATGGGGAGGGATGAATTATGGAGAATGACAAAGATGGCAGACAGAGGCACCTGGCCCATGTTCTCTTGGCTTTTCTTTCCTAGGCTACAGGGAAAATCTCTATTTGGCTTTTCTGGATCTCACTCCTACAGCCCCATCACTGTGGAGTCTGATTTTAGCAACCCACTCTATGAAGCTGGGGTGAGTATCAACCTTTGCCCAGCCCTGCTCCCTGGGGTCTAGAACCCAGTTCTAACCCCCCTCTAGAGCCCATTTTGAAAAGTTCCTCATAGTCTTACTGCCTAACCTTCCCTAGTTCTCATTTCCCCTCTCAGAGATTCCCAGCTCCTCTCTTCATTATCCCAGTGGCTCAGCAGCCATCAAAAATCCTCAAGCCTTTGTCCTGACTCTTCTCAAAGCAGCTGTACCACACCCAAGTCCCTATCCCTTAAGAACCTCCTGGGTCTACCAGATGGTGACTATCACCCCCTTATCCTGCTTCCTACCCCCAACAAGCTGACAGATGGTACTCTTATCTCTTTCCCCAGGATACAAGAGAGTATGAAGTCTCCATCTAAGCACCAGTGGAGGGAAAAGGACCTTTGGGTGTCCCTTCCTGATCTCCCCCCACCCAGATCAATCTGGGAAGGGGGAGGGAGGAAGTAAAGGGAACTGGACCCTGCACTTCCAGCTCTCGCCACCTCATGCTTCTCCCTTCCCCTCCTTGTAAATATCCTAAGACCCCTTTAGGGATAATAAACACCCTGGAGATCCTCTGGTAAATAAGCCAGCATCCTGCCTCCCAAGTCATCCTTTTTCTCTGTTGCCAAATGCAGGGGGTCCTTCCTTTTACCTCCTATATCCATTATCTGGCTCCCCAGCCCTAAAATACAGGGCTGTCTCTCAGTTGCTCAGTACTGGGGTTAATTGTAAGGGGAGAAGGGTAATATCCCTTAGTCCAGGTCCTGACCTACTTGCCCCTGTGGCTACCACCAAGTAATGGACCCCAGGGGTGGATCTCAGAGGGCTCAACACCATTTTCCCTGCCCTCTGGTCACTCTCATTGCTTGCCAGTTCCCTGGCCATACAAATTCCTGTCCCACCAGCACTGTCCATTCTTGGCCTTCCCTTTTGCTCTATCCCTGTCCACTGTTCCCTCAGGTCGAGAGTTCCAGTCAGTCCCTTTTTGCCCAATAGCCCTAGTCCTTCTGCTAGGCAGAGTAAGTGTAGGGAGGGCTAGGGAAATAACCCCTATCCCCTGCAGTCCCTCCCTCCCTCGAGGTTCCCCCAGTTTTACCCTTTGCCCCTTCTGGCTTCTGAATTTTTGTTTTCAAGCAATAAACAGAAACTCACCATTTGTAACTGGGCCCAGTGTTATGGTGGGGGCAGCTTATAAGTGGGAAGAGGGGAGGAGCAATTTTTGTTGGGGGAATGCAAAAACAAGAGCATACCTCCTGCTCTTATGGAAGCTGAGTAGGTTCAGCTGAGATCTGGAAAGAATACCCTTTGAATTCTAACTAAAGATCTAATGGCAACAGCCCTGCAGAGAGACATGGGACTGGGAGAATGAAAAGGGAACTTCCAGATCATCTGATCTCATCACCATATTGTACAGCTGAGAAAAAAAAGGCCTAGAAAAGGAAAATGACTTGTATAAAGCCACACATTGACTTAGAGCAGAGCTAGGACTAGAAATAAGGTTCTCTGATTTCTCATGTAGTTGGTATTCATTCTATTCCATCATAATGGCTTGAGGAGAGCCAGGAACTCCTCTCATCCCCAGAGCTCAAAACTCTATAGTTTATAATGTTAATAATATGTTAATAATGGAGGGAGACTCTGGGAGAGATGGTCCCAAACCAGAGAATTCAAAGGGATATATAATTCAAAATAATAGATTATCAATAATACTAGATAAAAAAATCTGGCAGATAATCTGCAATAATGGATAGTCCACAAACATTTTTCATTCTCTTTAGGGATAAGTTATATGATGCTGGCTCATAAAATCTGTCTTTTTTTTTTTTTGGTGATGCTGAGCTTTAGTGAATGCTACTATAAAAATGGAATTTGCCTTTTTCCAGCAAGCTGGTTGTGGTGGGGTAGACTGTGGTTCAATAGTAAAGTCATATCACCTAGACAATCTACCTTGTAGATCATATACACCTGAGGAACTCCTCAAAGATGGGTGAATTCACTGTTCCTTCCCTCCCTTGCACCAGTGGCACTGCATCCCATTCATCACCCTCCTCAGAGATGGTCAGACCACAGCATTGCCTGAATTGGGGAAGGGGAAGGCGGGGGTCCCTGTCTCTTTATTATTTTCTGTTTCCTGATGGTGTCATAGCCAGGCTGAAGGGGGTGAAGAAGAACGTTACTTTTGTTTGAGAGCGTCTTTGGGCCTCAGGGATGATGACGCTCATAGCCAGGAGTCCGTCCTGGAATTTGTCAGATGAACTGTTTAGAGTGGGACTATGAGTCACATTCTGAGGGGGGAGAAGAAAAAGAGGAGGGGATGTGTGAGCTCCCTCTGCCTTGTCTATCTGGTTGTTTCTTGGATTAAGAGTCCAAGGCAGAAGGATATCTGCTTCTAAAGCATTCTGAGGAAAGTACTCTTTGTTCATTAAGATGGGAGAAGTTATTTATTTCTTTTTCCTGCCCTATGATTTTTTTCCCCACCTTTTTCTGACCTTCTGTTCATTCCTCCCATATTATTACCACAAAACTAGATCCTGTGTGCCTGGACAACCCCCTCCCAAAACCAAACAAAACCTTTCCCAAAGAATCTTAGTGGTAGAAGGGTTTTGCAGGTCATTTAGCCTAACATCCCCTAATGAAGAAATCTCACCTACAACCTCTTTGAGAGATGGTCATCCAGTCTTTGCTTCAACACTTCTAGTAACCCAGAGCTTTTGGAGGCAGCTGTTGGGCAGTTCGGATGGAAAATCCTTCCTAAATGGAAATCTGCAATTCTACCTTGTTAATATACCTTTGAATCTACCTTAAAATGCTGTACCCATAGTTCAAAGTACCTTGATATTTCCTTGTTCTTTCCTTGAGGTAAGGGAAGAAAGGCATTCTGGGACTGTAGAGGGCCATCGAGCAGGCCGTAGGGTAGTCAAAAACATGGTTCCACCCAGAGTCTCCTCCTGCTGAACAGTCTCTACCTAAGAAGATTGAGAAATTGATGCAAAACTCTATCCCAGGTGCTAGCCTGGGAATAGAGTAAGGGGCCAGGTTCTCTCTCACCTGTTTGTGTTGGGATAGGTCTTTCTCTTTTGACTTCAGCAATTTTACCTTGTCATCTTTAAAATCTTCAACCTGAAGCATTACCAGAAAGAAGAGGGGTCTGGTTTTTTTTCCGGGATCTGGAGTATACTCTTTCTTGTTCTGGGGCAGGGCTTTTCAGTGGTTTCCTCTCCCAGGTGGGAAGGCACAAGAATCTTCTCCCTTTCATACCCTTTCTTCAGTCTACCACTTCTGCTAGCTCCCTATGGGGCCCAACCAGTAAGCAGAGAGGGAACCCAAGTACCCTATCACATACCATCTCTCTGGATGGCAAGAGATGAGTCTTGTTTCTGGTCCTGTTTCTGTCAGAACTACAAAGAAGAAGAAAGGATAAGGATAAAACTCCTTGGTAGACAGCAGTCCAATCACTTCCTCTTGAAAACATGGTAGTTCCCTTGAACCTATAGTTGTTCACAAGATCTCTTCCCCCAGGTGAACTCTCATTTCCCTCTTCCCTTGGGATACAAGACCCTTCTGCCCTTTGGATGTAGATAGTCTACTGGACTTGAAGCTTGAACAACTGGGTCTTTGCACTTTCTAGACCTGCAAGCAAGTCACTTAGCTTCAATTGTCTTATTATCTGCAAAATGGGGAAGATAATACTTGCATTCTCAACCCCACAAGGTTGTGATGATGAAAACAAATGGTAAAAGCAAAATAATAATATTATTTCTCTTTTTAATTCCCTAGTGCCCCAAGATATGACCTTTCCCCTCAGGGGCTCTCACCGAGTATCTGTGCCCTTGGTCGGAGTGGTTGGCAGCACTGAAAACATAGGCCCTAGTTAGAAAGAGTGCCTCTCTCTGTGACCAGAAAGGGAAGAAGGGGTTGGAATGGCTAGTCACGGGGGTGGGAAGTGAGATTGAGGATAAGGAAATGAAACAAAAGCCTGAAAGTTTGTATGGGAGTGGCTTCTAAGGGGGGAGGGGTCTTCCAGGGTTCAGAACGGGCTCCTAGGGAGTAGACTTAGGGGCTAGAGTTCAGGGCACTGTGTTAGCGCAGGGATCACCGTGTCGGGACATCTGAGTTCCCTGGTCCAGTTTTTTCAGTTCCTTGGGCAGATGGGAGCTCATTGGATATTGGGCTCCCATCAAGGCCTCATTAGCAAGTTCTGTGCTGACCCGAGCCAAATACTCCTCAGACCTGGTGATAACCTTGCAGGAGGGATGAGAGTTGGGGGACCAGGGTCAGACTGTTGATTTGGTGGAGGGACCTGTCCCCTTCCCTTCGCTTGCAGTCCTTCCAACAGAACTCACCGCGGCTGTAGCGGAATTGTGAGAATGTCGAGTGCCCTTTTTCTCCTGAGGCCCTGAAGGACTAGACTCCATCCCCCTGGGAACAGGTGGAGTGAGGTAGGATTGAGATGGAAAGTCATCCCACTTTCTTTTTTCTATTGAGGGGGTGGGCGGGGCAGAGCCTGAAACCACCCCATTATCAGTTATTTTTCGCGGTTGTATGGATAAACCGCTTCCCGGTGTCCTTTCTCCAAAAGATTAACACACAAATCGCCCCTCTTTATTTCTCCGACTGAAGAGTCCCAGCCATTTCCCCCCTCCCGTTCCCCCAGCTCTGGCCCCCTCCCTCTCCTCAATTTGGTCCCTTCGCTTCATTCTCCCTTTCCCTCCAGTCTTCAGGATCCTTCCCCAAACCCCAGGGTCCAATTTCCCATTTCCCGGACCTGATGTTAGGTAGAAATTGCCTGTGGCCCGGGAGGGGAGAGACGGGGAGGTCTTTCTAGATGCCCCGCCGTTGCTGTTGCTATGGGTACGGGTCGCAGAGGGCTGGAAGGAAGGAAGGGGGAGGAGAAGAGTAGCACGGGGAGGTTGCCCCGGGAACCACGCAGGCGGAGCTCCGTAGCGTGTTGCTAGGAGACAGCTCCTTTGAGTTCTAGAAGTCAAATCCGAAGTCATCTTTTTTTTTTTTTCCCGGCATCCCTTTCTTCTCCGCTCAGGCTTCATCATCCACAGAACTATTCTGCTTCCAGGGCGGGGGGGATTATTTATCTCTGCAATGGCCTTTGATATTGGAAGAGTAGTATCCTCCCAGGGCCAGGGGGCGATGTCTAGAGTCAGCTCCCTTTAGTCTAAAGCTTCTTCCAGACCCTCTAGCTGCCACCTCGATGTCCGAGAGCGTCTTAGACCAAATGAGGAGAAAAAGACTAGGAGGAGTCGGGGTTGAAGGAAAGAGATAATTCAGGACTGAACCAAATGCAACATCTGGTAGGGGTCTTGAAGGATAGGTTTGGTGGAATATGTCCCTCTCTTATTCCTTTCTGAGAAAATACACTCACACAAAATTAAAAGTAGTTTCTAGTTTTCTTATCTAACTTCTCTTTGGTATCTTTTTCCGTTCTGAGTTTACGACTCGTTCCTACTCTCTGTGCGCGTACCCCCTTCCCCATTCTGAACTTGGTACAAGCCGGTGGAGACAGGCGGAGGGAAAAAAAGGAAAAGGAAGCGGGTTCTTCTTAAAGGGATCGAGGCCATTTTTTTTTTTTTTTTTTTTTTTTGGTCTCCAATTTTGCGTCAGCACGGGCGGAAGAGCCGATTTCTGGGACACCGGGGGCCTCTCTCCCGCACAGCTGTGTTGTGACGACTGGAAGAAGGGTGGAGAGGAAGGACCTTGAACCCTTTCCGGGGCCCCAGTCGAGCAGCGTAGGAGGACCTGCACCCCTGCCAGAGGAAGGCAGGAGAGGCGCGGGTGGCTGCACACCTGGACCGGCCGATGCCTGGGACGCTTGGGGGGGCTTGCATATTTGGGTCCCGCCGGGGACTGGGGCCGCGGGGTCCATTGCTACCCCGGAGCTGCTGATGCGCCGGGGCGGAGGGAGGAGCTTTGCAGTTGCAGCACCGGGGCGTCCCGGGGGGCAGAGGAGAGGGACTGAGCGAGAACCGGGAGCACGGTAGCTGGGGGCCGGGGCTTGCTCAGCTGGCTAGGCGGGGGCCCGCCGCGGGAGCAGCCGGGGACTGCTCCTCATTCCCCCTGCGAGAGGCCGGTCATCCCCGCCCCGCCGAGATGCCGGAAGAAAACATCTTTCTGTTTGTGCCCAATCTCATCGGTGAGTGCGTCGGCCACGGACCGCGAGCCCCGGCCCGGGGCCCCAGGGGGGACGAGGGCGAGGGTGGAGCCTGGCTGGGGAAGGGGCTTCCTTTTGGACCGCCGGCTCTGCCCGAAACTTGGTGTGTGACCTTGGGCAAGTGGCTTCCCGTCTCCGGTCCTCAGTTTCCCCCGTGTCTTTGTGGGAGGTGGCCTGGCTCCACTTTTCCTCAGTTCTTCAGATCTGTTCCAGCGCTCTGAACCCTTTGTTCCCTTAACCTCAGGCTATGCCCGGATCCTCTTCGCCCTCGTTTCCTTCTACTTCATGCCCAGCTGTCCGTTCACAGCCTCCTCCTTCTACTTGCTAAGTGGGCTCTTGGATGCCTTCGACGGATATGCAGCCCGGGCCCTGAATCAAGGTGACTGCACGCCTAGCTTTCATTCCTCCCTGCGCCCGGGAGTCCAGCAGTTACCCCCCTCTCCTGGCTCCCCGCTTCCCCCACCCCTCGGAGGCCTCCATTTCCTCCCTCCCCAGCCTGGACTTTGGTATGTGAAGGGCTGTGCTTTTGGATGGGGTGACACCATGTTTACCGAGGGCATACCCAGAAGCATGTCTGGCACTCCTACCTCCAGAAGGACCTAGATTATTAGCTTTCAGGAAGAGATTATTAGCTTCAGGAAGGTTGTTAGGTTGTAAAACACAGAGCTAAGTGACCAGGGCGGGTATGGGGCGGCTCTTTCCCTGGGGATCCCTCCTGTGGGGTCATTGATTAGTCACCAGCCATTGAGATCAGCTTTTCCTGGAGCCAGAGGGAGGGGGTGAGATAGGTTTCTTTAGTTCAGTGTCTTTCAGGGTTTTAATTATTTGCCTTAGGTTCAGGGTATTTCTCCAACTCTGGCTTTGATGACTGATTCTGTTTAGCTTGGTTTTACCTCATACTTTTGACATAGTTGAGAGGTAACACTGTAAGGATTCAAACTAGGAAGGGTATTTATAGACTGTCCAGTCCAATGTCCTCCTTTACACATGACACTGAGGCTCAAAGAGCAATTTTCCAAAGGTCATACAGATAACTAAGTCATACAGCTGAGTTTAAAACCTAGAACCCTGGCCTGAAAACCTCTCCCCACCCTCTATGCCTTTTAATCTTAACCCTCTCCTCTTGGTTCAGGATCTCAGTTGGCAGGCTATTTCTGACTTGTCTTCTCTGGGCCGGGGAGAGAAAGAACACCTTTGATTTCAGTTGCTGCACATCTGTGGGTTTGGAGCAGTGCTGGGCATGCTGACTCCAGCCCAACTTCAGCCATTGGTCCATTTACTTCTATTGTTTTCATCCTGAACTGCTGGCTTTCTTCTTTCTCCCATAATTTAGGGACACGGTTTGGGGCGATGCTGGACATGCTAACTGATCGATGTTCTACCATGTGTCTGCTGGTAAACCTAGCTCTGCTCTACCCTCGGGCCACGCTGCTCTTCCAGCTCAGCATGAGTCTAGATGTTGCCAGCCATTGGCTGCATCTGCACAGGTTACAACCACCACTCCTTTTTGCCACCAAAATTGTAGTCTTGGGTGTGGCCCGAGAAATTGTAGTCCGGGGTGTGGCCTTTCACTGGCTGATCCTTCTGTATTTCCTTCCAGAAGGGCACTAGTACTCACTTGGGATGAGGCTGGTAGAAAGAGGAAGCCCTAGACTTACTCAGCTGGGAAATGGGCTTCTCTTGCTTAGGGGCAAAAGAGAGTACTTGGGCTAGTGGCCACTGTTATCCAGAGAAGTATGGGTGATAGCTTGGGGAGGTGGGGCACAGTAGGAAGTTGAGTGGGAGAGGTAACACCTATATTCCCTTGTCTTCCCTTCCAGCTCAGTGGTCCGGGGTAGTGAGAGCCATAAAACCATTGATCTAACAGGGAATCCTATCCTTCGACTTTACTATACTTCCCGGGTGAGTCCCAATCCAGGTCATACCTCCAGTCTCCATTCTCAGTGTCCAGACAGCCTGTCTAGCTACCATGTATCCATTTCCTTTCTTTGGAGTCTTAACTAGTTTTGGAACAAATAGGAGAGAGAGAGAGAGAGAGAGAGAGAGAGAGAGAGAGAGTGTGTGTGAGTGTGTGTGTGTGTGTGTGTGTGTGTGTGTGTGTGTGTGTGTGTGTGTGTGTGTGATGTGAGAGAGATTGAAAAAGAGAGAGAGAAGATTATATGAGCTCATTGTTCAAGTTAGAAACATGTGCTTTGCCTTCATCTTGCAGCCAGTGCTGTTCATCATGTGTGCTGGGAATGAATTTTTCTACTGTCTGCTTTACTTGCTCAATTTTTCAGAGGGACCCTCAGGTATGAAGCCAGAAGTGATGTCAGAGGGGGCCCAGGAGGAAGGTCTGAGGACAAGATGTGGGGAGAGGGGACTGGGAGACAATTGGGGGAGGGCAGATTGGTTTGGGTTGGATCCTGGATTCCCCTTCTGATCTCATTTTCTTCCCTTCTCCCTTCCTCTTTTATCAATGCCCTCCCTGTCCCGGACTTTGTTCCTGCCTTCTGGCAGTGGGTTCAGTGGGGCTGTTCCGAGTGGGACTCTGGGTCTCTACTCCTATTGCTCTTCTCAAGTCCCTCATCAGTGTTATCCACCTGGTCACTGCTGCACGCAACATGGCTGCCCTGGATGCTGCTGACCGAGCCAAGAAGGAATAGCCCGGATGTCTTTTCTGCTTTCCTAATCTTCCAGCCCCATTCCTCTCCATGATGCCCTGCCCCTATCCCTCTTGGTGCTGTTATGCCCTCCCCCAATGAGGTCAGCCTTTTATATAGCATAGGGCATGTCCTCCACAGTGCTTTTACCCTCTCACGCCCACTTCCAATGCTGTTAGAAACTCTTCAAGGATGTCACTGTTCTTTGTTCCCACTCCCATGTGATGTCACTTCCCTGAGATGAGGGTAGCACCTAGACATCAGATGAGGGCTCTCTTTGTGGGGGCAATGATGGAAGTCCAAACACAGGAGATGAGGCCATAGGCCTCCATGATTGGAGATGGCCATAGCCCAAGGGTGGCTGAACTCCTCTGGAGGTTTGGAGACACAGGGCTGTGTCCTTGCACTGAGCTAGACCAGAGGGCTGTTCCAGCCCCAGGAGATGGTGTGACCCATGCGAATTAGCATGGTACTGCTGTATTTGAGGGAGATGGTGTGGGGGCTGGCTCTCCACAAGGGGCCAAACTCCCCTTTTCCTGGCCTGGAGAGTCTGGAATTGGAGGAGTCTTTGCCCTGGGAACTTCACCCAGGAGGGAAGGAGGCTGTCTGGATCCTTCCCTGTTGTATTGTGTCTCATGATGTGTAATACGGCCCTGAGGCCTTGATGATAAAGGAGGAAACTTCACAATCAGAGCCCAGGCTCCTGTCTTCACTTCTAGGACTGTTTTCTTATGGTGGGGATGGGATGAATCACTTAAGGCTTAGGAACAAAGAGCTCACTTTCCCTGTAACTTCCTTTCACTGAAACAGTGAAATGCTTGTTTCCTGCACCCCTCCCCTCCTCCTTACCTGTGGAGGACTCTTTCCCTTCAGCTGTCAAAATACTCTGAGAAGTCTTCTGTGATTCTTCCCAGCCCCCTGGGATCCTTCCTTTCATTCTAGCAATTATTGCCCTTGGTTCTAGGTTCTTTTATTCTTTGATTAGTGAATGGATCCACTTTTACTAACAGACTCCTTCAGGAAGTGGAACCATTCACTAATCAAAGAATCCTAACTTTGGAGAGAGGTGGGACCTTGGAGGGCATCCAGTCCAACCTCCCTCATTTTACACAGGAAGGCAGGGTCCCAGAGAGTGGAAAAAGAGTAAGATTTGAACTAAAGGGTTCTAACTCCAGAGCCAGTGTTCTTGTGGTTCAAGTTAGCTTAATACAGTGTCAGGAGACCTAGCTCTGTGCTCATGAGCAAGTCATTTCACTTACTGTTTGTCCATCAGGAAAATGTCAATAATTGTACTTATGGGAGGGGAGATGGGAAGAGTGGAGTGGGGAGGGACCAGACAGGGTGTGTAGGTGCCTTGAGTATTTGCAGCCATAGGTGGCACTAAAGAGCCATCTTGACTGTTGGGCCTGTAACATGCACAAGATGGGATTGCCCTGACATAAATTCAAAGCCATATGGTTAGGCAGAGAGATCTTGTACTGTTAGCTGCCACTAGTGAAACAGAAAGGATAGGGAAAGCCGGGAGGTTTGGGTGTAGGTGTGAAATAACAGCTTGTGTACATGTGTACATACAGGGGAAAAAATGCTAGAAGAACAGGTTCAAATCCTTCCTTATTACTTGTGGGAGGGACCTTATTTTACTTACCTGGGGGTGGGGGAACAGGGTTGGAGTGCACGGTCTCTACAGTCTCAGCTCTAAATCACAAATTCACTGGATCCTCTTCTCTTCTACGTACTACCTGTCTGACCTTGGACAATTAATTTAACCTTCCTGGGCCTCCATTTCTTCACCTGTAAAGTGAGGGCTTTGAGCTAGATGGTCCCTTAGGTCCTTTCCAGCTCCTGGCCTTCAGTTATCCGAGGCACGCCTACCAAAGGTTAGACTTAAAACCTAGACAAGTGGGCTAAAGCTATGGTTGTATCGTGAGCTGGGAGAAGCAAGCTGTGAAGGTGGAGAAAGGCAGAGGAGAAGGTTTAGACTGGAGAATTCTTCAGGGAAGATGAACCAGTTTGCTTTTGGTCAGAGAAAAAGGTAAGGCACTGGAATTCCATCTTTTTTTGTTGTTGTTGAGGCAATCAGGGTTAAGTGACTTGCCCAGGGTCACACAGCTAGTAAATATCAAGTGTCTGAGGTCGAATTTGAACTTGGGTCCTCCTGACTCCCAGGGCCAGTATCCTATCCGCTGATTACTTAGCTGCTCCTGGAATTTTATCGTCTTAAAAACAAAAAAAAAGTTTCTAAAATGCCACGTGTGTGCCAGGTTATAGATAAGATACTGAGACCTAACTAGTATCAGGTAAATAGATACAAGGTACCTGTGGGCAGTAGATGGCACTCTTCCTGTCCCATCTGGCAGAGTCAGGTAAGGACTCCTTTTAGCTAGAGGCCCGAGCAAGGGAGGATCAACCTACAAAATCCAGAAGGCAATCAGAAGCATGTCTGACATAATGTTGTCTTCACTATCTCAAAACCAGGAGTCCTGGGGAAGAAATCTGCTTCCCTTGGATCACAAAGAGATCCAGAATTGTATTTTAGGATTGGTTAGGATTAGAATCCTTCCACTTCAGCCTCATCTTTACCTCCCAAAACAATGTTTCTAGCAAAGGATGGATATCAATAATAACCAATTGGAAAAGTCTTCAACCTGAAAGAAATCACAGAAAGTCTGGCTTGGTATCATTGCATTGACCTGTTCAAGCCTTTTTCTGCACATTAGAAATATAAAATCCTACTCACTACTAAAAATACCCACTTTCAACATGTGTTGAGAGAACTGTGGGTTTTAGTTTGCAAAGCTTTTTTTTCTTGGTGTTTATTGTAAAAATGTTTTAGAGGAATAGAAATGATCCCTCCCAGGCCCCCAGCTCATAACTCTGGTTAGTTCTTCAGCTAAGAAAAGAGAATCAGAGGCCTGGCCCCTCTCTCAGGGCTACATCCAGTATCCTGCATCTCCAGCACTTTTATTATCAACAGACCTTAGTAATTTTTTAGAAATGCAAAATCAAAGTATATGGGGTGATAAGCTCAACCAGGTGGTCTTCTGGTTTCAATTATTTGCCTTTGAGTGTGGTATTCCACACAGAGGTACTCTTTCTGCCTTTCATGAGATGGGGAAACCCAATGTATTGGGGAAAGGAGCCATGATCTGGCCCATGCTTAACTGGGTCAATCCCTTCTTTTTACATAGAAGGAAACTGGCTCAGAGGTGAAAAGGACTTGTCAGGATCACACAAAGGCAAACCCAGGTCTTCAGATACCAAGTCTAGTGTTTTTTGTATTATACTTTGCTGTTTCTTTCACCCCACAAATGGAGAAAAGCAAGCTAGGCATACCTTCAAGTAGCCTACTCAAGTAAAAGGAGAGAGCATAAGGAATTCCTATGGTCCTTCCTCCCTACCCCACTTAAATTCCCATGAATGAGAAGCAGAGAGACAAACATAGATGAAATGAAATAAATGGAAAAAGGTTTATTTTTCAGTGAAAAACTAAGGCAGAGAAAGAAAGCCCTCTGCTTGGACCTTAGGGAGGACACTGGTCTAACTCTCCAATAGAGTTGGGGGAGAAGTCCCTATTTCCCTGAGTCTTTTTTCCTCTCTGGCTCAGTAGGATGCCCAGGTGCCCCAAGCCCCAGAAGCCCAGTGGCTGTGCTGAAGAGATTGATGGGAGTGGAGCCATCTGTAATGAGGGTTGATTTCAATCCAAGACCCTGGAGCAGTTTCACCTATGATTGAGAAGGAAACACAAAAGTTATAGGATGATAAAATGTTACAGCTAGAAGAAACCTTAGAAACGAATTCCTTTATATAGATCTTTAAGTCTTCCAAAGTGTTTTCCTTACCACCTCCCTGAGGAAAGTCTCTGGGGCTAAGTGGAGTTAATTAACTAGCATAGGGTCACATGGCAGGGACTTTGTATATAGGTATCCTGCTTCTCTTTCTACTATACAATTGTCAGGGAACATTAAAGCTAAAAGGGACATTACCTCTTCACCTTACAAAGCGGTTCAAAGCCCTCCTAGGACTCCAACTCTTTTAGCCAGATCAGTGGCAATTTTTTGCCCTCCTCACCCAAAAGATACACAGCCTTTACCTCTCAGGAAGCTATCTTTCCCAACCAGGACAGAAGAGTATTCTTTTGGGTTGCTGAGCCCCCCTTTACAACAGATCTTCCTGTTCTTCATCATCCCTTAGCTGGACCAGCCTGCTCCCTCATTTCTTCTGGCTGGCTTACCTGTAGCTCGGGCCCAGCCAGCGCAAGGTCCCGGATGGTACCAGAACCTAGGGCTTCTGTCATCTCTTTGAACTTTTTAACCTCGACTGCTGCCAGCTTCTCTGCCTTGTTCAGTTCCAGCTCCATCTGGGCCTTGGTATAGGTGAGCTCCTGTTCCCTGGCTTTCTGTATTCGAAGTAACTCTGCTTCCTGAAGAGAGAAATGCAGTCAGCTGCCTGGACCATAAGGGACAACACGTGTGACCACCTTAATCTATCCTGCCTTGCCTTGTGGCTGGCACTGCTGGAGAGGCAAACATGTCCCAGACCTCAATCATAGATAAAAACACATGTGAAGCAAATAGAGAATGGAGATAAGAGGAAACAACATGATCCAATGTTAAGTGGTGCAGCTCAGAAAAAGCAAGAGGCCTGATCTCTAGGGGTTAGTGTGTCCAGAAAGGTTTTATGCAGAGGATATGAATTTAGTTGAGCCCTGAAAGATGAGCAGGGAGGGCCATTTCACAGCAAGCACGGGCCCAGGCACCAACAGTGGGAATGAGTCTGAAGGATACAGTGACAATGTGGGAAATGATGCTGTGTTTTCCCCTCCTCCTTTCAGGTTCCTTTATCTTCTGGTTTGGCTCAAGCCAGGGAACCTTTTCTCCAGGACACCCTTTAAAGGTGCTTCCCACTCACCGTTTCTATGGCTAAGGCTTCCGCCTTCAGCTTGGCCTGGAGTACAGCTCCTTCTCCCTCAATCCGAGCAGCCTGTGCCCGGGATTCCGCCTCTGCCTTAGCAGCCCCAGTGCTTTCCACAGCAGTGCTTGGGAAGGAAAAGTTGGATGAGATCCACAGAAAGAAACATCTCCTTCCCACCCCTACCTGACACTTCCTTCCCCTACTGACTAGCTGCTTCTTTCAATAATTCAATTCATCACTCATTAATAAGTACTAGGTGATGCAATACACAGGAGCAAACAAGAACAGTAGCTTAGGTTTCAGTAAAGCCAAAGAGCCCACTACTGAGATGAGGGCTGACAAAAATTGTTGGGAAAACTAAATGGCATTTGCATGATTTCAGATGGATAATTGCTATCATACTATTTGCCTTCTCAATGAGTAGGGGAGGGGACTGGAGAAAGGGAAAGAATTCAGAACTAAAATAAATGGATGCTAAAAACAACATTAAAAAAAAAGAAACCATAACACCTACACACACACACACACACACACACACAAACTGGACAGCAGGCTAGAAGAAATTGGCTTTAGATCAACACCTCACAACCTTGAAATCAAGATAAGCTCCAAATGACTGGCCTAGATAAGAGGTCACATCATAAACAAATTACAGGGATAAGGAAGACATTACCCTTCAGATCTATAGAATAGGAGGAAGAGTTTGTGAGGAAGGAAAGGAATAGAAAAGAACACAAAAGATAAAATGGACAATTTTGATTACATAAAATTAAAAGAGTTTTTGAACAAATCCAATATAGCTTAGATAAAACAGTTAACTGGAGGAAAAGTCTTTGCAACAAGTTTCTTTAAAAAGGTCTCATTTCTAAGCTGTAAGCCACTGACTGAAATTTATAAGAATAAAAGTCAATCCTCAATTGATAAAAGGTAAAAAGATATAAACAAGTAGTAGTTCTCAAGGGGAGAATCCAAGCTATTTATAACGATGTTAAAAATGCTCCAAATCACTAATAAAACACGAACATTAGTGTCCTGTTAGTAGAGATGTGAGTTGGTACAGCCATTCTGGGAATCAGTTTGGGGAGGGTGGAGCCAAGATGTCAGAAGAGCATCCCAAAGTCTGAAGGTGAAATCCAACAACAACAACAAACAAACAAATCACACTGAATCATTGTTCCAGTCTAGGTCAGCACAGGGAAACAGACAAAAACGTCCTGTGGACACTAAGGAAGGGGTCTGACTAGGATGGTATCATGGGAAACACTGCAGCACAGGGAGAAGATGTGCATCTAGGAAAGAGGGGTCTCAGACACCAGGGCACTGCAGGGTTTGGGAACTGGTGCCAACCGACAGCTTTGTTATTACGCAATTCTGGGTCATAGATCCAGGGCAGACTGAGGAGGGTACTTGTGCCTAGGGATGGTGTTCTAGAGTAAGGAGTGGTTGGAGACCTTAGATTGTGTCCTAGTCAAGTTTAGAAGCAAGCACCTGTGTGGTTCAGACCCCCAGAAGCAAAGCCAAGTCTCAACTGCAATATCTATCCCAGCCTGAAGCCTGCAAATAACCAGTGCAGAAAGCCTGGACCAAAGGGGAGCCTGCAGTTTTGTCACTTGGAACCAGCAGAGCTTCCCAAGGGCTGATAGGAACTGAGTCCAGAGCAGTTTGAGTCAGGAACTTTCAGAGCTCAGACCATGATGAAGCAGTGATCAGTTCTGGGAGTACTGAAAACTAGTGGGTTCTCAGTTTGAGTTTTCCCTGAGAGCCTGGAATAACACAACACTCAATATCCCAAGAAAATCCACTTCTCTCTATAAATGAACAGAGCTCAGTGTTAACAACAGATCTAAAGGCAGCTGGCTAGAAGAATGAGCAACCCCCAAAAAAGAATCCAAACATGAAAAGCTACTATGGTGACAGGCACATTCAAAACACAATCCCATAAGAAGATCATGGTTCTGAAATACCTACAAGCAAAGCTTCAAAGAAAAACACAACATAGGCACAAATTCAACTAGAATTTCTAGAAGAAATAAATCAAGACTTTTTAAAGAAAAAGTTAAAATTTTTTTAAAAAATGAAATGAGAACCCTAGAAGAAAAAAACTGGAAAGAAATGAAGAACTATGGAAAAAAGAATTGAAAAGGGAATTAACAGATTGGCACAAGAGGTACTTAAAACCTTGCCTAAGCAACAAAATCACTGAAAATTAAAATGGACCAAATAGAAGCCAATGACTCCATATGGCAATCAAAAATAGTAAAACAAAATCAAAAGACTAAAAAAAAAATGTAATCTCATTTAAAAAAAAACCAATTAATCTAGAAAACATTAAGGAGAAAAAAAATTTAAGAACCACTGCATGTCATGACCAAAAAAAGAGCCTACTAGATATTCTATTTCAATAGGTCTGAAAAGAACCTTAGCACCACAGGGCAAAGTGGAAACTGAAAAGATTCACTGGTCATCTCCCAAAGGAGACCTCAAAATGAAAACTCTCAGGAACATTTTAGTCAAAATCTACAGCTTCCAGGTTAAAGAAATATTGTTATAAGTAGCCAGAAAGAAAGACTTCAAGTGCTAAGGAACCACAATCAAAATCACAAAAGATTTAGCAGACATTGTAAAGGAGTGGAGAGCTTTGAATATAATATTCCAGAAGGCAAAGGATACCTATCCACATACCACCCACCCACAGAGGACATATATGTGTATGTATGTGTGTGTGTGTGTGTGTGTGTGTGTGTGTGTGTGTGTGTGTGTAGGCTTAAAGCCAAAAATACCTTACCCACCAAAACTTAGTAAAATCGTTAAAGGGGGGAAATGAATTTTTAATGAAAGAGTACTTTCCAAGCTTTTCTGATGAAAAGACCAGAGCCTGTGTAAAAACTTGAAAGTGCAAACACAGGAATTAAGAGAACCATTAAAAAGGTAAATATGAATGAACAATCATAAGGGACTGAACAAAAATAAACTCCTTACATGCTAACGTGAGAGATGATACATGTGTCCCCTGTGGACCCTAACATCACAGGGGTCACAGAGAGAATCTAATTAGGCAGAAGGTCTGGGAGTGGTTCTGTTAGCTCTAGTACACAAGTGGAACGGGGAAGAGGGAAAGGAAAGTTAGGGAAAATTCTTTCAGTGGGTGGGGAGGACTTCTGATCCTCACTCATACCTAAGTTGGTCAAAGGAAGGAATAATACACAGTACATATTACAAGGAATAATATACAGTACATTTTACTCTACAGAGAAACAGAAGGGAGAAGGAGGAGGCAGTAGTGAGAGGGAGAGTAGATTAAGGGAAGGATTAATCTTAAGCAAAACAAATTCTAACTAGGGATGTATAAAAAACATACACACATATTTATAAATATTTATATGTAGTTCTTCTTTGTGGTGATGAAGAATTGGAAATTGAATGGGTGCCCGTTAGCTAGGGAAAGGAAGAACAAGTTATAGTACATAAATGTGATGGAATACTATCGTGCTGTAAGAAACAATGAAGGGGATGGATTCAAAGAAACCTGGGAAGATGTATATGAACTGATACAGAGTAAAGTGAACAGAAACAGGACATTTTGTAAAATGACAACAATGTGGTAAAGACTTTTTGAAAGACTTAGGAACCCTGATCAGTGTAATGACCAAATGCGATTCCAGCAGATACTCAGCTCCTGATAGAGGGATAAAGGATCTGGAATGTGGGAGACAAGATTTTTGCTGATTGAAAAAAATTTAACTTAAACTTTTTAAAAAGACCAAAAAAAAAAAAAGAAAAGAAAGCAATTTGGAATTATGTCCCCAAAGTTAATAAACTCTGTATGTCCTCTGACCATTACATCATCAATACCATTCCTAGGCAACTCCTAATACCCCAAAGAAAACAAAGAAAAAGGAAAAAGACCTATAGACGTATGTACAAAATATTTTTTAGCAGCTCTTCATATAGTATATGGTTTGATAATTTTTTAAAAAAAGTTTTAAGTGATGGGAATATTAAGATACTATATAAAGACCCTTCTTTCAACGAACATATAATCCCACACCAGGGAATAGGACATGCAAACTGATAAGTAGAATATATAATACAAGGCAGAATATTGTGGTGGGGGAGAGATCCAAATAACCCAAGAGAACTTGAGATAAGAGTGATCACTTTTAGTCTTTTTTTTTCGCTTTTTTTATTTTGGAGGGAGGAAGGCAGGGCAGTTGGGGTTAAGTGACTTGCTTAAAGTCACATGGCTAATAAGTATTAAGTGTCTGAAGTTGAATTTGAACTCAAGTCCTCCTGACTCGAGGACTTGTGCTCTATTCACTGCACCACCTAGCTGCCCCTAAGAGTGATCACTTTTTGCTAGAATCAGAGAAGGCTTCTTGGAGGAGGGAGCTTTACTATCAGAGGATTAACAGATTGAAATGAGGAAGGAATGGAGCATGGTCTGTTCAAATACATGGAAGCAAATGAATGTGAGAGATCATCAAAGAGTTCAGTTTGGCCAGAACACCCCTTTTCGGGAGCAAAGAATTATGAAATAAAGCTGGAAAAGTAGGTTTGAACCAGACCGCTAGAGTGCCTTAGATATCAGGCTAAAGGAGTTTCCATTTTACCCTAGAGGGAATGGAGAGTCATGAGGGTTTCTATAAGCAGAACAGTAGGGTCGATAGCCCTGTGCATTATAAAGATAATTTTGGCAGTCATATGAAGGACAGAGAGAGTCTGGAAGCAAAGAAACCAGTTAAGAGGCTATAATAATTCAGGCAAGGGCTTAACAAATCAGAGTAGTGATAGGATAAGTGGAAACAAAAGGAAGAATGCAAGAAATGCCTGGAGAACAGAAAAGATTTAGCCATGGACTGGATGTCCTAGTAACTGGGGAAGGTGGTGAATCTTTAAGATGGAAGAAAAGACTTGAAACCTCACAATGTCTCTGATTCTTTCTTCTTCCTTCCCAAATCCCTCCCCCCCACTGCTATAGTCAATCATTTGCTAAGTTTTGTCCATTTTCCTTTCCTGTGTGAAGGAAAATTGTACAGGGGGAGAGACCAGAGGATCGTGGTGTCAACAGAAACAGGGAGGTTGGAGGAGAGACAGATTTAGGGGACATCTGTTGAGTTTTTAGAAGATGAGTCTGAGGATTTGGTGGGACATGGTGGAGATGTCAAGTAGGCGGCTGGATAGAAATGGAGCTTGGGGGGAGAGCTGTGCTAGATATAAAGAAATGGAAGTAACTCATGTGTCCAAAAGTTGAAGCATAGTGGAATACATTGTAATATCTTAATGTAGTAGAATACTAAGGTGCTTAAACAAAAAGACCAACGGAGTAATGCAAAGTAGTATTAGCAGGTACATCAACAATGATACACAAAAAAAAAAGTTAAGGAAAATGCCAAACGTGGGTAGGATTACTGACAGCCCCAGAAAAGGTCACAAAAATCTTATTTGCTGGTACTTTTGTTAATGCTTTTGGTTCTGTTTTGTTGAAAGATTAAGAGGAGTTGGACAAGATTTTTGCCATGTCTTTTATATGTTCATTTGATTGTTTTGGTTTATGATTAAGCTTAAGTTTTTGTTTTTTGTTTTTTTTTTTGCTTTTATTTTTTTGCTTTTTGGAGGGCAATTGGGGTTAAGTGACCTGCCCAAGGTCACATGGCTAGGGGTGTGTGTGTGTGTGTGTGTGTGTGTGTGTGTTAAGTGTCTGAGGCTGGATTTGAATTCAGGTCCTCCTGACTCCAGGGCCAGTGCTCTATTTACTGCACCACCTAGCTGTCTCTTAAGCTTAAGTTTTTAGAATTACTGGTGACACTGGAAAGTAAGAGTAACAGGAGGCTGGAAGTGGACACCCAGAGGGACAAAGGAGGCCCCTTTGCATTCTCTCGTCTTTCTTCTTCCTCTTTTCTCCTTGTTATTCAGTCCTGTATGACTCATCATGACCCCGTTTGGGATTTTCTTGGCAGAGATCCAGGAGTGGCTTGCCATTTCCTTCTCCAGCTCATTTTACAGATGAGGAAACTGAGGCAAACAGGGCTAAGTGACTTGCCCAGGAACACACAGCTAATAAATGTCTGAGGTCAGATTTGAACTCAGGAATGAGTCTTCTTGACTTCCAGGCCCTGCGATCTGTCTACTGTGCCACCGTGCTGCCCTCTTCTCCCCTTACCTCTCTGCTTCAAGTAGCAGCAGCTCCTTTCGAGCCTTCTCAGCTTCTGCTTGGTCCAAGATCTTCTGGCGTTCCAGCCGCCCCCGAGCCTCCTGCTCCAGTCTCTGAGCCTCATGTCTGATAGCACAGGAGATGGGAAAAGACTCTCATGAGACAGCTGTAGAGGAAGAATGGGTGACAGGAAGGGTGAGGGACAAGGACGTTGTGGGGAAGGAAGGAAACTGGCATTTATTAAACACCTACTATGTACCAAGCACTGTGCTATGTTCTTTACAAATATTGTCTCATTTGGTCTTCACAACAACTCTGGGAGGTAGGTGCTATTATGAGTCCCATTTGACAGCTGAGGAAATGGAGAAAAAGGTGTCACAGGACTTGCCCAAGGTCCCACAGCTAGAAAACGTCTAAGGCTGGATTTGAATTCAGGTCTTCTTGACTCTATTACACTACCTAGCTGCCTCAAGGAAGCCTCTACATGTTAAGTACAAAGGAAGGAGTGCTATGGAAGTAAGACCAGGGAACCAGGAGGTGAAGAGGGTGTGGGAAAAGCCCTCTTCTCTACTCACTTGGCCGCAGCTTCTTGGGAATTGGTAGTGATTTCAATGGCCAGCTGGACACTTCTCTGCAGAGCATCCCGGGTCCGCTGGTCCACGGGTTCTACGGATTGCACATCCACACTACTGACCACCAGCCCATTCTGGGGAAAGATAGCTCGGTCCCGGGGCTGAAGCATGGCAGCCTCCCCAGGGCCCTTGTGCTCAGTTTCCTCAAAACCAAAGACAGACATCCGGATGATTCGAGCTGAATTCTTATGGAAGTCATCAAAGGTGACTGAGGCCACAGCCCCCCGAACACGGGAGGCAATGGCTTTGCAAGCATCACCCACAAAGTCCGGGACAGAGAAGAGTCGAGCAGCCTCCCGGGGGTCACTGCGGTCTTTCAGTTCAAAGTGCCTATGGGAAGAGAAAGGGAGAAAGGGGTCCCATCTCCTCCTTCAGAAAGGGAGGGTCCTCTGTCTGGGAGGCAGAACCTCATTACCTCTCCCTGGGCTACTGCAGTGGACTCCTAAAGTGGTCTCCCAAGCTCATTTCACCCTCCTCCAATCTGTCTCCACACAGGGGCCTAAGTGACCTTATATAAAGTTGTGACTCTGCCACTCTCCTACTCAAACTCCAATGCATAATAATAACAATGACATAACATTAATAATATAGTATCTGTATAGCACCTACTATGTGTCAAACACTAAGTTTTTATTCAGTCATTTCAGTCCTGTCTGACTCTTCCCAACACCATTTGGGGTTTTCTTGGCAGAAATACTGGAGTGGTTCGCCATTTCCTTCTCTGGCTCGTTTTACAGATGGGGAAACTGAGGCAAACAGGGTTAGGTGACTTGGCTAGGGTCACTCAGCTTGTGCATGAGGCCACATTTGAACTCAGGAATGTAAGTCTTCCTGACTCCAAGTCTAGCCCTCTGTGCACGATGACGCCACCTAGCTGTGTGGAGTGCTTTATACAAATACTAATCTCACTAGGTCATCACAACAATCCTGGAGGTAGGTGCTACTATTATTACCATCTGACAGCAGAGGCAAACAGAGGTCAAGTGACTTGCCCAAGGTCCCACAGCTTATTAATACGTGAGGCTACATTCAAACTTGGGTCTTCCTGACTCCAGGACCAGGGCTCAATCCACTGTACCACCTAGCTGCCTATAAATAAATAAAGCCTAGGGGCCTCCCTCTGTACTGCTTGGAGGCTGGGGGGGTTAACCTTCCCTCTCTTCCTTCCCCACCCCTCCATCTGCACAGCTGGAACTGGTCCTGGGAGGGCCTGTGAGTCCCTGGTAATCCCGTTACCAGTTGTAAGCCAGCTGTAGTTGTAGCCGGGCATGGTCTGCCGTTTCAATGGTGATGACATCAGTAAAGAAGTCGGGCCCCAGCAGCAGGCAGAGTGTCCGGCGGGCGTGAGGGCGCTTGGGCCGGCCAGCTGAGAGGGACAGCACTGTGAACTGTTCCTCAGGGCCAAGGCACACCAGCTCTGGTCCAAACACAACCCTATGGAAGGTACAGGGATCAGCCAAATGGAGATGCCATCGACAGCCCCTACTCCCAGGAGTGATGGGAGAAACCACCTCACTTTCCACCCAGGTGGGATGGTCTTCTCCCACACCTCCTCTCACCGTGCTTTCTTTTCTCTATAGTCATACACCTGAACAGCTGCATTGTGGGGAACTCGGTAGCTCACAACTCGAGTCTTATCTCTGGCGGGGAGGGGACCACTCTTTCTTGGGTCCCCCATCGCACCCCTGTCTGCCAGCGGGTCCTGCCCCATGCTCAGCAGTTCTTCCACCCCAGGTGGCAGCTCCTTCTCCCATAGCTCTTCATCTTGGGTCAGCATATAGGTTTTACCAACAACAGCCCGGACCTAGGGAAGACACCAGAGTAAAGAAGACATTCTTCAAAGAGGGCAGGGATAAAGAAATAACAGAATCAAAAGCTTTACCCTACCTTGCTCCCTATAGCCAAGAACATGATTTTTTTTTTTTTGGAGGGGGCAGGGCAATTGGGGTTAAGTGACTTGCCCAAGATCACACAGCTAGTAAGTGTTAAGTGTCTGAGGCCAGATTTGAACTCAGGTCCTCCTGACTCCAGGGCCTGTGCTCTATTCACTGTGCCAGCTAATCACCCCCAAGAGTATGAGCTTATCAAACCTTTTAACCTCCCCCAGTACACAGCACAGTGTTAGGTGCTAGTAGGCATTTTATAAACATGTACTGAATTGCATTAAAGGGAAAAAACCCTGGGTTTAAGTTCCTACTCTGCTACTAACTCATTAAGTGACTTTGGGCAAGTTTTTTCCTTTCTCTGGGTCTCATTTTCCCCCTGTATACAGGAAACTAAGGGAGGATAAGGTGAAAACTAGGTGATTCCTGAGGTCCTTGTCAACCCCAAAGCCTAGGGTCCTGACTTCTGAAAGGCCACCCCTTGACAACTGAGATTCTACTCAACTTTTAAAGTTCAGTTCAAATGCTTTATCTTCTCCAATTTCTCTCCCATTAGTCATAATCTTCCCCCTGCCCATCCCTAATCCTCACAAAGCACTATGCATTCATTTCTCTTAACAAATGCTGAATGAACTGAGTTCAATTAGGACTGACTGTGCAAAGCACTGGGCTAGGCCCTAGAAGAAGCATTAGGTTAAATAAGGTACAGTGTCTGCCCTTATCAAGCTTACAGTCTGGCCATTTTAATTTTTGTAGTAAGCTGGCTCTCAAGGCAATTCCAAAAGAATAGTGTACCAAAAAAAATTAGGGATTTTTTTCTGACACCGTCTCCTTATCTCATTCAGGCTGTAGTATAACAACCACTGATCCCACCATTAAATGGGAACTTTGATCTGCCCCATTTTTCCAACAACTGTCAGTTTGAACATCCTTAAGGAGCCATTGGCCCCTGACTCTTGGGGGCTCACAATGTTGGTCCGGAACTTAGTGATCAACTTTAGCCCTGGTAGAACTCAGGACTCCAAAATTCAAGCAATCTGCTGGCCTACACCCCAGCCTCAGCCTCCTCCATAGCAGGGACCACCATGGTGTTCACCATCACACATAACTGGATTATTTTATGTTACAGCTGTCTGGGGAAAATACAGACTTCAATTTTAGGCCTGATTTGAGCCAGCTTCTAAGGGATTCCAACTCTCTTTAAACCAAGCTCTAGAGGACTTCTGCCTTAAGCAAGCACTAGGGCTTCTGAAAAACTCTTACTTTATAAATCTTCCCAAATCAATGAGTCACTGATAGAAGGTTCTGAACCTTCCCCTCAGGCCCTAAGCCTGGGAGCTGCTGCCTCAAGATCTCCTTTCCTACAGTCTCCTTAGTCACAAGGATTAGCTTACTCTTAGTCTGGTAGATATTTCCTCTTTTTCCTACCATCATCAGCCCTGCACAGCTGACCATCAGGAGCAGGTTTATTTACAAGGCAAAAGGGAATATGCAAATTTATAAATAAAAGATGATAAAGACAGGGAGATTTTTAGAAGACACAATTTTCCCTTCTGGAACCTTAGGGAAAGGGATATGGTGTTTTAGGTGTGGAGGTAAGACAAAGACATGGGAAACCCAAGTCCAGTCTGGGACTATGCTGTTCATATTCACATACTTTACTCTGGTTAGTATTAGAAAGCAGAAAAAAAAAAACGTTAGGACAAGGTCTGGCAGAGTTATTTGGTGAGAAGGCGACAGACTGAGTCTTTTGGTTTACTTTATTCTGGATTCTGGGCATTTTCTCTGGCTGTCCCCCTCCCATGTGGAATCTCTTCCTCCTCATTTCTGCTTCCTAGGTTCCTTCAAGTCCCAGCTAAAATCCCCCTACAGGAAGCCCTGTATGGCCTAATTCCCAATCCTTACTTCCAGTGCCTTCCCTGCTGTTTGCATGCTGTCACCCCCCCCCCCCCGTTTGTACCCCCAGAGCTTAGCATGATGCCTGGTTCATAGTAGGTGCTTAATAAATGTTTATTGGATTAGATTGGGGTTTTTTCACTTATTAGCTGAGTTATTGACTGTCTGAGGGAAGGTTACCTTTCCATTCTGGGCTTCTGTTTCTTCATCTAAAAAAATGAGGGGTTTGGTGGAGAAGTGAGGTAAGGTGTCAGAAAAAGGAGATAAAGTGCTTCCATAGGAGCTTGGAGGTGGGCATGGGGTTCTACAGCTCCACATCCAGTGCATGGCAGGTTGAGGTTTTAATTCAGACAACTGAGGCGGTTTCAGATTCATCAAGGCAGCACAATGGGGAGAGTGCCAGACTTGGAGTCAGGAAGATCTTTGTTCAAATCCAGCCTCAGATACCTATCAGTTCTCTTTCTGCCTCAGTTTCCTCATCTGTAAAACGGAGACCACAGCAGCACCCTCCTCACAGGGCCACACCAGAGGGCATATGTACAGAGATTTAGGAACATTAAAGGGCTATAGAAGTTCCAGGTATTATTACTATTTTTCAGCTGCAGATCTGGGTTTAGAAGTGAGTCCCACCCTGGGTTCCAGGCTCACCTTGCCAGTCTTGACATCTCTTACATAGATGCCCTCATTCTCATCCAGAGGGATGGCCTGTCGTTGCTCTATGACTTCCACTTTGGCTGGGGGGACATATTCCAGGGGTCCCCTAATCAGCCAGCGGTCTCCGGCCCGCCTTTGCTCACCACTCTCCCCATCATCTCCTTCCTCCAGGGGCTGCAGGGCCCTCAGGAGCAGCCCTTCATCTTCTGACAGCACAAAGACCTCCTGGATCCCTTGTTCTAACCTTTCTCCAGGGTGAAGGAAGAAGGATTTCTCCCCCTGTCAGGAAAAGACAGAGAGCCAGGGAATGAACAACTTTTCCTGAACTGTTCATACCTCCTGCACATACCCCAACCTGTCCATCCCCTTCACCTTTACTACGCGCTTGTGTCCCAGCTGGTTCTTGCCATCGAGTCCCACTGGGTCCAGGATCACACAGTAGTTCTGTGGACCCAGGGTAGTGATGTTCACAATTCCCAGAACCTCCTCATAAACGTCAGGCACATGGGCTTCTGTGTCTGCTTGGGTGACCAGCCACTCTTCTCCTGTATGGTGGAGCTTGCCTCTCACATCCCGGAAGTTCTGCAGGGCCCGGAGGTGCAGTGCTATCTGTGGAGAAGGGAGATGGAAACTAGAAGGACCTTTGGCCTCTTAAAAAGATCAAAAAGGGTGTGATCTCCCACTCAGTGACCAAAACAGTCTTATAATGACAGAGCTGCCCTTTACAATAGCTAAGGTTTGCTAGCACTTGGCATATTAGCCCACGTGATCTTCACAACAATCCTGACCATCAACTCCTCGACTGGTCCTTTCTTACCCTGAGATGATCTCTGAACCTTTACTCCTGATCATCTCTTCCCTGATCCAAGGGGCTTAGGAAAGATATATTGATATAAAAAGTTTTTCCATTTATCCTAATTCCAGGGTAACTTCCCAGCATCTGCCACTCAGGTTAGAATGAGGTTAAACTATTCTTGTGCAAGGAGCCCTTTGGGAGCCTGGTAAAGCCAGTGGACCCCTTCTTGGAAAAGGGTTTTTAAATGCATAAAACAAAATGGACAAGATTACAAAGAAAACCAAGGCTATTGAAATAGTTACCAAAATTTTAAAAAAATTTAGAGATTCTAGGGTTAAGAATCACTGGGCAAGAGATTCTTGAAAAGAGAGAGCTGAATTCCCATCTTTCAGTGAATGTAGAATGATCAATACTCATTATCTTCTGTGACACTCCCTTATCCATTCCCCCCACCCCTAAGCCACACTGCCCATGGTAGTTTTACCCAGTTTCCTTTGGTCTTTGTGGGGTCCTTCTCATTCCCCTAGAGCTTATGTACCTTGTCTGTGAGGACCACAGCATTGACGACGTCCAGAACTTCCTCAAACACGCCTGGGAGGTAAGCCCCCACTGAGCGTACCAGCCATTCTTCCCCTAAGCAAGGAGGGAGAGAGTTATGTTAAATGTTTAGAAACTTGGCAAGACTCTGAAAAGACCATCTCACTGGGTACTGGTCATGAATGCCCCTACCCATAACAGACAGAAGAGGCAAGAGGACTGAGATATTACCTGTCTCTAGTCTCAAAAACCTGAAAGAAAATTCTAGCTAACAAATTCAGTTCCTTATCATGCATTTCTCTTGCCTTTTGACCTCAGCAATGTTTTCTTTTTTTTCTTTTTAAAAGGCTGATCTTGAACCTTGGGAGAAAAAATCCTTTGAAATGGAGACTTCAAAACTCTCCGTATTTATACATCTTCCAGTTTACTTCATATACTTTGCCCCCTTTTTTTTTTTTTAACTTTCAAACAACTATTTCCCCATTTAGTGCCTCTGCCAAGTTCCTGAGACTTCTTTGGGAGAACTGGGCTCTTGAGGTCCATAGTTTCCTCCAACCTTCCTCCTTCCCCCTAACCCTTCCCTTTATAAAGGTATTTATCCTTATCCTTGTTCTCCCTACTCCATATCATTCTTTTCTCCCTGATTCACCCCCAACTCACCTGTCTCTGGGCCTGTTCTCTTCCCTTACCTGTCACCCTCTGTTTGCCATCCCGGTCCTGACATTCCTTCCGGGACCGGAGTCGAAGAGCCTGGTTGTGTCGGACCACTGTGGCCTGAATTGTTTCCACCACCTCTACCTCCTTCTGGGGGATGTATGTGCCTAGGAGGTTGGCATGCAAAGTGTGAGAAATGCTTTATCATATTGTTCAGAAAACTTATCGTTATATTGTTTAGATCTAACTTCATGTGACTAGAGATTGTTTGAACCCAGAATGTTGCTCTGAACTCAGTAACTTTCCAGGAAGCCCAGAGGTGGCTACAAGGAATTTTGAGTACCTCTCAGGTCCTGGATCCTAGAGAAAGTAAACCTTCCAGAGCGTGGAAGATAGGGAGCCACACCATTTTCAGCGCGCGCGCGCACACACACACACACACACACACTCTCTCACTCTCTCTCTCTCTTCTACCAAATGACCTAATAAATTTCTTTTAACTATTTCAGAATTTGGGGTTTGTTTTCATGACTGACAAAATAAAAAAGGGAGAGAACAGGGAAGGTCAGGAGAAGCAAGTGATCAGGGATCCTTTCTACCCTAGCCTGGGTGAAACCTTCAGAATAGGGTCAAGTCCTATATCAGGGATGGGAACCTGTGGCTTTGAGGCCACATGTGGCCCTCTAGGTCCTCAAGAGCAGCCCTTTGACTGAATCCAACCTTCACCAGAAAAAATCCCCTTAATAAAAGGATTTGTTCTGTAAAACTTGGGCTCAAAGGGCCGCACCAGAGGACCTAGAGGGCTATATGTGGCCTCGAAATCGCAGGTTTCCCACCCCTGACCATTAGGAAGACAAAAGACTTACCAGGCCCTTCGAAGAGCCACTCATCTCCTGCTACTCTTCTGTCTCCATTTTCATCTTCAAAGTCAAGCAAGGCCTTGAGGTGCAGTGCTGTATTGGGCAGGACCACCTGCAGTGGGGTTACATCCTAGCAGAGAAGAAGAGAAATCCATGATTCATCTCCGGGGCCCTCTCAAAGACCTGGAGAGGAGGACCTGAAATTCAAGGTGGGATCCCAGTTTTCTGCCACATAACAAGAGGGTTGAAAAGGGACCCTTAGCAGCAGCCTTTCTTTCCATTATCTTTAGGTCTGGTTTTCCTGAAACTATCAGTGGAGAATTTTGTGTATTTTGTGAACTGGAGAATAGAAAACCCTTTTCTAAGCACAAGTAGGAAATGCTCAAGTATCACACTATTGTGTGGCATAGTAGATAGAGCATTGGACCTGGAATCCTAAAATCAGGGTCTGAGTCCTGGTTCTTCCAATGACTAGTTTTGTATAATCTTGGATATATTGCTTAAATCCCTTTAAACCTCAGCTTTCTCCTCTGTAAAAAGAGGTTAATCTAGACTCTTGGTCTAGATTAAAAGCTGGTTGGTGAAATTATGGGGATCATGGGAGGGAGTGATGAGGCCATTTTAGCATTCAGTGATGGATAGGAACTATCTATCACTAGGATAAGACACAGGAATACTGACACATTTTCATGCCCTTTAATCTTACAGGAACATATTTCTTTTCTTCCTCACTTAATAGTATTTTATTTTTTTCAATTATATGTAAAGATAGTTTTTGACATTTACTTTTATAAGATTTTGAGTTCCAAGTTTTTTTGCTCCCTCCCTGATCCCCAAGACAACAATCAATCTGATATAGGCTATACATGTACAATCATATTAAACATATTTCCACATCAGTCATTTAAAAGAAGAATCAGAACAATGAGAAAAACCATGAGAAAGAAAAAAAAGGAGAAAATAGTGTGCTTCCATCTGCATTCAGATCGTACAGTTATTTCTCTGGATGTGTATAGCATTTTGGAATTGTCTTAGATCATTGCATTGCTGAGAAGAGCTAAGTCTATCAAAGTTGACATCGAATAATATTGTTGTTACTGTGAACAATGTTCTGATTTTTCTCACTTCACTCAGCATCAGTTCATGTAAGTCTTTCCAGGTTTTTCTGAAATCTGCTTCCTCATCATTTCTACAAGAATATATTTAAAAGGATTCAGAGAAAGAACACAGCCTGAAATTCCTTTTTTTTTTTTTTTTTTTTTGCTTTTTGGAGGGGGTAAGGCAGGGCAATTGGGGTTAAGTGATTTGCCCAAGGTCATATGGTTAGTAAGTATTAAGTATCTGAGGCTGGATTTGAACTCAGGTCCTCCTGACTCCAGGGCTGGTGCTCTATTCACTACATCACCTACCTGCCCTGACAGCCTGAAATTCTTAAGAGTAGGTTAACAAAGGATTGAAGGAAGAAGAGAGAGAAGAAGCCAGGGACCTCTCAAGAATGAATTCTGCTCGTGAATATAAATGATTTGCATGAGTAAGAAAAATGTGTTAATGAGGGACCAAATGGTTATGTAGAGACATTACTGATAAAACTGAATTAGGAAAAGCAAATGAGCAAAGTAACTGAGACAAAATACAAAAATGTATCCTAAATCTGTAAGAATGCCAAGAAGACTAAAGCCTTGGAAGAGCAGGGACTTGCAATAAAAAATGACAGCAGAATAGGATTTTAAAAAATAACATGAAAGCAATAGGAAGAAAGCACACAGGAGACTACTCCTCAAGGTGGATATGACAATGATAAAGGCTGAAAGAAGGCAGAATTATTCAATGAATTTTGTTTTTTTCTCTACCAAGAAGAATGACCTTTGGACTGGGAAAGGCTGAACAAAAATGGTTAATAGGGCATTGAAACAAAAGTCAAGAGATAAAGTGGTAAAAGAGATTATAACTGCTCTCAATTATGGTCAAACCACTTTGCCAGGGTGAACTCTATCCCAGAATCCTGAAAGAACTTGCATATGCAATTAAAAAATTACCAATGGTAGTTAAGTAGAGTCTTGAGGAATAGGATAAAGTATTATTGGGGACATTCAAATGTTCTAATTTAAAAAAAAAATGGAAGAAGGCAGATTCTCAAATTTTAAGCTAGTCAGTTTATTTTTGACAAATTTTTTAGGGGGGAGGGGGAAAGGAAGGGCAATTGGGGTTAAGTGATTTGCCTAAGGTCACACAACTAGTAAGTGTGTCAAGTATCTGAGGCTGGATTAGAACTCTGGTCCTCCTGACTCCAGGGCTGGTGCTCTATTCACTGCACCACCTAGCTGCCTCTTGACAAAATTTTTAAAGGGGTAGTTTGTGGATCCTTAGAAAGAAAACCAGTAATTACTATGAGCCAGTGGTTTCACTAAGAATAAATAATTCTGGATGGTTTCATTTTTTTTAAGTTATTACATTTGGAAAATATCATAGACAAATTTCAGCAGGGCACTAGTAAAAATCTCTCACAATGTTGTTGAGAATAAGACAGATAGATGTGGGAAATAAATTAGCAGTTAGGGAAGTTTAGAACTAAGTAAAAGACTAGAAGTAAAAAATAAAATATAGCAACACCAACCTGGAAAGAGCTGTCTAGCAGAAAGCTGTCTATAGGGTGCTGTCAGTGTTTGAGAAACACATAGATCCCATGAGGAAGATCTCATGAAAGAATCTCATGAAAGAATTGAAATCCACGGATATTGAACAGGTAGAAGAGTGGGTCAAATTAAGTAAGTTTTTTCTATCCTATTAAAGTCCAACACTTTAGTTAAAAAACAAATAACAAAACTTACAAGTACAAAACTGGGATGTACAAGTAGGAAAAAACTCTCATGGAAAGGACCTGAGGTTGTTAAAGTATTTTACAAGCTCAACATGGGTCAAATGTATTATGTAGCAAGTCAAGTCAACAAGCATTTTATTAAGCACTTATTACATGCCAGGCACTGGGCTAATTAGGCACTAGGGATACAAAAGTTTGGTTTATTGTCCTTCCTGCTTGAAGAGGGTCAAAATGACATCACTATGTCGGTCGGGGTCAAGGAGTGTTTAACTGTGGTTGATCAGAACAACGTAAGATCTGAAGGCAAAAACAGTCCATATGGATATCTGGAGTGGAGATGTCTCAATCTGCACATCACATGTTTCTTGTGAGTTACTGTGATTCTGCTTTGCTCACTGGGCACACTGTCTTCTTCCATTTGGGAATGCCATGCTAGGTAGTCCTTGGCCAGTGTCTCCCATCCAGTTCTTCAAACAGACCTTGAAAGTGTTCTTATATTGTTTCTTCTGACTTCCATGTGAGCGCTTGCTTGCCTTGTGTGAGTTCTTTGTAAAACAGTCTTTTAGGCAAATGTCCATTTGGCATTCAAACAAGGTGGCCAGCCAGCCCTTTGGAGTTGTGTTCTCTGCAGTAAAAGTTTAAATGCTTGGCAGTTCAGTTCAAGAAAGGACATCAGCGAGGTACTGCCAAGTGATCTTCAGAATCTTTCTAAGACAATTCAAATGGAAGCAATTGAGTTTCCTGGCATGGCTCTGGTATACTGTCCAGGTTTCACAGGCATACAACAGCGAGGTCAGCACAATGGCTCTGGAGACCTTCACTTTGGTAGGTAGCCAAATACCTCTTCTCTCCCACACTTTCCTTTGGAGCCTCCTAAACACTGAGCAAGCTCTGGCAATGGATGCATCAACCTCATCACCTATGTGTGTACATCCCCTGAAAGTATACTGCCAAGGTAAGTGAATTTGTTTGCAGTATTAAAAATGTCTCTATTTGCTGTAACCAATGGTTCCATGTATGGTTGGTGTGGTGCTGGCTGGTAGAGGACCTCTGTTTTCTTGGTGTTAATTGTTAGGCCAAAGTTAGCACAAGCAGCAAGGAATCAATCCACTTTGTTGGATCTCAGCCTCAGAGGCTGCATTGAGTGCACCATCATCTGTGAACAAAAACTGCACACCATACATGCTTGTTGACTAGATTAGTTTTGATTGCAAAACCTACGTCAGCTTCACTGCTCTCCCCATTACTGTGGCCACTCCAGAAAAAATGTGTATCCACCTTTAACTTGGCAAACTAGCCTTTATTTGCCAGCCACGTTCCACTCACGACTTCTTTTTGGATGCAATGTCTACTGAGTTCTCGTGCAACAAGAGCTGTTTGTCTTTCAAGTCAATTGGATTTTGCATTGTCCATAAGTGTGCACACATTTCACGTATCAACAGAGAATAGAACTGTCTTTGAAGAAGTTTTTGCATTTTTTGTGTGTGTGTTTAGATCTCATTGTGGGATAGTTTAAGGGCCAAAAACACCCAATCTATAATAAAAGAAACAGAGGCAGAGCTCTGAGCCAATAATCATTCATTAAAGGGACCTGCCCTCCCACCCCACCTCATTAATGAAGAGGACCTCGCATCTTCCTCACCATCTGAGGCACCCACTTCTTTCAGGGATTCAGTTTTATAGTGCTTGATACCCCAGAAGATACAGATGAGGCCAAAAAATACAGAGTCTGGTAGACTTATATCTTGACCTTTTAGGAGAACCTCTAGTTCATGCCTACACATCAATGACCAGTTGAGGACTTCAAAACTGGACAGAGCTGATAGCCATTCATTGTCCCCATATTGGCAATACAGAGTTGTAGGCAACTTGAAAACAGGGTCACCTGTTGGTCAGATGCCCACAGGCTTGTTTCTCCAGCAAAGAAATAAGGTGTAGGGGCAATCAAAAATAGTTAGGCAACTTTCCATATCAATGAGTCATCTCCACCATACTGGGCTTGGTTACCTGCTCAGCATAAAGGGTGGAGGTTCTTCTGTTATCTACCTATGATTGAGGAAGTGAACAAGCAATTGAACTTAAAATCTTGTAAAGTTTTAGGGTCTATTATAAGAAATAATCTATCTCACCTTATCTAATCCCCAAATAAAAATATATAAATATGTGTTAATACTAGTTGATTATACTGGCTAAATGTTTATTAATGGATACATATAATAGAAATAATCACTCCCCCTATGGAATCATATCAAACTGAATAATGCTGATTGAAAATAAGCTGGGGTCTAAACAAAACAGGGTCTAAGGTAATCATTTCCCATAGTAAGCACTTCCCACATTAAGCAGACCAGGGTTAGGTCAGATGAAGAAGACAATTTTGAGGGCACCTTTTCCTCATGCCAGGATGTGAGAGGTGTGGTCCTTCAAAAAGGCTGCTCAGATATCGAGGAGGCTGTCAAATCCCCCTGCTGCTTCAATCCAGTGAGAAGAGGACCCTCTGCCCTAGGCACCCACTCTGTGCAGGGTGTGATTATACTCCCAGTGTATCCCTGCTTACTGATTCATTACTTACCCATCACCACAGGACTCTAAGGTAGGTAAAAATAGTAAAACAGCATGTGCAATGTCTTTATACTTGCATATAACTGGATTTAAGAGAGGCAAAGTTGTACGAAGTTGTCAGTCTCACTCTGTCTTCCAGAGTCACTGAAGTCCAGTGGCAAGCCAAGAGTCAAGATGATTGGTGATGGCCTAAGATGCAGTGGATGCCCTTGTCATCTTCGGTGTCTCACCAAGCTCTAAATGCTCCACAGAACCTGCTTTAGCCACCTTCATACCCACTAGAACAAACTGTTCTCATCTGACCATTCTACTTGGGGAAGTCTTCATGTGTCTGGGTTAGACACCCCCCTAAATAACCAAGTAACCATGGGATTTAAGGCCCCTCAGTTACGCTCAACCTGGTTTAGCCCATCTCCTGAAACTGTTTACCAGGATGTGGCATCTGCACATAGATGGAAAGCAGTCCTCATTCCACAGGCACTAGTCTTTACTGAATACCTGTATACCCCAGGGATACAAATATAAGCAGAAAGTAATACATTCCTTGCCCTCAAGGAGCTTACATACTAATGGAAGACAACATCTACTTAACTAAACTAAAAAGGAGAGACTTGGTGAGGGAAAGACAGTAGAGAAAGTCTGGATAGCCAGGAGTGGAGTCCAGTGAGGAATGAAGGCATGGATGGCCTAGGTGCCTTTCTGAAAATGGAGGTACCTGGAAGAATCAGTCAATCAGAGGGGGCCATGGGACAGAATGAATTTCTAGGGTGGGAAGACTGCTGTGGCATGATGGAGAAAATTCAGAGTCAGGAGTGAAGCCTGGAGAAGAATGCCTGTGGAGCAGTTGACTCAGTAGAGAGACTGGGGCTGGGTGTATAGACCTGGGAATCCTCTGCATAGAGAAGCTAATCAAACCCCATGAGATCATGATATTAGAAAGATAACATATAGTAAAAATGGGGCCTACGTCAGAGGCATGGGGAATACACATGGAAATGACACTAAAGACAAACTATAGAGATAGGAGAACCTACTTTAATACAAGTGAACTGTCTATAGCTAGGGAATTGATAGTCTCCCTGTAATCTGAACTGGTCAGAACACATTTGAAATACTAAATTCAGTTCTGGGTAACACATTTTAGGACATTCATAAACTGGAAGACATCTGGAGAAGGGCAACCAAGATAGTGAAAGTATTGGAGACCATGCCAAATTAGGAGCAGCTGCAAGAAAGGGGATGTTTAGCCTCAGGAAAAGAGAGAATAACTGTGAAAGATTTAATTCTTTCTTTTTTGGGGGGGGGGGGTTGGTAGGCAAGCCAATTGGAGTTAAGTGACTTGCCCAAGGTCACACAGCTAGTAAGTGTGTCAAATGTCTGAGGCCGGATTTGAACTCAGGTCCTCCTGACTCCAGGGCTGGTGCTCTATTCACATACCTGCCCTTATGAAAGGTTTAATTCTGATAAATACAATGACCAATTACAATCCTAGAGGACTTCCGATGAAGCATGGTAGGTACCTCCTGACAGGTAATGATCTTATTACCTGGTACAGAATGAGACCTACATTTTTGGACATGGCCAATATGGGAATTGCTTTTGACTATACATATTCATTTTAAGGGATTTTTTTTTTCCAGTGCAGATGATAGGAGGGGAAAAGATAAGAGATATTTGAATGGAGCTAGAAAGGAGAGAGGGGGATGGGGGGGAAGAGGGGGAGAAAAAGAAGGAGAGGGAGGGGAAAGAGAGGGAGAGAGAGAGGGAGAGAGAGGAGAGGGAGGGAGAGAGACAGAGAGGAGGGAGGGAGGGAGGGAGAGAGAGAGAGAGAGAGAGAGAGAGAGAGAGAGAGAGAGAGAGAGAATCATTGAAGCATTATACATGAAAACACTCATTTTCTGTTCAGAATAAAAATTAAATTAGAAAAAAAGACTCAGAGGAGGCATGACAAGATACTTTTGATACTTTTAAGGGCTGACATGTAGAAAAGAGATTGGCTTTATTTTATTTAGTCACAGAAGAAAAAACCGGGAACAAAATGGTGAAAGTTATGGGGAGGTAGGTTTTAACACTAAACAGGGTGTCCCAAAAGTTTTAGTGCACCCGTAAGCTTCAATTGTTCTAACTGCACTAAGATTTGTGGAACATCTTATAATTAAAAAAAACTAACCAAAAAACAAAACCAACATTCTAACAGAGTTGAGGGGAAAAGAATGGAATATGCTGCCTCAGGGAATAAGGAATTGCCTCCTTACTGGAAAAACTTCCAGTAGAGGTCAGTCGACCTTATTGAGTATCTCAGAGGAGAGTTTTCTGCTGCTCTACCCATGATGCTCCATGTCACCATAAGCCCCTGCCATGGTTGTTCCCCTCTCCTCCTCCACCTCTTGAAACCTCTGATTTTCTTGTAAACTCAGCCAGTTTCTATATGAGGTCCTTCCTGGACTCCTGAGCTGATAATGTCTCCCTACCCCTACAAATCCCCTACACACAAAGTCATTTTGTATCTTATTTGTATCTAACTATATTATAGCCATGCTGTCTCCCCAACTGGAATATGACTTAAAAGGGCCTGGATCAGAGGGCCTTAAAAGTCCCTTCGAGATCCATCAAGGCTCCTGTGAGCCCATGACTGTTCTAGGCAAAGTAGTTCAATCTTGCTTACACTCACCTTAAACTCCCCTCCCCATAGTCTAAATGCTTCCCCCCTTCCCCCCACCAGCTTCCATAATTATCCTTCTTTCCGTAAGACAAAATAACTCACCCCAAATTACCCCCATTTCTTGAAGGCAGGTATTTTTTCATTTTGGTCTTTATATCCTAGTACAGGGCCTGGTACACAGTAAGTTTCATAAATGCTTCTGATTAGATTAAAACAGATGGCTTTGGAGGCCTCATCTCCTTGCTGACTCAGTCTGTAAGTCTAAGGTAACTTCCCATTCAAGCCTTCAGCCTACTTTGTACACATTACTTTAGGCTCCACCTTATCAATGTGAGTATCTCCCTGAGATATAGTTACAGCAGCAGCAATCAATGGAGAGGGTAAGGAACCAGTTAACCAAAACAGTCTAATGTTTTAGAAAAAAAACAAACCCGATTTTTTCCCCCCACTCTATGAGGAAGTAATTGTTTCCTGGTCAGATGTGTATGTGTATGTGTGTGAATGTATATATGTGTATGTGTATATATATATGTATATATATATATGTATGTATATATATACATACACATATATACATACACATATATACATACACATATACATAAACAAATATAAATACATATCTATATATATTCACACACACACACACACATAAACACACACACACACACACACACACACACACACGAACTCTTTCAGTAGGAAATAATTGAAAGTAATATGACATGAGATGTTTCCTCTTAAGGAAAACAGGATACTTATGGAAGCTACAGGGAGAGAAAAAATATGTGTTATACGAGAGAGAGGGTCTAGGGTAAAATATATGGGGTTGGCAATTTGTTTAACTTTAGATACATATATATTCTGCTGCTACTCTGTCTATAATACTCATAGGCTAACAGATGCCTAACAAGAGATAAGAGGGACCTTATATGCTATTCTAATCCAATGCCTTCATTTAAACATCATGAAGTAAGCAAATTAAAACAAAACCAATGAAACCAAAATTATAAGGAAAGCAGAAAACTGGGAAAAATTTTTGCAAAAAGTATCTTTGATAAATGCTTCATTTTTCAAATACGTAGAGAACTGAATGAAATTTATAAAAATACAAGTCATTCCCCAAATGATAAATGGTCAAAGGCTAAGAATCATCAGTTTAAAGATAAATAAAAGCTATTTATAGTCATACTAAAAAATGCTCTAAATCACTACTGATCAGAGAAATGAAAATTAAAACAACCCTAAGGCACCACCTCACACCCATCAGATTGGTTAATATGACAAAAAAGGAAAATGCTGGATGTTGGAGAGGATGTGGGAAAACTGGGACACCAATGCACTGTTGGTGGAGTTGTGAACTGATTCAACAATCTTAGAACTATGCCCAAAGGGCGGTAAAACTGCATAATCTTTGATCCAGCAATACCACTGCTAGTTCTATATTCCAAAGACATCCAAAACAAGGGAAAAGGACTTATTTGCACAAAAAATATTTATAGCAACTCTTTCTGTGATGGCAAAGAACTGGAAATCAAAGAGATGCCCATCAATAGGGGAATGGCTAAACAAACTATGGTATATGATTGTAATGGGATACTACTGTGCTATGAGAAATGACAAGCAGGATGATTTAAAAAAAACCTGGAAAGACTTACATGAACTGATGCGAAGTGAAGTGAACAGAACCAGGAGAATGAAGTACATAGCAATATTGTTCAATGAGGAACTGCACATGACTTAGCTATTCTCAGCAATACAATGATCCAAGACAATCCCAAAGGACTCATGATGAAGCATACTATCGATCTCCAGAGAAAGAACTGATATTGATTGAATGCGGACTAAAGCTTCTCTTTTTCACTCTTTCTTCCTTTTTTCCCCCTTTTATTCACGTCTTCTTGTACAAAATGACTGATATGGAAATGTTTTACATGTATGACTTGTTTTACATGTATGACTTTTTGTACATGTATGACATATCTAATTGCTTACCATCTTAGGGATAGGGGAGGGAGAGATAGAATTTGGAGCTCAAAACTTTAAATAAAAATGTTTTAAAAAAAAAAAAGATGATGAAGTCTAGAGGCAAATGACTTGTCCAAGTAACTCAGGTCATGTCAATAGGGAAATCCCACCCAGGAAAGTCTTCCCTTCCTGATCCTATCCCACTTCATTATTTTTAATAATTCTATAAGTGTGATGTAATCTGTGTCAACAAATGGGTAAAGTGAAATGTTTAAAAGGACCAACAGAGTGTTGCCATGGCCCCCAAGAAAACTGTCAGACATCAGTTCCACAGCAACTCAGTGAAATCATTTAGTCATTGGTTACTTATTAACAGGCAAACATGGGTATTGGCAACTGTAAGCAAAAATATGGAGGTGAGAAAGTATGAATGTGTCAAAAGAATGACAAGGAATCCTTAGGGAACGTCAATGAGCAGAAGTCAAGAGAAGTCAGGGTGGGTAGGGTAGGAAGGAACTCCAACCTAATTTAAATGTTAGCAAATGCTCTACCCTTCACCCATCTTTCCTTTGTCTTCTAGTCCTTGCAGAGCAATGACACAGGAGATATTCTGGGTACCTGTTCCAGCTCCTCCCCTGGGTACAGTGGGAAGGGATCCTGGGTCAGCCGGATTTCCAGGTCTGCATGCCGAAGTCGAGCTTGTCCTGTAGCACCATCATATAGCACAGAGCCCCCGTTATCTCGGGCTACAGGGTTAGCTACAATGCAGTAATGTCGTGGTGGGACCATAACCATACGTGCTGGAGCAAAAAGTACCCTGGTGAATAAAGGGAAAGTATGAAGGATTGCAAAGATCTTCCTTCCTCCTCTAACTCTTCCCACACAGCTAGACATATCCCTGAGAGAGCAGCCCAGTACTGCAGCTGGAGGATGGAAAATAAAACATGGGCTCCCAGATGATGAAAGATTAGAATGGGTGAGCAAGAACACATTCCTCTAATAGACCAAAACCCTTCTGCCTGCCTGCACTAGCTTAGATGAGGTATCAGTCCTACCTGGAAATAAGGACAGAGATGAATGATCTGGAGAGAGTTTAGCCAGATCAACAAGCATTCCTACCCCTCTCCTGCCCAAAACTTTTCTTTTTCTGTATCTCTTTCCTTTTCAGGACTCAGTGGTTCCTGAACTCATACTGACCTTTCATTGTCCTGCCGGATGTAGGTCTTGGGCCCAACCTCTACACGGGACACATTGCTGTTCTGGTCAAGCACGTGGATGAAGTGGTATGGGGGGATTCGGATGATGGAATCTCCCTTATTTGCCATGGTGACTTCAGAGTCAAGATGGCAGGAATCGGTGGTTACTACAGGATCCCTGGTGTGGGGGAAAAGAATAAAATTAATGATAGGGAAGGGGCCACAGGGAGCAGAAGAGAAAAATGAAAGGAGGGAGAGAACCCAGGCTGAAAAAAGCTTAAAGAAAAAGGGATTTTAGGCTCCTGAGGAAACTTTGATTGCTTGCCTTTTTAACACAGACCAGCAAAACAAAAACAAAGAGGCAGCTAGGTAGCACAGTGGAAAGAGCACTGTCCCTGGAGTCTGGAAGAACTGAGTTCAAATCCAACCTCAGACACTTACTAGCTTTGTGACCCTGGGCAAGTCACTTAACACCAACTGCCTCAAAAATGAAACAAATAACAAAAAAAGACACAGACTAGGGGTACCCTTCATGCTGTTTAAGAGAACCCCCCCCAATTCCTCCTCACAAAGCAGTATGGTTATAAGAACTCAAGATTCTTAGCATGAGAAAGAAAAGATTATTATCTTTATGTATTACAGGGGTCATCATATGGAAAAGGTATGGATTAGACTTATTTTGTTTGGCTCCAGAGAAAAGAATTAGGAACCACAGGAAGATGTTTCAAGGAAGAAGATTTTACAGTTTTTTTGTTTGTTTTGCTTTTTGGAGGGGCAAGTGGGATTAAGTGACTTGCCCAAAGTCACACAGCTAGTTAAGTGTTAAGTGTCTGAGGTTGGATTTGATCTCAGGTCCTACTGACTCCAGGGCTGGTTCCCTATTCACTGTGCCACCTAACCACCCTGAGATTTTAGTTTAATATAAGTAAAAACTCTCTAACAATTAAGAACTTCCCAAACAAGGAATGGACTATCGCAGGAGGTATGGGATTCTCCCTCAGAGCCATTCCTTCAGTGGATAACCATTGGCTAGGGATGTTGTTCAGGAAGTTCCTATTCAGGTATAGGTTGGACTAGATGATCACTGAGCTAACAGCCCTTAGATCCTAGGCTCTCCCAAGCTTACCCTTAGCAAGTTCCAATTTTAAGCTTTTAAAATAATAAAACTATGCAAAATCCTTCTCTAATGGCTTATTTCACAGAGGCAACCCTGGTTCCTTGAAGGGTTTGTCAATAAACCTTAAGCTCTGGGCAGACCATACCATACTAAAAGGGCTTCAAATACAGTTTTGGTGACAGATTGAGTACCACAGTAATTACTATATATAGACAGGTTCACCACCAGCTGGTTGCCCAGTAGGTGATAAGATGCTCTGGCAAAGGCAACCCTGAAGGAGAAAACAAACAACGGTTCTCAGTCTTATGTGACTCCCTCACAGAAAAGGCAGCAGAGTGGTAGAAAAGGGGAAAGAAGGTGCTAAGAAACACACCTTTTAGACATATAAAGATGAATGAAACAGCAGATACTCTAAACACGGGATTTTTTGTCCAATGGTCAATGACTTGATATATTTTTGGAAGAAATGACCCATATCAATAGTGATAATCTCACAAATGAAATCAGAAGATAAAATAATTAAGCCGAATGGGAAGGATGGCTCACATATTCTTCTTGGAAAGACAAAGGAATTAAAAGAAATTGTTTCATTAGGTGCCCAACAACGAAAAATAAAAATTTCATGGGGTACTTGGTCATGTCATCTTGTGGAAACTCTCACTGAACATAAGCATAAAAGGTCACTTAGAGGGTGGTGGCGTCCACTGAGGATGGTGAACTTTAAACCAAGCCAACAGTAAGTTTGATATCTGGTGACTTCATCGTAAAAGTAGACACAGAGGAGGATGGCAGGAAAAAGATAGGGCTCAGGCATGAAGAAATTAAAAAGGCTAAAGGTTTATTATACTATTCTGAACTCAGGCCAGTATATTTTCATGAATGTTCTGTTACAGAGGGGAGTTGGAAGGTGCTGGACATGGCAAATGAGTGTCACAAAAAAGAAAAGTTCACCATTCCAACAGAACACCGAGTTTCACCTAAATGTCAGCCCACTTTTCTTTGTATAGCCAATTGTAATGTGTCATGACTACCAAGACCCCTTTCATTCCTCTGTGTCAATAAAGAGGGTAACCTTCTCATTGGAGTTACTGACTTCATTGCAGTGGCTAGTGTAAACCACTTTGCTAACAGCTGAAACTGTTTTTGCTTGAAGTTATGTACCTCAGCTTACCTTTATTGAACTTACTTGCGACAATATCCTGCAACATTGCTAAAACTGTTTCAACTAGTTTTTCAGTTGATTCTCTAAGTATACCATCTGCAAAAAGTGATGGTTTTATTTCCACATTGCTTATTTTTATTCCTTCAGTTTCTTTTTCTTGTCTTCTTGCTGTAGCTAGCATTCCTAGTACAATATTGAATAATAACAGTGATAATGGACATCATTGCTTCATCCCTGATGTTACTGGGAAGGATTCAAGTTTACTCCCATTAAAGATAATACTTGTTCTTGATTTTAGGTAGTTGCAACTTATTTTAAGAAAGGCTCCACCGATTTCTCGGATATCTAGTGTTTTAATGGGTGTTATATTTTGTCAAAGGCTTTTTCTGCATCTATCATGATATGATTTTTGTTGTTATTGATACGATCAATTATGCTGATCGTTTTCCTAATACTGAACCAGCCCTGCATTCCTGGTATGAATCCTACCTGGTCATAGTGTATGATTATTGTGATATATTGCTGTAATCTCCTTGCTAGTATTTTATTTTAAAATTCTGCATCCATATACATTAAGGAAATTAGTTTATAGTTTGCTTTCTCTGTTTTTGTTCTCCCTGGTTTAGGTATCAGAACCATATTTGTGTTAATAAAAGTAATTTGGTAGGATGCCTTCTTTACCTATTTTTTCAAATAGTTTTTGCTTAAATGTTTGGTAGAATCCACTAGTGAATTCATCTGGTCTCTGGGATTTTTTCTCAGGGAGCTCATTGATGGCTTGTTCCATTACTTTTTTAAAGATAGGGTTATTTAAGTATTCTATTTCCTCTTCTCTTAATATTGGCAGTTCATATTTTTTATAAATATTCATTCATTTCACTTAGACTTTCAGTTTTACTGGCATGTAATTGGGTAGAATAACACCTAATCATTGCTTTAATTTCATCTTCATTAGTGGTATATTCACCTTTTTCATTTTTGATACAAGTAATTTGCTTTTCTTCTTTCATTTTTTAACTCAAATTGACCAAAGGTTTATCTTTTTTTTTTCTTTTCATAAAACCAGTTCCTTGTTTTATTTATTAGTTCAATGGTTTTCTTACTTTCAACTTTATTTCTCCTTTGTTTTTCAGGATTTCCATTTTGGTGTTTAATTGGGAATTTTAAATTTGTTCTCTTTTCTAGGTTGTTTTTTTTTTTTTTGGTTGCATGCCCAATTCATTCATCTGCTCTTTCTCTCTACTTTTAGAGATAGAAACTTTCCCCCAAGTATTGCTTTGGCTGAATCCCAAAAGTGGGACAGAAGTCTTCCTAACAGACAAGGTGGAAAAGACAGGCTGATCTCTGGTGTTCCCTACCTGGTCAGAGGGGTCAGGACCCACTTTACAGAAGTTAAAAAGATTCCTAATAGGCCTTTCTCCCTCTACTTTCTCTCCTCTGAGTGATCCATCCTTAAAACCAAAATTATCTTAGACACAACTGGTGGTACATGAAGGGAACACATAGTTGTGGAAAGACAGCTACATTTGGAGATTAGATACCTTGGCTTGAAATCCTTTTCTGCTACTTATTCACTATGTGATCTAACCTCCCTTGGACTCAGTTTTCTCACCTGCACATTGAGGAAGTTTAACTAGGTGACCTCTAGGGTTGTTTTTTCCCCCTCAGCTCCAAATCTATGATCATAGGTCACTTCCTCTGTTCAAAAGTCTTCAGAGACTCCAGGTCTGTAAAGTCTGAATTCCTTTCATTATTCAAGGCCTTTCACTATGTGGCACCAGCCTTAGCTTTCACTCCAGTTGAACCTGATCAGTTCTGCTCAAACACACAATACTCATTCACTACCAATCTTTTGCTCAGACTATTTACTATGTTTAGAATGCCTTAGCTGTCTTTCCTTGACTGTTGAATCTCTCCTCCTCCATTAATGCCCAACTCAAAGGCAACCTCCCCCACCCTCCATAAAACCTGTCTTGATTTTACCCCATGCAATAACTGTGACCCTTAGATCTCACATGATATTTGGCACTTTCTTAGTGCATTTATGATGACAGGCTCTATATGTGACAGTAAATTATGATGTTAAGGTTCACAGGCTCATAGATTTATTATTGGAAAGGCAACTGAATCTAACCCCCTTATCTGACAACTGAGGAAATTGACAGAGAGGATGTGGAAATTGAGTAAACCACACTTACTCCCTCTTGTGACTTAATTCTGGATCTGGCTCAGTTCCCTTTCTATTCAATTATGGGCTTAGTCCAATTTCTGTCTTGTGAAAAAACTTTACTGCATTATTTAAACCTAGCTCTTCATGGCTGGGAAGCTGAACTATCTCCTCTACATGCTGCTTAGAGACCCTTAACTAAGGACCTAGGTCATATTGGCCAGAAACCCAGGCAGATTTGAAGATTGATGCACGAAGTTTTCTCATAATTATACCTCTAAAGTAAATCTGAAAACTGGCTCAGCACTGGCCCACCAGTTATTGTTTTCTTGTTCCTTTGATTGAATACAAACACTTGGGGAGAGGGAGAAATATTTTTGCACCTGTTCACTCTCCTCCACCTAAGGTGGAAAGTCCCTAATGTTCCCTCCACTTAGAAATCAGAAATCTTGTCTCCTGGTTTATACCCTGTTAATTGTTTTCTTTTAATGCATAAAAATTCATCTCCTCTGTATTCAAGGTCCAGTGGCAAGCTGAGGTCTGGTCCTGATCTGTTATGCAATTAGCATGGGTTGTTTAGTAAATTAATATACTTGGAAGCTCCAACTTTTGTTTCCTCAGTTATTTCAAACTTCACATATCATAGTATTTTAGTGAAACCAGCCAGATCAAGAAAGAATTCTGAATCCCAGGGTAGTATCTTAGCTTTATGGAAGACTGTCCCAAAGGTCAGACTTCCCTCTCCATTTCAAATTCATTTGACTTAAGGGAAGGTTTACCCGAATACTGTTGGGAACCACTTACCCCGATCCTGCTGAGAATGAGCTATTCTCTTCAAAGTAAAGGACCTATCATAGGGCCTGGTCACATAGCTAGTAAATGTCTGAAACACCCCTGACCTCTAGACTCCTATCTCCATCTGCCTACTGGACATCTCAAAACTATGTCCCATAGACAACTTAAACTTGGTATCTTTCTCCCTTCCCCTTTTCCTAACTTGCCTTTTACTATGCAGAGTTACACTATCCTCTAAGTCACAACCTAGGTGCCATCTCCAACCCCTCATTCTCTTTTACCTTCCTTCTATCCAATCTGTTGCCAAGTCTGACATTGCTACCTTTTGTGACATCTCTCCTATATGTCCAGTCTCCTCTCCTTTCACACCCACCACCCTAGTGCAGGCCCTCATCATCTCACTTGAATTACTGTTTCCTGGTGGGTCTTCCTGACTCCTTCACTCTAGTCCACCCTGAACTCAATCACCAAAGTCATTTTTCTATATGCAAGTTTAACCATGTTTGACCCCCTTAAACTTCCTCTCCAACTCAAAGTCTAATGGCTTCCCATTACTTCCAGGACTCCTCCATTTAGTTTTTAAAGACTTTCACAATCTGCTTCCACCCTGTCCAGTCTTTTTATACTTTATTCACTTCCAACTAACTCTAAAATTCAGTAGACACTAGTCTCTGATATTTCTTGCACAAGACACTCATCTCCCAAATTTGTGCTTTTTCGAAGGCTTTCCCTGATTGCCTGGTATGCAATCTTTCTTCATCTGTCTCCTGGCTTTCCGAAGTCTCGTTCAAACTTTACCTTCCACAGGGTTCTTTCCCAGTTCCCCTCAACGCTACCTCCAATTCACCCTGTACATAGGTGTTTTTTTGCTATCTCCCACTGGGAGTCCCCAAGAGCAAGACTTTTTTCTCCATTAGAATCTTAAGCATAGAGTACTGGCACACAGTAGGTACCTTATAAACGTTTCTTGACCAAATTCACTTCTTTTATCTTCTGTGCTGGGCCAGCTCTCTCATGTTCTCTCCCAGGATCCAGTACACACAATAGATGTTTTACTAAAGTTTTGTTTAAAGATCCATGAACTACTGTTAATAGCACTTAGTTGATAACTTTCCTTCAAAAGGTTATTACATCCTATAAACTCCTATCTTTGCATCCATAACAGACACTGTGGGGACATCTGTTGAATGAATGAATTATGATAGCATTTATATCAATATGCTTTTATTTCTAGGGGCAGGTGTTTCCAGTTTGCCTAACCAACAAATAATTATAACTAGTAATGGCTTCAGCCTGGTGAGGAAGATGCAATTAACTGAGCCAGAGAGAGGTAAAATGATTTGTCCCAGGGCATACAGCTATTGAGGGTTGGAGGCCAAATTTGAACTCAAAGTCTGAAGCTCTACCCACTGCACCTTCTTGGGTATAGGTGGAAAGAGACCTTGGGACAGGAACATGGTTTTTTCTCTTCCTTCCTTCCTTCCTAAGCATAGGTTTCCTTATCTGCAAAAGGAAAAGGATAATTTCTAAGGCCCTTCCCAGTATCAAGTTATATAATTTCAAAAAGTCCCTTTCGGTTTCTAGGTCATCTGTTTTGCTTCCTGCTTTTCTCTGGGAGAGCCCACTATGAATACCAGAATGAGTCAAGGCTGAAGAGTCGGATTAGAAGGGTGGGTCCAAATGATGGGGGGGGGGGACGGGATTTGCACTGGACCCCTAAAAGGATCCCAAAGCCCTTGAACCAAGTCTCTGGCCTTTTTTGCCTGAGGCACCAAGCCCTAGCCAGTATAATTCTAACTGCCCTTTCACAGTGGCTCACAGTGTGTACCTAGCCCCACCCCAGGTTTTCTCAATTCTATCCGGAACCCTTCTGGGTTACCTCCCGGTCACCCCAAGCTATTGGCTACTCCTTGAGAACAGCCAGATCTTCCCACAGTCCTTCTGTATAAAAGAGTCCATCTTGTTTCCCCCCCCCCCCCCACCGCCCCACTCCCAACTTAATGTTGCTCAGATTCCTCAAGTCTGGCTAGCTTGCATTACCCCTACAAACAACTCAAGATTCTTAAAATGTGGCCAGTAGGGCAGATTCTTAAAATCTTGCCCACCGGGTTGTTTAAATGAACCTCCTGCTTGACTAAAAAGAAGTCTAGAGTGGAATTCCGGCTTCCCCAAACTCCCAGGCCTCAACACAGAGACGCTCATTCCTGGATGACTTGGGTCCAGAGGGCAGGCCAAAGGTAGATAAAGGGAAATGTGACATTAGAGGTAGCAGAGGATTCCAGAGATCTCCTATTATCAACACTAAACTGTTACAGAATAATGTTATACAAACTGTATTAGCCCCATCTAGACCAGGTTTAAGATGAGAAAGTTAGCTCGAATGACTGCTAAAATCTCTTGAGTCTAATCCGGTACAGCCAAGAGCTCCCAGAATCACACAGTTCCCCTCACCCTTGGGAAACGGGATGCTCCGAGGCCAAGTGGACCCCCAAAGTCGGGCCCCTTGCAGGAGTGAAGAGTAGGGCAAACTACACTTCTCCTCAGTCGGGCCGGCCCCAGAAGGGATATTTGGTCTACCGTGCCAGGGAGCCAGGAGGAAAAGTCCGCCCTAAGGATATTTAATACTAAACATGTCTCTCTTAACGGCAGAGGAATGTTAAACCAAATTCTGGGTAAGGGTCTGCTCTTCCACCACAAATCCCGGGGCTGAGGCACTCCCACAGGGAGGTAATTTTTACAGACTCGGTAGACTGGGACGTCTCCGCGGACCCCAAGGCCTCTTCCCATCAGGACACCCACTTGTTCTGGTTGCTCCCAAGTGCCCGTTCCGGAACTGAATCGGGCTGCTAGGGAAAAGCCCCAACGACGCCCAAGAGCATTCCCTTGCAATGGCATCGAATCCACGAAAAGCAGCGTAAAGGGAAGATTCAGAAAATAGCCGCTGGTGGGGAAGAAAGAAGGGGACCAGCTCACCTGGGCCACGCCCTTCTAGGCTGCCCCGGGCACCCCTAAAATCCCGGCACCCTAACCTCGTACAGCCCAAACAAACACTTTACAGAAGGGGCGGGGGGAGAAAAGCACTTACTGAGGGGTCTCTGAGCCGCGGGGAGGGAGGGGCTGTCGGCGAGACCGGCGTCTCATCCCCAGAGTCGCAGGACTTTTCCGCCCCGCCCCGCCCTACCCCGCCCCCCTGCCTGCTTTTATACACTTCCTGGCAGCCTCGGCCCAGGGACCGTGAGGGGTGGGACCGGAGCATTTAAAGGGCCCCTGGAGCGGGGGGGGGGGGGCTCCAAGAAAGGGCTGATCCCGCCGGGAAGCTCCTGACTCTCCTCTGAGAAGGGTCCCACTTCCCAAACCCATAATTTTGGGCTCCTGGAAGGAAGAGCCAAAGTTTTGGTCGGTACAGTCTTGAACCCAACTCCCGGGGAATCCTGGGGCCTTACTCATTCAAGTCCCTCCCCCCTCACCCCTAATGGAGGGGGAAGGGGAGGGAACGGCAAGGCCGCTGAACTTGGGTGTCCCTCCTCGGCAGCCGGGATAAAGGGGAGTGGTGAGGGCTTAGCTGCACAGTCTTTATTTAGATACTAATAATTGCCATAAAAAAAAAACTCCGTAGGTAACTGCTGTGTTACAAAAGCCCCCTCGAGACCGCGGGCCCCCAGCGCGCCGCTCGCCCCCGGCCCGCCTCGCGACCCCGGCGCGCTCGCGCCCCCGGGGGGCTGCAGAGCCCCCGCGCCCTCAGTATTTCCGCTGCCGCAAGAAGAGCCCTCCTCCTGTGGGCCGGACGGGAGTGGTGGAAGGCGAGGGCTCCTCCGAGTCCAGGCTGAAGAGGTCTCGGCCAGTGCGGAGGATCTGCTCCTCCAGCTTCTTGTGCCGCTTCATGTCCGACAGCACCTTGTCCAGGCGGGCCTCGCGCTTCTGGCTCCGGGCGGAGCTCCCTGGAGGAGCGCACGGACGGGGAGCCTGAGGACTCCGCGCCCGGCTGCCCCGCCACCACCAGGGGCTCCGGACACTGAGCAGGTAGCACCCCTTACACAGACCCCGCGGCTCTCGGGCTGGTCTTGGGGGGTAACAGTGCGCTCCCTCGGAACCCCCACCTGCTCTGCTCCCCTCCCCTCCTGTTTCCACACAAGCTCCCCAGCTCCGTACCTGGGGTACGTCTTCTGTCAATCAGAGAATCCTTGGGCGTCATGGGCTCATCATCAAAGTCAAATTCTGTGGGCACGTGAGGTCTGGGGCCGGCAAAAGAGAGAAAGGGTTGTTGGGCAGCTTCCTTAGTTCAACACCCCTTACCCCTTCATCCTTCCCTAGGCACTTATCCTACTTTATAGCCTGGAGTTAGGAAGACCTGAGACCCTAGGCAAGTCACTTCGCCTCCGCCTGCCTCAGTTTCCCCATCTGTAAATGGGGATCATGACAGTACTTGCTCCTTTCCCCCAGTGGTGAGGATACCCTCTGCTTGTCTAGCCCACTCCACACACTCACTTTTCCTCTTCCTCCTCCTCTGCCTCGGGCTCTTCATCTGATTTCTCCTCCTCACTCTGGACCTCGGGAGTGGGAGGCCTTCGGGGTAGAACCTCAGCCTGGAGCTCCAGAGTCCCATGGGCGGCCAGCAGCTCGTAGAGCTTTCGAATCTCAGCAGGGGGGGGCATCCAGGGCTCCCCATCCTGGGGTAACTCTAGCTCTTCATCACTGCAAGGCACACACCAGTCTTCTTTTCCTTCATCTTCTTCCTCCTCCTCTTCTTCCTCCTCCGACGTCCCTGCTGGTTCTAGGTGTGCTTCTTCTGGGGCGGGCTCCTCTGTTTCCACCCCCGCCTGAACTTCTTCTCGGGTTCTTTCCCTTCCCTCCTCCTCTCCTCTCCTTCCCTCCTGGGCTGGGTCAGGCCGGGCCGGGGCTCCTGCTGGGTCTTCCACAGCCAAAGCCTCCAGGCCCGAAGTCACTTCCCCTTCCCCGGGCTCCAACGCTGCACTGGTCACCGCCAAGGACTCCATGGCCCTGGGCCAGGGCCCTGGAGCTGCTGGGGAGGAAGCCCTACAATGACTGACCGCTCAGGGCGCCGAGGGCCCCCGAGGCACTGGCCTGCCCTCAGGGGGAAGTGAGTCAACAATAAGGATCCCCAATCCCAATTGCGAGCGTAGGATCCACCAGGGGGATCTCCAGGCTGGCTGCATAAAGGCTCGCTGCCCCCCTCCTCCTCCCCCGCCCTCGCCTCGCCCCCCCACCTCCTAAGTCTTCACTATCAGCCCCAGGACTCTCCCCCGGGATCTCTCAAAGCGGCGGGGGGCAGGAAAGTAGTTCTTTATAAAAAGCCACGCCCCCACCCTCAATTTATAAAGCCTTCTCGGGAAAGAAGGCCACACTCCTAGATGAGAGTGAGTTTCCTGCCTCGTCCCCTTTTCCCCCGGGGGTCGGACACGGACAGGACTGGGGGATGGGCCAGTGAGCCTGGGGTGTCCACGCGCGCGCGCTTTTCCCACGTTAACTCCACCCCCTGCCCACTCTCCGCCCCAAAGACCGCGGCGCGCGCATCCACACGGCTCCCCGCGAAGTCGATCTCGGGACCAACCCCCGCGGCCACGCGACGTCCACCCGCGTTCCTGTCCCGCACGCGAGGAGATCTGATACGCACCTGGCGCAGCAAGCACCCTTGCCCACCCCCTATCACTCCCAAACTCCGGCCATAGTAGGCGCATGCGCCTGAGGCAGAACTCGAGGTCCCAAAGATGAGAAAAAAGCCCTGTAATCCTGCGATTTTGGCCTCTGCCAGGAGTTAAGATGGCCACCGCGGCCGCGCGTGCGCACCGCATCAAACCTGCTTAGCTTGGGCATCTTTCTGCTACTCTTTCTCCCGGCCTCCCCATTTCGCGCCCCTCTTCCTAGGGGTTTGATGTCTTGAGAGCAAAGTGAGAAGCAACCAGTCATCACACACTTTTCTGTATCGCTCTAGGCTTTGCAGGAGGCAGGCAGGAAGTGTAGCATCATACCCATTTCACAGTTGTAGGAATTGAGGCTCAGAAGAGGGGGTGCTGCAGGAGAGCCGTCTTAGTTCTGGGAATAGGACGTGCCTAGGACCACCTGGAGACTAATAACGGGCGGGAGTGAACCGACGGATGGACAGAGGAAGCAACATCTCATGCACAATCTCAGTTTATTGGTGTTCAGATTCATGCAGCATCCTCCATACAAAATGGGTAAACAGTAAGATAATTTTGGTGTGTGTGTGCGTGGTTTCTTTTTTTTTTTTTTTTAGATCCGTGGGTTCCCCCCCCCACACACTTTTTTTTTTAAGAAAGGAAAAAAAATTCTGCCAGCTGGGCTAGGTAGCTCCCCACCCCCACCCCAAACCTCTTGCTCCGCCTTGTGCGGCAAAGTCGGCCTTGTCCCCTTAAAAAAAATCTACGAGGACACGCCCCTCGAAAGCCCAGGTTTCGAGTTCAGCCTGTGGGCATTTGGTCCGATTTTTTTGGCTTTTTTTTTTCTTACAAAGCACGTGAATGGCATAACCCTCCCCCTATAAATAAACGGATACATAAATAAACTGTTAAAATCCTCTCCTTTTGGCAGCCAGGGGAGGGGGATGTGGACTAGGGCACAGCGCCCAGGTTAGACATTACCCGCCCCAGTTCCATTCCCTCATGCGTGGTATGTGAGTAGAACAGGCATCACAGACCAAACAGCAATGCAACCCAGGCCTCCCCCCTCCCCCACCCCTACAGGAAATTAGGAGACTCTTGAAGGCCCACCCCCCTCCCTTCCCTTCATGCCCCTCAATGCAGCTCTCTCCCCATACTCTGATTCACAGGGAGATATTTGGGAGGCTAGACCCTTAGTCTGCTCCCAGGAATTGTCTTTGAAGAGAATGAACAGTCAGAGATAGGCTGGGGTTTTGTTTTTGCATATCATTCCCAGGAGGATGTCCCACCATCACTCCCTTCCCCAACTTGAACTGGGCAGAGCCCCTGTCAACCCCTTCCTATGAGGGAAGGAGGAGGGGAGGCTTTCAGAAAGATCAGTGTTCAGCTGGAGGTGGGGAACAGGGTCAGGTCCCCCACCACAGCCCCCACTGCAGTCTATTCAGTTTGTAGTATGCCCAGGAAAGGGGAAGGGGGGAGGTAATAAATTGAGGCAGTTTATGGAAAGGGAAATGAGGAAAAAGGGCAGCTTGGGACTGGGAAAAACATGATGAGGAGAAAAGAGAGGCTGGGTGTAGGCCATGAAGAAAGAGAAAAAGAGGCTGAGAATATGTGAAGAAAATAAGGAAGATATTATAAGGAAAAGGGAGATGGGAAGAAATAAGAGAAGGTGGACAAGGGGTAGAAGAAAGGAAAAATGGGAAGATTGGCAGGTGAGCAGTCAGGATAGAAAAAGGGCAGGAAGAGGTGAATGAGGCAGCAGTGGGAAGGAAGAGGAAAGGAAAGGAACATTGTAAACAAGGCCCTGCTCCAGCTCTCTTGGTCTCTGTAGGATTAAGGGCTGGTAGTGGGGGCCATCATTAGGTCTCACCCCAGGGAAGAGATGGACCCCTGGTAGTTCAGAAGAAAGGTCGGTAGGGACACAGAGTAGAGCCTCTCATTTAAATACTGTTCAGAGGAGAGAAAGGGGTGGGGATGGGGGGAGAGAGGGAGTGGGGGGAAGAGGGGGGGAGGGAAATGGAGGGAGAAACAGACAGAGCAGATACATGAGGTTAGTAATGCCAGACCTCTACTAACAACCATTTCTACTTTTCTTCAAATCTAGCTCTGTTTCCACAGAGCCACAGTTCTTCAAAGTAAACCAACCCCTCTCCACCCACTTAATTCTCTGGCTAGACACTTCCAGGTTCTACCATCTACACCCATCACTCACCCAGCCCTTTTCCCATCCCCAACCCCAGACCCATCCCCACTCCCCAACCAACAACCCAAGCTCATACTCACATCCAAAGTTGATGATACAGGAGGCAATGATGATGAGGACCCCACCCACCAATGCTACGATACTCAACAGCTTGGCCACTCTTCCCAAGCGCTGAGCTCCATCCACATCACCCTGCTGTAGACTGTTTCGAGACTGGGGTGATCACCAATGCATTGAGAATCATGGTGAGGGTCCAACAAGGTGGTGGGGATCAGGTGACCGTCATCATTCAGTCAGTGTCAGTCATAATGCACAGAGAAGAGAGGGAAGAAAGAGAAAAGGGTAACAGACTGTCAACATAAGGTCAAAAACGCTCCCCCCCCCATCCTTCCTTGGGAAGTAGAGAGTTTTGGAGGAAGTTTCTGGGAAACAAGGGCCAGGGAGAGATGAGATCGAAGGAGAGGAATAAGTGGACAGAAATCCAAAGGAAGAGGTCCAGAATTTTTTGGAAATATGACTCTCAGGGTCCATGAGGAGGTGGCTCAGGAATAAGAAACACTGTCCTCCCAATTCCCACCCCCCCATCCCTGGGCATGGAGAGCACTTGAGCTAGAGTGTAAGGGAGCTAGGGCAGGGGGAAGGTGGGGATTTCCAAGGACTTACCATGATGGCATAAGCAAAAGCCACAATGTTGACAGGCCACATTGGGCAGAAGCAAGAGAGGATGGCGATGATGATGTAATCACGGGGCTTTGGGATCTCTTCACCCCCCTCAACTCCTGGCCCCCCTAGCAGGGAGCTGGGCTGGCGACTCAGGCTGCCCCTGGGGGAGCCTGGTTTTGCACCATGCCCCCCAACTCCTCTCTCCTCATCCACCAACTGCTGTAGCACCTTTGGGGGTGCCCCATTGGCTGGAGGGCCCTTGGATGGAGGAGGAGAGTGGGGCTGGGGAATTGTGCCCTTGTCCCCCTCTCCAGACTGCATCGGCACTACTGCCCCATTCTCTTGTTTCTCCATCAGGTCCTCTGTTAGGTCCTCAAGGGCTGTGGAGACAGGCATTTCCTTCTGGACAGGAGATGTAGGCTGGGGGACTGAGTCAGATGCTGGTTCCTGCTTAGCCTCCTTTTCTGCCTCTGGGCCTGGGCTTGGAGATGGTACTTTGTTTACTTCTAGAACTGGGGCAGACTCTTTGCTCCCTTCTTGGGCCGGTTTTTTGCTCCCTTCTGGGGTTGGCTTTTTGCTTCCTTCTGAGGTTGGGACAGATTCCTTGTTGCTTTCTGATGTTAGCTGAGGATGTGAGTCTGCCCCAGGGGTCTGTTCTGCCGGTGAGCTTCCTGGGTCTGGTATGGAATCTGTGTTCTTGGCTGGGTTTGGGATCCCTTCTAATGCCTCTGAAGTTTTTATTGCCTGTTCAGGGGATGTCCCCACTTCTTGGCCTTCATCCGAGGGTCTGGTGGAATCTGAACCCATTTGGGGGGTCTCTTTGCTGTCCTGGGCCCCAGCTGTAGTCTGGGGAAGGGTAGTCTCTGCTCCAGGAGTAGTTCCAGTCCCTTCGCTCTGGGCTGAGGTACCCTCCTCATCCCCTTTCATCTCTGCCCCATCAGAACCACTGGATGCCATCTTGAGATGGGAGAGGGGAGGGATAGGATAGTGGGGGAAGGGGAGAGAGCAGCAACAGGATATCCTGGAATAAGAGGAGACACAGCTGGGTCTGGGGAAGGGAAAGTGTAGACCATGGAGCCCAGGAGCCTCAACTGGCTCTGAAGAGGGACAAAGTAATGGCCAAGTGTCAGCAGACTGAGCAAAGGACCCCCAAAAGTCCTTGCTTTTCCCTCTGAGCTGCAGGGCAGGCTAGCAGCCTTGGGTAAGTAATAGAAAGAGCTGAGACTTTTCTTCCTTCCAGCTGCAAGTGAGGGAGGTGATGGGGTGCCTTAGGAAGTGAGATTCTCCTTCACTCAAGCTGTCTTTCCAGTGCAGGAGAAAGCTGGGTTAACCCTTAGCTGCCAGGAGCAGAAAGCTCTCCACCCACACCCACACCCACTCAGGGCCCCCTCCCCTGGGTCATCCAGAGAAGCTCGGCCATGGATAGATCCAGACGGGCACAGACAGAGCCAGACGCTGTGCCCTGAGCTGGCAGTCAGGTGGTCCCCGCCTTGCCTACCCCATACAGTCTGGCAGTCGCGCAGATGAGGGGCCCCCCCGGCGCTCTCCCATTTTTCCTCCATCCCCCCCACACTGATTGCAGTCTCCCTTGTTTGGTAACTCTCTCCAGCCCTTCCTCCTCCCTCCCCTCCCCCCCAGCTCAGACTGGTGGTTTTCTTACTGCGTTTATATGGAGCCCCCTCCCCTAGGGAAGGGGAATCCCTTCCTCATTTCTCTCCCAGGGGGGCGCCACCCTCTTGCTGCTTCCCCTTAGATCCCCGTGGCATCTTGGTTTCACATGCACCCTTTCCCTTCCAGAAGCCTAGCACCTCTGCCCCCACCCCCGCAGGGACCCCGCATTCCTGCGCGGGCCCCCCTAGACCATGCACCCCACACTCACTCATCCCCGGGGCACCAGGACCCACCCCCAGCACACAGTCCGCTTACCTCCTCTTCTCTCCCCAGAGCCCTGGGGGCTGCTCCTGCCGCTGCCGCTGCAGCAGCCCGGGAGCAAGCGAGCAGGCGGCGAGAGAGCGAGCCAGCTAGCGAGCAGGCAGCGGCTCCCCCTCCCTCCTTCCACCCCGCCTTGCGCGCGCCGCCCCCGCCCCCCGGCACTCCATTGCTTCCCCTCCCATCCAGGACCCGGGGGAGCCTCGCGCCGGGCCCTGAGTTACCCTGGCAACCAGCAGGTTGCCTCGCGCCCCCACCCCATCTCACCTAGCGACCCCCTTCAGCCCAACGGTCACTGAACTTCCCTTCCCCCCTCCCTCAGCCAGAAGGGCTGCGATGCGGGGTGTGAGACCAGACGGGAGAGGCTAGCCTGGGGGGAAGGGGAGAGGAGCCAGGGCTGTGTCCGGAGAGGGGGGACAGGCTGGGCTGCGGGAGAGGGAAGGGACCCACAGGGGAGCGCAAGGAGAGAGGGGTCTCCCTCCCCGCCACTAAAGGTGGGTAGGGACGTGAAAGGGAAGGGCTTGGGAGGCGGGGCGCAGGTGAAGGAGCACCTAAGGGAAGGCTGGGAAGCTCAGGGTGGGTGAAGGCAGGAGTTGGGTGTCCGAGGGGCCAGCTGCAAGTTCCCTCCCTCCGCTGGCCCCACCCGCCCACGGTCCTGGGGCTCTCAGGTTTTCCCCAGCCTTGCCACTGTTCCAGCTTGCATCGATGACATGACTTTGCAGGTATTTGACTGTGGGGTTCCAAGATATGCCCTTTGGCAGGGATGCTGGGGGGAGCCGATAGCCCGCCAACTCTAGCAAAGCCTGGAGTATCGATTAGCTCCAGGGCAGGGATTCCCTAGAGACCTAGGAGGCCTGGAGCTTGCTAGCCACAGACACTGGATCCTCCCTGCTCCACCCTGCATCTGGGCTGCAGCCACCGGTGTCCTCCACTCAGGAGGGTGATGAAATAGAACTGAGGAGTCTGAGATCAGGGGCCACAGAAGGAAAGAAACAGACTGGTGTCTGGGTGGGTGGGAGGAGGAGGACACAGAGCAGTGGAAGCTGCTGTTGTGACCCCACGTTGATAAGTACAGCTTATGTATGATTAGGATGGTAGTGGGGTAAGAGACAAATAGCCAGAATCAGGTATGTTTTTGTTTAAAATTTATTATAATGGGGTCTGCAAAGGGAGGGGGTGAGGGTGGGGAACATGCAGGGGACACAGGAACACGATGTCATGGCTAGGGCCACAATTTCTGTTGGGGAGAGGAGGGGAAAAAAGGGATGAAAAAAAAAAGGACAGAACTACAGTTGAGATGAGAGGGGATGGGGGAAATACTGCTGCTGCATTCCCCCCCTGGGAAGCACCTTTATTTTCTGGCACCCCCAAAACTTTATCCTCTCATTCTGTCCTTTACTTATCCTACTCCCCTCCCCCAAGGTCCCGCATCTTATTCTGCCTTTTCCCCAAAATGTTTATCCCCTTACTTGCTCAGTATTCTTTATGATACATTCTAGAGGGTTAAGATTAGGGCCAAGGACCCCAAACAAACCTCCACCTGTAACACCAAGTCCTTTGTTTGCTCCTCACCTCAGCCTCCTTCTTTCCAAATCTCTCTTCTCCCCACACCCAGGACAGAATCTCTGATTTTCCTTCTTTCTTCCTCCACACTCTTACCCCGCCCCCCCATTTAAACAGCACCAACTCCCCAGGGATGGGCAGCAGACAGTAGGCAAATAGGGGACTGGAAAGGTGGGAAGGAAAAGGACCTTTAAGGGAAAAAGGTTCTTGAATCCCTGGGAGAGCATGGGAAGGGCGATGGAGAAGAGGGCAATGAAACAGCTGGTTTGTCCTCTGCCACCCCTGATATCAGTCTAGGGGGCCCCCAAATCACCAGAGGAACAATGGGGTTCATATAGGAAGAGGGGAGAGAGAAGAGAAACAAATGTTTAAAATCTAGTGAATTCCCCTAAGAAAACATTTCTTCACTCCTTCCTTCTGGTGGCTTCTTGGTTGGTGGGGGAAGAAACTGAGTTGGTGGGAAGGGGGTGGGAGAGGAGAGAGGGGACTGAGGTCTTTCCTCTACACCCCAACCCCCACCTCAGGGCTCACCAGGGCTGTGAGGGAAGTGGCTGAGAGCTCACAGGGACACCCTCTGCCCCAGAAAGGGAGCCCACAGCTGTGGGGGTAGCTGCTGCAACTGCTGCTGCTGCTGCTGCCGCTGCTGCTGCTGCTGATGCTGCTGCTGCCATAGGACAGACCTCACCTGTACCTGCAGAAAGTAGGGAGGGGAAAAGGGAAAAGAGAGAGAAAGAGATATTAGTGTGGAACCTGTGGCAAGTTCTTTCTCCCTTGTAGCTGCTTCCCCTGTCTGCCTGGGAAGCTGTTTCTTCTACCATTCCCTCCCCTGGGACACAGCCGTTGCACATTTCCTGCTCCCTCTCCAGAGGTTTGGGTTTTCTCTTTCCAGCCTATCTTCTTTCCCTTGGAGATACTTCAAAAGTTCTCCTCAAAGGCCCTCCCTATCCCAAGTTCCTCCCTAACCTATATATCCTAGTGACCCTATCCTGTCCCTCTGGGCTTTCCTAAATACCCTTATCCTACCCCTGGGGTCCTCTGATCCCCTTCCACCCCTCACCCCCCATGCCCCACCAGCCGTGCGCCTCGCCTTGCCTGGTGGGTGCAGGGGTTCCCCTCAGCAGGTGGGCTGCGGCGGTGGCGGCTGTGGCTGGGGGGCGTCTCCAGGGACAGGGGGTGCGCCACCCCCGAGATGGGTCTGCATGTGGCCAGCCAGCTGGGTGGGGGTCTTGCAGTGCACACTGCAGAGCTTGCACAGGAGCCGGTCGGGCCGGGGGGCCTGGAGCCCGTGGTCCTTCACCGCATGGACGCGCAGGTATGCCGCCGTGGTGAAGCCTACGGGGTGACCGGGATGGGGATAGGGACAGGGGTCAGCTAAGTGGAGACCCCGGAGACGGGGATGTTCTCCTAGGTTGGGGACTCACGTCCCCAGTAATAGTTAGGTCAGCTATGCCCAACAACCCGGGGAATGTCTTTCTATTCAGGTAGTGATCTTCTGCCCTTCTGCCCAGAGGTGGTATTATCTTTTCATTCCCCAAACTTAGAACTTTGTCTACTCAGCAGATATTCCTTCCCAGAGATAGCTGTCATCTCTCTCCCCAGGACCCATACAGCTTATTCTTCCCAACTGGCAAAACCCTCTCCAGAGGTGGCAGGACATAGGATTCCTAGTTGCTCAGGGCGTTTTTTCTAAGTGAATGTATCCTTCCCTAGAGACGGCTGTGTCCCCCAACCCCCCCAAATCCTAAGGATTTAATTCCCAATTACTGAGGAAACTTACTCCATTTAAAGGAAGCTTGTTCTGTTCAACAAATATTCCTCCCCAGAGCTGCCTGCATAATCTCAGATGCAGGTCTTTCCTCTTCCATCATTCCCCCATCCCCCCATTCCAGTTACAGTTACTGTCATCCAGAGGGTTTAGTATTCTCTGCCTGATGTATCCTTCCACAAACTATTTGTTGCATGTTCTTTCCCCAACCCTGATGGGCCCATTATATCCAGTCAACTTGTTCTCAGTGTATCCCTTTGTGGAAGCAGTTGCATCCTTTGTTTCTTAACACTGAGGGAAACCAGTTCCTAATTTCCCATGAAGTTTGTTCTACTTGGCTACTTCTTGCCCAGAAGTAACTACATCCCACCCTCCTTTTCCTCACTAAGATTAGAAAATGGGAGCATCATTTCTTAGCAATAAGCTGTGCTTTCTCCCTGATAACGTAAATGTGGTTCTATTAGCTTTAGGTCTTTTAGTAAGCTACTATGTGTCTCTCCAGATGTATCTGCACTCTATTTTTCCAAGGGAAAATGAACTCATCCTTTGAACTGTGCATCAGCAAACCATTTCCTTCTGTTACAGCCTTGCTGATCTATAGTTTTATTATAGAATTCAACAGTGAGCCCTTTGCTATTTTTCCCCTAGTCCCTTTCAGCCCCTTGGCTCCCTACCTTTGTTGCAGAGCTCGCAGACGTGGTGAGGCCCCTGGCTGTGCACCTTCATGTGGTCGGAGATGTAGGCTGCGCTCAGCATCTTGCCACATACGTGGCATGGCACCTTCTCTTCATGCCGCACCGTATGTGCTCGAAGTCGGTCCTTGGTAGCAAATGCTGCCTCACATGTCTGGGGTAGAGAAGTCAGAGAAATTAAGAGCTATTAAAGAGAAGAGATGAGTACTGGGGATGGGGGGGTGGGGCAAGGAGAATAAAGTCAAAGCCCCAGAAACATAGAGTATAGGATCTTAGAGCCATAGACAAATAGGAACAAAAAGATTAAACCTTTAAGAAGGAGTAAGAATTGAATTAAAGGCCAAATAGAAATAAGAATTCTGAGAATAAGATCTGAGAGGCTAAATCTGGATATAGGTATAAAGGGGTTTAAATAATGAAAAATATAGTAGTACATCAAGGTCTCCATACCGCACATTTGAAGGGCCGTTCTGTTGAGTGCACCTGTCTGACGTGGCTGTTGAGGTGGTCTGGCCTGGGGGAATTTGTTAGGGGAAGGGGTTGTTAGGCATTGGCCTTAAAAGTGGGGGCAATCCCACTTCCCCTACTCTGTACTGTGTTTCTTCCCATTAGAAAGTGCCTCTTTTTTGAAGTCCAGCAATTGTTATTTACCCAGGAAGTCCCTCCCCTCATGCAAGATGTCTTCCCACTGTGAGGTCATCCCTTTTTACTTTTCTTGAGGTCTCCTTTAGGTGAGGCCTTTCCCTTTTGCCCTCGTTATATTGAAACTACCTTCTCTCCTCCCCCATCCTTGGAAGCCTTCTTTGCCTGATGGGCATCTCTCCCTCCCCCCTTTGCAGGTGGCCCGTCCCTGTGCACACCGGGAAAAACTCTTGCCACAGTGGGAGCAGTTGTAGGGCTTGTGCACAGCGCCGTCATGTGAGCGCACATGGTAGCTCATGCGGTCCTTGCGCTTGAAGCGCTGCTGACAGACAGGGCACTGGTACGGCTTCTCATCAGAGTGTGACAGCTTGTGCCGGTTCAGGTGGTAGACATCACGGAAGGCCTTTCCGCACATCTCACAAGCATGGTTCTTCCGGATCCGCTTCCCAGAGGCTGTGGTGGTCACCACGCCGCCTCCACCAACTCCAGCCCCTCCACCCCCAGCACCCCCTTCACCCCCACCCCCACCAGCTCCACCCAGTGTTGCTGGCACGCTTAGGAGGCTCAGGGGCACCATGGTGGGCATCCTCATAGCACCTGGGCCAGCCCGCCCAGCCTTGGCACCCGTATGGATGGCTTCATGCCGTCGAAGATTATAGCCGTTCTTAAACTCCTTGGCACAGAGAGCACAGATATAGGGCCCTTTGCTCTTTGATTTCTTCTCCAGAGCAGTAGCTACAGGAGCTACAACAGCTGTGGAGGTTGGGGCAGCAGCAGCTGTGGCAGTAGCAGCAGCAATTGTAGCTGGAGGTGCAGCTTCAGGAGCTGGTGCAGAGGTTGGAGGGGGTGGTGGAGGTGGTGCAGGGGGTTGTTTCAGGGCTGCTGTGTCCACTGTGGAAGCTGTGGCAGTGGCTGGGGGGGCAGCAGCGGCTGCAGCCGCTGCTGCGGCTGCTGCGGCCACAGCAGCAGCAGATTCCTGGGCTGCAGCGAGGACAGGGAGGAGGTCAACCTGGAGGGGCTCAGCAGATGGGGCCTGAGGAGTCGGTGGGGGGGCTGGGGCAGCCTGAGGGGGAAAGAAGGGGGTGGAAAGAATGTGTGGGACATAGGTGTCCCACTCCTTGATGACTTCCCAGAACCCACTATCCTGTGTACCCCCTCATCCCCCAACCTCCTCCTGGTACTCAGAGTACTCACCTGGAATGGACTCTGGTTGCAGCCCTGGGATGTAAAGAACCGGGACTGAAGCTCAGCCCCAACCTGCAGGGGATTCTGGGCGTGACCCTGAGGTGGGGGAAAAGAGTTCATTAGATTGCCAACCCCCCTGGAATCCAATCCCAGTACAGGGAATGGGGGGGCCAGGAGGGTGCAGGGGAAAACAGGAAACATGGCCTCCAGCCAGTGGGGTGTTCGGAAGAGAGGGAGAGAGTACTTGGGGTAACGACCCCTTAAAACAGGTTCTGGAGCTCCCTGGATTAAAAGTGTCATATAAACAATAAAATTGGAAAAAAGAGAGTAATCCTCCTGAAATTGCCCGTCCCCTTAATTGGGGGGGAAAGGTCAGATCCCCTTGGGGAGAGATGGCCCCATAAATTGCCTCCAAAGTGGCCAAAAGGGCAATATGCTCCGGAAGAAGGGATAGGCAAGCCAGCGAAAGCCGGGTGGTGGTGGCAAGAAGCCCGGGGTTGTGGGGTCAGCCCCCCGACCCCCCTCAGTGGCACACCACTCTCCTCACTGCAAGAGAACAATCGTTTTTGACCTGGGGAGGCCGCCTCCCCTCATTGTTGAGGGAGCGCGCCGGGCAGTGGGGGCTGGGGGACAGTCACATCCACATCCCCTCCCAGAAGGCGAGAGGACCAACTGCCACCCCACCCGCTCGGAAGGCTGAGGCGGAGAGAGGCAACGCCCCCTAGGCGGGAGGGGGAAAAAGTCCCCTCAGGTGGGGAGCAGGAGCTGGTGCAGGAGCCGAGGGGGGGGCGGGGCCGAGGGGCAGGACCCGGGAAGGGAGCGGGAATGGAGGGCGAGACGACGCGGGAAGCGGCGCGAGGCGGCGGGCTGGGCGCCCGGTACGCTGCGGCGGTTGGAATCCCCGGGGTGGGTGGGGGGAGGGGGGAGCGCGAGGGAGAAGCCTCTGCCCCCGCCGCGCGCGCTCCCTCTCTGCGCCTCGGGGAGGGAGGGAGGGAGGGAAGGAGGGGGGCAGCTGCGCGCGCACCGGGCGCGCGGAGGGGGGGGTGGAACGGAAGGGAGGGAGGGGGGTGTAGGGAGGGAGATGGGGTGGGGGGGGAGGAGAAGGCGTGGGGGGGTGGGGGGAGGGGGGTTGTTACCTGGAAGATGAAGCTGCTCCAGTTGCCTGGATCCATGGCGGAGGGAGGGAGGGAGGCGGCTCGCGCTCACCCCGGGGCGGGAGGAGGAGGTGGGGGGAGGGGGGACCAGAGGGAGGAGGAGGGCGGGCGGGAGGCGCGCGGGGCGGGAGGGATGGGAGGAGGAGGATGGGGGGGGGAGCGGAGCACACACTGCGCGCGGGGAGGGCGAGCGGGCGGGAGGGGGGCGCGAGGACACACACACGGAGTCTCGGGCAAGCGCGAGCGCGGGCGCGCGAGTCCAGGGGGGAGGGGGAAGACAGAGAGGGACACGGACGGGAGGGGGAGGGGAGGCACCCAGCTGCCCCAGCCTCCGTTAGCGCGAGACCCTCAAGACAGGAGCTGATTGGCCTAGTAGGGTGCAGGTGGTGGGCACGCGGGGGATGGGGCGGCTCCCCCCTCCCTCTACCGAGTTCCCCCCTCCTCTCTCCGCCAGCGGCCGTTATTCCGCGCGCACGCGCGTAATGTCGCTGCCTTTGCTGTACGAGCTTGGGCGCGCGCGCAGTGATGGGAGGGGCGGAGAAAACTTAGGCACGCGCCTAACGGTCGTCGCCCTCCAGGCCTCACAAAAGTATTTTGCCGCGTTTCGGCCACCGTCCCTCCCCCCAGGAGTTTATTTACAATTGTCATTTTTCCCCTCCCCCTCTTCTCCCTAAGATGGCGGCTGTTGGTCCTCCCCGATTATTTTGCGGAGGGGTAATACTTTCCCTTACAGAAAAGGGGGCAAATGTTAAATTATGTTGGAAAATATATCATCAGTAATTAGCTGGTACACAAGCGAGGCCCCCCCCCGAGAGCTGATGCGCAGATGGCGGGCTCCAGGAGCCTCCCTATCCCCCAAGAATCAGGCAGAGGCGACTGGATAAAATACTCTATTTACAAAACCCTCCCTCCCCCACCCATAAAACACAGACAGTGCAAGGGCTCCTCGGGCCGAGAGGCGGCCGCGGCGCTCAGGCGTCCGTCCGAGGCAAGGCACTGAAGCACTCGGCGACGAAGCTCAGGATGTTGGCCTGGGAAAGGAGAAGCGAAGGGAATTAGCTCCCGGCCCGGCTCGGCCCGGCCCGGCCCGGCCCTCCCCTTCCCCGTACCTTCAGAAAGGTGGCCACCTGCTTCTCGGAGATCCCTTCCACCCGCCCCAGATCCTCCACCTGCCGGGGAGAGAAGAGCATCGGTGAGCCTTTGCTAAGGCTCTCCTCCCGTCGTCCTCCTGCCCCGGCTCCCGCCTCACCTCCGCAAAGGGGCCGTGCAGCTCCCGCCAGCCCACGATGAGCTGGGCTTTCTTCTCTCCAATGCGCTGCAGCCTCCGAAGCTCCTTGGCCGAGCCTGTGTTGAGCAGGTCCAGGATCCTCCTGCGGCTCTCCGCCAGGAGGTCTGGGGGCGCCTGCAGCAGCGCCAAGGTGGTGCGGAGCCCCTCAGCCGGCTCCTGCTGCTGCAGCTGAACCGAGAGAGGAGGGTAGGTGGGGGATCTTCAGAGGCTCCCTGCGGGCTGCACGTGGAGGGGCTGGCCAGCTCCAGCCGTCCCTTCCCCTCATCCCTACCCCACTGCTCTGGCACGGGCGGATTATTGCCGGAACACACCCTCTCTATTCCCACCCCAGCCTCAGACCTATCCTAAACCAACCCATCCTTCAAGGACCACCCTCCAGGAAACCTTTCTGAGCCGGCTGCTCTAGCCCACTCCGCTCCCTCGCTTCTCTGAGCTCCCATGGCACTTGAGAGTACCTCCCATTTGGCAATTATTTACATGCCACCTCATAGATCTCTACTTTTATCATAGACCTCATCTAGTGTTTAGTTCTTGTGTCTGCGTTTTTCACTGCCACCAACTAGATTAGAAGCTCCAGACAGTTGAATGACAAAGGTTTGCCAGATAGTGTCACACAGAGACATACCCCGCCCCCCCATCCAAGCTTCTTACCTTCTTCTGGCTTTCTTTCTTAGGGACATGGGTCTTGCTTTCAGATGTTGTCTGCTCCTGAACTAAAGGTGGGATTGGAGACAATAACTGTGTCAAAGCAATCACCCATCTCCCCTTTTGTTTCCCCTGTCCCATCCAGAACTTCCAGCCCTCCACTCTTCCCCTTTCCTTACTTAGCTGAAGGGGTACAACCCTATTCAGGGGTTTGGTCATAGGGACTCTCTGGGAGGGAAAGGGGCAAGGTAGGGCTGGGGAGTCATTCTCTTCCTCCAATTCCTTGGGCCTCTGACTCAGTCTGTTGGCCTCCAGTTCTTTATACTTTTCTTTCAGCCTCTGTGGAAATAAGTGAAAAAAAAAGGGTGATCTAGTCTTTATCATACACCTGAGGGATTAGAACAAAATGTCACAAAAAGAGCTAAGATAGTAAGTTCTGGCTGTATAGCTAGGGAGGGAGCTGGCAGGGAGAAGGTAGGAAGGCAGGAGCACAGAGGTGTGGAGAGCCTCAGCCCAGCCTTGACTTCTCTCCAGTCTGTACCTGAATCTCCGAGTCCTTCTCTTTCAAAGCCTTTTCTAGGGCTGTTCGCTCTCTTCGTGGTGTGCTTAAGACTGAAGTCCCTTGGCTCCCTCGGGATTCTAGAATTCGATCCAGGTTTAGCAAGCGCTCTTGCACAGCTGGTTCTAGAGTGTTCAGCTGCTTCAGGGGGCTAAGAGGATAAATGGATTCAGTTCTACCTTCCTTCTCTTTCATCATTTAACAGGTAACTACCTCTCATAGCTCAATTCCCTATTTTCCCACAATTCTGTGGGTACAACAAATTCTAGTGACTCTGAAGACCTTGGTTTGAGTCCTGACTACCACAAAAAACTAACCCCAAACCCTAGACAAAACATGTACCATAATGAATGGCACAAACACTACAAGTCACTGTAGGAATTAAGACATGGGTAAGATTATCAAAAGCTGTGATGGTTAAGGACAGCTTTGTGACTACAGGACTTGATGCTTGGGAAGAGCAATACAAAGGCCCTATGAAGTAATGCATCAGTCTGGCTATCTAGAGCAGAAATACCAGATAAGTCACTTGGACCATAAGTTGTTGACAGTCAGGGGTGGGGGTGGGGAGGAGTAATAAGGTTTTGTTTTGTTTTTAAAGTGTGAAAGCAGTGTGGGGTTTTAGACAGAACTCACTTGGGAGAACAAGGAAAAATAGCATCCTACTGGGATGGTGAATTTTTATTTTATTTGTCACATCTTTCATTCTGCATGGGCAGGAATTTTTTTTCATTTCTTATCCAGTTTTACAATATCCAGCCCAGAGATTCTGTACCTAGCTCATTCTCATTCAGCACTGGGGAATGACTGACAGCTCCTTCATGCTCAGTACAACAGGGCTACTCTTAGAAAGCAAACCCTTTTGACTGCTGAGCCCAATGCTCTAGTACAATCCACTGGCCTCAAATATTTCATGCAAAGGCTATGCTAAAGGGTCAGCTGATGCTTATGACAGCAATCAAAGGTTGCAGGGTTAGTTCCGAAGCAAGGCATTTTAGGGAATTGATACCAGATTCAGTATTGCTCCCTACTAGAAGTAGCTGACTACCTGAAAAAGTTTGAACAGCACTTCAACCAAAAGCTCTAGCACTTATAAGCTAGATGACCTCTGGCATGTCATAACGATTCCTGGGGGTCTCAGTTTCCTCAGTTATAAATGGAAATAATACCATCTGCCCTGTCTGCTTCAAAGGGCTATGGTAATAACAGATCACATAAGAAGTATGTAAAGTGGGCTTGAAGCAAGCTATCTTAGCTTTACTAACTACTTTTACATTTCTAGGTGGGCTGACCACCTCATGAATCCAAGACTAGAATGGTTCTGAATAGCTGCATACCCAGAAAGAGATGTTAAGCTAATTGGGCCAGGGTTATTTTTTCCCTCCATTTTTTGGAAGGGAAACTAAACTTGCCTTTTTCTAGTTTACATGCACTTTACCTTCAACCCAATATTCTCTGAATTCTTCCTATCCTTAACTGGACAATAGCTCGTGCATTAGGACTAGATGCTTCCCTTGCAAAGTCACTCTTTGCTGCATAGGTAAACTGTGAAAAAAGTTGTTGGACTTGGTATCTCTTAACTGCAAACCTGGATGAAACTTGTACCCACACTAATCCCTGAATGCTTCTTGACACGGCTGACACAAAGATGTTACTTTCAATGCCTAGATGCCATGGCAGGGTAGGACAGAGATAAAGAGAGTTGGGCTATGTTCTCAAGGCCAGAGCTCAGATTCCTTTCTGGTGGCAGAAAATGCAATACTGCACACACATGTCCTCTGATTATTTTGCATAGCTTTAAGAATCAGTAATATATCTGTCCATATATGCACCAATTCTAATCGTACTGTTCCTATTTAGGAAAAACCTTTCCCTCAATACATCATTGTTGTCATTTGTCATTGTGGGAGAGGGGATATTTGAGGGAGGGAGGACCAAATGGATATCCCATCCCTTCTGTCTTACCTGTGTTTGGGACAGCTAGGTGGGGGGTCTGGGCTACCTGTCCTATCTTCCAATTCTTCCTGGCTTCTGGCCCTCTTTGCTTCTGGAGGGTCCATCAATTCCTTTTGGGCTAACTTTGCTGGGATAAAAGTTATATGGTGAAAAGGGTATCACATCCGTTTATTTTTTTGCTTCCAGCAGCCTCAGCAAGACTACAGACATCACAATACTCGATCTCAGACTCTTCCCTTCTCTTCCTTTCTTGTCCCTCTCCTACCACACCCTTCTTACCAGGAGGCTGAAAACTCTTATGGGTGAATGGCCGATTGATCACTTCCTTGGACCTGGAGGCAAAGTTGAGTGATGTGACTGTGTCTGGGTAGAAGCGCCTCTCTGGAGCAATATTAGCAATGAGCACGCTGTGAGCTGAACCTCCAAGAGAGTCCTGAGGAAGACAGGGGTTGTGAGTCAGGACCTAGACGCCCTCTCTTCAACCATGCTCTACCCCTCTTCAAAGGGACACCTGCCATCGCCACACCATTCCCTCCCCTATACCTTGGCCATTCTCCATCCTTCGCTTGGTATGGTAGAGGGAGCACTGGTTTGGGAGTTAAAAGACTTGGGTTCTACTGACAAGCTACCTACTCTCTGAGCTTACATTTTTTCCACCTGTAAAACAGGGATGACATTTGGCCTGCTTTAGAGTTACTGTGAGCTTCAGAGATAACGTAGAACTATGAACTGCCATGCAAATAAAAGGGATTTTAATAGAACTGAGAACCTTCGTCCCTCAAGAAGAAATCAGTGCCTCTTTTTTATACTGATAGAATGGCAATACCAGGGATCCTTCCATCCCAGAGCAACCTAACCTGCAGCAGTCGAGTAAGCTTGCTGTCTCTGTAGGGAACACGAGGCAGGCCCTGGTTCAATGCATCTACCACCTTGCCCAGCACAAAGAGGGAAGCATTGATGGCTCCACTCTCCTTCAGTCGCAAGCCCTGGTTTCCTGTACGTCGATTATCCTCTGAACCAGCCAGGTCAATTAAATAGAGCTTCCCCTCCCGCTGCTGGAATGGGGCAATGCGCTGCTGCTGTTCCACCTGTGTGTGAGAAGTTACTGAGTGAATGAACGTCCAGAGGCCCAACTCTGGGGGACCTTTTTTCCTGTGCTACCTCTACCTCTTACCACCCATCCAAAACCCAGATGGATTCTCCAATCTCCAACATGCTGCCAATACTATTTGGGCCTCCCTCTCTTCAAACCCACTTTGACCAGGAGCACAGCATGGCTTCGAGAAGAGCGCTGATTGAGCCGGGTGGCTCCCACAGTCCGGTTTCTGCTGGCTGGCAGAAAGTGTTGCTCAAAATCAGTGAAGGAAGCAATGGGTTTTTGGGTGAGCCCAGGGATCAGGATGTTGCCCCACCGATCTTCTCTGATTACTAGGTCCCCTGAAGCTGGGGCAAGCAGGTCCAACACCTGAGAAACACAGAAATAGGGCAGAATTCTTTATATATGGCATCTTGACCTTCTAGGGCTAGGCTTCACTACCATCCTAACCCACTTCTTTTTTTTCTTTTTTTTTTGCTTTTCAGAGGGCAATTGGGGTTAAATGACTTGCCCAAGATCACATGGCTAGTTTTTGCATTAAGTTTCTGAGGCTGGATTTGAACTCAGCTCCTGAGTCCAGGGCTGGTGTTCTACTCACTCTGCCACCTAGCCGTCCCCCTAACCCACTTCTTCTGAACAAAATCTTAACTTTCCCACTCAACCATTCCTTCTCTTCCCTCAAGAGACCTTGAATTTTCCTACCTGTCCCAAAGGTCTAGGTCTCAAATTCTGGTCTTAATCTCTCTTAACTCAGGAGAAGCCTCACCTTTTCTTGGTAGATTTCCAAATAGGACATGGAAACAGCAAAGGCCCAGGGTCGCCCTTCAGCACCTTCCTCCCGGGTAAGCTGCAAGAGGTCTTTGAGGGCCCGAGGGATAATGCCAGGCTGTTCTGGGCTGCCTAGCATTGTGTATGTCTTCCCTATAGGAAGAAGACAAGAGCAAACAGTAAGATTACTGGCTCAGACAGCCTCATTATCTCTTGCCCTCTGCACAAAGTCCTGGACCCATTCTACTCTTCCCTAACCTGCGCCTGTTGGACCATAAGCAAGCACACTGGCATTCTGTCCATTCATCAAGTGGCGCAGGATGGGGTGGACAAAGCCAGCATAGATGTCCTGCTGGGTGCTTGTTTCCCCATAAAAGGCATCAAACCTGTAAATCAGAAAGATGGGAATCAGAGAAATCGGTTTAGACTATAGAAGGAACAGGGCATAGGACCTAGAGCACAGAGAAGGGAGGGATATGGCAGATGCATGAGGAGCAGCAATAAACATGGTCAACAAAACAGTTCCCACAAGTGATGCCAAGGTAAGGGTTCCAGGGATTCTAAAACAGTAAGATAAAGAAGGGGGTCCAGGGCCATTACTGGTATTTGAGTGTCTCCTGACTATTTCTCCCATTGGCAATCTCCAAGGAGCAGCTGTCCAGGCCTCGTACACAAGAGCTCTCCTTGGTGCTGTTGGCCTCTTCCACAAAGGGCCTAAGCCTCACAGCCACACGTACTCGTGCCACAGCAGGGCGACGACTGATTCTGCCTTTGCTCAGCTGGCTACGTGTAGCACCTGAAGAAAAGATGAAACATTAGTAAATTGGGACTTAATGTTCTCTCCCAGCACTTTGCCTTTTGATGTTTGGCTGAGTCTTCATGCCCTCTTTGGGCCTGTTACTTTAGCTATGAATTTTATTTTTTTAAGCAATTGGGGTTAAGTAACTTGCTCAAGGTTACATGGCTAGTCATTATTTAAGTGTGGGTGCTCATTTTCTGAGGCCAGATTCGATCTCGGGTCATCCCAACTCCGAGGCCGGCACTCTTACTCACTGCGCCACCTAGCCGCCCCTCTTTAGCTATAAAATTAGAGAGCTTACCCTGTGTGATCTTTAAGATTTCTCTCTATTCAGACATAAGTAAAGATGTAGGGGTTTAGAGAGTACAAGATACTTTTGGAGAATGATAGTCAAGGAGCCTATTTCACAGAGTAAGGCACATATAGAGGCACAGTGGGAGATAAGGTGGGAAAGGTATGTTAGGATGAAAAACAACCTAGTGTGGGGTAGCCTGGGGAGGCAGAAAACAGGGTTTATTTACTGGTTGTATATGAAGAATAAAGGAAAGAATCAAAGTTGATGGTGAAATTTCAAGCCTAAGTAACAGAAAGTTGTCAGTAACAGCAAAAGAGGAAGTCAGGAAAGTAAGCTAAGTTTAGTTTTAGACATGTTGAAACTGAGTAGCCAATGGGATATCCAGATGAAGATGTCCAGCAGTTAGTTGAAGATAATCATCTAGGGTTCAGGAGAGAGGTCAGAAGAGGAAATACAGATTTGGGAATTATATGAAGGGAGGCAGTGGCTGAAGTATAAAACAGTTCCATTTCACATACATTCCCCTTTTCTTTATACACTGAAATGTTTGTCTTTGATATTAAAGTTCATAATAAAAAGGAAGAAATACAATTTACATCTTACAGATAAGGAAACATCATGAAGTAATTTGACAATGACTTGTCAGCTGTCATGTAGCTAGTATTCAGCAGTCATGATTAAAAAGGGCTGCAGATATGGAGTCAGAAAGCTGGGTCTGCATTCTGCCTCTGATACTTATATAAGGCTATCTGCAAGTTACTTCACTGTCTTGCAGCATCTAAATCCAGTCTTCCTTCCAATACCTCTATCATTTCCTTGTGATACTACAGAATGTTAAATGCACACTGGATTACACACTTATATTATTCCCTTAATTGTGTTAGCTCCCACTGGTCAGGAGTTGAGCAGCATGGTGCAGCAGGGACACTGAATTATAAGTCAGATGTGGGTTTGAGTACTGGCTCTGCTTCAAATCAGGTCTGTGATAAAAAAGAAATCAGTTCCCCTCTTGGGACTTCAGTTTCCCTGTCTGAAGGTGAAGTTTAATCATATTGTTTCTAAGGCAATATTCTATTTTTTCCTCCATTTTAAAACTGATTTAACATCATAGTCATTTCTAATATGCTTTCTTCCCTCACTGAATTTTCTCTTATAGTGCAGAAAAATAGCATAAGCCACCAACAAAATAATCAAGTTTGACAACATGCCACATATTCCATACCCACAACCTCCCACTTCTCTGCAAAGACGAAAGATGTGTTCTAACATTATAATTCAAAACTCATTCCAGTTCTTACATTCTATGATTATGAAAACATAAAAATTGGAATCCTTATTGATGACTAAGTAAAATCAAAGATGCCTTCTCTCCAGTGGGTAACAATCTTTAAGTAATTTGAAACAAGAAACATTACAACAGTTAGATGACAGAAATGAGGGATAACAAGAAAAAGACCACTATTAATTCTAGTCTTCAAGTGTATAGTGAAAAGGATATACAAACACATTTATGGATGATACTCAACATATCTTCCTAACAGCAAAATTACCAATATATTCAGTCAGGGTCCTTGACAGATAGTCCCACAGGTATACCATCTCATGTATCTAACTCTAGCTGAAATAGCTTACATTATATGGAATTTTGCAATCAAAAACATTTTATTTTATCATCTTATTGTCAATGCCAAGTATTGTCTGTTTTCCATATTTACAGGACTAAAATAGCCATTAAGTATCAGTCACGATTCAGACTAAGATCTTCTGGTTCAGCATTTAATGCTCTTTCTACTAATTTACATTGCCTGAGAGAATAGAATAACCTGATTTGTCTTTCACCTCTTAAAGATTCCAAGGGGCAGTGGGCAAGAGAAAGGATCTTGTATTTTTATACATTCATTTTGGTCATCTTTGGCTTCACCAGTCTCACCTTCCACCCCTTCCCCACCTTGTTTTTCAGTTTGTTTTGTGTACTGTCTTCCCACATTAGATTATAAGTAGGGACTTCTGAGGGCAGGGACTTTTTTCAATATTTGTATCCCCAGTGTTTAGCACAAAAGTAGGCACTTTAAAATGTTTATTGGCTATTGATTATTTAACAGACACTGCTGATTATGAAGTATCTTAAATTTAGGTTAATACTTCTTCCCTGAAAGAGATAAAATTTCATTAAGACAGGTAAATCTAAGGCAAATTATAACCATTCTATAACTTAAATGCTCTTTATGTTTTTGTGATCAGAATAAAATGTTATCGTGTGACTATTCTGGAACTGAGTCTCTCTGAACTTGGCTACATTGGTTGTTGGATATCATATTTCACCAATCAGTATAGCCTTCAAGACCCTAGGACTACCTCCACAGCACAAAGAGGAATCAGGTTAGGTCCTTAGTGAAGGTTATATTGAATGCAGGTGTGGTGTAGTGAAAAAATAACTGATCTTAGAATCAGAAGGACCAGGTTCAAATCTTAATTGACAATAGCTATGCACCAATTTGAATTTAAATCTCATGTGGAAAAATGGTATCATAACACTCTGTGCATATCATACTGTAACAGTGAGGAAAGTGCTGTTATGTAAAACCATAAGACACTAATCCTAATTGCATTAGGAGATAAAAGATATAATTTGTTCTCTGGGACCTAGTAATCACCAAGAAAAATGGTTGGTTTGATGGACTCCTGTGATCAAGCCCCTTATTCACTAGATAATACACACCAAAGAGTTTGATTTAGTTTGGCCCATTTGGGGAATTAGTACCATCCCCCCACAAAAAAAAAAGAGGAAATGCAAACTTGGGCAAGTCACTTCCCCTCAATTTCACGATTTGTAAAATATGACTCTTTTATTTTATGGGGTGGTTTTGGGGGCAAAATAAAAATAGGGGACTGGGCCTGTGACTTCACTGGTACAGGAAATTCCTCTACCAAGACAGACCTTCTCTGAAACTTAATAGCTAATAATAGCAAGCACTTTAAGGTTTGCTAAGTACTTTACTTAATCATCTCATTTGATCATCACAACAATCTGGTGAAGTAGGTGCTATTATCATTCCCGATTTGCAGATGAAAAACTAGAAAATGGCAGAAGCAAGATCTGAACTCCAGTTTTTAAATCCACTGCTCTAGCCACCATACCTGTAGCTGCCTAGTGGTTAAGCCTTCTATTTCATAGACTCCTAGAACACTGACAGATTAAGTCAATTGCCCAGGGTTACATAGCTGGTATATGTTACAGGTGGGACTTTGAATTTAGGTATTCCCAGCTCTGTAGATGGCTCTCTGTCTACCCTGCTAAGCTGCCCCATTGTGGACAAAATAGAAAAACGAAGGGCTGGAAAAAGTGCATCAATCAAGAAGTATTTATTAATGTAATTGTTAATTGATTGAAAAAAATTGTTGCTCCTCCTTGCCCATAACTTATTTCCCTCCTGTCTTTATTTTCTTCCCTTTCCAGAACCCAAACAACTAGTATTCCCATCTCCCTTTCTCCCAGATTTAAGAAAGTAAAAATTATAACCCCAAAGACTTCCGTCTGAACCCTATCATGAGGGGGTCACAGAAAGAGGTCCTGGGATTGGTTCTGTAACGTCTTGATCTTAAAAGAAGAATGAAAAGAGAAGGGAAGAAGAATATGTTATCAGGGTGAGGGGATGAAAAGGAAAGGAAGGTCAGGGAAAATGATCTCAAGTAATTAGGGTATACAAATAGAAGTCTACAGAAACAAGGAGGAAAGGGTTGAGGGAAGCAGCTGACATTTGAACCTCACTTTCATCTAAACTGGTCTAAGAAGGGAAGCATTAAAACACACACATATAGTTGGGTACAGAGGTACATTTCGCTCAACAACAAAATAGGAAGGAAAAGGGAGAAGGGTAGATTAAGGAAGGGATTAGTCCTAAGCAAAACAAACTCTTAGTAGGGATGTACAAAAAATATTTATAGCCTTTCTTTGTGGTGGTAAAGTAGTGGAAACTGAGGGAGTGACCACCAACTGCAGAATAGATGGAAAAATGATGGATAAAAATGTGATGGGAATCTAATGTGTGTTAAGAAATGATGAAAGAAAAAAAATAATGAAAGAGATGGTTTCAGAGAAACCTGGAGTTTTATGAACCGATGCTGAATGAAATTTATACAAGCAAATAAATGTATATAAAGAAGACAAACACTTCTGAAAGATTTAAGAAATGTGATCGATCACTGGGGCAGCTAGGTGGGATAGTGAATAAAGCATCGGCCCTGGAGTCAGGAGGATCTGGGTTCAGTCTCAGACACTACACACACACACACACACACACACACACACACACACACACACACACACGACCTTGGGCAAGTCCCTTAACCCCAATTGCCCTCCAAAAAGCAAAAAAAAAAAAAAAGAAGAAAGAAATGTGATCATTATAATGACTAATCGTGATTCCAGAGAACTCAAAATGAAACATGCTACCTACCTTTTGACAGAGATGAAGGACCAAGATGCAGAATGAGACATACTTTCTTTTGGACACTGTCAATGTCAGGCTTTTTTTGTTTTGTTTTGAAGAGATACAAGAAACCTTGGAGATTAAGAGCCTGGACTATAAGATCAGCCTACTGATGTCTAGCTAGTTCAGTGTCCTTTTCATTATACTATAGGTCTTTCTCAAGGCACATGTTAAGTTTTTAGACACAATAAGCCTATATAAGCCTGACACATAATAAGCACTTAATAAATGCTTGTCTACTGACAAAAGAATAAACAGCACCTGACAGAATATAATTAAATGCTAGGCTGTATGATATGACAGGTGATACAGGTGATCAGTAGAAACGATCAGAGAGTGATGGATCAGAAGCAATGGAAGGCTTAAGGAAAGCACTGGTCCCTAACTGAAAAGGTTTGCATGTCTGTGGTAGGGAGTCAAGCTAGGAGGCAGTACCCTACCAATCACGAGTTTCTAAAAGGAACAAAGAATCCCAGTTTTCACTATCTATAGGCCACAAGTCACTTAAGCCTCTCTGGGCCTCAGATCCTCATCTCTAAAATGAAGGCAGTTGTTTCAGATGGCTTCTAGGCCCCTTCCAGCTTATTCTATCACCCTGTGATCCTAAGAGTAATCCTCCAAAGTGTTACATCTGTGACAACTTAAAACCCTGACAAACTGGCTATTTTGCTCTGTGCATAGAGACAACATAAATTATCTGACCATCACTAGTTTTCATTCAATGATTGTTAGTAGCCTTCCCTGTATTGATTATCTCCAATTTATCCTGCATATATCTTGTTTGTACCTAGTTTGTTTTCGTGTTGTCTCCCCTCTTGGACAGTGAGTACTTTGAGAGCAGGGGCTGTCACTTGCCTTTCTTCACACAGTGGTTGACAATAACGCTTTCTGACTGACAAGTTTCTGGTTTGTCACTGAGTCCTCAGTGTCCTGTCGTCCTCTGCCCCTCCCCCAATCTGTCCCACATCAGATCTTTCATTAGTCTCCAATTCCAAGGCCCTTTCTTCACTTCATTCTCATTTCTAGCTCTGGTCTAACCCGTGATTCCCAACTCCTGAACCCCGCTTTCCTTTGGGGAGATACAGAGATCCCTCCTTCAGGTCTCAGGCTCGTCTAAGGGAGGCATCAACACTCCATTCCTCACTTCTCCTTTCTCCTGCCCTCTCTTCTCTTTGCGTCCCTCCCCCATTCCAACATCTTCCAACCTTAACCTTTCTTCCTTCCCACTCTCGGGGAAAGAAGGAAGAGAAAGGATCCGGGGACGCCGGAAGGAGCGCGATCAGCACCTCCTGCGCCTGCGCCAGCACCGCGGAGCCCGACCCCCACCTCCCATCCCCCATCCCGCCCGCCCGGGAAACCTCAAAGGGATAACCTGGAGAGGCAAACCTCTGCTGGGGCAGCGAGGGCCATCCTCGGACCGCAGCTGGCCTGAGCGCCCCTACCTGCAGCAGCAGCAGCTGCTACCGCCATCTCTCAAGCTTCCTTTCCTTCGTCCTCGCCGGCGCCCCCCCCACCCCAACCCAACTCCTCTTGCCTAGAGCTGGTCCCTCCCGGCGTTCGAATTCCCCGGCGGCCCCGCCTCCTCCGGTCCTCTCGACAAATGGCGAGCGGCAGACCAGTTGAGGCGCCGGAAGGGGTGGGGTCGTCCCCAGCATCCTCCTGGCGGAGCCCTATTCGGCTTGGCCGCAGTACTGTGTTGGTGTAGGGCTACGGCTTTCTGCTCCTAGAATCTCAGAGTCCGGGCGCGCTCCTGGGGGCGGGCTTCGGGGGCCCCTCAGAGGCCGGACCGCCGGGGCTGTTCTGCCTGTCCGCTCCTGGCGCTTGCTCTTCTGGCAGCTGAGCCAGCCACGGCCCTAGGCCCTCTTCTCTTCTCGCTCTGCTGTCGGCTCCGGCTGCCTCGTAGGCCTCTCAAACCGGATGTCTCAAGTTCAGCACATCCAAAGCAGGACTCATTGTCTTTTCCTCTCACTCCCACCCTTCCCCCTCTTCCAAACGTCCCCATTAATGTCGAAAGCATTGACATCCATTCTCAGTCCTCCAGGCTCAAAACCTAGGGATCCTCCTTGACGCCTCATTCCCCTTCCCCCGCGCCCCCTCCCTCCCCCCGTCCCAGCCAATCACTTGCCAAGTCCTGTGGTTTCCACATTTGTAACTTAACATCTGTCTTGCACAGCCCCTCCTTTCTTTAGACCGTGCCACCACCCTGAAGTAGATCCTCAGTATCTCACTCCTGCATTTTTGCAGGTTTTTCCTCCCTGCCTCAAGTTTCTCCTTACTCCAATCCATCCTCCACGCAGCTGTCAAAGAGATCTTCCTAAAGTGCAAGTCTGGTTGGCTGTCACCTCCCCCACTCCCCTTTCAATCAACTCCAGCGGCTTCCTGTCACCTCCAGAATCAAATATAAAATGCTCTGGCATTTCAAAGCCCTTTATAGCCTGCCTTTCCCCTATCTTTTCAGTATTCTTATAGTTTTGCATGAGTTTTTATTGGCTGTCTGTCCCCCATGCTTCCGATCTTCTCCATCGCCTCCACCTCCTGGCTTCCTTCAAGTCTCAGCTAAAGTCCCACCTTCTTCAAGAAGCCTTTCCCCATCTTCCTCAATGGTAGTGCCTTCCCTCCAGTTTATCCTGTCTGTGTCTGGTTTGTACCTAGTTGTTTGCACATTGCCCCTTCCCCCACTCCCACCCTTTTAGGCTGGGAGCTCCTTGAGAGCCAGAACTGTGTTTTGGCTTTTCTTTATATCCCCAACACTGGCACATAGTAGGTACTTAGTAAATAATGATAACAATAATAATGATATCTCGGATTTATATAGCATTTTAAGGTTGGCAAAACCTTTACAAATATCTCTTTTTGTCTTCACAACAACCGTGTGAGGTAAGTGCTATTGTTATCACCCCCATTTTACAGATAAGGAAACTGAGGCAGGCAGAGGTTCAATGACTTGCTAGTAAGTGACTAAGGCTCGATTTGAGCTTAGGTCTTCCCGACTTCAGGCCCAGTGCTCTGTTCACTGCCCCTTCTATTTCTGTCTCATCCTGGGTAAAGTTGTAGTTACTGTGCATCAGTAAATAGGGGAGCTGCCAGGACATGCATGCTAGGACACAGGTGAAGAGACAGCCCTATTCTAAGCCAGTGCCTGAGACAGAGCACATCGGAAGTCATAACTTAAGGAGAGCATGACTGCATCTCCACATCTCAGAGTAACATCAAGGGACCTGAGGACATTAGTAATTAGTACTGAGTGGACTTTCTTTCTGGCTGTCATTCCTGCTCATAGGGAAGTGGATTGATATTTCTAAGCTCACATTTGTCAAAAGTCACCACTCTACAGGGTTTTAGTGTTACCACTAGCAGGATTGTCTTGGCTTGCAGGAAGTCCCTTCTCCCTAAAGTGGCACATTCACTGAGCTGTCTTGTTGAACCCAGCATGAAACCAAAGGTTTTCTCTCTTCCAGGACAGTGCCAATATGATATAGCAAGCTAGGGACAGAGCCAAAATTGGACCTCAGTTCTTTTAAATCCCAGGTCAGTGGTTTTCCCCCCCATTATATCATACTTTATTATTAGAAATTTAATAAACTTAATTCATTCAGTAATTTTGAAACTTGCAAAATGATTTTCTCAAAGGTGTGTGAGGTAGGTTGTGTAAATATGATTTACATTTTACAGAGGAGGAAACCAAGAACCAAGAGAGTGATTTGCCCTTGGTCATACAGCTAGTAAATGCTTGTTGACTGACTAAGTGGTAGTCAAGATTCATAATATTTATAGTTAGAAAGGTCCTTAAAGAGCATCCTGTCCAGTGATTCTCAAACTTTTTTTATCTCAAGATCCCTTTACACTTTTAAAAATTATTGAAGATCTAGCAAGGAATTATAAATTGACAGGATGCTCATCATTTGGAGATCGACTGAACAAGTTGTGAATCCCATTGTGCTATAAGAAATGATGAGCAGGACACTCTCAGAAAAACCTGTAAGACTTACAGGAACTGATGAAAAGTGAAATGAGCAGAGCCAGGAGAATATTGTATACAGTAACAGCAATATTGTGTGATGATTAACTTCTCAGTGGTACAGTGACCTAAGACAATTCTGAAGGATTTATAATGAAAAATGCTATCCATCTCCGGAGAAAGAATTGATAGAGTCTGAATGGATATTGAAGCATACTTTTCCTTTACTTTCTTTATTTTTCTTGGGTTTGTCTGTTTTCTTTCACAATATGACTGCATGACTGCTCCTGTACAATCTATATCATATTGCTTGCCCTCTCAATGCGGGTAGGGAAGAGAGGGAGGGAGAAAATCTAGAACTTAAAAATTAAAATAAAAAAAAGAATATTACAATTGTTTTTACATGTAATTGGAGAAAAATAAAATATTAAATTAAAAAATTATTGAGGACCTCAAAGAACTTTTGTTTATATGGCTATTTCTATTGATATTTACCATATTAGAAATTAAAATATCTTACTACTGTAATGAACATAATTTTTACCTCAAGGACTCCCCAAAAGAGTTTCAGGGGGCCACCAGAAGTCTCCTGATCACACTTTGAACACCACTGATAGTCCAACCTCCTCATTTTACAGATAAAGAAACAGGCCCGGGGGCGACTAGGTGTCGCAGTGAGTTGAGCGTCAGCCCTGGAGTCAGAAGGACCTGAGTTCGGATCCAGCCTCAGACACTTAACGCACACACAAATAAAAAAAACCTAGCTGTGTGGCCTTGGGCAAGTTACTTAACCCCAATTGCCCTCCAAAAAGAAAAAAAAAGAAACAGGCCCGGAGAGGCTGAATAAGTTGGCCAAGATCACCCAGGAAGTAAGATGGAGCAGAGATGGCACTTTAGGCCCAGCATTTTTTCCATACCACACCATGCTGGAAGTTGGGGAATAGGAGCATGACTGGTGAAATTGCCCAATTTTAAAATAACTATATTGACATATGGTTTTAAGGTTAACAAACCACTTTACATATATTATTCCATCTGATCCTCACAACAACCGGGTTGTTGTGGTTTGATGCTGTGGTTTGATGTAGCCATAAGGCAACCGAAAGGCAGCAGCTCACTGTGCTAATTATCTAGCAAGAGAATGTAATAGTTAAATTATCTACAGGTGGCACTCAAGTTCTACCTGAACCACCAACCCAACTTTTTCAGTTTCTTGGGTAGGATAGCCAGCCTAAGAGGCTACAATAGCCTCACTGGCCACTAGGTAGACTGTAGCCTTCAAACACCTGGGCTGCTCAATCATTGCCATCCCCTCTCTTACCCTTACCTCACCAAGAAAGTTCATGCTATAGTTGGTCTCTGATTTTGTTCAGCAGTTTGGATTAACTCTTCATCAGCTGGTCCAATGTTAATCTAGAGAATGAAATGTAAAGTTGCTCCAAATATTTAAAAAAAATGAAATCTGACATCTATATCTTGTGCCTAATTCCTATCTGGGTTTTTATTGTTGTTTAGTCATGACCCCATTTGGGGTTTTCCTTGGCAAAGATACTTGAATGGTTTACATTTCCTTCTCCAGCTCATTTTACAAATGAGGAAACTGAGTTAAAGTGGCTTGCCCAGGGTCATACAACGACTACATTTCTGAGGCCATATTTGAACTCAGGTCTATCTGATTAAAGGCCCAGTGCTCTATCCACTGAGCCACCTGGGTTCCCACCTCTCAATTTATTGCATACTACATCCATAGATTTTAGAGACAAAATGTTGTGATCTTATAGCTTATTATTCATAATAAACTGAATAAAAAGCTAAATAACATACTTCTGAATGGTAGTATCCTTTTCCTGATAGCTCCCAAAGTGTCTCCCAATTGTTCTTCCAGAACTTTAAATGTGGATCAGAGAAATTCTAGCCTGTGGTTCACGAGAAAGTAACAAGGCAAAAGAGAGTCTGATTCTTGTCTCAGGGATCAGAGATTAGATATGGGAAATCAGTGAAGACAGTGAGTGAAATCAGTTTCCTATCTTTCCAGCCCAATGGGATTCATAATAACTGATAGTTTCTGTTCCTCTGGATCTTTTCTCTCCTCATGGCTCTCAGCGCTTGTCTCTGCTCCTGATCAGGAGATTTTTCAGATGTACTGGCCTTCGTTCACTTTACTTTCTTGGCAGTGTGCCTGCTGCCTAGTGCTAGTTGTGGTCTACATCCATTTGCCCTCTCCCCTCTCACTCATTGAAGCCTGCAATGGTAAGGTTAGTGGAAGGAAGATAGGAAGTAAACCCCACAGTATACATATAGTGCTTTCCCTTCTTCCTCATCCAATCCTGTGTCTTTCTATTCCAAAACATACCCAATGCAAAACACTACCCTGACCTCTATGGCAGCCTTAATTCTGATAGCGTGTTTCACAAATGCTGTTCTGTTTCTCCTTCTCTGTAAAAGATTCCGGTACTTGGAGTGGCGCAGTGAGTAGGAGGACCTGAGTTTGGATCCGGCCTCAGACACTTAACACACACACACACACACACACACACACACACACACACACACACACACACACTGGCCATGTAACCTTGGGCAAGTTACTTAACCCCAATTGCCCTCCAAAAGGCAAAAAAAAAAAACCCCAAACAAAAAAAGATTACAGTATTGTAGAATCTCCACAGAGATAAGAAACAGTGCAAAAAGCACTGGGGTAATAAAAGTTCAATGTATACACCGGCAGCTTTCTTGCTGATTTGGTCAGAGGGACAAGTTCTGATAGTAGACTTTCCCAGGCTAAGTACATGGAAGAATCTGGGGTCATAGTGGAGTAACAAGAATTCTTGCAGAAATAATCATAAGCTTGCCTATATATTCCAAGAGAGAAGTGCAGGGACTGCTCCTGGACCCCCCAGCTTTTTAGGCAGTAGGATCCTTTAATCTAACTTTCTAGCTGACAAGGGAGATTTCTTGAGTCTTGGAAGTTGCCTCCAAAGTATTCCCAGATTCAAATATTGATGATTAGATCTTCTAGAAAGAAAAAAAGGAGATTTTTCAGGAAAGAATCCTTTTGGAGAAAGAACAGGAACATCCACATGGCCCTATATACAGAGAGCCACTACTACAAGAGTAGAAGACCTATATTTTATTTCCCATTTTAATAGTGAGTTTTGGGGATATTTTAGACTTGGTGAGAAGGGGATAGTCTGCCCAGAAATCCCAAAGTATGTTTGCCTTCCAGGAAGAGTCCAAATCATAGTGTGGTACTATATGTATGGAAGGGACTGCTTAACACTGGGATTCTTTGGACTGCTTGATGGTAGCAAGTTCATTTTTCTTTGGAAGAGCTTCTAGGCTACCATTACTATTTATTGCACTTTCTACATCTGCTTATAGGCTCCTGTGAGACTTTTACATTTTCTGTGGGATAAAATAAGTACCATCCTGTACCAGACATGCATTTATTACCTCAAATGTTGGTGTAATACCTAGGGATTTTCTTATCTGTATCTATGGAAACCGAGACATATGTTATATTTAAGCTACAGATGGTGACTCAGAAAAAATCTGGCTAGGGAAATATGAGCCAAAAGAGAAAATTGCTTTTAGGGTCTAGACCCTAAGATTAGACTTGGTCTTTGTGAGCCTGGAACTTTCAGATTCCTGAGTCATGGGTTACAAAATCATCCTGTCATCCTTCTCTTGGGTCAGAGGTTATCCTCAATCATCCTTCTCTTCTGGGGTCAAGATGACTTCTGGAATGGCAGTGATATTAGAGCCAGAGTCCCAGTTCTGGGAAGGATAATCATAGACACTTAAAATGTTAGAGCTGTAAAGAACAGTTGAGATAATCAGTTCTAATCCCCTATTTTACATATGAGGAAACTGAGGCCCAGTGTGGGGAAGTACCTTGCCCAAGATCACAGATTTAGTATCAGAGCTGGTACTAAAACCTTGCTTTCCTGATTCATAGTTCAATGCTCTTTCTGCTAAGTCACATTGCTATCAAGATTTGAGAGTCAGACCACCAAGGATTCAGAAAAAAGAAGAGAGGATAAGGTTAGGAGCCTGTCTCGGAAGTCACATTAACTCTTGAAGGAAAACAGGGGCAGTTGTTGTAGGCGGCAGCAAGTGTAGACTGAAAAATCCTAATAATCATTATTAATTTATATGGTACTATATGGTTTACAAAGGCCTTTACATACCTTAACTCGTTCAAGCCTTACCACAATCTTCTGAGATACTCCAATGAGCAGTATTATTTTCATTCTTTAGAAGAGGAAAATGGAACTCGAGTTTAAGTGACTTCCTCATGGTCAGACAGTAAATGTTAGAGGTGGGGTCTGAATCCCTATTATCTGTATCTATCCAACTCAAGGTTTAGCAAGTAGAGAAGAAACCTATCTTAGGATAAGGAGGAGAGTAGGAAAGAGGAGCGTGGAAAAGCAGAATTCTTGGAGGGGAGCCACAGCAAAACACTTCCTCCATACCAGCTCTAAAATTCCAGGTTTGGTAAACACTTCCATCCCTGTGCTCTTCAGGAAAAGCTGGCCCTTGTTAGGTCCTTATAGCTGCTCTTGATAAAATGTCCTTGATATACATTATCTCATCTGAGCCAAACCACAACCCTGTGAAATTAAGACAGATAATGTTATCTTCATTTTATAGATGAGAAAATGGTCTCAGAGAGGTTAAGACTGTTGGAGATGCCCCCAAGCATCCTTTGACCTGATGACAGACAGAATTACTGAACTTTGAGATTCACATATACAAACATAGGCACTCTTGATCTGGGTTAGAGGTACACAATGGAAACACACTTCCACACACTGGCTTCAGTAACATCCTTTTATTTGAACCCTTTAGTAGGGGTAGGGTTTGAGGGGACAAAGAGTTTCCTTGTCGTGTCTGGATGGTTAGCAGCTTCCGCAGTCACTAGGGTAAACATCCCAGTGTAGGCCAATAGCATCGATGAGGGCCCCAGCACGACCGCTGAAGAATCGAAGAACAGTATTGGGGTACAGTGGGGCAGCATTGAAGCTGGTGCCTGTGTCCTTGCCATAAGGCAGGTATCGGCCTTTGTCTGTCACTAATATCAACTGCCGAAGATACTTCTTATATTTGCCAGACACTTGGATGATTGACTCCCCTGGGTATAGGAAAAGCTCCTCCAGGTCACCTTGGGAACCCCCAACATAATTGCTCCACTCCTTGCCATATCTGACCTGGAGTCTGGGGTAGTGTAGGAAGAAGGAAAAAAAGGGAGAAAGGTATTTAGCATCCCACTAATAAGAAAGACAGAATAATGTAGTAGACAGTGCTGGCCTGGGAGACTGAGCATTATATATTAAAAACATGGCAGACATTTATCAAGCAACTACTCTGTATAAAGCACTGTGCTAGAGGGAGATATATATTTAGATAGAACGTTACACCCTTAATAATAATAACAAGCATTTAAGTAGCACCTTAAGGTTTGCAAAGTTCTTTACAAATATCTTTTCCTTGCAGCAATCCTGGGAGATGGGTGCTATTATTATCGCCATCTTACAGGTGAGGAAACTGAGGCAGACAGAGGTTAAATGGCATGCCCAGAGTCAAACAGCTAATAAATCTCTGAGTCTAGATTTGAACTCGTGTCTTTCTGATATAGAGCTTCAGGAGCTGTATCCACACTACCACTTAGCTGCCCTATTTTCAGAGTTTTTTTTTTTAATTCTATGACAAATCTATGACCAGGATGATAATTGAATTGGGGGTTTAAAGGAGGGCCAGAATTCAACAGGTGATGGAGGCATTCTAGGTATAGCCTAAGGAAAAAAAATACAGAGACAAGAGAATGCAGGGCATATTTGAGGATCAGAGAAGGCTAATTTAGTTGGAGTGTGGAATACAGAGTAGAGAGTAATATGAGATATGTTTGGAAAGGTAAGACTGTGGAAAACCTTGAATGCCAGGAAAAGAAATTTAGTTAAGGAGGCAAGAGTATAAAAATACAGAAGATGTTTGAGAGTGGACCAGAGCCATGAGGCCACAGTAATCTAACATGAAGGATGAGCTGAAGCAGGAAGGCCTCTAAGGAGGCCAGAAAGGTGGTCCCAAGGAACTGTACTACTGTACTATTGTACTACTCTCGTAGCTGATTGGCTATGAGAGCTAAGGGAGAGGGAAGCATCAAAGATGACCCCAGGGATTTGAAAATGGGAGACTGGGTGAATTGTAGTGCCACCAAAACAGTGAAGTCAGAAGGAGGAAAAGGTTTGGAGGGAGATAAGAAAAGGGGTGAGGGGAGATAAGGTTGGTTTTGGATATGTTCTGTGAGACATGCAGATGGAAATATAGGTGTAGATTCCAGAAGAGAGGATAGGAATGGAGATAATGGATTCTGGAGTCATTACACAGAGATGGTGCTCCAGGTCCTAGTAGCAGTTAAGATTGCTGAGAAGGAAAAATGTAATGAGAGAAGACAGGAGGGCCAAGCACAGGCACTTGAGGAAATGAAGGGGTGGAAAAGAGGATGAGGATGGGGAGTCAGAGAAGGAGCATCTAGAGACATGGGAGGAAAACCAGGAGAGTAGGGTATCTATGAGGCTGATGGGGACAAAGTATCTGAGAAGAGAGGATGGTCAACATTATCAAAAACTACAGAAAGGTCAAGAGAAGATCAGGAATGAGGAAGAGGTCATGGGATTTGGGAGATCATTGATGATCGGAAAGAATGGTTGCAGTAGAATAGTGGGGCATGGAGACAGATGCCAGAATGGCAAGGGTATGAGGGGAGAGTGAGTGTTAGGGAGCCAGGGGGGATGCATGAGAGCAAGGGGATGATTGCCAAAGCAGTTTCCTGGAGGAGGCAAGAAGGAAATGGGATGAAATGTGTGTACAAAAGTGGTGCTCAGTAAGTGGTTAATTAATGCTCATTGACTTGGTTTGTTGCCTGTCTATAGGGATTAACTTTAGTGAACAGTAGGGATATGTCTTCTGTGACCAGGAGGAATAGGACAGAAAGGATAATGAAAGGTATTGAGGAAAGGAAGGAGACCAAGGGAGTCAAAATATCTGGGTCCTCCTGGATTCTCCCACTTGCTAACAGTGTCCCTGTGGGCAAGCACCTTGTCATATTTCCTCATTTGTCAAATAGGGGCTCATAACATTTGCTTTGCCCATCTTCAGGGTTTTTGTCAGCAACAAAAATACAACAATGTTTTGGGAGAGCTTTGAAAACTGTAAAGTGTAATATACATATATAAGTTAAAATGATGATTAATAATGTGGAAGATTCCAGCTAGCCTCTTAGCTGTAGTGAAGACTAAGAAAAAGGGATCTGGGAAGGGAGCAGGGACAGAATACTGAAACTGGATGTGAGGAGAGCTTGGCTCTGATTATCACTGGGGCTAGCCATACTTGCTGTGTGACTTTGGGCATGTCACATGATCTTTCTTGAGGTTAATGATAGATGTCCTTGCTTAGCTCACAAAGGTGATAAGGAGCATCCAGTTGAATCAGGAGACCTGGGTTCCAGTCCCAGCTCTGTGACTCACTATGTGACTTTAGGGCAGGTGACCTCTCTGAGTTTTGTTTTTCCCATCTGTCAGTCTAGGAGAATGGAATTGATAATCTCTAAAACTTCCCCTCCCTCTAATCGGAGGCCTTTCTCTGGTTCTCAGCTTTCTTATCTGCAAAATGGTTAAAAGTCAAATAGCCCCAAAGGTCCCTGCAAACTAAATCTACAAACCTATGATTTGGTAATAGCCAGCATTTATATAACACTTTAAGGTTTGTCAAGACCTTCAAATATGTTATCTCATTTGATGTTCACAACATAGATGAAGGTGCCCATCTAAGGCAAAAGTTTCAGAAGGGAAAGACCATTCTGGGAAGTGAATACCTAATCCAGTACCTGGCATGTGGTAGGAGCTTAATAAATGTTTAGTTATTGATTGGTTGATCGGTTAAGAAGATGTCAGGCAATAGGCTTTGTATTTCTGGACCATAACTTAAAATATATGAAAGATAGTGATCTTGGCCAGGGATAGAGAACATCTAACAAGGGCTCTAAGAGTGTTTTTGACTGTAAGCTTTCAAATATAATCAAAAGGGCTTAAAGCTGAAAAGGAAGGGGGAAAAAGAAAACTGTCTACTATTCTTTACAAAACTAGCTAGTGTAGAGAATAGTGACAATGTAGGAAGTATAACAATAGAGATTTCCAGAAATTCACAGGAGACAAACTTCATAGAAACCAGTAATAAGTATCTGCACACAAATGCCCCAAATATAAGTAACAAGCAAAAGTAAAATTCCTAAAGCAAGGAGTCTGAGTCATAAATATGCCCGAGACTTGGTATGATGGGACTCATGATTGGAATATATCTCTGCAAGGAGATGCTTTATTCCAAATATTCCAGGATAGGTAAATTCAGGAGGGATGAAGGAGTAACTGAAGAAATCCAAGAATAAGAAAGTGATGAATAGTGAGGCCAGCCTCACTCAGGATCCTTACCCCACAATGTAATATCTGCTGACCCGGATTCGGATGGCAGTGATGGGGCCATCTAGCTGGTTGCCTGAGTGGGAGAAGCGTTCTCCTCCCCCTCCTCCATACTCTCCATTGTAGGAGGATGACTTTGGTTGAACTAGAGACAAAACAATGTATAAGGGAGATAAAGAAGGTGGAGTATCACCAAGACTCAATCACCATCTCTAAGAGTCTTCCCACAGATTTTCATCCTCTCCAGACCCAAGCTTGTATGTCCATCCTATACATCTCTCAAGTCCCAGGTGCCCTCTGTGGACCTAAGCATCCCGTGCCTACAGATTACTTACCGGACTCAGCTGACACACAGCATAGGGTGAGGAGAACCAATGCCAACATCCTAGAAGCCAAGAAGAAAGGAGATGAAATGGATTCACCCTATCTGTTCTTACATCAGAGCCAGCCATTCTGCTTTCTTAACTTAGTCCCAGACTTCCTACCCACTTACCTCAGAACCTGGCATCCCCATACCCTGACAGAACCCTGTGGTCTGCCTTCCCCACTCTGGCATCTTCATACCCCTAACTCATAGCTCTAACAAATCTAAAGGGACTACTCATTCTCCTAATTTAGGACCAGGCATCCCATATCCCCTCACCTGGCAGATTCTGGTGTAGTATGACCTTATGGAAAATCCAAGTCCTTTTATCTCAGGCCCGAAGCCTCCCCTATTTCTTATCATGTGAACTTCACCTCCTGAATAAATATTGTAAAGCCATTAGAGTCAGGTGTGGTGTAAATAACCGGATCTCTCTCCTTGGTCCCCTCCCTCTCTTGGGTCTCTCCCAGGGCTATAGCTGCCTGAACTAGGGTCCCAGATCAAAAGGAGTCAAGATGGCAGGGTAGGAGTAGTCATGGGCAGCAGAGAGGAGAGGCCTAAGAGGGAGATAGAAGAATGGGCAGCCTGAATGGTATGACACTGAAGGCAGTGGCAAAGGTCACTCTGTCCAAAATGATCTCCCTTATCCCACCTCTCACAGTGCCTGAAATGCTACCCTTAGTGGTTTCTTCCTTTACCTCAGTCACTTTTCTCTAGTCTTTTAAAAGGTAAACCACCCACAGGCACAAAAGATGTTCAGTCCCTCTCACCTCAAAGTAAATGAGTTGATTGGGGAACCGAAACAGCGAGAGAAAGAGGTCACGACTAACAAAAGAGAAATCAGGGTAGAAAGGGAAGGGAGTTCTCCACACTGTTTAGGAGCCCTGAGGACAGACACAGTCTCCGAAGAGAGGCTGGATTTGAATTCAGGTCCTCCTGACTCTAGGGCCAGTACTCTATTCACTGTACCACCTACCTGTGCTTGAATGGGTCATATTTAAAAGTGAGCTGGACTGAAGACTCACTCCTTACTCTTCCCCACACACTGTTTATATGGGTCAAGTTGGCCATATGGGCCCGAGGGGCTGTCCTTACGCTTTATACACCCTCTTTGCTGCCCTCCCTCAAGAAACTACCCCTTCTTTCCCCCACCTCTCTACCCCCTCAGCTCCTCACACCACCTGCCTAGGCTAGTCATGCTGACCATCTGGGGCCTATGCCAAGGTTCATCCGTAATAAAGTCAAAAGCCACACCTTGGAGTGCTGGAGATGGGATCTGAGTCCTGGTTATGGGAATCCTGGACAACAAGAAGATTTCTCTTCCTCTTCCTGCTCTCTTCTCTCTATTTCCTTCTTCCTCCTCCTATTTCTACTTCTTTTAAATTTTTTTTTGTTAATTAATAGATTTATTTTTAGTTTTCAACATTCACTTCTACAAGATTTTGAGTTCCAAATTTTCTCTCCATCTCTCCTTTCTTCCCACCCCAGGATGGCATACTGTAGGGGCAAGGTAAGCCCCTCTGTGAGGAATAAGATTATACAAACCAAGGCCCCAACTCAATATGACCTTTCTATTACAATGAGTTGTTTGGGATCAGGGATCCTGAGAACTTGAGGGCTGCTTCTCTCCTGGGACCCTGGCCAGGTCCTTGAGAAGAGATATGATAACTACCTAACTCCTAGAACTGGCCACTCCAAGGAAACATCATTCTTGGGGGGGGGGCACCTTGGAGGGATTGGCCTCCGTCCCAGGCCTTACACTAAATACGAACACCTGGCAGTATGCCTTCTTTGTTCTCAGCACTATTTAAACTGTAAGATTCAGACCCCAAATTGGAATCTCACCCATGGAGAGGATGCTGCCTGGGACCCTCCTGTGCTGGACCCTGATGGCTGTACCTGGGATTTCCCAGCTTGTGTGTTCAGGTGTTGGTGCTTCCCTGCAACGGTGATGCTTGTAAATATGTAAAGATGTGTGTATGTGTGTGTGTGTGTGTGTGTGTGTGTGTGTGTGTATCCACTATTAATCATAGTTGCTCTTATTCTGCTATCTTTAAGCCTCTTACTCTTTTATCTCCAGTTTATCTCTCACACTTGCCTATATATACATATATTCTGAATAAATATTCTAAAGAAATTGCCTTGGATCTTTCTTGGAGTGCCGAGCATTCTGTTTACGTGAATTCTGCAGCTCCTTAATTGGACACATATATTCCAATTACCCCTTCTCCCAATCTGCCCTCCCTTCTCTCACCTCCCCCCACCTTCTCTCATCCCCTTCCCTTCTATTTTCCTGTAGGGCAAGATAGATTTCTATACACCATTGCCTGTATATCTTATTTCCCAGTTGCATGTAAAAACAATTCTCAACACTCATTTTTAAAACTCTGAGTTCCACACTCTCTGCCTTCCTCCCTTCCCACCCACCTTCATTGAGAAGGCAAGCAATTTAATATAGGTTATACATGTATACTTATGCAAAACACTTCCATGATGGTCATGTTGTGAAAGGCTAACTGTATTTCCCTCCATCCTATCCTGCCCCCCACCCATTTATTCTATTCTCTCCTTTGACCCTGTCCCTCCTCAAAAGTTTTTGCTTCTGATTACTCCCTCCTCCCATTTGTCTTCCTTTCTGTCATTCCCCCCCCCCCCCCACTTATCCCTTTCCATCTTATTTTTCTGCAGGGTAAGATAGATTTCCATACTCAATTAAGTGTGTATGTTATTATTCCCTCCTTAAGCCAAATCCAATGATGGTAAGATTCAATCATTCCCTCTTACTTTCCCCCTCTTCCCCTCCATTGGAGAACTTTTTCTTGCCTCTGTTATGTGAGATAATTTATTCTATTCTACCTCTTCCTTTCTCTTTCTCCCAGTACATTCTTCTCTCACCTCTTAATTTTATTTTTTAGGTATTATTCCTTCATATTCAACTCACCTATGCCCTCTGTCTCTCTCTTTTTCTCTTCGTCTCTGTCTCTCTCTATGTATGTATATGTACATATACACACATGTATGTATGCATGTATGTACATATACACTTGTATGTATGCATGCATGTATGTGTGTATTCCCTCCAACTACCCTAATACTGAGAAAGGTCTCATGAATTGTAAATATTATCTTTCCATATAGGAATAGAAATAGTTAAACTTTAATAAGTCCCTTATGATTTCTTTCCTGTTTACCTTTTCATGTTTCTCTTGATTCTTGTATCTGAAAGTCAAATTTTCTATTCAGCTTTGGTCTTTTCATCAAGAATGCTTGAAAGTCCTTTATTTCTATTTTGTTGAATATCCACATTTTCCCCTGAAGTATTATACTGAGTTTTGCTGGGTAGGTGATTCTTGGTTTTAATCCTAGCTCCTCCAGAGTATCATATTCAAATCCCTCTGAACCCTTAATGTAAAAGCTGGTAAGTACCGTGTTATCTGGATTATGTTTCCACAATGCTTGAATTGTTTCTGTCTGGCTTGCAATATTTTCTTCTTGACCTGGGAACTCTGGACTTTGGCTACAATATTCCTAGGAATTTTCCTTTTGGAATCTCTTTCAGAAGGTGATGAGTGGGTTCTTTCAATATCTATTTTTCCCTCTGGTTCTGGAATATCAGGGAAGTTTTCCTTGATAATTTCTTGAAAGATGATGTCTAGGCCCTATTTTTGATCATGGCTTTCAGGTAGTCCAATAATTTTTAAATTGTCTCTCCTCAATCTGTTTTCCAGATCAGTTGTTTTTACAGTGAGATATTTCATTTTGTCTTCTATTTTTTCATTCTTTTCATTTTGTTTTAAATGTCTTGATTTATCATAAAGTCATTAGCTTCCATTTCCTCCAGTCTAATTTTTAAGGAATTATTTTCTTCTGTGAGCTTTTGTACATCTTTTTCCATTTGGCCAATGCTACTTTTTAAGGCATTCTTTTCCTCACTGGCTTTCTGGACCTCTTTTGCCATTTGGGTTAGTATTTATTTATTTTTTCCCTTTTTCTTTTTCTTTTTTTTTCTGAGTGCTTTATTAACTTCTGGTTTACATCATTCATTTCTGAAAGATTTTGAGTTACAATTTTTCCCCCGTTTCCCCCCTACCCACCACCCCAAAATAGTGGTCCCACCAGATGTCCCCTCCTCCAATCTGCTCTCTCTCATATCTTCTCCTATACCACCTTTGACTTTTCCAGTAGGGCATGGTGGATCTCTATGTCCCAATGCCTGTATATCTTATTTCCCAATTACATGTAAAATATTATTAATCACAGTATTGATTATGATATATTTTTAAACATTTGAATTTAAAATTTGGAATTCCAGATTCATTTCCTTCCTCCCTTGTCACCCACCCTTACTGGGAAGATAAGCAATTCAGTATGTGTTGTACATGTGTAGCTATGAAAAACATTACCATAGTAGATATATTGTAAAAGACTGACTATATTTCCCTCCCTCCTATCCCACTTCCCACTTGTTCCACTTTCTACTTTGATCCTGTCCCCTTTCAAAAGTGGATGCTTCCAACTTCCCTCCCCCCCAGCCTTCCCTCCCTTCCATCATCCCCCCTCTCATCCCCTTCCCCCCTACTCTCCTGGAGGGTGAGATATCCTATTTAGTATGTATGTCATTCTCTCCCTGAGCCAGATTCAATGAGAATAAGGTTTTGCCTTTTTGCCTTCCTGTTCTTCCCCTCCATTGCAACCATTTTCCCTTGCCTCTTCTATATGAGATAGTTTACCCCATTCTATCTCTCATCTCCTCCTGCCGTATTCCTCTCTCACCTCTCAATTTCACCCTTTAAGTATCATCCCTTCCTATTAAAATGGTCCTGTGCCCTCTATCTATGTATACCTGTAAACATAGATACACAATTTACATATGTATTCATATGCCCATATACCCTTCTTCAACTATTTTCATACTGAGAAAAGTTCCAACAGTTACAATTATTGTTTTTCCATGTTGGAATATAAATAGTTCAACTTTGATAAGTTCCTTATGATTTCTTTTCCCTGTTTACCTTCTCAGGCTTTTCTTGCTTCTTGTATCTGAATGTCAAATTTTCTATTCAACTCTGTTTTTTTTATCAAGAATGTTTGAAAGTCCTCTATTTCATTTAATGACCATATTTTCCCCTTAAATTTGATACTCAGTTTTGCTGGGTAGGTGATTCTTGGGTTTAATCCCAGCTCCTTTGCCCTCCAGAATATCATATTCCAAGCCCTTTGGTCCCTCAGTGTAGAAACTGCAAAATCCTGTGTTATCCTGATTGTGTTTCCACAATATTCAAATTGTTTCTTCTTTGCTGCTTGTAATAGTCTCTCCTTGATCTGGGAATTTTGGAACCTGGCTATAATTTTCCTAGGAGTTTTCTTTTTGGGATCTTTTTCAGGAGGTGATTGGTGAATTCCCATGGGCCTAGGCTTGGCTCCCAGAGTGCTGTGCTGACTGCTCCCTGCTTGGCTGCTGGGCTGTACTCAGCGGGAGGTTAGTGTCTCTGTGTCATTTTGTGGGTTCTGTAGCTCTAAAGTTTGTTCATAGTCCCCTTTTACATGGATTTGGAAAGTGGGGAGCTGGAGCTGCTCAGAAGTCCTGTTTCTACTCCGCCATCTTAGCTTTGCCCTAGTATTTATTTTTAATGTGTTATTTTCTTCAACATTTTTTTTGTGTCTCCTTTAGCAAAATGTTGACTTGTTTTTAATTATTTTCTTGCATCACTCTCATTTCTCTTCCTAATTTTTCCTCTACTTCTCTTACTTGATTTTCAAAATCCTTTTTGAGTTCTTCCATGGCCTGCAATCAATTCATATTTTTCTTGGAGACTTTGGATGTAAAAACTTTGACTTTGTTGTCTTTTTCTAGTTGTATGTTTTAATCTTCCTTATCAACAAAGTAAGTTTCTATAATCTGATTTTTTTTCCTGCTGTTCACTCATTTTCCCAGCCAATTACTTGACTTTTCAGCTCTTTTTTAAGGTAGGTCTCTGCTTCCAGAGTGGAGGGTATACTGTCCCAAGCTTCAGGGATTTTGTGTAGCTGTTTTCAGAGATATTTCTAGGGACCTGTAAATTTTCAGTTCTTCCAAGGTTGTATGATGAAAGGAGAGGTTTTTACTCCTCAGTTGCTCTGTGCTCCACCTCCCAACCCATTTTTTAAAATTAAATTTTATGTTTATTTTTAGTTTACATCATTCATTTTGACAAGATTTTGAGTTACAAATTTTCCCCCGTCTTTTCCCTCCTGACCACCTCAAAACAGTAATCCCATTGTATACACTGTCCCTCGATCTGCTCTCTTCTATATCCTCCCCCATAACCCCTCTGACTTTCCAGTAGGGCAAGACGGATCTCTATAACCCAGTGTTTGTATATTTTATTTCCCAGTTGCATGTAAAAAAAATAATGTATTTTTAAAATTTGATTTTAAAACTCTGAATTCCAGATTCTTTCCCTTCCTCCCTTCCACCCTTACTGGGAAGATAGGCAATTCAATATAGGTTGTACACATGTAGCTATGCAAAATATTTCCATAGTGGATATATTGTGAAAGACTGACTATATTTCCCTCTATCCTATCCTGCCCCCCACTTGTTTTATTCTCTGCTTTGACCCTGTCCCTTTTCAAAAGTGTGTGCTTCGAACTTCCCTTCCCCCCCAACCTGCCCTCCCTTCCATCATCCCCCCTGTCATCCCCTTCCCCCTACTCTCCTGTAGGGTGATACCCTATTTAGTGTGTGTCATTCCCTCCCTAAGCCAAATTCAATGAGAGTAAGGTTGACCCATTCCCTTTTCCCTTCCTGTTCTTCCCCTCCATTGTAACCATTTTCCCTTACCTCTTCTATATGAGATAATTTACCCTATTCTGTCTCTCCCCATCTCCTCTCATTATAGTCCTCTCTCACCTCTCAATTTCACCTTTTAAGTATCATCCTTTCCTATGCAATTGGTCCTGTGCCCTCTGTCTATGTATACCTGTACACATATATTCATACACTCACATATGTATTCATACGCCCATATACCCTGCTATATAGACATATATGTATGTAGACATGTGTAGACATATATGTATGTCTACATACATAGACATATATATGTATGTATACATATATACATACATACATATATATACACACATTTATGTTCCCTTCAACTATTCTCATACTGAGAAAAGTTTCATAAGTTACAATTATTGTTTTTCCATGTAGGAATGTAAAAAGTTCAACTTTGATAAGTTCCTTATGATTTCTTTTCCTTGTTTACCTTCTCATGCTTTTTGTATCTGAATGTCAAATTTTCTATTCAACTCTATTTTTTTTATCAAGAATGTTTGAAAGTCCTCTATTTCATTTAATGACCATATTTTCCCCTTAAATATGATACTTAGTTTTGCTGGGTAGGTGATTCTTGGGTTTAATCCCAGCACCTTTGCCCTCCAGAATATCATATTCCAATCCCTTTGATCCCTCAGTGTAGAAGCTGCCAGATCCTGTGTTATCCTGATTGTGTTTCCACAATATTCAAATTGTTTCTTCTTTGCTGCTTGTAATATTTTCTCCTTGATCTGGGAATTCTGGGACTTGGCTATAATATTTCTAGGAGTTTTCTTTTGGGGATCTTTTTCAAGAGATGATCAGTGGATTCTTTCAACCTCTATTTTGCCCTCTGGTTCTAAAACATCAGGGCAATTTTCTTTCAGGATTTCTTGAAGGATAATTTCTAGGTTCTTTTTTTTTATCATGGCTTTCAGGTAATCCAATAATTTTTAAATGATCTTTCCTGGATCTATTTTCCAGATCAGTGGTTTTTCCAATGAGATATTTCACATTGCCTTCTATTTTTTCATTTGTTTGGATCTGTTTAATAGTATCTTGATTTCTCATAAAGTCACTAGCTTCCATTTGCTCCAATCTAATTCTGAAGGAATGATTCTCTTCAATGAGCTTTTGAGATTCTTTTTCCATCTGGCCAATTTGGCCTTTTAAGGCATTCTTCTCCTCATTGGCTTTTTGAGTCTCTTTTGCCATTTGAGTTAGTCTTTTTTTTAAGGTGTTATTTTCTTCAGTCAGGCTGTTGACTCTCTTTTCATGATTTTCTTGCATCATTCTCATTTCTCTTCCCAATTTTTCCTCCACTTCTCTTATTTGGTTTTCAAAATCCTTCTTAAGCTCCTCTATGGCCTGTAACCAGGCCATAGAAGCTTTTGGTGCAGGAGTTCTGACTTTGTTGTCTTCCTCCTGTTTCATGCTTTGATCCTCTTTGTCCCCCCAAAAGGAGCTCAAATTCAAATTGTTGTGCTTGCTTTGCTTGCTCATGTTGCCACTCAATTACTTGAATTTTGAGTTTTTTGCCACAGTAGAACTCTGCTTCCAGAGAGGAGACTTTTGTCCCAGATTGCTGGGGTTTTTGCAGCTGCTGGAGCTGTTAGTTGGGTGCCCTCTGAGAAGCCTCCACTGGCTCTGTCACCTGGTCACACACCCCAGGACCTCCACCCTAGACAGCAATCCAGATCCAAGCAAGTTAAAGCAAGAGTGATTACCCCTCAGAATGGTTTCTTGATCCTCCTACAATCTGCAGGCCAGGAGCTCTGAAGTAGCCATGCAGTGGTGGCCACTGTGCCTTAGCTGCTTCTCCCTTCAGGGGCAGAGGCTGAACCACACTCCTGGACCCCCTGTTGCCAAAGTCTACACTGAGCTCTCACTTTGTCTTTGGCATTTATGGGTTGATAAGTTTGGAAACTGCCACAGCTGCTGGTAATCTACTCTTCTGAAGTCTCTCCAGCCTTGGCTGGTCTTGGCTACTCTGAGGCTAAAACCACAGGCTCATGTGGGGCTGGGCTTTGCTCCTAGTGCACTGGGATGGACCCTTCCTTTCTTCCTGCTGGGCTTCCTTCAGTGATAGATTTGTTTCTCCCTGTCACTTTGTGGGTTCTGTAGCCCTAAAGTTTGTTTAGAGTAGTTTTTTATAGGCATTTGAGGTGGTTATGGGGGGAGCTCAGGGAGTTTTCCTGCTTCTACACTGCCATCTTGGCTCTACCCCCCAGGCCTCCTTTTCTACTTCTTTCTGTCTCCTTCACTATCATTTCTTTCTCCTTCCCTTTTCCTGACTCTCTCTTTCCTTTTGACTTCTTATGCAGCTCTTTCCCTACCTGTTCTCTTTTCCTGAATATCTCTCTCTCTTCTCCAGCCCTGCTCCTGGAGACATATGACCAGCCTAAAACATTCCCTTTTCCTAACCCACCTCACCTCTCTGGGCTCAGTCCATATTTGGAATCAAACTCCCATAATCAGAAATAGCAAGATAGAAATGGAAGCTCAATTGGTTCTGATGTGAACCTTCCTTCACTCTCAGAGAAACCTTCTTGGGACTTCCAAACTTTGAGCTCCCTGGGTTCCCTGAGGACCCTGTTTATTGACATTAACCTGTGTCCTCTTCAGGCTGGCATTTTAGGAATGCAATATAGCCCCCTGGTTCTCCTTACTCCATCTCTGTCTAACCCAGAGTCTTGCTCATAGTAGACACTCAAGTACCTGCTGGTAATTCAAACAAAATTTAGCCCAGCAACTATAGCAGTACAGTCAGAGTACAAGGAATTGTATTACTCTAGGTTGAGAGATCTCAGTTGCTAACACTACAAAGGGAATTATATCCTAGATCAGGAGTGGGGAGCCTATGGCCTTGAGGCCACATGTAGCCCTCCAGGTCCTCAAACAAGTTCTGTGAAGTTTGGATTCCAAGGGCTGCACTGGAGGACATAGAGGGCCATATGTGGCCTCAAGGCTGAAGGTCCCCCACCCCTGCCCTAGATTGTCATGTCCATTATCTGCAGAATCCCCTAGACTCTGTCTTGTGCCCTCTTTTCTTCTTTCTCTACAGTATAGTAACTCACCTGGTGATCTCATCAGCTGATTGATCTAGCCCTAGTCTCTTCTAAGCTATAATTCCGCACTTCCAACTTCCTCTTGGACATTATTTTGCCAATACGATACCCATAGCAGCTGCTATGAATATGCAGGTGTATTCCCAGGTTTGAATTGCAAGATATTCCTTGAAGAAGAAACCAAACCATTTATTCAAACACCAGTAAGCCAAATCCATCATAGTAACAAAGAAATCTATACACATTGTCAACGCAGGAAGCACCAATACTCCAAGCATCCTTTTAAAGACAAAATCCACACATGTCACCAACGTAGGGAACACAAACATCCCCAAGTCATTAGGCCTCCCCCCAAAACAGGTTGCCTCAGGCAAAAATCCTCTCTCTCTCCCTCACTGCTCTGTTCTGCCTGCCTGATTGTAATAGCAAGCACCCTAGCATACCCAGGATGGTTGCTAGCACAGGTTCTTTGATCTGCTTTTCTAAAAGAAAGCAATTCAGAAAGGGGTTAACAATCTTACTTTAATAATAGCTTTATTCACTACAAAATATATGAGTTAAGGGCACAATTTGGTAATCATCTTCTCCTGAATAAACAAAAGTTACAATATTATCTTTCCCATGTGTGATAATCTCCACAGCCTTTGGAACATCATCTGGCTTTTGTTTTACCCATACTTAGCTCCCAATTTTATTCTATCAGTAGAACCAAACCCTTCAGTTCCTCTTATAGTTATTTCAGAAGGAGGGTCAGTTTTCACAAGGGGTATTGTTTCACAAGGAATAATGATCACTTCACTTGAATTATTCTATCATTTTTACAAAACTGTATAGGTTCTTCACCTAAATTTTGGAATACCACAATAATTTCTTCTTGATAATGAGAATCTATTACTCCAGCCAATACATGTGTTCCTCAAGTTGCTAAAACTGGTTTAGGGAATATCTGTCCAAAATGATTTTTAGGGATTCTCATACATATTCCAAAAGAAAATTTCCTTATTTATTTCCTATCCAACCAAAAGTCTTCTAAACAATGTAACTTATATCTTGCTGAACCTTCCTGGATACAGTGCTGGGACATCTTTCCTCACAGTCCCATATTCAATATTTGGTATCTTATGTGTTTGCTTTCTCATTTGCAGATTTGGAGTTACCCTCCTGGTTAGAGGTATACTTCCTCCCAATCATCTATTATTCAAATTATGTAAAGCAGTGAATAAATTATCTTTTCAATGTTGTTAAGAATTATTAGAACTTAACTTCCTTAACTGTTCTTTCAGTACTCCATTCATTCTTTCAATTAACCCAGATGCTTGTGGATAATATGGATTATGATATATCCATTCTATATTATTTAATATACAATATCTATTGATTTCATTACCTTTGAAATGTGACCCATTGTCACTTTGAATCTGCAATGGGGTTCTGTAATATATCTAGAAATCTATGATATCTAGAGCTTTAACAAGTGTTTTTATGGGTCACATTCTTATAAGGACAAGCCTTTAGTATACCTGAATAGCTGTCAACACAAGTACATATAAATTTGTATCCTTCATCTTGGGGTAGGGGTCCAATATAATCTATTTGCCAAATTTGGGCGGAGACTTTTCCCCTCCTGAGGAATAGTTTGTTCCTTTTCCAGTTGACATATATGACATTCCTCTGCTACCTGTTTTAACAATGAATATGAGATACTAATACATTGATCTTGTGCCCACTAGTATGTGACCTAGACCCCTAAATGACTGGCCATTTGATGGACTCGTTTTGCTAGTACCGGATTATCGGTTGTTTTCAGAGTAGGGACAATATGTTGAGTAGTAATTTTTGCTAATATATGCATTGTACTCATGTTCTGGCATGATGAGGGCCATGTGAACATTTACATGAAAACCTGACAAATTAGTAACCAAAGACATGTCCCATATATCTTCCCATAATTCTTTGCCCCAGACTTGTTTACTATGAATTTCCTAATTTTGATTTTTTCCACATGGGCATCCATGTAGCTGACTCATTAGTTACAGGCCATGAATCAGTAAATATATGACACTATCTTCCTTGTTCTGTTTTAACGGCTTGATGTACTGCCATAACTTCAGCATATTGACTACTTACACCTGTCCTAGTGCTTTCCAATCTGTGGTTAAACTGATATGAAGTTTGTATTCTTGTCTGTGTGTTTCTTTAATCTGAACTGGGGTTTGGCCAATTTCTTATTCTCCCTGAAGATGTGATAAACTTGGATACAAAAATTCAGGAGGATCCATAATGGCAGTTCTTACTTCCTTATTTTATCTAATATTAAGTCCCTTTTCTCAGTACATCTTACATAGTTCATTTGTTGGAATATCATCTATTCTTCCAAAATCTGTCCCTACTCTTTTTTTTTTGCCTTTTGGAGGGCAATTGGGGTTAAGTAACTTGCCCAAGGTCACAGGGCTAGGTTTTTGTTTGTTTGTTTGTGCGTGCGTTAAATGTCTGAGGCTGGTCTGAACTCAGGTCCTTCTGACTCCAGGGCCAACGCTCTACTCACTGCACCACCTAGCCGCCCCTGTCCCTACTCTTAATAAAGCAGGGAATAATTCTTTCCTTGTTAATCTATTCTGACTTTGAATTTGCTGGCTATTTGCTTTTCTCTCTTGAGGAAATTTATCTTTTCCCCATTCCCCTAAGCCATCTACCTGAAATCTTATCCAGCACCTCCGAAAGAGGGTGCCCTATTTCCCCAATTAATAGAGTCAAAATTATGTTCAGCAAGGTCCTCCTACCATGGGCTCCTTGTGATCACATAGGCCCATTAAGGGACTGGAACCATCTTCAAATTCCCTGACCATTACAGACATACAGAACTGGATGTTCCATAGGCATTTTAAACGCGATAGATCCCAAACTGAACTTATTATCTTTCTCCCCAAATCTTCCTCTCCTTCCAACTTTCCTATTTCTGCTGAATGTACTACCATCCTCTCAGTTACCTGTGCTTACAACCTTACTGTTGTCAACTGGGCCAAACCAGCCTATAACCTGTGGATAGTCAGAGCCAAACAGAGCAGGCTAGAGACAGGAGAGTCAGTAATCAAACAGAAGCATATTTTCAAAGTGAGGGAAACAACTTGTAAGCAAGGAGCAGATCTAGCCCCATGTGCTGGGGCCCCTCCCCTAGTGGGGGGACCCAAGGCAGTGTGGGGAAATCTCAATACTTATACCAGAGGCTACACAATGAGGGTAACAGCAACAATGAGATAAGTTTGATTCATGGCAGGGCTTCATGACAGAACATGGATATAGCAGGTGCTTGTCCAAGCTCAGAGAGCACCAGGTGCTGGTCAAGCAATGCAATAATTATATGATTTTGCCAAGGGTGAGATAATCTATAGGGTGACCATAAAGAATTATTGTTATGCCAAGCTTAGGGCAAAATTTGCTTGCTGGCCTTAGTTCTGGAAAACAGGATGTTTCCTAATATCTTGACATTTCACCCTTTTGGTCAAAGGGAGCAGGTCTGAAAGAACACCTACCCTTCTGGCCAATAAAGGAGAGGCAGGTATAAGCCAAGAAACCATGACAGGCCAGTTGGGCCAGGACAAGAATTTTTATCCCAGGAGATGAGTTCCTTGAGGAGACCTATTGGGGAAGTATGCCCCAGGTATAATTGCTAGCCATTTTTTGCTTGAAAGCAGAAGAGAGGGGGGCCAAGAATGAAGAGGGAGAAAATGCCAACACATGCTTGAATTAGAGGCTTGGTTGTTGGGCACATAATAAAAGATAAGAGGAAAAAATAAATAGGACAGTATATTAAGCCCTCATCCAAAGTCTTGGGACAGATGTCTCATTTGGATGTCAACTGCTTCTGGGTCTGTACTAGACAAATCTTAAGGTCCCTGGAGGGTTCTGCTGTCCACTCAAGAGCAGGGGCTTTCTTCAAATGCTCCAGGAGTCCACACCCATAAGTTTGGCAGCTGTGGGAGCAGTCAGAAGGACCTGATAGGGGCCCCTGGAGAAAACTATATGCATCAATCTTTGAATCTGAGTTTTTGGTCAGTATAACATAGGTCCTTAAAGTTTAATAGTCTTTAGACATACATAGAGATAATCCACTTTTTCATCCACATAGGACTAAGTTCAAACAATGCAATAAAGTTTTCTCACAGTTCCCATAATTGCATAATTACATTAAATCAGGTACAGATCACACTACTTAGAGGGTTCACAATGACTAGTTCTGAGAAGGGAGATTTACACATCACCAAGATAACCAAGAAAACTAAAACATAAATAAATGTCTTAAACAAAAAACCAGAGCAATACAACAGTTATTACTAATATTAACTTGCATCAAGTCTTGAATCCTAGTAACCCATTGTCAATGTCCATTTAACCAACACATTTTGAGTCCCAGATGTCTCATGTAGTTATCTCATCCCTAGATGCCTTTTCTTATGTTTATGCTTATTATTTCTTATAATTATTCTCAGAACACTTCTAAAAAGGAGCTCTGCTTCTCTGGTTCCAAATGTAGAAGTTCCTAGATAATTATGCCTTAATATAATTTAGTACAATCACTTTCAGTTTATATACCATTTGTTGTTTCTATGCTTACCTAAATCCTGTACCTGATTTGATAATCTTTTAAAAATTTATGAGGCCCAACTGTTAAGATGAACTCTTCTGCCCTTCAAAATTATCAGATAGGCACTTTAAAATAATTTCACTTTCTTTACCATTATTAATACAATTTATGTGTAAAATCCTTGATCTAATTTTGAGAACTTATTACTAAAACATACTCAAAGTCTGAATTTCCATGATAAATAAATTTGAAAGCCATTCATATACATATGTATATAGCTTTTAGAGAAAATGGTCTAATCCTGTTGCTTTCTCAAAATTTACTATTCCATTTAATTAGAAAACTTTCACATTACATTTTTGTCTAATTAGGAGGATATTTTCCCTATATTATAATTTGACCCAAAATATAGGTTAAAATTGTAAGCTATTCATACTTGCATCCTATTATAGTAATTCAGAGATGTTCTAGTGTCAATCTATTATTTAATAGATTTAGTGTTGTACTTACAAAACTTCTTGATTATAGAAATTTGCTATAAAAGGAAAAAAAATGGACATGTTTTAACAATTTCATGTATTATTTATAATAGAGGGAAAAACTCCCTTGACTCTGTTTGGTTCCAGGCATGAGTCATATCTGACAGCCAGCCATGTAGTCATAGGGTATTAACATGTAGCTTTCAAAACTATATTGCTGAACTGTAATTATTTCTGTGACTCCTGTACTCCACTGTGCATTAAAACAGTTGGTCCAATAACCCTGTTTTCTTTCTTCCTTTCTCTTCTTAAAAGTAAATTTTTTTCATCATGAACTTACATCCTCCTTAAAGGGATATAAATAGCAGCACACAGAAAGAATATATGAAAACAGGGATCTCTATTTCAGACCTCTTGCTTTTTAAAGAATTCCACAGGTTATTTCAAAACTATCTTTTTACTTGTACTTCTTTTTGTGCATTTGAAAAAAAATTCAGGGGGCTTCTTTTTGGGGCATTATTATTGTTAAGCCAAACTTCCTGTAATCCTTTATTAAAAATGGAGAGAGAAAAATCATTTTAACAAGTAAAACATAATCAAGAAAAGTGAATCCGCACATTGGTCATGTCCAAATATTTGGACATTATTTTCTCCACCTTGAGTTCATCATTGTAGCATGCTTCATCATATGTATTATGCAGCTAACCACTAACATGGTTAGTCATTGCATTGATCAGAGTTCTTACATCTTTCAGACTTGTTTTTCTTTACAATATTGTTTTCCTTACATAAGTTGATCTCCTGCTTCTACTCACTTCATTCTGCATCAGTTCCTACTTTCCAGGATTCTCTGAAATTATATACTTTATCAGCTCTAAAGAGCACCAACATTCCACTACATTCATATACCTTAAGTTTTTTAACCATTCTCCAACTGATAAGTATCTCTTCAGATTCTAGTTTTTTATTTTGCTTTTTTTCTCCTTCCCCCTCCCCCTTTAACTTCTGCCTTCAGGATCAGGAGTTGGTTTTGTTGACTAGCATAATTTTGATTACTGTTGTTCCCTTCTTAGTATTATCCTCCCTCTTAATCAATCCTCTTTCTATGCTTGCTCATTTCTCTGTTGGGTTTGATGTATTTCTATACCAAAATGTGTGTGTGTGTGTGTGTGTGTGTGTGTGTGAGTATTGTGTTCAATCCTCTTTTGTTTATTTTATATAAGTTAGGTTCATCTGATGCTTCCTCATCCCGTCTTCTATTTTTGCATATTTTTCTCATATATCCCAATTATGAAAAATAGTCGGTTCCCTTTCTTTTTATATCAGTGTATTCCTTTTTACCATCCCTTCTTCTTCTCCATTAAAAAACCCTCAGAATAGAATCATTCCACCCCCAGGCCCTCTGTTTTTCTTATTTAATGCTCTCAGTACCCTCTGAATGATTCTGAAGGGACACTAATTTCTTCTCCCCAAATTAGAAAGTTAGCACTATATCATTATATAGCCTCTTTCAGTTGCTTAAATATAATTACCTTTCTAGGTTTCTCTTAACTTTTATTTTCCTTTGAAAGGTCCTCCTCAGCTCTATACTTTTCACCAGAATGACTTGAAAGTCCTCTATCCCACTAAGGTCCTACCCCCTTTTTTCTCCTACAAGGTTATACTAAGCTTTACAGAGTAAGCTATTCTTGGTTGTAAGAGTAAATCTTTTGACTTTTGAAATATTGTATTCCAAAATCACCTCTCCTTAAAAGTTGAAGCTACTAGATCTTGAGTGATCTTGACTATGATTCTTTGCTGCTTGAATCCTTTCTAGATGTTGTTGTGAGGTTTATGTAATAGCACTTTTTAGTCTCTGTGGGGAGCCCGGGGAACCCTGGAAGTTTCTACATTTGGAAACTAAATTGTGAGACATAGACCAGGAAGTAAAAATATCCAAATCTTTTTTTAGGAAAAGGAAGTGGCAAAATCAGTTCAGAGACCTATGGGTCTAGGTTTCCATTTTCCGTTGGTCACCTTTATAAGAGGTTTTGTGATTGTCATTTAGGGCACAGAGAGTAAGTAGCTACTGGGATCCAATTGAGGCTTTGGGATTCAGATTGACAAGCTGCAAAAGTGACAAATTGCTATTGTCTGAGACTCTATTTGCAGATGATTGGGATCAGAGAAGGAACAGCAGAGACCAAACCAGTGTTTCCCTGAACCCATAGCACCTCAAGACTGGCAGCTATTGAAAATCCTATTGGCTGGTGACATGGACGGTCAGAGCACTCTTTCCCATTTCAATTCCCCTGTTTTTCCTTACTGATAGTCCCTGATCCCAAGAAGGATCCCAGGTCTGAAACACCCTTTTAAATCTTTCCTGTGACCTATGGGAATGAGAGACTCAGAACTGTTTTTCCAGTAGTCCAAGGATCTGGGAGGGGAAATGGGGGAAATTTAGGAAAATGATTAGAGAAGGAGGGTTCCACATATGAGTGCTTGACATTTCTCCTTTCATTTTCCTATGTTCAATAAACTATGTGGTCATAGAACATTGAGTACCAGTATTTCATGAATGTTCAGCTGAGAGAAGAGAGTCCAGATGTGGAATAGGGACTGGGGTTATAGATTTAATTTAATTTCTTTTCTTTTGAGACTGGGTTTCACCCATTCTGGAAGTATAAGGGCTATTTCAGATCCAGTCTCACTGCCTGTTCTCCTGACACAAGAACATTGGCCTGCCTCTCCCTAGGCAATCCTGTGGATTCACCATATTAATGCTAAACTTAGTTTGGATGCCTAATTGGCTTATACTACTGTAACTCAGAATTTTTTAAATAAGAATTTTAAAGAATTTCATCCCCAATTACATAGGAAATTTTTAAAAACATTCTTTATTTCACACTTTGAGTTCCAAATTCTTTCCCTCCTTCCCCTCCTCCTTCCCTGAGATGGTAAGCAATCTGATTTAAATAATACATATACAACTATGTAAAAGATTTTCATATTAATCATTATGTGGAAGAAAACACAAACAAAAAAAAAGTGAAAAATTGTGTACTTAGCTCTGCCTTCAGACTCCATTACTTTTTTTTTCTGGAGGCAGATAGCATTTGTCATCATGTCCTTTGGTATTGTCTTGGTTCATTATGTTGTTGAGAATTTGCTAAGAACTCTTGATCCACTAGTTTTGGCTCTCCTGAGAATAAGGAAAAAGCACATGCAACTATAATCAGCAATGGAGTTTTATTGTTAATATTTTTTTCTTTTCTTTTTTTTTTAAGCAATTAGGGTTAAGTAACTTGCTCAAGCTAGTCATTATTTATGTGTGGGTGCTCATTTTCTGAGGCCGGATTCGATCTTGAGTCATCCCAACTCCGAGGCCAGCGCTCTTACTCACTGTGCCATCTAGCTGCCCCTATTGTTAATATTTTGAGCAATATTTAATATTATTCCCTAGTTTAAATTTGAATCCAGTAGAATACTACTTGATGTTTTGGGGCTCAGAGGGGAGGGAGACGGGTGGTGCTATATGTATTCTATTAGGAATTCTTGGGAATCTTCTTGTTTATTAAAGGTTCATTCTTCCCCTTCAGGATTATATTCAGTTTTGCCAAATGCCTTTTGAAAGCCTTAAATTTTTCCTTTCTCTTTTTTTCTTTTTCTTTTTGGAGGGGGGAAAGCAGGGCTATTAGGGTTAAGTGACTTGTCCAAGGTCACACATCTAGTAAGTATTAAGTGTCTGAGGCTGGATTTGAACTCAGGTCCTCCTGACTCCAGAGCTGGTGCTCTATTCACTGCTCTACCTAGCAGCCCCCTTGTGTATCTTTCTTGTTGACAGCTGAAGTATCTTTTCTTTGACTTGGAAGTACTGGCTTTTGGCTATGATGATTTTGGAAATGTTTATTTTGGTGTTACTTTTAGGAGGTGACTGATGATTCTTTCTATTCATTCATTTATTTGTTTGTTTGTTTGTTTTTTGCTTCACCCTCTGTTATGGGAATGGGAATCTAAGATCTTCCCTGCCCCTAGGCCCTTTGATAGGTTTAAGTGACTTTTAAGTGACTCCCAGATTTGAAAATATACTCTGCCCCCTAATAGCCTGAATGTGGTCACATGGAGCCTGTGGCAGGAGGCTTATTTTTCAGGAATGCCCACACCTTGTTGCTGTGTGATTGGGCAGTGGGTCAAGAGGGCTGTGACATTCTCTGATCCAGGAGAAGGCTATATATACCCTGATGTGAGGTTTTGTTTTGGGGGCCTACTTTGAGAAGAGTTGTGTGATTTGACCAGATGAGACTCTGGGCAGCTGTTGAGCCCCCTGGCTTTGAAAACCCGTATGTTGGTGCTTCCCTCTCTGGTAACTGACTAGGTATGGATGTAATGATCAGACAATTGGAAGCTGTCTGCTGATGTTTCTCTGTATTTGTTGTCTGCTTGTAAATTGTCTGTGTTCTCTGAGGTTCGGGGTGCTGACCTTTTCCCCCTGAACTAGGTAAATGACATATGTTTGATTAAAGCAAGATTGTTAACCGATTTTGAATTGCTTTCCTTTAGAAAAGCAGATCTAAGAACCTGTGTTGGCAGCCACCCTGGGTATTCTAGGGTGTTTGCTGCTACACCCTCTTATCCTAATAGACTTGGGTAGTTTTCATTATGATTTTTTTTTTTTAAGTAAGGTAGCCAGGAATTTTTTAGTCATGATTTTCAGATAGTTTGTTGATTCTAAGATTATCTCTCCTTGACCTATTTTTTAGGTCAGTTGTCTTTGGTAACATATAATTTATATTTTCTTCTGTTTCTTCCCCCCTGTAATGGAAATGCAAATTTAAAGATCTTCCCTGACCCTAGGCCCTTTGATAAGCTTAAGAGACTCTGAGAACCTTCCTTTATTTGAAAATATACTCTGCCCCCTAATAGGTTGAATGTGGTCACATGGAGCCTGTGGCAGGAGGCTTGATTTTCAGGAATGCCCATGAAGAGGAAAAGGGGTATAAGGGTAGGGAAGGGTAAGAGGTTCTGCCAGGGACCCACCCTGGCATCCAGTCTGGAAGGAATTCACCAGGCTCAAGCAAACTTGGAGTCGAGATTGTAAAGTTTATTGGTACGCTGTGCAAGGACAGCGGGCTAGATTCTTATGGAACCTGCAAACTTCCAAGGGTCACAGGCATAGTTTTATGGTGTCAAGACAGTAAATCAGGTGCCAATTATGCTAACTAGGTGAGTAAGGGTGGGATCAGGGAGGAGTTAAGGAGTGGTCAGTGCTTAAAGGACCATGCACTTTTAATATCAACTGCACGCCCATGATTCACTGGGAAATAGCCCAAGGGGGGGGCTACCTGGAGGTGTGGTTTTAGGCCTGACAAGTCACTAAAGTCAATCCTCGGTCATGGCTACTGAGGAGTGCCCAGTCTGCCACTCATCAATGTCAGGCTTGACAAGATAGATGTTGGGAACCAAGGCCATCAGAGACACAGTATGGGTGTAATTGGCTAAGGAGTTACCCTATAGATAGGGTACTGAAGAATTCATGGTGCACCTGGCCACTCTAACTAAGGGAGATAACATTTGCCTAAGCTAAAAATGTTTATAGATAGTTTTGTGAAGGATTCATAAGTAGCTTATTGTTTCAAGTAGAGATAAACAGTTCATGAGTTGTTGCTGGGCAGAGTGCTGGCAGGAGGAAGGGGCAGAGTTAATGCTTTGAGACTGGGGGTGGGGGAAGTGTGATTTTACAGACTGCTTTTACAAATTGATTTTACAGACATAGATCCCAAAGCACCCCATTTACAAACTGATGTTACAAATGGATATTACAAACCGATGTTACAAACATATATGCATCCCAAGAACCCCATCACCCACACCTTGATGCTGTGTGATTGGGCAATGGGTCAAGAGGGTGGTTACATTCTCTGACCCAGGAGAAGGCTATATAATCCCTGATGTGAAGCTTTGCTTTGGGGCTCACTTTGAGAAGTGTTGTGTGATTTGACCAGATGAGACTCTGGGTAGCCATTGAGAGCCCCCCGGCTTTGAAAACCCATATGTTGATGCTTCCCTCTCTGGTAACTGTGATTTGGTATGGATGTAATGGTTGGACAGTTTGGAAGCCCGTCTGCTTGATCTGTTTCTCTGTCTAGTAACGTCTGTCTGTATACTCTGAAGTTTGGGGTGCTGACCTTTTCTCCCTGAACTAGGTAAACAATATATGTTTGATTGATTAAAGTAAGCTTGTTAACCCATTTTGAGTTGCTTTCCTTTAGAAAAGCAGATCTAAAAACCTGTGTTAGCAGCCACCCTGGGGATGCTGGGGTGCTTGCCACTACACCTCCACCCCCACCCCCACCTTCTGATTTTGCTTGAATATTTCTTATGTGAAGGAGGCATTACTTTCTGTCTGACCCATTCTAATTTTCAGGGATTTAAATTCTTGAGTAATGTTGACTATCTGTTCTAAGCTATTGATTCTCCTTGCCATCTTTCATTCCCAGCTATTTCCTTTAACATTAAATTTTGTATTTTATTTAATTTCTTTGAGATACTCTTGTCATTCTTTGGGTTCAGGACTTTTATTTTGTTTGAAGTTCTACTTGGACTCATTTTTTAGTTATTCTTTTTTCCTGAATTTAACATGTGAGCTTCTCTCAGTCCAAGATATTCCTTTTTTGTGTTTGATTTTTTTTTTTAAATTCACATCTCTAGCCTTAGTTTTTGAATTGTGTCTGGAGGTGGTAGTTAAGACTAGACCCTCCCTTCTGCAGGAATGATTGGATTTTGTCTCAGTTTCCTGGTGGCTAGACTCAGGTTTTGACCTTGGCTTTTTCTTGCATAGTGAAGAATTCAGTTTTGGTTCTGTCCCTTGTTATGAGCCCGACAGGTTAATTTTGATGCTGATGGGGCTATTTGCTGGTCTTTGAGACCACAGGTGCTTTGCTTTCCTGATGCTACACTTCCTCATCCTGTGGTGAATTTTCAGGGTTCTGATCTGGTTCCCATCACCTGCTATGACTCTGATGGGTTGCCTAGGTGCTGGGTACCACATGGACACTGGTCTGACCCATTTCCCGTTATGCCTTCATTTGACATTGGTTAGCACTGAAAGCTGAGCTGGGCATGGGAGGTGGGGATGGTAGTCTAAGCATTTGCAGGCTGACTATCCTTGGGTGGCCGATGGAGTTATTGCAGCCTTTTGAGAGGCCATATTACCTAATGTACCAAAGATGTCTATTGGGTTGGTGGTTCAAGGAAAATGCCACCTTTTGGATATGTCAAATATTGCACTTCTCACTGGATAATTAAATATAGTTGATTTGGGCTGCTTACACTGCCATGCCTGTGTTACAGTGTCCCATGATACTCACAGTGTACATACACAGTGACACAGGGTATGTATACACATACCCATGTGTCACATCTGGATAGAAACTATAAATTTATTTTCTCTTTTTGGTTCCCCCTTGCCTCTATCTAGTACAGGCTACCTAGCTTATCTCTATTAGTCACTCCCTTCCTCTTCCCTTTGGCCACATGTTTGAGAAAATAAGGCCTTTTTTGGTTGGTTTGCAAGACACAGCCCCACAGAATCAAGACTTTTTTTGAGCCCCACAAAATCAAGACTGCTTTTTGGGTAGGCCCAAGATACCCTTAATATCTGCTCTTCCCTGTCTCACTGTGTGGTTCTCTCTCTTAGGAACCCACCTTCATAAGTCAAATGGGAAGATTCAGTCAGAGTTCAAGGGGGTTCCCAGAGCCTGTACCTCATCAGACGGGTTTGGAGGCTTTGAGAGTTCTTCTTCCCTACTGCTAAGGTGGGATGTTGTATGTTGATATTGACCCAGATCCATCATTTCTGCTGGTGCCTACCTTGAAAACTTAAGTGGTTGGTGCTCTTGTGGACCCCTGGATAGATCTTACTTCTTACAATGGGAGTCAGGGGGATGTTCTGACAGGCTGTGAAGATGAATATGTCCTGCCCTCGCCCATGATGGGCAAGGCCTGCTCCCCCACCTGCTCCATTTCCTCTAAATTAAAGTTGCTCTGAGGCTCCAGAAGACCCTGGACTCTGAACAACCCAAACATTTGAGTGCCAGAGTGAGGGTGAGATAAGAAGAACCTTGACCTTGGGAGGTGGTTATGTTTTCTGTATTTTGTGTTACCTGTACATAATGCTTTTTAAAAAAATGTTTTCCTATCTAATCTAAGTAAAATGTTTGCTGTTCTATAATATGATATCTTAATATTTTAATGAGTGTATATAAGACAAGGAAGTTTCCAGTGGGATGGGAGATTAGGTTAATATACAGGATCCTGAATCTGGGCCCTGAGTAGAGTCTCAGGGAGTGACTGGTGAAAAAGAGTTTGCTCTCAGACCCCTAAGAAATTAATTACATTTATGTGACAGCTTTGTCTGGGATCAATTTTAATTTTTTAGATTTTTTTTTTTGCAAAACTATTTGATCATTGGGTTACATTGAAGTTGCAAGGACCATATATCTATATCATCTATAGCAATATAAACATTTAGAGGGGCAGCTAGGTGGTACAGTGAATAAAGCACCAACCCCAGAGTCAGGAGGACCTGAGTTCAAATTTGGCCTCAGACACTTGACACTTACTAGCTGTGTGACCTTGGGCAAGTCACTTAATCCCAATTACCTTGTCTTTCCCCCTCCAAAAAACTCCCCAAGCCCCCCAACTATTTCAATATCAACATCTATATCTATCTATCTGTCTATCTATCCATCTATCTATCTATCTATCTATCTGTCCGTCTGTCTGTCTTCTCTTGGGTTGTTTTTTTTCCTCACTGAAATCCTTCCTGTCCAGGCCAGTTGTTTCACCATTGAACATTGCTGTATTGTCGAAGTGCATTCTGATTGAGATTGGACTAAGAATGATGGCTGTTCTTGAGGTCACAGAATTATAGCATTTCAGAACTGGAAGGGACTCCAGTGGACATTCAGTGCAACCTTTTTCTACTCTGAATGAATCTCCACTATAGCTTCCCCCTTCTAATGGGCAGAAACCTACTCTCTACCTACTGAGGTGGCCCTTTGCTGTTTTGGATAATGTTAATTAATTGTTAGGAAGCTTTTCCTTCTTACCTTCTTATTAAATCTGCCTCTCCCACATCCACCTTATCTCTCCTGAATCTGCCCTCTGGAGTCAAATAAAACAAGCCCGATCCCTCCTCCATAAAATAGACCTGTAAGTCCTAAAACACAGCACTCATATCCCTTCTGAGACTCCTCTACTTCAGCCTCTTCAACAGATCACTCTACGACAGACCCAGGGCCCTTCATAACCTGCTTGATCTGCTTCAGATGTTCTCCAGTTTTATCAGTTTCCTTCCTAAAAGGTTACCCCCAGAACTGAATATAAACTTCAGTTACACTCTGACCAAGGCAGAACACAGATGAATCATGACCTCCTTATTTCTGGAAACTGTAGAATACCATGTAGTGCAATAACATCAGTGTTTTTGGCTCTCACCTGGCACTATTTCATATTGAGCTTGTAGTCCACTACAACCTTCAGATTTTTTTCAGATGATCTGCTGTTCAACTGTACTTTCCCTATCTTGTGCATTTGAAGTTGATTTTTTAAACTCAAGTTTAAGACATTTATCCACATGAATTTCATCTACTTACATTCAGTCCAAAGCTCTAGCTTTTTCAAGATAATTTTTTTTTAATCCTGTTGTTATCCAGGATATAGCTATTCTTCCCAGCATGTGTCATCTGCAACTTTGAAAAGCATATCATTTATACCTCTAAGTAATTGGTAAGACATTAAGACATGCACATCCAAGAACAGATCTTTGGGCACTCCACCTAATACATTGACATTAAATCCTTAATGACTACTATTCCATTCTATTTAGCAAATCCTGAATCCACCTAATTTTATCACCATGTGACCCATATCTCTCTGTCTTTAACTTAAAAATGGTATGGGACAATTTATCAAATGCTTTGCTAAAATATAAATGAGATATATTTACAAAACGTCCTGATTTTGACAATGACATTATCAAAAAAATGGAAATAAAGTTCATCCGGCATGATCTTTAAGAAGCCACTCCTTGTGGCAATTTGTGGTTGCTATTTCCTTTTTTAGATGTTTACTAATCTACTCTTTAATGACCTGTTCTAAGATTTTCTCAAGAATTAAAAGTCAAATTTTCCCTAACCTATAGTTCATAAGCTACTGTCTTCACTATTTTTTAATATTGGAATATTTTCCCTTTTGCCGTATTATGTTAGCTCTTTTGTTCCCTATGATCTTAAAAATATTTTTAATTTGTATTTTTATATCACTTTCATTTCTGAATATATCTTCCCTCCCTCTACTACTCAATGAGTCCTTTTTAACAAAGAATAAAAAAAGAAACAGAAAAAAACATAGTATAGCAGAACTGAAGAACACATTAGTCTTGACAGCATGTGCAAGTGTTCCACACCCATAGTCTCCCACTTCTGCAAGCAAGGGAGGTGTATCGGCAAGCACCCCAATATCCCCAGGGTAGCTGCCAACACAGGTTCCCAGATCTGCTTCTCAAAAGGAAAGCAACTCAAAATGGGGTAACAAGCTTACTTTAATCAAACAAACACACATTACCTAGTTCAGGGGAAAAAGGTCAGCACCCCAAACTTCAGAGTTACAGAACTTACAGATCAGACAGGCTTCCAAACTGTCCCAACATTACATGCATCAATACCAAATCACAGTTACCAGAGAGGGAAGCATCAACATCTGGGTTTTCAAAGCCGGGGGGCTCTCAACAACGGCTTCCCAGAGTCTCATCTGGTCAATCACACAACACTTCTCAAAGTGAGCCCCAAAGCAAAGCCTCTCCTCAGGGCTTATATAGCCTTCTCTTGGCTCAGAGAATGTAACAACCTCCTTGACCCACTGCCCAATCACAAAGTATCAAGATGTGGGCTTTCCTGAAAAACAAGCCTCCCACCACAGGCTCCAGGTGCACTTAAGCCAGGGGCAGGGAAGATCTTTAAATTTGCATTTCCATTACAGGAGGGAAGTGACTTTTCTCATTGATTCTCTGGGTCCAAGCTTAATCATTATAATTACATAACTTTCTATTTTATTTGGTTGTTTCCTTTCCACTTACATTGTTGTTATCAATATGTTGTCTAGATGCTGCTTCTTTCACTTTGCCTCAGATCATGCTTTTTCTGAATTCTTCATATTCATTTCTTCTTATTTTGTTTTGTTTTCTTTTTCATTCTGAACTCAAGAAATAAAATAAGCATTTCCATAACAGTAGAATAGAAAAAAATCCCTAAAAAAGAGAATAGAAAAAAACAGAGCTGCACCTGAAACTACAGATCTGTTATATCTAACTTGCTATTCCTTTCAAATATACAACGAAGTTATCATGAAACTTTTTTCCTGCTCTCCCCTGCCCTGCCCTGGTATCTTCCTTTGTAGGACCTTTGCAGTTAATTTAAATGGGTATGGGATGGCTAGTATCGCAGTAAGTAGAGCATCAGCCTTGGAGGCAGGAGGACCTGAGTTCAAATCTGGCCTGAGACACTTAACACTTACTAGCTTTGTGACCTTGGGCAAGTCACTTAACCCCAATTGCCCAGCCCTCTCCCCTCCAAAAAAAATTCAAAATGGGTATTTATAATAGTCAGAATGACCTAGTCACTCAAAGTCATTCTTAAAACAATAGTGCTGTTACCATATATAGTGTTCTCTTGGTTCTGCTCATTTCGCTCTTCATTATTTTGTGCAAGTCTTTCCATGTTTTTCTAAAATCATTGACCTCATCATTTCTTATAGCAGTGTAGTATGTTCCATCATGAGCATAGGCCACAATTTTTTTTTTGTTAACAAGCTTACTTTAATCAAACAAACATATATTACCTATTTCAGGGGGAAAAGGTCAGCACCCCGAACTTCAGAGTATACAGACATATCAAAGAGACAGGCTTCCAAACTGTCCAACCATTATATCAATATCAAATCACAGGTAACAGAGAGGGAAGCATCAACATCTGGGTTTTCAAAGCTGGGGGGCTCTCAACGGCTACCCAGAGTCTCATCTGGTCAAATCACACAACACTTCTCAAAGTGAGCCCCCAGGCCACAATTTGTTCAGCCATTCCCCCATCGATGGGAGTCCATTTTGTTTCTAATTCTTTACTACCAAAAAAAGTAATGCCATGAACATTTGGATATATGTGGGACCTTTTCCTCTGACTGTCCCCAATGCCTGAACTACTTCTTTCTTATCTTCACCTCCTGCCTTCCTTCAAGTCCCAGCTAAAACTCCACCTTTAGGAAACATTTTGTGGTTTCCCTTAATTCTAGTGCCTTTCTTCTCTTTATTCTGTATATAGCTTGTTTGTACAAAGTTTTCTGTATGTTATCTCATCCATTTGACTGTGAATTCCTTCAAAGTAGGGACTATCTTATGCCTTTTTTTTTTTGTATCCTGGGTGCTAAGTTCCGTGCCTCACACACTGTAGGAGTTTAATAAATGTTTATTGACTATCTTTAACTTCTTGTGGGTTTTTTTCCAAAATTGTTCAATCTGCAAAAAAATTGTTCAATTGTTCAATTCAATTGTTCAAAATTGTTCAATCTGAGGCAGAGCTTTATTATTACTATGATTATTTTTTGGTAAATAGCATTTTATTTTTTCCAATTACATGTAAACATAGTTTTAACATTCATTTTTATAAGATTTTGAGTTCCGCATTTTTCTACCTCTTTCTCTTTCCTCCCTCCTCCCCAAGACAGTAAGCAGGGTGATCTGGGTGATATGTATGCAATCATGGAAACATTTCTACATTCATCATGTTGTGAGAGAAGAAACAGAACAAAAGAAAAAAGCCACAAAGAACAAGTGAAAATAATATACTTAGATCTGCATTCAGACTCCATAATTCTTTCTCTAGACATGGATAGCATTTTTTTTTTTGTCAAGAGTCTTTTGGAATTGTCTTGGATCCTAGTATGGCTGAGAAGAGCTAAGCCAATCATAGTTGATCAGCACACATTGTTACTGTTACTGTGTACAATGTTTTCCTGGTTCTGTTCACTTTACTCAGCATTAATTCATGTAAATCTTTCCAGGTTTTTTTTGAAATCTACCTGTTCATAATTTCTTATAGCACAATAGTATTCCATTATATTCATATATCATAACTTGTTCAGCCATTCCCCAGTTGTAGGGCATTCCCTCAATTTCCAGCTCTTTGCCACCACTAAAAGAACTGCTATAATTCCCTTTTTATAATCTCTTTGGAATACTGTCCTAGTAGTGGTATTGCTGGATCAAGGGGTATGCATAGCTTTATAGCCCTTTGGGCATAGTTCCAAATTGCTCTCCAGAATGGTTGGATCAGTTCACAGCTCTACCAACAATGTGCTAGTGTTCCAATTTTCCTACATCTCCAACATTTGTCATTTTCCTTTTCTGTCATATTAGCCAATCTAGTTGTTTTAATTTGCATTTCTCTAATCCATAGTGATTTAGAGCCTTTCTTCATATGACTCTAGACAGCTTTAACCTCATATGAAAACTGCCTCTTCTTATCCTCTGACCATTTATCATTTGAGGAGTGACTTGTGTTATTATAAATTTGACTCAGTTTTCTATGTATTTGAAAAATGAAGCTTTTATCAGAAATTAGCTGTAAAATTTGTTTCCTAGTTTTCTGCTTTCTTTCTAATCTTGTTTGTGTTAGTTTTGTTTGTATAAAACCTTTTTAATTTAATGTAATCAAAATTATCCATTTTGCATTTCATAGTGTTCTCTGTCTCTTGTTTAGTCATAAATTCTTCCCTTCTCCATAGGTAAATGGTAAACTATTCCTTGCTCTCCTAATTTGCTTATGGTATCAGTCTTTATGTCTAAATTATATACCCATTTTGACCCTACCTTGTTGTCTGGTGTGAGATGTTGATCTATGCCAACTGTCTGTCACTGGCACTTTATTAAAGGTCTCTTTACATTCTAAATCTGTGATCTTATGACTTTAATCTAAGGTGAATCCTGACATTCTCTGTTGCATCTCCCAGAAACCTGAACTTTCAGTAACCAAAGCTCTGGGCCTTGCTCTAGGGCTCAGGGAAACAAGAGGGAGAGGTGGGAACATGAGAATAGGGGTCAGGCACTGAAAAGAATTTGTGAGAGTGGGAGAAGCAAGGGGAATGGGAAGGACAGGGCCTAGGTGGGCAGGGCCATACATAGCAGGACAACCTCCATTAAATGGATGAGCCAAATTCCTCATGATGCCCTTGGATTTCCAAAGGTTCAGGACTGGTTTGATTGCTATCCCTTCCTGAACTCTCAGTAAATATCCAGACCCAGCACCCAGAATGAAGGTAGAAGGCTCTAGAAGCTGGAAACTGAGAACAAAGGAAAGAACTTCAGAGGCAAAAAAACAAAACCTTTCGTACTGGGGAGCAGAGGAGAACTACTCCCTTTTCCGGTACCACCTCACCCCAGGAAATGGCTCTTTACCACGGGTGACCACATCCACCCAGTTTCCATAGAAACACCTGGGAGGAAGAGGGTGGCAGGGGGAATTGGGTCACAGTTGCCAGTTATAACTGCCCGTCCAAAATGGGCCCTGTTTATGCCCTTCCGGGGACCCCACCCCACTCAGTGCCTTCCCAGAATGCACTGAAGTGATCATCCTTCAAAGCGGACGAGAACAGAGGCTGGCAGACTATCTGAAGAAAACAAGGTGAGAATTCCTGGCTGTGGGGACCTGGAGACAGAAAGCACTGGCAGGGGTGGGGGAGGGGGAAGAGAGACAGAGACAGAAAGAGAGAGAGAGAGAGAGACACACACACACACACACACACACACACACACACACGGAGAGGACAAATCAGAGAGAAACAGGCCTGGGGAAACAGAAAGAAGGCCCGAAGGGATAGAAATGGAAATGGAGACATAGTTTGAGGGACTCGAATGACACACATAGAGAAACTGACCAAGACCTCAAGATATAACAGAGACAGGAAGAAAGACAGACTGAGGGAAAGAGAAGTAGAGAGAACTTGGGACAGAGAGAAAAAGAGATGGAGAGAGAGACAGAGAGATAGACAGCCAGGTAGGCCATCTGGGCAAGTTCGTGACACATGGAGAAACAAAAACAGATAAGGGATTGGAAATCAGAAAGACAGACTTACACAGAGACAGACTAGGAAGCAGATAAATTTAGGGAGAGATAATGAGAGAGGCTAAAAACAAAAGGAGAGATAGATTTGGAAAAAGGACCCCCCCCCCCCCAAGGCATCCAGAAAAGGCAAGAAAAGTATCAGGAAAAAGGAAAAGAAACCACTGTAAGCAATGGGAAGAGACAGACTGAGCCCCCCCAGGAGTGGAAGGATATTTCTGTCTTTCCTCCCCCACCATTTCCTCTTAAGCAAGGTGGAGGGGGTGAGGCTCCCTGGGTGAGAAGAGGAGCCCAGCTGCTCTTTGAATGCTAACGCTAGGGACACCTGACTTCTGGAATTGGAAGTGGAATCCAAAATGCTCAAGTGTTTTCCTTCTCTCTGCCTCTGTCTCTCATTCTGTCTCTTTCTTTCTTCTTTTGTCGCTTTCTTTCTCCCCTACCTTTTCCATCTTTCCCTCTCCTCTTTGCCCCCTCCTCTCTTTTGTCTTTGTCCTTGCATTGCATGGGTTTTCTTTCTCATTTTTCTTTTCCTTCCCTCCTTCTCTCTCTTTTTCTGTCCCTGTCTTTCTCATCTCTGTCTTTCCATTTCCCTATCCCTCTCCCAGATGTCTACAACCCTGGAACAGCATCCTGGGCAAGTGGAGGACCCAGTCATGCCCCAACCCTCCCAGTGGCCCCCCCTCCTGTGTGGACCCTGCATCCCCATAATGCTGGCCCTGGCCTTAGTGGCTGCTATCTTCCTACTGGCCACAGCTGTGCTGGCTGAACGCCTTTTCCGCCGTTCTCTCAGATCAGATCCTGGTGTTCGAGGGCCTAGCTTGGTCTGGCGCCCAGGGGGGGAGCTGTGGATCGAGCCTGTGGGGACACCCCATGAACGATCTGAAGACTGGTATGGTGCAACAGCCCCTCTTCTGCGCTCCCAGGTTACTGAGCCCCATATTCTTGGGGGCACTTTGGAGGTTGGGGCAACAGCACCTCCCATTCCAGATTCTCCTGTCTGTCCCTCAGCTCCATTCCAGTCTCCTGAGTCCCCTGCCAGCACATTTTGTGTAACAAATCCTTGGGAAGAAAAACCTCAGACAACTGGTTTGGTAGGTTGGTTTGAGCCACAGCCAGCACCAGAACCCTTACCCCCACCATTTTATGGCATCGGAAGGCCTGGGAGCCCTGAACCTGACTGGGGCCTACAGCCACGGGTAACCCTGGAGCAGATCTCTGCTTTTTGGAGAAGAGAGAACAGAGTGAATGGAGGCCCCTGAATAGTGCATCATTGGGCATGTCCCAATTTCACTAAGCTTTGCACAGAGAACTTCTTCCTATTGAAGGCTTATTGGAAGCTGGACCTCCAGGGGGTCATGTGACACTGGGGGCCCATGGACACAGGACTCTGGACCACACCTTTGGATCCCAGGCCATCCCTCAAAGAAGACAGGTAGGATCTGGAAAGGACCCTTAAGGATTGATTGCTGAACATTTTAAAGAACAGCAAGACATCTTTCTTTTGGACTCTGAGAGTCAGACTAGGCGTGACCCACTCACTCAGGTGCAGCCAAATGGATCCCTCGCTCACCCCGCTAATTATCCTTTGAGATGCCACCTATAACTTGAATGTTTGGCAGAGGTGGAACAACTGCTAGTGGATGCTGGCATAACTGTAAAGTCATCAGAGCAAGAGCATCAGGTGTGTGAAATGTAGGCAATGGATAATTCTCTTTCCCTCCCTTGCACTCAGTCTCCCACATGCTGTTCCTTCCCAACCCCCAGTCCCCTTACCTGTGGTGCCAAGCACATATAACTCCCCCTTCTGTAGACAAAAGCAATTTTACCTTCATATCTTGTAAATGTGGATACTTGTCAATATTACTGTATGATGAACAAAAGACAAATGGCTAACTCTAGTTCTGTTCTAGGGCTTAGAAGATGAGAAGGGATCTTAGAGACCATCATGTCCATCCCTCTCATTTCATAGATGAATTAACTGAAGCCTGAAGAAGGAGAGGGATTTGCCTAAGCTTCCATAGCTAGCTCGCATCAGACCCTAGGTCTTCTAACTGCCGAGTCAGACATCTTCCCATCAGAGATGAAGGAAGGCGTGTACAAGCTAAGATCAAGATGGTGTTACAAGGAGGTAGGGGAGCTAAGCTAGGCCTGAGAAGGCTAGTTCAGGTAAATGGTGGTGTTAGGGGGTGGTAGAGGGTTGGAATTGAGGGCAGTGTCTGAGGGACCCTTACAATAAAGACTTTCCTCCCTTGGAGAACAGGTAGCCTGAGATGACAACTGGTCTGGATGCTAAAAGGGAATTAAAGTAGAAAGAAGATTCTTTAAGAGGAATTCAATTTGGCAAAAACACTTTGTACTATGCCTACTTTGTACTATGTTGTGTGTGGGTTACTACACAAATAAGATTGTGATCTTTGTCTTCAAATAGAATCTAATAGAAGGGATACAATACACGTACCTCAATAAATTCTGTTGTTTGTTGTTAGGTTATTTCAGTTGCGTCTGACTCTTTGTGACCAAATTTTGAGGTTTTCTTGGCAAAGATACTGTCATAGCTTGCTTTTTCCTTCTCCAGCTCATTTTACAGAGGAGGCAAACAGGGTTAAGTGACTTGCCCAGGGTCACACAGCTAGTAAGTGTCTGAGGCCAGATTTGAACTCTTGAAGATGAGTCTCCCTGAGTCTAAGCCCAGTGCTCTAGCTTTGATATAGGTTACAGAATAATTAAGTACTTAGGAGAAGCCACAGTGCCTGAAAGATTCAAGGAGTGAGGGATGATTTCTTTCTGGAGGGAATCCAGAAGGGTGGGTGGCACCTGAACTGACCTTGGAGGAAGAGAAGGATTTCAGCCATCAGAGGTGGGGAAGAGACTTTGTACAAATGAGTAGAGATGGGAAGAGGGGTCTGGGAACAACTAGCTGTCCAGTTGGCTAGAGTACAGAATATGTGAGTCAAGTCAATTCAGTATGCATTTATTAATCACGTACATGTGTCAGGCATGATACTAAGTGCTAGAAATACAAATACAAACAGAAAGAAAGAAGTGGGAGGAGGGGGGACAGAGAGATGAAGACACTCAGTGCTGAGGCATCGTTGAGAAAGTCCAGAGAGTCAGGAGTGAAGCCTGGAGAGGAATGAAGGGATGGTTGATCTGGGCATCTTCTTTACAATATATGTATGTAAGGGAGACTAATGTGTAATGAGCCTGGAAGCATAGGCTGGCAGTTTTGCGAAGTGCCTTGAATGCCAGGATCAGAAAGTTGCTTTTAAGCATCAGGAAAAAAAATCATTTGTTTTTTTGGAGGCAGCTGGGGTTAAGTAATTTGCCCAAGGTCACACAGCTAGTAAGTGTTAAATGTCTGAGGCAGGATTTGAACTCAGGTCATCCTGACTCCAGGGCCAATGCTCTATTCACTGCACCACCTAGCCGCCCCAAGGAAAAAAATCTTAATCAAAAAAGACTCAGCCTAGGGGACTAAGTAGAGAGACTCCCAACTAAACGAGTCATAATGATACAATGTAAAGGAACTTCAGAACAGGATCCAGGAGACCTCACCTGTCACTACTGTTAACTCAGTGTAATCGGGACCAATCACATCCCTTCTCCAAGCCTCAGTGTTCAGCTCTGTAAAATAAAATGATTGAACCTGATTGTCTAATAGGTTTAACGTTCTGAAATTCTGTGAAGTTAGGGCTAACATTCTGAAATTCTCTGAAATCCCTTACAGAATTTCAGAATCTTCAGAAATCCCTTACCTTAGTCTCCTAAGCTGGAGAACAGGGACACTGAGACAATACTGTGTATCTATTGTTTATAACTTATATTTCAGATCCCTTATCCCTTGAGGTGCCTTGAGGAGGAAAATCATTTATTGAATTCTAAATAGTAAGCTGGGTGTTACGTGATTATCTAGTTCTTTTGGTACAAAAGGGAAACCATGAAGGCCAGAAGAGGAAATCTGCTATCCCTTAAGTTCAGGGAGTGACAGCAGGCTAGAACAGTGGAGAACATACTCTGACTGGTCAATAGGACCCTAGGTATGTCATTCCCACTGCCCCCTAACATTCATAGACCCCACATTGTAGTTATTTTTATCATCATTTATCATCATTTATTGAGAACCTACTACGTGCAGGATCTAGTTTAGCACTCTGAGGGTGTTGGTCTCTGTTCTTGGCAAGTTCACCATCCCACTAGGGAGATTGGACATGGGTATGAAAAACAAAAAAGAAAGAAAGTAAAAGAAAAAGCAGGGCAACATGAAAGAGTGGAAAGAGCCCCAGACTGAAAGCCAGGAGGCCTGATTTCAAATGCCATCTCTGCCTCTTACTAGCTGTTTGGCCCTTGTTAAGTCACTTAAGCTTTTTGAGTCTCAGTTTCCTTATCTGTTAAATGGGGCTAATAATATCTTTACCACCTACCTCACAGGGTTGTTCTAAGGCAAGCAAAATTCCAGTTATAATTAGGATGAAGACTTTGGCCAAGCCACCTCCCCACTCTGGGACTCAGTTTCCCACATAGAAAACTCTGGCATTCAAGGCCCTCATTTCACATTACTCCCTCAGTGCCCCTTGTGCTCCTACCAAACTCTACTTCTCTGTTCCCCAAATACACCCCCACAGTTTCCTGCCTCTGAGGGAAAAGGCCCTGTGAGCCTTTGTCCACAATGCCTGAAATGTCTTTTCTCTACCTGTTCACCTGTGGAATTCTGACCCTGTCTCTGAAGCCCAACTCAGATGTCACCAACCTTCCCTGATTTCCCCCCTGTCAGTCAGAGACAGTGTCACTCCTCCTAGGCACTGATGTATTATTGTATATTATTCAGCTCAATAAACATAGTGTATTGTTCACTCAATAAACATTTGTCTATCTACGGTCAAGGTATTAGAGATACAGAGGAAAAAGGAAACAATCCGGGTCCTCAAGGGGCTTAAATTCTATTGTATCAACAACAGGCATATAAACACACATGAGATAATTTGATCACTAATGCTGAGGAAATCAGAGAAGGCCCCATGGAGGAGGTGGTGCCTTGAAGGAAGACAAGAATTCTGAGTCAGAGATAAGAGGAAGTGAATGGGAGCTCTGGAATACTGAGGTCAGGGAACAGCAACCAGGCTAGTTTAGCTGGAGTTTTGTGGGCTGGAAGAGAAGGGAAAGGGAGCAAACATTATTAAGTGCCAGCTTTGTGCCAGGCCCTATGCTAAGTGCTTTACAAAAAGATTATCTCATTTGATCCCCACAACAGCCTTGGGAGGTAGGTGCTGCTGTTATACCTGTTCAACAGCTGAGGACACAGAATCAGAGGGCAGTTAAGGGACTTACCCAGGGCCACACAGCTATCTGGGAAGTATCTGAGGCCAGATTTAAAACTAAATAATGAAAAAGAAAGCTGAAGTGGAGTGTTCTGGCCAGGTTGAAGTCATATTATGGAGGCCCCTTCAGCTAAGACTGAGAAGTATTTTATCTTATAGGGAACCCAAAGCCACTGAAGGTTTCTAAGCAGAAGAATTATGATGGTCAGAACTTACCCAAATAACTCAGATATTCCTCCTGTGTGACCCTCATCTGAATTCTTTCCAAAGTTGACCACAAGGAGACTGGAGGCCTTCCTTGCCTTTAAATCCTTAAAAGAAGGGTTAGATCTTTAAATGATTATTTCCTCCACCGTGTGGAGGATTTACTGGAGGGGAGAATTTAAAGGCAGGGAAACCAATTAGAAAGATAGTATAATTGTAAAGGCAAAAGGTCACAAGGGTCTAAACGAGGGTGGTTCCTGTATAAATGGAAGGATGGAAACAGATTGAGACACGTAGAGCTATAGTCAGTAAGATTTGGCAATAGCTTGATTATGGGAAGCTGAAGAAGTGGGAAGAGTCAGGAATGATTCAGAGGTTGAGAATCTGGGTGATTGGTTTCCTTAATAGAAATATTGAAGTTAGGAGAAAGGGCATTCTCTTTTTTTTTCTGAATTTGTTTTAAATTTAAATACACAATAAGAAAAAAAAGAAACATTTTATAAACTTAAATACTAAAATTGAAATACAAAATAAAAGAAAAAAAAGCATTGTTATGTGCATGACAGAACATAAGAGAGATTCTCTATAAACGATAGAACTATAGTTTATATAGTTCTATGTAAATTATACAGAAATAAATTTCCATTTTAAGAAAGCCCATATAGTAAAAACTACATTATTGTGTTCTGAGCTGTCCATTTTTTCTTTGCTTCCTTATAAGTTTTCTTTTATTCTCCGCTGTGCACTTTTTACTTTGTTCTTTTTTTTCTCCCTTCCTCCCCCTCCTCCCTGAAGAAGGCTACAATTAAGCTTGGATATGTATATATATATATATATTTGTGTGTGTATACACATATTCACACATATATACATACATATACTTACATACACATACATATACTTAGATATCTATAATCATATATATAGACATATACATCCATATACATCTATGTAACACCACACTATCCTTGTTTGTTGTCTGTTTCTCTGAGGATGGATAATGTCTTCCTTCATATGTCCAAGTCTTTCCCTATTTTTTGAAGTCCAGCAACTCATTGTTTCCTATACCACATCAATATTCTAACCTTCTACTCTCTAGTTTTTTAAATAGTCTAAAACAATATTGATCAATATGTGTGAGAGGAAGGGAATTCTTAGGGGGAAAGATACTGAGTTCTGTTTTGGACTATTTGAGATGCTACTGGAATATCCAAGTGGTTTTAGATAGTTACTGCTTGTCATTTTAAGTAAAGGTTCCATTTATTCTTATAGTTTTTAGTGTTTTTAACAGGAATAGATGTATTTTGTCAAAAGCTTTTTCTACATCTGTTGTAATAATCATATAATTTTTGTTGTTTTGTTATTAATATGGTCAGTTGTGCTGAGTTTTCCTAATATTGACCCAATCTTGCATTTCTGATATAAGTTCAGCCTTGTCATACATAGTGTATGATCTTTGTGATATGTTGCTGTAATCTCCTTGCTTGTGTTTTATTTATAATTTTTGAGTTACTATTCATTAGGGAAATTTGTCTACAGATAATGGATAATGTCTTGGATGATAACAGCCATTCTTTCTCTGTTTTGACTCTTTCTGGTTTAGGGATCAAGATAATATTTGTGTCAAGAAGGAATTTGGTAGGACTCCTTTACTTATTTTTTCAGTTTATGTGCCATTGGAATCAATTGCTCTTTAAATGTTTAGTAGGATTCACTTGTAAATCCTTCTGTTCCTAGAGGATATTCAGATGGAAATTGGTTATGGGGGGACTGGAGCTCAGGAGAGAGATTAGGACTGGATGTGTGGATGTGGGAGATATTTATTTGCAGAGAGATGATGCTGATGAGATCACCAAGGGAGAGACAGTAGAGAGAAAAGAAGAGGGTTCAAGATAGCCTTGGGGGATCCTCATGTTTTGGTGTAAGGGATCAGGACATAGAAGGTGAACCAATCAAAGGGATAGAAAAAGAATGGTCACCCTTTCTGCCCTCGACACTGTTGGAGAAGGATTGCTGAAGTGTCTGCTACTACTCTCACCATGTTGAAGTCAGAGTCTCCCAAGGAGCCCAGGCAACTTTGGAAGCTCTTTATCCGAGGCCTGAGCTTTGAGACACTTGGACAAGAGCATAAGGAGCCAGTATGAGCAATGGGACACACTTACAGACTGCATGGTGATGAGGGATCCAAATACCAAACATTCCAGGGGCTTTGGTTTTGTTACCTATGCCACAGTGGAAGAGGCAGATGCAGCCTTGAATGCAAGACCTCTCAAACTGATGACAGAGTTGTTGAACCAAAGAGAGCTGTTTCCAGAGAGGACTCTCAAAGGCCAGGCGCCCACTTAACTGTGAAAAAGATCTTTGTGGGTGGCATTAAGGAAGACACTGAGGAGCATCACTTAAGAGACTATTTTGAACAATATGGAAATATTGAAGTGATTGAAATCATGACTAACCAAGTCAGTGGAAAAAGAGAGGTTTTGCTTTTGTTCCTTTTGATGACCGTGATTCTGTAAATAAGATTGCCATTCAAAAGTACCATACTGTTAATGGCTGCAACTGTGAAGTAAGGAAAGCTTTGTCTAAGCAAGAAATGGCCAGCGCTTCATCTAGTCAAAGAGGTCAAAGTGGTTCTGGAAACTTTGGTGGTGGCCATGGAGGTGGCTTTGTTAGAAAAGATAACTTTGGCTGTGGTGGGAATTTCAGTGGTTGTGGTGGTTTTGGTAGCAATCGTGGTGGTGGAGGATACAATGGAAGTAGAGATGGCTACAATGGATTTGGAAATGATGGGAGCAACTTTGGAGGTGGTGGAAGCTACAATGATTTTGGCAACTCTAACAATTAGTCTTCAAACTTTGGTCCCATGAAGGGAGGAAGCTTTGGAGGCAGGAGCTCAGACCCTTATAGTAAGGGCTAATGTTTTGCCAAACTATGTAACCAAGGTGACTATGGTGGTTCCAGTAGTAGTGGTAGTTATGGCAGTGGCAGAAGATTTTAATTACTGTTAGGACACAAAGCTTAGCAGGAGAGGAGAGCCAAAGAAGTAACAGGGAAGCTACAGGTTACAACAGATTTGTGAACTCAGTCAAGCACAGTGGTGGCAGGGCCTCGCTGCTAGAAGACACACTTTAGACAATACTTTCTGTGTATGGGCAAACAAACCACCAAGACTGTATTTGTGACTGATTGTATAACAGGTCATTTTCGTTTCTATTCTGTGGAAAGTGTAAAGCATTCCAACAAAGTGTTTTAATGTAGTTTTTTTTTACACTCATGCTGTTGATTGCTAAATGTAATATTTTGATCATGATGCTGAATAAATGTGTCTTAAAAAAATAATGGTCAGACAGGTAAAGGAGAAACAGGATGGAGCAGTTATCTAGGGTCAGTCAGATGAACTTAAACTTCTTTAGGCTTCAGATTCCTCTTCTGTAAAAAGGAAGGGTTGTATTAAATGGCTCCTGAAGTCCCTTCATTGCCTATGGGTAGGAGGTTGGTGGGAGGTGTAGCCAGACTTAAATAAAGGACCCTGCCTTCTCAGAGTCCATAACCTAGGAATAATGAATACTAAAGATGAGTGGACATATTTATGCAATCACCAGGGAAAAGTCAATATTGGCAATATATGCAGAGTACAATAGGATTGTAAAAGAGTGAAGGAGAGGGCAATAGCCCTTTCCTGTTTAGTTTAGATTAATAAGGCTTAACAAAGGAAATGGGGGCACTAGGAAGGACGTGGAAGAAGGAGGGAACCAATGAAGGAGGAAATGTATGTGGGGTGAATAGAAGAGAAGTAAGCTATGATGGGGAGAAGATTCCAGTTAGGGCAGGATGACAATTGGACCACTGGGTCGATGACCTGGAGGAGTAAAGGGACAACAGTAGCATGAGATGTCCAGGTCATCATTCCTGAAAACATAAAAGCAAAATGAATAGACGATCAGGCCTGATTCACAGATCCTCTCCATTCTTCCTTCCTGAGATCTTTTTATCATTTCCTCTGACCCTCATCACTCTTCATCTCCACTATTACAATAGCATGCTGTTTGGTCCAGCCTCTAGTCTCTCCAATTCACCGAACACAGATTACTCTTGCTGGTACGGAGTTCTGAGCTTTTTGGGCCCGGATAATATACCTTCAGTAACTCCCCTTTTCTTTTATAAAAATGTTATTGATACTTTAAAAAATCCATTGATATTATTTCCCAATGTTCACCCCTTCTCCCTATCCACGCCTACTAGAACCCTCACTAGTAATAGACTCCATTTATTTCCTATAGGAAAAAGTATGAACTTCTTAGCTTGGCATTCAAGGCCTTCCATGATCTGCTTCTAACCTACCTTTTAATGACCTTTCCTCCCCTCTGTTCTCTTTGGAGTTCTCTGTGTCTTGGCCTTCTCATTGTCCTCTGAATAGACCACAATAATTTCTGACTCTAAACCTTTGCTCACTCCATTTCTTTTGCCTCCAATGTTTTCCCAGTTTTTGCCTGTGCAATTCCTATCCCTATGCAATTGCCTATGCAATTTTTAAAAATAATCTATTATAAACTTAATTTTGATCATCAATCATTCAACCAAACAGTGCCTATTCTTTGTCAGACTCCATGCTAGGTGCCACACGTTCTGTGATCCTTTCATACCAGCCTACCAGCAGATGTTCACAAAGGCCTCATCACCTATCTCAATGGCAGGATGCAGCACGAACATCTAGGCTTTCCAGCTCCTCCATCTCACCTGCTGAAGCACTTTAAGGGCCTTTGGGCCCTTCCATCTGTTTTCCTGTTGAATCACTGGGCCTTTACATTCACATTTATTTATCATATGCTTCAGTTAGAGTGTGTGAGCTCCCTGAGAGCAGAGATTGTCTTTTTTTAAAATTTTTGGTATCCACTTAGCAGAGTGCTTGGCACATAGTAAACACTTAAGTACTTTTTCATTCATTCATTCATTCATTTACTATGCACTGGCCATCCCCCATGCATTCTGTCTCCATATCTCTATATCTGTGTATCTGCTTGGTGGACCTGGAGTCAGGAAAACTCATCTTCCTGAATTCAAATCTGACCTGAGACACTTGCTATGTGACCCTCAGCAAGTCACTTCACCTTGTTTGCCTCAGTTTCCTCATCTGTAAAAGGAGATGCAGAAGGAAATGGTAAACCACTTCAGTATCTTTGCCAAGAAAACCCCAAATGGGGTCATGAAGAGTTGGACATAACTGAAATGACTGAACAACAACAAAATCTAATTTGGCATTTGTTCAGTATTCTGTCACCTCTGCAGGGCATAGATTTACTTCTTAAGGGCAAGAATTCACACAGATTAGTTCTGTTTGTAATTAGCTCTGTATTTCCTAATGAATAGTAATGCAAAAATTTTAAATAAAATACAAGCAAGGAGATTACAGCAATATATCACAAAGATCATATGCTATGATAAGACTGAATTTATACCAGGAATGCAAGATTGGTTCAATTATTAGGAAAACTATAAGCATAATTGACTGTATTAATAACAAGACAACTAAAATCATATGATTGTTTCAATAGATGCAGAAAAAGCATTAATTCTGTCTTCTAGTTAGGTGAGGTCCTGCCCCAGATTGAGAACATGTACCTGGAGAATTTGGACAGCCTCTTCTATTAGCAATGTCTTTCAGAGAGTGACCTCTGATCTATAGGGACTTGTCCCTGAATGAGGAAATAGAAAGGAAAAACTTCAATCCTAATTTAATAATAAGTTATTAATATAACAGAAAAAGAATCACTTCTCTCACAGAAGAGTTGGATGAGGGGGAAATAATAAATTCATATTTTGGACATGTTGAGTTTGAGATGCTTATGGGACATATAGTTCAAAATGTCAACTTGTCTTTTGATGATGTAGGATTAGTGCTTAGGAGAGAAATTAGGGTAAGACATATAAAAGTCTGGAAGTCATTTGTATGAAAGATGAGATTTGAATGCATGGAAGCTGATGAGGTCACCAAGTGAGAAATGTAGAGAAGAAAAGAAGGCCCAGATCTGAGCTAGATGGTCAATGGAGACAGAGCTGGACTTCAGCTCAGGAACACCTGAGTTCAAATCCTGCCACAGATGCTTAGTTGCTATGTGACCCTGGGTAAGTCACTTAACCTTGGTCTTTGCCTCAGTTTCCTCATCTATAAAATAGGGATAATAATAACACTTTCTTTTTGGGATTGTTCTATTAGTAAAGCTCTTTCCAAATTTTAAAGCACTTTATAGATGCTAGCTACTGTTATTATCAAACCCATTTCTTTTTTAAAAGCTTATTCAGTTTTAAAAAACCTCCCAAACCAACAACCATCCTTCTCCCTCTCTTTTCACTTCCACCTTGACCTCAAGGATCAAGCAGCCTAAGTACCACCTTCTATAAGACCTCTCGGGATCCTCCCAGGTGATAGTCCCCTACCCCCATTCCTGACTCCCTGTTATTGTCTTGATTTTACTTTATATGTATTTTATATTTACTTAAATGTAAATACTAAATAGTAACTTGTTTCTCTTCTGGCCAGGAACCCTGAGGGGGTCTTCCCCTCCCAGTTTGACTTTTTTTTAATTAAAGGGGGCACCCCTTGATTAACTTCTTAAAGTTAACCTTTGCTGAATGGGCATTACCTCACTCAAAGTGAGAACCTGAACAGGCCTTAGCCTACAAGGGCAATGTCTTCCCCTGCATCCTGGGTCATCTCCAGGAGTCCTGATGAATATCTGGCCACTGGACCCAGATGGCTCTGAAGGAGAAAGCAAGGCTGGTGACCTTGCACAAGGTCATTTAAATTCAAGTCAAATCAAGTCAGGGTGCTCTTGGAGAACGAAGGACAAACACAACAACAACAATTTTTACTAAGCTGTGTACATGGTTTTTCCTCCAGGAGCACATAAGCTCTTTGAGGACAGGGGATGTTTTCATCTTTGTCTTTGTGTGTGCTCGGCATATGATGGGAGCTTAACAAGTGCTTGTTGGATTCAATCCAACAATTTGAACTGGAACCACATTTTGTTGTCCTTATTCATTTCCAGTCTCAGTTCATCCTGAGCTCTTGACCCCAATCTTCATTACTACTCTTTGCTTCTATGACATGCCTGTTGCAGATCTAAGTTGGTGGATGAGTTGCTGGTGCATTTCCACCACTTTCAGCCTCTTCTTCCTCACTGGGATGATTGACACATATGTTTTTAGAATTTAACTTCTCTTTTGGTTTCAGTTCATCTTTGAATGCTTGGCTCAAACACCCCTTTCTTTGTGAATCCTTCCACAAGCCTTTCTGTAATGACTGTCTCCCTTAGATATCACATAACATTATGATGTTTCACAGATCTCTAATTCATGTATTGTGTGATGTGTATAAGGTTGTACCCCATATGGCTTCTAGAATAGAAGCTCCATGAAGGCAGTTGTCTAAACTTTCTATCTCCTCCAGAGTCCAGCAAAATGTTCTTCACACCTTCTGTCCCCCATTGTTAGTGAGACTACCAGTCCTCTCCACTGTTGGTGATTTCCCTCTGAAATTACCTTCTATTTACACTTTATACATCTAATATATACAATTTTGTTTAAATATTGTCTCCTCCTTAAGGCAGGGACTGTGTTTTTGCCTTTCTTTGTATTCCCAGCACTTAGCACTCGTAGGTGTTTAATAAATTGCTTGTTGACTGACTGAATGACCTTAACTACTTAATGAAGGATGATCTGAAGTTATCCTGGGCCAACAATGCCCTCTAATGGCCAAAGTTGAGAACTGTATAACCCAATGGCTCTTCCTTTCTTCCTCTTCAAAGGCACACTCTGTCAGCTCGGCGTCCCATTTCTGTTTTCCTCTTTCACCATTCATGCCATATTCCATCTCTGGTAGGCTCTTTATAACATATATGTAGTCTTTTCAACATTTTCTTATTCTCCTTTCTTTGAAGATTTGCCCAGTTTTACCTTGGGGGAAAAAACCTCTCTTCCTCACTTCATTTCATATGTGAGTTAAAAAAGCTGCCTGTCCACTACTGTTCAGATACGGACGTACCTTATTCAGAGAATGCCAGTGGTAGCCAGCAGTTGTCCATAGCTGAAATCTTATGCTCCAGCGGAGTTCATTCAGAGGAATGAAGTTCATCCTTATATGTCTCCCCATGAGCACACATTTTGGCCACAGTAGTTGTGGAAGGTCCTTAAGAGCAGGCAAGGACTACTTCATATTTATCTTTATAGCCTTAGACTTTTGGGACACCAGTATATAAATGAGAATTACTGGTATGACTGGAGCTTCAGGGCCTCTACACCTCTCTTGGCCCCTAGTTTAAGAGATTTGTTGTATTGGATTCTTGCGGACATATTCCCTTGCTACTGCTACTGTGACTGAGGACCCTGGTCTGATATCTATTTCTCTCTTCCCTTTACATCCTGGTCTTTACACATTTTGTAGCACAAAAATGTGTTTTCTCATCTTTCTTTACAAAGGAAAAGGAATACATAAATTTCAAACAACAACTAAACAGGGTTTCTGTTCTTTGCATATCCTTCTTTAGAGATTGTATCAGGAGACTACATTCTCTCTACATCTGGGGAAATTCAGCACATTCACCACAAGCTTGAATCATTCAATGGTAACAGTAGAGAAGTAAGGGTAAACAGGTATTTGAATGCCAGTCATTCAACCATTGTTGGGCTTCAAGATGCCCCCTCCACCTGGACATTATCTGAGTTAGGAGGAAGGTCCTTTTGGATCCTATTCTCTAGGGTCTGAAGAAGGGTGGAACGAAGATTGCAGAGAAAAGATAGAGACTCACCCAAACTCTTCCAAATTTCCCTACAAGCAACTTTATATAAATACCTCAAATCAAATTCCAAACCAGCAGAACCCACAAAAGGATAGTCAGAAGGAAAGGTCTGTTGCACTGGTGTGAAAGTCGAGTGAAGTCCAGGGCAGGCCATGCAGCAAACCAGCAGAAGGCCTTGGGGGTAACTGATGGTTAGAGGGTGGGGAGTGGCTTCCAGAGCTCTCAGGCCACAGATGGTAAAGGGTTAGGCAACTTGTCAGAAAGAGATTACAGGAGTTCCTTTGTTGGCACTGGGGGCAGAATTCTTTTTGCACTGCCCATACTCAGATGTGGGTCATAATCCTGGGGTGAGGAAGAGTACTAGAATACCAGAGCTTGTCACTGCAGAGGAGAGTGGGAATGCTGGTCACAGTTCCAGGACAGAAATGACTGCTTGTGATCACTCACAGATAAGAGCACAGGCCAGGGAGGTAATAAACACACCTCTTCTTATGTCATACCATCCTGGAAGATCTAGAAGCTTATAGACACCCAGAATTAGCTCTGAAAATAGCTCCACACAGAGTCCAACGTTAATATAAACTTAAAAATCAAGAAATAGGCTAGAAAAATGATTAAACAACAAAAAAAGATCCTGAACATAGAATGTTACTATAGTGATGGGGAAGCTTAAAACACACTCAGAAGAAGACAACAAAGTCAAAACTGCTACATCCAAAGCCTCAAAGAATAATGCGAATTGGTGTCAGGCCCTAAAAGAATTCTTGGCATAGCTCAGAAAGGATTTTAAAAGTCAAATAAAAGAAGTATAGGAAAAATTGGGGGGAAAATGACAGGGACGCAAGAAAATCATGAAAAAAGAATCAACACAGAAATTGAAAAATCCACACTGATCATCTCCTGAAAAAGACCCCAAAATGAAAACTCCCAGGAATATTATAGTCAAATTTCAGAGGTCTCAGGTCAAGGAGAAAATATTGCAGACAGACAGAAAGAAACAATTAAAATATCATAGAGCCATAGGTTTACACAAGATTTAGCAGCTTCTACATTGAAAGACTGGAGGGCTTAGAAGATGATATTTCAGAGATCAAAGGAACTAGAATTACACCAAGAATCACTCACCCAGCAAAGCCTTAGGGAAAAAATGGACATTTCAATGAAGAGGACTTTCAAACATGCCTAATAAAAAGACCAGAACTGAATAGAAACTGACTTTTTTTTTTTTTTTTTGCTTTTTGGAGAGCAGTTGGGGTTAAGTAACTTGCCCAAGGTCACATGGCTAGGTTTTTGTTTGTGTGTGCGTTAAGCGTCTGAGGCCGGATCCAAACTCAGGTCCTTCTGACTCCAGGGCCGATGCTCTACTCACTGCGCCACCTAGCCACCCTGAAACTGACTTTCAAATACAGGAAGCAAGAGAAGCAAAAGAAGGTAAACAGGAAATAAGAAATCATAAGGGATTCAATGAGGATAAACTGTTTACATTCCTATGTGGGAAGATGATACTTGTAACTCCTAAGAACTTTCTTATTTTTAGGGCCATTAGAAGGAGTAGATATAGAAGGCACGGGTATGCGTTGGATATGATGGGATGATTATCAAAAAATCAAATAAAATGAAGGGGTGAGAAAGAGGAATGTACTGGGAGAAGGGGAAAGGGAAAGGTAGAATGGGGTAAATTATCTCACATAAAAGAGGTGAGAAAGAACTTTTATAGTGAAGGGAAAGATGGTGGAGGCATGGGGGGAAGCACTTAAACCTTACTCTCATCAGAACTGACTCAAAGAAGGAATAATATACACACTCAGTTGGGTATAGAAATTTATCTTACCCTACAGGAGAGTAGGAGGGGTAGGGGATAAGATGGCGGGGCATTATTGATAGGAAAATGTATTAGAAGAGGTAGTAGTCAGAAGCAAAACACTTTTGAGGATGAACAGGATGAAAGGAGAGAGTGGGATAAACAAGAAAATAGGATAGAGAGAAATATAGTTAGTAATCATAACTATGGAAAAAAGTTTCTTTGATATTTAGTTTCTTTGATATATTCTCAAATATATAGAGAACTGAGTCAAATTTATAAAAATAAGAGCTATTTCCCAATTTTAAAATGGTCAAAGGATATTAACAGGCAGTTTTCAGATGAAAAAAATAAAAGTTCATATAGTCATAATGAAAAAATGCCCTAAATCACTTTGATTAGAGAAATGAAAATTAAAACAACTTTAAGGTGCCACCCCACACCTATAATATTGGCTGATATGACAGAAAAGGAAAATGACAAATGTTGGAGGGGATATGAGAAAATTGTGACATTAATGCACTGTAGGTGGAATTATGAACTGATTGAACCATTACATAGAGCAATTTGGAACTATGCCCCAAAGGCTAAAAAACTGTGCACATCCTTTGACCCAGAAATAGCAGTACTAGGTCTGTATCCCAAAGAGATAAAAAACAAAAAGGAAAAGGGCCTATACATACATAAATATTTATAGCATCTCTTTTAGTGGTGGCAAAGAATTGGAAGTTGAGGGGATGTCCATCAACCGGGGAATGACTGAACAAGTTATGATACATGTTTGTGATGGAATACTGCTGTGGTATAAGAAATGATGAGGGGCTGATTTCAGAAAAACCTGGAAAGACTTACATGAACTGAAGCAAAGAGAAGTGAGCAGAACCAGGAGAACTTTGTACACAGACGAGCAACTCTGAATGACTTAGCTGTTCTCAGCAATACAATGATCTAAGACAATTTTGAATGCCTCATGATGAAAAAAGCTATCCATCTCCAGAGAAAAAATAATGTCGTCTGAATGCAGACTGAATATACCTTTTTTTACTTTATTTCTTTTTCCTTTTTTGGGGGGGGTGTCCTGTGTTTTCTTTTACAACATGACTAATGTAGAAATGTTTTTCTTGACTGCACACATATAACATGTATCAAATTACCTGCCTTTTCAATGAGGGGGGAAGAAAGAAAGGGAGGGAGAGAACTCATAACTTAAAATTAAAAAAACAAACAAGTGTTTGAAAATTGTTTTACATGTAATTGGGGGAAAAATAAAATAGTAAATACATTTAAAAAATCATCCAATAAAGACCAAGGAGGAAAAAAAAAAGAACACAGAATGTTCCAAAGGTATTAGTTCAGTTTTGAGTTTTAGTAGCCTAAAACTACCATTAAAGCTTGAAACTCCAGTAATACTTTTGGGACACTATGGCAGGAGTGGTGCGATGGAATGAAAATATTATTAGCCAATCAACTAGTAATTATTTTCTAGTACCTAGGATTAGGTAAAGTCATGAAACAGGTGGATCTTGTTTCCTTCTCACTTTGATTCTCCTATCTCAAGGCTGCCTCCTTTTCTTTATGAATGGAAGATTTCATTCCATCACAATACTACATGTTTTAACTGCCTTTCTCCACCTCTGCCCCAGCCCTCACTTTCAATGTTTAGCAGAATGTGTTTGGTTCTACCCTGCTAACAACCTCTCTTAACTTGTATAGCTCCGCCTTGCTCATCTCTCTAACTTGGATATTGTGGCGAAACTATCCAGAATTGTATTTGGCTTCACCTGCCCATCTCCTACTTGGAGAGATTAGTGGGAAGCCATGTAGCTGGGAGCTTTGGAATACTATTAAGAGTTCTGCTCATAAGAGCCAGGGCAATAATCAATGGGCATAACAATGCCACCATCTGCTGGGATCTACCAGGAACTGTAAGGAGAGTGATGAGCTACTATGAGTAGATGGCCATATAACCATAGAGGGGAATGCCAGTGAAGAATGGACACAAATAACAGAATTTCAGATTTGGCAATAACCTCAGTGGCCATCTAATTCATCCCGTGCTAGAAAGAAATCCTCAGCTCAAGTACACCTAACAAATAGTCATCTAGTCTTTGAAGGAGGAGGAACCCCATTCCACTCTTGGAGATGTTTAATTGTTAGGAAGTCTCTCCAGGCATAAAGCCAAAATTTAACCCTTCACTCCTTCCACCTTTTTCTCTTGGCCCTTCCTCTAGGGCCAAGCAGAACAATTAAAAGAATCCCAAGACACATGTCCTGAGGTGTCACACTAGAGTTACAACTGGGAGTTCTGTCCAGTGCATTGACTGTAAGTGACTGAGGCCATACAGGTTTCTGTGGAAAAGTTGTTCATTCATTGAGCCCAGTGTATTGGACCATCCATTGATATCATAGTTGAGAAGAGAAGTCTTAGGGAGAACATGATAACTATCTTCAAGTCTTAGAAAGGCTTCATGTGCAAGAGAGATTAGGCTTTTTCTCTTGGCAACTTCCATTTAATGTTCCTAGTTCTGCCCTTTGGGATCAAAGAGATATTTACCTCTTTGACTTTAGGTAAGTATAGATCCCCTTGGGGGGAGATACCTCCCAAAGTCTAACTTGAAAGTTTGCAGGTGAGGCCCCCAGAGGGTGATGACTCTCAGGTTCTAGGGTATTTGTGTGATTCCCTCCCCCTAAAATTATAACTCAAGGATCATCACTGATTAACTTACCATTGATAGCTAGTGGACAAAAATAAAGAAAAGGCATTTACTAAGTTGGTTTAGTAAGAACACAGTAAGTTCTAAAACATCTGCATCCATAAAGCAAAGATTCACTTTTCCATAAGTAGCTACCGAATCTCTTGAAAGAGTGGGCACAGAGTTAGAATACACTAGTAGTAAGGTAGATATTCAGGGAACACATGATAAGTAGGCAACATATGACTGTGGCACTACAGGTACAACATATCCCTTCTCTTGCTGTGATACTTTCATGCTTCTCCTCCCAGGTTCAATGTCTGCTGGGTTGGGTGCTCAGCTGGGCTCCCTGGCCCTTATTAGTTACCTGACCATGAGGAATTGAATTCTCTGAAGCTAAGCTCTCGTCTCCTTTTTAAAAAATAGTATTTTGTTTTTTCCAATTACATGTAAAGACAATTTTTAACATTTATTTTTAAAAAATTTTGAGTTTTAAAATTTTCTGCTTTTCCCTTTTCCCTCATCTTTCCCTAAAATAAAATTTGATTTGGGTTATACATGGTATAGGTAAAAAAAAATTTGATATAGGTTATACATGTGCAATTATGTAAAACATATTTCCGTATTAGTCGTGTTGTCATGTTGGGAAAGAAGAAACAGAACAAAAGGAAAGGAAACTATGAAAAAAATAAAGTGAAAATAGTATGGTTCCATCAGAGAGTGATTCAGTATGCTTCAGTCTGCGTTCAGATTCCATCAGTTCTTCCTCTGGATCTGGATAGCATTTTCCATCATAAGTCCTTTGGAATCGCCTTGGATCATTGTATTGCTGAGAAGAGCTAAGGCTTTCATAGCTGATGATTGCACAGTGCTGCTGTTACTATGTACATCAACTGTCTTCTTCCAGGACTGGTTCTCTTTTGACTGGACAGCTGGCTCTCTTTTCTGCTACCAGGAGACCATGATCCTGGAAGTTGCTTCCTGCTTTAACCTTGAGTGCTCAAGGCCTCAAATGACTATGTGAATTGCACTCTGATGGATGTAGTGTCTCCTGCTGAGTGAGTAGCTTCACTGCAAAATGGGATAACTGATATTGACAAGGGGAAAGATAAAATCCTTTCCCTGTCTGCTGCTCTCTATTACAGGTTCAGGGGCCACATTTCCAAAGATATTCTTTGCCTCACCTGCCTCGAGTCTCATACTATTCACTTGTCTGGGGAAGACAGTCTTAGCCTTTTAAAAGCCGCCCTGGGGTATGGTCAATCTTTACCCAGCTGAGGACCAGCTCTTAGATATGTCTTTGTACTTTGTTAGCATATCTATACCTAGTTACCTCCATTATCTGCCCCTTACTTTTTGTGAAGAAATCAATTAGCTGGGGAAGAGGGAAGGAAACAGATTCCCTCCCCTCAATTAAATGTTTGCTTTCCCCAACAGATCAATGAGAGTGATTTATGGCAAAATACATATTCCTAATTCTGGACAGTTCTCTAGTCGGGGAAAATTCACAGGATGAACTTTTTCAACAATATGGAAATTAGCACTCTTGCATGAGGGTCTATGCTTATCAATACCTGGTAGGCCTGGAAATTACACACTCCCTGAAATATGTGATTATTTAACAAATACATTATTTATAAAATTCTTGTAGGTTACTACTTGTCTTAATGCTAGTAGAGGCCTTCTCCAAACAAAACAAAACCAAACCCCAACATGGATACATTCCCACAATATGCTCTAGGTGATATGCTGGGCACCAGTATTTTTTTTTTTTTTAGCAATTGAGGTTAAGTAACTTGCTCAAGATTACACAGCCTGTCATTATTTATGTGTGGGTGTTCATTTTCTGAGGCTGAAACCGATCCTGGGTCCTCCCAACTCCAGGGCTGGTGCTCTTACTCACTGCGCCACCTAGCCGCCCCTTGGCACCAGTATTCTAAGGACATAGCACCCCTGCTCCTCCTAACATCTTACATACTCGTATTGGAAAAACTTCTCAACGAATCTTTTTTCATTTAAATGAATTTAAAACTATTGAAAAGTGTAATCAGGTAGAGAAGTAATGGGTTTCACCAAATTGGAGGTCTCCAGGCAAAAGCTGGGTGACCATTTGTTTGGTATGTTGCAGGAGGGATTCTTTTTCTGGTATTGTTGGACACAACTCCACCTTCCCCTTCCCCTAATTGATCTGTAAAGCAGACAACTCCACCTTCCCCTCCCCTAATTGTTCTGTAAGCAGACACAATTCTACCCTCCCCTTCCCCTAATTGATCTGTAAACAGGCAACTCCACTCCCCTAATTGATCCATGGGCAGTTTCAGCCTAGGGTACACTTGCGCACGGAAATTAAAATGTACAATGACCAATCACTGATTGTAGTTCAGCTTACATAACCTGGCTATTGAATCTCTTTAAAAACCAGCACAGTCTATGCCAACCCACTGTCTGATTTGGATTAACCATGTAACCCTGACAGTCCTGCGGTAATAAAATCCACTTCACATTTAACCTCGGGGATCTTCTGTCTCGCTCCTTTAAGCTCAACAATATGATTTAGGTTACAGATGACTGCTGAGTTCCCTTCCAAGTCTGAAATTCTAAAATCTTGTGACTCCTTCCTTTCCTGAGGCCAAGAACCTAAGTGGTAGATTTCAAGCTCGACATGAGATAGCAGTGTGATGGGGCAGCCAGAAAAGCGAGGAGACAAGAAGAGGGAAGTGCTATTTGTACTCTGCCCTTGTCAAAACTAATCGAGAGTATTGAGCTCATTTCTGGGCACCATGGCTTAAGAAGGATGTTGATCAGCTGGATAGGGTTTAGAGGTGGATGGTGGAGGGCCTTGAATTCATGGCATTTGAGAAGGGCTTAAGTGACTTGCCCAGGGTCACACAGCTCGTAAGTGTCTGAAGCTAGATTTGAACTCAAATCTTCCTGAGTTCCTAATCCTAATAATTGGACCTGTCCCAAAGTATAATGGCTTGCCTTGAGAAGTGATAGATTTCTCCTTAAGAAGTCTTCAAGGAGAGAGTGGACAGCCACTTGTTGTATGTTATAGCGGGAATTTCTTCATGTATAGCCTGTACTAAATGGTTGCTGAGATGCTTCTAACTCTCAAATTCTGTGATTCTGTTTTAGTGCACTTTGCAAACAAGAATAAATAGCTAAAATGAGAAGCTACCAAATGATGTGCTGGTTTCCTCTTCTGGGTCCTGTTTTCAGTGACATTTCTTTGGATCTTGTGAATTTGTGTCCTAGTAAGGGGAAGTCTGTGACAACATTCTGAGTGTATCAGAAAGTGAAATTACAGATTATTGGGGTAGGGGCCAACCAGAAGAGTAAGAACTCTCCCAAAGTGAACATGGGTCCTTTGTGTTATGTGAATCACTGGTAGAAGGATTATAACTAGAATAAGGAAATCAAGAATATGCATGTGTATTGTGTGTGTATACATATATGTACATATATATGCTCATACATATAGAAACACACGTGGAAAACATATCTTTACACAAATACAGAGATGAATGAACCATTAAAAAATGGGAAGAGATTCAGTGTAAATAAATTGTAGGGAGAAACTTATAAGATATAAATAGTTGTAATTATATGTAATTGGCTTTGTCATTCAAAAAGCATTTATTAAGTGCTTACTATGTGCCTGGCACTGTGCTAAGTTCTAGAGATGCAAAGAAAGGCAACAACCATGGTCCCTGCCTTCAAGGCATTATATCCCAATGAGAAAGACATCATGCAGATAATTATGTATATATAAGATATAAAGTCTAAATGGAAAGTAATTTCAGAGAGAAGGGGGGCCTGGGAAACACCTTTTAAAAAAAAGTATTTATTTTTAGTTTTCAACGTTCACTTCCATAAGATTTTGAGTTTTAAATTTTCACCCCCTCCCTTTCCTGCCCCTCTCCAAGACAGCATGAAATCTGAAAAAGGCTCTACTTATACATTCATATTAAACATATTTTTACATTCGTAAAGGCAACAAAGGCAACAAAAGCAGTTTGATGTAAAGAAGAGTTAGAAATAATGGGAAGAATAATGGGAAGAAAGAAGAAACAAAAGAAAATAATAAAAGAAAAGGAAAACAGATAATATGCTTCCATCTACATTCAGACTCCAAAGTTCTTTCTCTGGATGTGGATAGCATTTTTCATCATGAATCTTTTGGAGTTGTCTTAGGTCCTTGCATTGCTGAGAAGAGTTAAGTCAATCAAAAGTCAGTCATTGAACAATGTGGCTATTACTGTGTACAATGTTCTCCTGGTCCTGCTCATTTCACTTTGCATCAATTCATATAAATCTTTCCAGGTTTTTTTGAAGTCTGCTTGCTAATCATTTCTTATAGCACAATAGTATTCCATTACAATCATAAACCACAACTTGTTCAGCCATTCCCCAGTTGATGGGAATTCCCTCAATTTCCAATTCTTTGCCACCACAAAAAGAGCTGCTATAAATATTTTTGTACATGTGGGTCCTTTTTCTTTTTTATGATCTCTTTGGGATACAGCCCCCAAAGTGGTATTGCTGGGTCAAAGGGTATGCACAGTTTTACTGCCCTTTGGGTGTAGTCTGGGAAAGACCTTTTGCAGAAGGTGAAATTTGAGCTGAGTCTTCAAGCCAGGAGTCAGAGGTGAGGAGGAAGAATATTAGTCATGGGGAAGGGGCCAGATTGTAAAGGGCTTTAAATGTCCAATAGAACATTTTTATTTGATCCTGAAGTGGGGTGGGGGGTGGGGACAGCATTGGAGTACATCAAGTTGGGTTGTGTGTGACATGGTCAGACCTACATTTTAGAAAAGTCACTTTTGGCAGTTGGATGGAGGATGGATTGGAGTACAAGAGACTTGAGGCAGGGAGACCAATCAGAAGGCTATTGCAATGGTCCCACCCTGAGGTGATGAGGCACTATATAAGGGTAGTAACAGCGGGAATGGAGAGAAAGTGATATAGACAAGAGATATTGCATAGGTAGAAATGATGAAAACTTGACCACAGATTGGATCTGTGGGGTGAGGATGAGGAGGTGAGGATAATGCTGTGGTTGAGAACCCAGGTGCCTGGAAGAATGGTGGTGCCTTCAGCAGTAAATAGGAAAGTTGGGAAGACAGGAGGTTTTTTGGCGGGGGAAAGAGAATGAGCACTGTTTTCAGCTATGTCAAGTTTGAGATGCTGCTGGGGTATCCAGTCCCAGATGTTAATTGAGCAATTGGTAATGTGGGACTGGAGCTTAGGAGAGAGATTTAGGTAGAATATATAGGTCTGGGAGACACCCTGAGATCACTGAACCCATGGTAGCTTATGAGATCACTGAGCTTGGAAAGAGGGAGAAGAAGATTCTGGACAAACCCACCAGGGACACCCATGGTGGAGAATCAGGAGAAAACAGTGTTACAAAAGCCTAGAGAAGGAGCATGCAGGAGGAGAGGGTGGTCTGTGACATTAAATGCTGCATATAAGTCAAGAAGAGTGAGGACTGAGGAAAGGGAAGTTTGACAAGAGAGCATTTGTTGCTTTAGAGAAAATAATTTCAACTGAGTGAAGAAGTTGGAAGCAGAAGCTTTAGAATAAAGAGAGAAAGGAAGTGGAGGCAACCAGGGAAAACGGCTTTTTTTTTTTTTTTAAAGGGGTTTAGCCAAGAAGGGGAGGATATAGGACAATAGCTAGCAGGGATGGCCCGATCAAGTGAAAGGTTTTTAGGATGGGGGAAACCATGGCTGTGCTTGTAGACATCAGGGAATGAGCCAGCAGACAAGGAGATTAAAGACTAGAGAATGGGTGGGACTGTTAAAAGGGGAGCAATATGTTGGAGAAGGTGAAAGGGAATGGAATCAAGGATGAGTATAGAGGAGTTTGACAGAAAGAATGCCTACTATGTGCCAGGTATATGGTAAGCACTTTACAGATATCTCATTTGACCCTCATGATGACCCTGGGAAATAAGTGATATTACTATCCCCACTTTACAGTTGAGGAAACTAAGGCAGACAGCACTGAAGTGACTTGCCCAGGGTCACACAGTAAATGCTTGGGTCCAGATTTGAATTCAGGTCTACCTGACTCCAGATCCAGCACCCTGTCCACTGTGTACCTTCCTGTCTCTAGAAGCAGTCTCTATATGAGAGACTTGGTTTTTCCCTCTTAATTGTATTTTTTTTCCAATTCCATGTAACGAGTTTTCAACATCCATTTTTATAAAATTTTGAGTTCCAAATTTTTCTCCCTCCTTTCCTTCCCCCCTCTCCCTTCTTCCCCAATATAGCAAGCATCTGACATAGGTTATACATTTATAATTATGTTAAACATGTTTCCATACTAGTTATGTTGTGGAAGAAGAATCAGAACAAAAAGGACAACCTCAAGAAAGAAATAGAAAAAGTGAAAATAGCTTGCTTCGATCTGCATTCAGACTCCATTGTTCTTTCCCTGGATGTGGGTAGCATTTTCTGTCATGAGTCTTTTGGAGTTGTCTTGGATTCTTATGTTGCTAAGAGCTGAGTCTATCATAGTTGATCATTGCACAATGTTGCTGTTATTGTGTACAGTGTTCTCCTGGTTCTTGCTTGCTGAGACCCTTGTGAAGGGGAAAAATAGATGTTGAAGTGATTTGAGATAAGGAGAGAAGAGGGAGGCTAATGGCTCCCATATTTTTGTGAACTATGAGGCAAAATTCTCAGCTGAGAGGATGGGGGAGGGGATACAGTGAAGGTTTGAGGAGAGATAAGAATGTCTGGAACAGCCTTTGTGGTGAGAGGGTAAGTGAATTCATGTTTGTTGTGGAGCCATTTTTCACTTGTATGCGACTCATGATCCCATTTGGTGTTTTCTTGGCAAAAATACTTGTGGAGTTTGCCATTGCCTTCTCTAGCTCATTTTACAGATGAGGAAACTGAGGCAAACAGGCTTAAGTGACTTTGCCCAGGGTCACACAACTAGTATCTAAGACTGGATTTGAACTCACAAAGATGAGTATTCCTGACTCCAGGCCTGGCAGTCTATCCATTGTTCTATCCACCTAGCTGTCCAATCCATGTCCTAATGTGTCATAAATTAATGAGGCAGATAGATGAGGATTGCTTTCATGCTTAAGGACCAAGTCAACATGTCACATAAATTTCAGGGAACCCATTCAACGTAGTTTTATTTCCTCTAGTTCCATTCAGGTGTAAAAGGGTGATGGGAGTAAACCAAGGGGGTTGGCAAGGCATGATTAGCAAGAGGACAAGACAATAAGGGATCCAAGTGTAGGGGATAGGGTAGGGTTCAAGATAGTAATGGGAAGACAGTGTAGCCAGTATGGTGGAGGTGATGGCCTGCAAAAGAACTGAGGGGTGGATGGACTGGACACATTGAGGACAAAGAGCAGGGTTAGAGCTCATAAGGCATACTTAAGATGGAATGATAGATAGATCTTTTATAGATCCTACTTAATAAAAGGACTTTGGGGAGTTCATGAACATGAACTTGTGGGTGGTAGCAAGGTCAAACATATGATCTCCATGTATGGCTGAGGTTGCTGTTGTCTTTTGTTTTTGAAAAGGACCAATGATATCTCAGGGGGATGTTTTGACTTCCTCATGAATTGGATTTAAGTGAGGCAGAGTTGCACAAAAGTTGTCAGCCTCACTTTATCTTCCAGAGTGGGAAGACAAAAGTCAGGACTGGCAATGGCCTGGGATACAGTGGATGCCCTTGGCATCTTTTCACATCTGACCAAGCTCTAAGAGCTCCAGCACTGTTGAAACAGTTGGCTGTTCGAACAAATTGTTCTCACACACTCATTCTATCTGGGGAAGCATTCACATACTTTGGGTAGACATCTAACTTACTGAAGGATTTGAGACCTGTTGGGTACCTTCAACATGGTTTAGCCTTTCAAGATGGTTTATCAGGGTGTGGCCACTGCTTATGCTACAGTTTCTTGGAGCCACAGGCAAGAGTTGAGTGAGCCAGGTGGGCACCAAAGGTGGATAAGCAGCCCTGAAAAGGGTTTGGCAAGTCTCTACACCAGGGCTGCTAGTCCTCCCTGTACACCCCATTATACCCCATGGCTGAGGTAAAGTATATGAGTAAATCATGAGAACTGAATAGACTGAAGAACAGAAAAGTTAGGGTCTTTGAGGGAACAACAATATATAAAGTCCCTTAGTATGAGGGCAGGAAATGGGCTGGGAAAACTGTGGTCCAGGCACTAGACCAACGTGGCTTAGTGCATGATTGATTGATGAGTTCAGTGTGCATGAATGCTCAGTGGGGTGTGAAGGAACAGACCAAGAGGTTGTAAAGGGAGGCCAAGACTGCGGTTTGACTTTGCTCTGGAGCTGGGATTCTCAAATAATCAAGGTTTCAACCAAGTTTTGATATTTTGTGGGTTTTGCTTGGTGTTCAGGTTTTGACCCATATCCATGAAGCTGAGCCATTTGAATCCCCAGCGATCCCAAACCAACACCCTAGGATTTGGATGAACATACAAGTCACAAGAATCTCTCAGCTGGGTGATTCATCATGGGTACTGATAAAGCCTGTCATGTGTTTTAGGAAGATAGCAATCAGTATATACTTAATACCTATTATGCTACTGAGTAATTTCAGACAAGTCACATTCTCTCTCGTAAGTCTCAGTTTTCCCATCTGTAAAACAAGGTTGAAATAAATATGAGTACCTTCTAGCATGAAATTTTATGTGTTTAGCTTATTGAATATGCATCGATCATCTACAGCCTTTCCCCCCCCCCCTAATCTTCTCTCCCAAGGTGGTGTACTAAGAGACCCAAGTGTCTTGACCTCTCTAAACAACCAGATAAACCTAAGGGTCCTCCAAGCAGGAAGCACAAGCACGAGACTTCAGACCAGGGAGAAGTCTGGAGACAACACTGGAAGAATTTGTACTAGGTTCAGGTTTAAGGCTCTGTTCAACGAGCTACTCTCTCCAGACTCTAGAACTCTAGCATTGATGCTGCTCAGGATTCCAGCTTCTCTAGTCTCATCTCTACAACACCAGGCAGGTGGCATGAGGACTTTGGCCCCTCCCTGGATGGAAGCTAATGACAGGAGGAGATTAGAACACCACTATTTTTATTGTTCACATTTATCCTCATCGTATCAATGATTGGCCATAGACAATTTTGCAAACAAACTTCCACTGATGGTCCCGTGTCCTGACTGAGGGGCAGCGCTGGCTTCTTGGTACTATACAGTAAGCTGCATCTGGAGTCAGTTTGACAGCCAGTTTGGTAAAAATGGGAGAAAACATCAAGAAATTGGTGACACGACGGTTTCTCAGAAGCATAATTTGGCCAGCGTATAGGGGACAGAACATTAACTTGGATATACTTCAGGTTTGCTATCTCCCTATGATAAGAGGCTGACTGAACATGCTAGTGAAGGCTTTGAATCCTGCTATCACTATATGTTAATGATATTGAGTGGAAGGTACGATCAGTTCCTCCTTTCTAGGGCTACATTATGCTGAAACATACAGGATCCTAGTGGAGCTGGGGAATGCTATTCCCTGCTCTCTCCTTCCATAGAGAAGACTGGCTCAGGACTGTGGAAGGAAAAAAGGAAGAAAAGAGTTGTTACCTCTATTACTCATGGTAGAGGAGGTTTTTGAATTCATTTCCAGTTTCTCCAATCTCTCAAGCCCAGCCAACTTCATATTCCAATCCAACTTCAAGGGTCCAAAGTTTGCCTGGTCCTGAACTTATCTACCAGCTATATTTTCCTGCAGTTGAAACTTGATTTTCAAGTTATATCTGCAATTTTCTAAAGGAACAACATGGAGGGGTTTTTTTTTAAACAATATGAGAAAGGGTTTAACCAGAAATAGTGGCACTATTTGGTGTTCCTGTCCTTCATCATTACCCAATTTAGTAAAGCCAGGAATTTGGGATTAACCTGAGACCCCTTTAGCAGGCTGCAGGATTTGGGGGTGGGAACAAAGAGAATGGAAAGAACTGGTTTCCAGCAGCACCCTAAGATTTGCAATTGTCAGGGAACTTTCCAAAGCAATCAGTGACTTAGGCCTTAACCTTCTCAAATACCTATAATGTCCTTCTAACAACACCCTCAGAACCTATGTGATTTTTCATTTTAATTTAAAAGCAGTTGAGACTTCCCTTAAATTTGAGTTTCTACGTTTAAGCCTCAAAACAATCACATCCCTAGGGATGTTTCCATAGAAATTTTGTCTGCTGCACTAATTCCAGGGGAAAATGTACAATAAGAAGCTATTGGCTCTTACATTATTTCTTCAATATCGTGCAGTTAAAGGGAAGCTTAAAAAAACTGACATTCATCCACAGTAATTAATAAAAGTAAACAATTACTTTATAGTTTCAGTGTTATTCCATTTCAGACAATTTACAATGACGGAACCCTTCAAACCCAAATTGCATTGGTTTTTGTTTCCCCTCCTCCCTCCACCCCCCCAATCTATGTGGCCATTTTCAGGCAGGAAGCAGGTTGGAGAAATCACATCTTGAGGAAAATGCTTTCAGCATTTGTTTGTCATGATGCCATTTGTAAAAAGGGCTTGGAATAAAAAAAAAATTCCTGTTCCCCTTGAAATTGAGTTTATTTTCATCTTAAAGGATGAATTTAAGTGAGGGCAGTGCAATGATAATAAACTAAGAGTGGTCTTAAAACCCACTGTATAAAGAGCAGTTCTTGGCACCAACACTGGATGTAGAGACAGTAAAGATGCAAACAGCAATGAGGTTATTAAAAAAAAAAAGGCATTTCACTCTTTTATTGTAAAGACCAACTCTTTGTAAAGAGCTAAAAGTTGGTGGGGAAGGCACTTGGCAGTGAAGGCTTCAGACAACCTGGTTAGTGATGGGGAGTTCTAAGCTAAAATATACCACACTTTTTAGCTCTTAAAATAACAGCCTCTGCCACGACTGAACACATTTCTTGGGCTCCGTGGGGATGTAATCACTGCTAAATGAGATCCTTGTTTCCCCAAGGCCCAACCAAAACCCTGTAGGTAAAGTCAATGCACCAGAGAACCATGCCGAATGCTTAGGGGTATCCTGTCGGCTGTCACTCTGACAGGCAACATCAATAAAGCATTTTTCAGGGAATGTACCTTTGAATTCAATGTTGCTTGAAGTCTAGAATACTGGCACTGGACATCAGATTTTACTCAGTAAAGAATCCCACTGGAAAGAGACCTTGAGTGAGAGCCATTCTGAATGGTGAGAAGGGTATTCAGCCTCTGCTTTTCCAGGAGAGCAGACACCACAGAAAGACAAGACGGTGAAAACAGGCTTAACACAATAAGGCATGATTGCTTTGGGCTTGCATTGCCAGAGGATTTGGTGTGCTTCTTTTGGATGGAGAATTCAACTGTGCACTTTTTTTTTTTTGCATAGAACTAAGTGGAAAAAGGTTCCGCTTGGTGCTGACAGTGATTTTTTCCATCTTTCACGTCTGAGGTTGCCAGTCTGTAGATCCCAACAGGTTGTAGTCTGTTGCCTTTGGAGTTTTACAAGGTATACGTTTTTGGCCTCCCCCCACAGCCCTTAGAAGGCATTACAGAAATTCTCTTTTTAGTAAACATTTAAAGCACCAAACCCCACACAATCACAGACTCCAGAATCCCAAGTTTTTCTTGTCACTATGTTCGGCCACATTTTTCCTCTTCACCTGTCTCCGGTGCAGGCCGCTCTCCACGGGACTGCTGTGAAGAGACTGTAAACATGATTCCAAGTGGGTGGGCGTACATGGGTGAGTGCTTGGGTCACTGCCTGGGGACAGCGCTGAGGTAGTTTTGATAAACGCTCCAAAGTTGTTCTCCATGGAGGAGGACGTAGGGCTGGTGCTGTTGACTGAGGAATAGCCTGAGGTCACTTCTGTTCTGGACTCCCTCCTCTCCTGAAAAAGGAGCCAGTGTTTCTCAGCATGTGTGTGGTTGGATGGCCGCAGCAGAGCATCCTGCCTAGAGGGGTCCTCTACACGGCTGTCTTCATCACTGGACTCCTGACAGCAGTGCTGTTCTGGATCCAGATATATCACAGTTACATCGAGGACCCCACTGGGAGATGTGACTATAGGAACAAAACAGAACAAAGAGGCCATTGGTAGTCTTGGAGAACCAACAAAAGCCCACCTGTGAACTCAGTTTCTTGTAGGTAAGAACATCAGATGGGCCACCACCCAACCCAACCTCACACTGGGTGCCTTGCCTAGGACACTGTCTCTGACAGAGGATGCTAAGGGTCCTGTTCCCATAGGAAGGAACAAATGAATGACGGTCTTACAAGTCATCCAGAGTTCAGGAAGTAGCATCTAGAGAGCCTTTATTGATCATAAGAACTTCACCAGTTTTCAATTCACCATGAACTCAACCTTCTTTAATTTAGGAAGACAGACTTTCGGGATATTAGAGGCAGCAGTTTCCATTCCAGACTTGAAAATGATAACCACAGGTTATCTTACAGTAGCATGTAAGATTATATTTGCTCATATAATTTGACCATAGATTTAGTGAGCAATGGATATTAACCTTTTATGTATATTCAGGTCTTACATTAAAATACTGCTTTTAGAATTCAAATTTGTCTCTATCTCACACAATACTGGCGAGAAGTTATTGCATAAATATATATCCAGATGAGGTTGCACAGATGGTAAGAGGCCTAGCTTGACTAAGCGGTGGCAGAGGCACAATTTTCAGCAGAAATAGCAATTTGTGCCTTTCTCCAATGTTGTTAAAATAATGAAACTTAAGCAATACACCTATTCTTCTAGGCATGAAAAAAAGCTGAGACAGTCATCACCAGATAGGGGTTTAAACAAAGGTCACAGTGCGTGATCACTCAAAACTTGAACTATTCAGCATTGAGAGGACACAGTTAAGGCAACCATGTGTTAACAAAGGACATGTGCTCCTCACTCCAGTGTGAAGAACTGCTGACATGTGACCCAACACTTACCATCTCCCTCCTTCTCCCCTTCACTTTCCTGGTCTCCCTCGTACCCAGAGCAGTAGTCCAAACTCCAATCCAGAAAATTGCCCAGGAGAGTTTCCTCTTGGCTGGATAATTCAGCAGTAGGTGTTGTTACGAAACTTCCCCTATCTTCCTGAATGCTGTTTTCCCTTCTTCTAAGGAAGGAGAACACAGCCCAAATTAAATACAGAGCAGGAAATGTGGTACAGTAGAGACTCCCCCACAAGCCAAAAACAAAACAGGAGACCTGGCTTGGCACTCAAGAGACACAGACGCTGGTCCTAGCACTGACCTTTACCAAGTCATTTATGACTGCTCCTAAAGGGCAAGCAGCACTAAGTGTTTGTTAAACGAACATCAACCATCCCTCCCCACCCCATTTTTCTCTGGTTATTGGAGCCACTGACAGAAGTCGCAAATGGACATTTGTACTGCTGCATGGCAGTCCTTGTATTCTTCCCTGATGGGCTGGGGTAGTTATTTCCAGTCTTCTCAAACCTACTATGCCATCTCCTATCCTTTGCTTCCCCTGTTTCAAAAGATGTCTTTACAGGGGCAGCTAGGTGGCACAGTGAGTCAGGAGGACCTGAGTTCAAATCTGGCCTTAGACATTTGACACACTAGCTGTGTGACCTTGGGCAAATCACTTAACCCTAATTGCCTTGCCTTCCCCCCTCCAAAAAAAAAAAAAAAGATGCCTTTGCCTCTTACCTAACCAAAGAAAGACTATCTATTCTTTACTAAGAGGCCCTCAAATCACCTTCCCCCCTCTCTCATCCCCTTATTTTTTCCTCCAGGCACTTGGACACTGAGGTAGCTCTTCTTGCTTAAGGTCAGCCTCTCTACTCACACCTTTCATCCCACTCTCTCTCACGTCCTAGAGAAGCTTGTTCCTTCGATAATCTCCTCTCTCTAGTCTTCCTTTTCTTCCCTTCTGCTGAGATGATGCCATGTGAATGCCAGATGAGGCAGCAGCGTGCCGCAGCAGCAAGTACACTGGACTTGGCCTTCAAATTCTGCCTCGTTTACCTGCTATGGCACCACGTCAAAGCACCGCTCAGCCTTCAGGGAGCTCAGCTGCAGAATAGATGGATAGTCTAGTTTTTAACTTACAGAGTTGTTATGAGGATTAAGTGAGATAATGAATGTAAAATATTTTTAGAAACCCTAGTGTTACATAAGTATTAGCTATTTCTATTTGTTATTGTTAATGGCACTTTTTTCCATCCTTCAGGATCTTTACCTGATACTGCCACCCCCACCCCCGCCCCAAGCTATCACCCTCTCCTCTCCTACCTTTATTTTATTTTATTTTTTTAAAGCAATTGGGGTTAAGTAGCTTGCTCAGTTACATGGCCAATCGTTATTTACGTGTGGGTGCTCATTTTCTGTGGCCAGGAACGATCCCGGGTCATCCTGACTCCAGAACTGGCACTCTTACTCACTGCGCCACCTAGCTGCTCCAACTACCTTTATTTTTTTTTTTAAATAAGTTTTTGCTGCTATCTTTTGTTTCTTACATCAGCAGTTATCTTAAGTCTCTCCCTCCCAAAAGTCATCCCACATCACAAACAGTAATTTTTAGAGAGGAAAAAAAAAAAAAACAAAACCCAGCACAATACATGGAAAAAGTCTGAAAATATGTGCCATATGTAACATCTAGGGATGTCACCTCTATGAAGGGGTGGGGTGGGGGTGTCCTCTTGTATCTCTTCATTTAAGTCCTGCTTGATCTAATTTAACAAAATTAGCTTTACTTTATGTAAATTACATTTACTTTTCTTTTGGAGGCAGTTAGGGTTAAGTAGCTAGTAAGTGTTTGAGTTGGAACTCAGATCCTTCTGACTCGAGGCCACATTTCCCTTTGATTTTCTGGTGTCGTTCTCTTTACATTGTTGTAGTTGCCATGTATGCTGTCATCTTGGCTCTTCTTACTTCACCCTACTTCAGCTCACATAGATCTGTCCAGGATTCTCTGTATTCATCACACATCTCATTTTTTACAGCACATTTATGTGCTATTCTTTGTTTAGCCATTTCCCCAATTGATGGACATCTATTTTGTTTCCAATTTGTCCCTGTCACAAAAAGTGCTGCTATAAATATTTTGGAATATGGAGGGACTTTCTTCTTGTGGATGGCTTCCTGGGGGTAAAAGCCCAGGAATGAATAATTCACAGGGCATGGACATTTTAATCATTCTATTTATACTGCTTTTCAAAATGGTTGCACCATTTCACAGCTCCACCAACATCCTTAAATTCCTGGTATAAATCCCACTTGGTCATAATGGATGACTTCTTGGATAAATTACAGTTTGGCAGGATTTTGTTTAACATTTTTGAGTCAACATTTATTAATGATATTGTCTGTAATTTTTTTGTGTTTGTTTTATTGTCCCCTGGTTTAGGTACTATGACTAAATTTGTCTCATAAGAGGATTCTCATAGGGTGCTTTCTTTCTCAATTTTCAAGAACAGTGTGTAGTTTGTGTACAAAAGTTTGACAATTCTCCTATGAATCCATCAGGACCATGAGTTTTTTCCTTTGGTAGCTTCTTTACAGCTGGATCTATTTCCTTTTCTGAGAAAAGTAGTAAAAAATCCATTCCTGATATAAATAACACATTGACAATGCTGATTATTAAAAAAAAAAAACAACAAAAACCTAGGGGCAGGACTTAAAAAGCAGGACCTATTCCCCTGCCAAAAAAATAGAGCCTGTAAAAAGGCCTATCGGTGTGGACGTGAATCTCACTTACCTTTTGGTTCTTTTCCCGGAGGGTGAGTTGAGGAAGGTCTGAATCTCTGCCACATTGAGGGAGGAAGAAGGTTCTGTGTCCTCTTGCTTCACTCCTAATAACTTGCACAACTGGCCATAACCCATTACCTTTGAAAACAAAAGATAAATAGTAATAGTGCTTCTTCATTCCTTTTTCATTCTCTCCAGTGCCAAAACACAAGTGATACAAACACAAAGTGTCATCTAGTTTTTGAACAGGTGGGGCAGGTTGAGCTCAGTTATACACACTTCTCTCAGCTTTGGACACTCTTAAAGCAGACCTTTTTAGATCAGTGCTGCTTAAAATGTGGGTGGAGAAAAACTGGGCAGCAGTAAAAGGTTTCTGAACACAGCGACCAAAAATGAATTCAAAAATGAAACTTGTACAGAATCTAAGGTGTTTCTGGCAGCACTTGCCCATGTTGCATCATGTAACTTGACAGTGGCCTTGGTTCTGAATACATGACATGTGTACCCTGCACTGGACATGCTGTCATGCCCATGCAGTGCCAAAGAACTGCAGAAATGTGCAAAAGTTTAAGAAGCCTCTTTTTAGATAATTGGTCAAATACAATTATAAAAGTACCTTTTCTTGGCCAATTCCTTCATATCGTTTATCCTCAAAACGTTGTTTCACAGCTGTCAAGGAAACTTGCCTATAATCCTTTGGGGCATCATCATGGAAGCTAAGAGAACAGGACACAGGAGGAGGAAAAGGAGTGGAAAGGTCAAATGCAGAGAAGTGGTTATCTAATACTCAGGAGTTTGGCCACTCCCATTCCAGTGATAACGAAGGCTTAAAAGCCAATATTAAACTGGATGGAAATACACAGATGTTCTAAATGAGTTTGGGAAATGCCTTTGTTAGATTGGTACTAGACCCTTAACAATCATTTAAGGTCTCTGTGCAGCATGCAGCTGGCTGTGAGAGATGTCCAAGTGCTCACCCAAGCAGACCCCATCTAACTCTACCCCTGTCAGTTACTCTGGGGGAGGATTAGAGGATGGGTGGCCAGAGAGACAAAGGCTAACATCAGTACCTTTTTTTTGGACCAATTACTATTCTCATTGAAGTTTCTAATTTGGTCACTGAAACGATTTGTTATGTCACAATCTGGCCATCAAAGAGCACAGAGAGACTTAGAGAAGAGCCTAAAAGAACCATAGCTCCAAAGTCTATTCTTCTTAGCTCGACAGAATAAAACTTTGTATAGCATGGAAGCCATCTTTGGTATGGGATTAATTATTATTTTTCTGCCTATTCATTTAGATTCCCTGCATTCATCACTGACACCAAACCCACTGGAATAAAGAAAAAAAATTCCTTTGAATGCTGGGTATTGTAGCTTAGAATCAATACAAACAAGGCTCATGTACAGCACAACAACCTGTCCAATCTCAAAGGAGGTCTGCTACTGACCAAGTATTTTCAGATGATTTTGGAAAAATGTTTTAGGCCACAGTGTTGCTCAGAAGTTGGGTAAAATGTATCTGCATATAGTTCCTTTCCCTTCAAGTTACTGTGAACTTTTAAACTAAGTTACCATTTTTTGTGAAGGCTCAAAACGCAGGGTATCAGGTCTTCATAGAAGAATCCAGTGCATTCCCACAACTGACTTGTCCAGGGATGTGCTGGGGAAGAAGGGTTAGAGAAAGTAGTAGGGCTGCAGATCACAACACTCACTTCTCAAGGGCATTTTACACGTGTCAAGAAATAGTCCCCAAAGACTCAAATGTCCCTATTCCAATAAAATTCTATCAGCAGCAGTGGCACTGCAGTCTAGTCAATGTACATAGGCCTTATGAGAGCCTCTTCCCTACTCTGATGCCCAAGCAAAGACCTACAAAGCCAAGCAATCAGAAAAGGGGCTTTAGTTCCTGAGGGCTGTGAGGTCTTTACATGGATGGGCTATTGCAGAGTGATAACTTGCATATCATTAAATGAAGTCACAGAGATCACACTGGCTGAGAACTCTTTTTGACCACATTCCGATGCACTCATCAAAACCTGCTCACCTGCTAGCTAACTGTTGAAAGAAGTGCAAAGTAGGGGTGGCTAGGTGGTGCAGTAAGAGCAATGGCCTGGAGTTGGGATGACCCGAGATCAGATCCAGCCTCAGAAAATGAGCACCCACACATAAATAATGACTGGCCATGTAACCTTGAGCAAGTCACTTAACCCCGATTGCTTTAAAAAAAAAAAGTACAAAGAATCAGACAAATGCTAAAACCAAACGGTCAATAGAAGGGCAGGGCAGGGCAGAATCACAGTGATAACATTACTCTGACAATATGGACTAGGCACTGCAGATCAGTTCTTAGCATCCTATTCAGAAGGCTGCTATCTTGGCTAAATGAAGACTCAGTAAGGCCTCTTCTCAATCTGCTTTTGGCATGGGCATGACTGCCAAGACCACCATGTTGCCCAAGCCGGGAATCTAGGTTTGTGGTCAGTACTACCCAGGCCATTTCACCCACTATTCTCCAGACCAAAGGGACATGGAGCCATATATAGGAGGCAATCTTGAGACTTCCCTCAGAATTCAATGTACACATTGAAAAAGATGGATGATGTGAGTACAATGCTAATAATGTTTTGGGGAACAGAAGTGTGCTGTTGCTGTCTCAAGGGTGTGAAGTTGGGGGCAGAGTCTCATTACCAGGCTGGAGAAGTCAAGAGATTTCTTTATTCTTCCTGTAACGTCTGCTACAAGAATTGTCTCTTTGTGGGGGAGGTGGGTGAAGGGGTAAGAAGAGGGAGAAAGGTATTCCATTCTCCCCGCACTTAAGAAGATGAGCCTGAAAGGCTGAGAAAAACTTAGGAGAGACTCAGGAATTGCCTCTGGGTTAAGGAAACAAGTCCAAGAAATACCTAATGGGCATGACCATGACTTCCTTTCATTCTTTTTGCTTTTTTTGGAGGGGTGAAGGTAGGGCAATTGGTGTTAAGTGACTTGCCCAAGGTCACACGGCTAGTTTTGTGTTAAGTGTCTGAGGCCGAATTTGAACTCAGGTCCTCCTGACTCCAGGGCTAGTGCTCTATTCACTGTGCCACTTAGCTGCCCCTTCCTTCCTTTCATTCTTTACCCTGGTGCTACTTGAATCTGTGAAGCCACAGACATCATTCTACTCAAGGTCTTTAAAAGTCCCATCATCTTCAAGACAGGAAATCATGTTCTTCCTCTCCCTGCCTACCTAACAACATGGATGGGAGAGTAAATGAACACAATAAACACTAGCTATATGTCCACCCATGAATTCATCTCTTTAACCAGTTATAAATAAAAAGCATCCTACCTAGGGAGCTCAGAGGAAGATACACACATATATAACTTCATTCTGGATCACTGCTGTGAAACCACAATTGTTGGCTGTATCCATCCTTTGTAACCCCTTCTGAGATTTTGTATAGCCTGACCCATGTCACAGGGGTCGGGAACCTGTGACCTCAGGGCCACAGGTTCTCCATCCCTGGTAGGAGCTTCCAGTCCCACCCTAGATGCAAGAGAATCTGTAGATTCTCTTGTAAGCCTTGACTTTCCTCTTTTCCCTAGAAGTATACACAAAAAGTTTTATAGAGATAAAAATATCTTATGCCCTAGCCATGTGACCTTGGGCAAGTTACTTAACCCCAACTGTCCTCCAAAATGCAAAAAAAAAAAAAATCTTATGAACTATGAAATGTTATTGTTGTCAAATTCCACAGCAGTCCTATAACTATGCTGCACTCCAAGTGTGAGCATAAGAAAAGCGTAGATCATGGTGGCATCAGCTGCATGATGGGTGAGTCACAATGTCCTGGATAGAACCTATTTCCTTATCTATAAAATGAGGAAAATAGCCCCTTTATTACGTATCTGTAAATGGTAAACACACGTTGGCTATTATTGTTATTACTGTGGAGTATGTCTTACCTTGCCTGTGCATCAGCTTGGCCAGCAATAGGGCTGCAGCAGCCAGATGGGCTGGGGAGTACACAGAGAGGCTCGTATACAACAGGGAGAGTTCACAGATAAAGCTATACAGGTGAAGAGTTCTTCTCTCTGTTGGGACTACATTCACTAGCACTTCTTTGTAATCTACAAGAGTAGGAATCTAATAAAAGAGAGAACACTCCAATTTATTAAACTTAAGATTTCAGATCTAAAAAGCACATAGTGTTCTATGTAAGTATAATATCCTACTATATAGAAAGGGGAGTCAGTCTCTTAGATGAATTTAAATCTTTCTTCAAAATACTTAATTCATTTTAGAAACACAACACAAATGTTGCTTTGTGGATCCTCAGAAACGCTTGTTGCCACATATTCAGACACAGTAATGAGGTTCTAAAGCAGTGTGCACTGAAAGTTCTGCTTTCATCAGGGTGTGGTGGGCCTCCCTGTGCTGATGAAGAGTGTAACTCTTTCTATGTCTGAGCTGATGGTTTTCATTACTTCCTGTGACCATCTCTGGTGATGAGTCTTTCTGGGCTTGGCTAGGCTTGTCCTCAGAAGACACACAGGCTGTCACTGGCCCTGGACTTGAAGGCTTTCCAGATAGGTCTTTCTAGAGTTTGTACTTTATTGGCACTCTTTGAGAGCCCCGAATCACTTGATTGCCACAATAAAGTATCAGAAAGAAGACTTTTAAAATGGGTACATTCTTAGTAAATCACATCCTCAACAAAGGAAACTTCATAGGATTGCAGATGAAGAGCTAGAAGGGACCTAAGAGGAACCCCTTCACTCTAAAGATGAGGAAACTGAGGGAGAGAGAACCTATTAAGTGCCTGACGTAGGACAAGAACACAGACCTTATGGATTCCAAGGTCACTATTCTACCGACAATGCCATGTAGATTTTCCACTTCACTGTAGTCTGGGCACTTCCTAGTGCCCCAAAGGAAAATATGGTGAGCCACTTCCTTCCCTGGTACTGTCCTGAGTCTAACGATACCACTGCTGCACACAGGTCTATACTTTGGACAGGTAAAGTTAAAATTTCTAGATATCCTGAGCTCCTCTTCAGCCCAGAACACCTCTTTCCCTTACCCATACACACTGGTAGCATTGCTGTGGGAATTTAATTGTTGATCCTGCCTTAACCCTCCCCACTCTGGGAAAGGCTCCCGTAACACCAGACTGGTACCAATCCAAATGCCAGGGGCTATTCCCCTACCTTGCTGACATATAATCACTCACTGAGGACAGAGAGAAGTACAACTTTAATTTAAAAATCTGTAACTTACTCGAATCTTTCCTTCCAGGGCAGAAATGATCTCTCCCATCATTCTTACTAGATCTTCATATTTATAAGTGTTATCTGTTAGCCAAACTGCTTCACGAATTGTCAAGATCTCTTTGCTAATGAAACTGAAAAATGAAGAGATATATACCATACTTTAATTCAATGTTGAAAGCTTGTGGTGTTTGGCAATGACCAGGACTTTACGGAAAGTTCTGCCATGGGGCTTGGAAAAGGTATGAAACAATAAGAGATGAAATTACTTTTTTAGCCTTTGGTGCCGTTGCAGAGCAAAACAATATACATGGGTGCCATGTATAGAAAGAAAAAAAAGTGGGGGAGCATAAAAGGAAAAAAAACAACAAAAATATTAGGGAAGGAAGTTAGGATAGGTTACAACGGTCTGGTGGTGAATGAGCAAACCATCTACACAACCTTTGCTGCCTTCATTAAGCTATCCCTGAGCACCCTAGAATCTGTATAGAAAGAATGGCAAAAAGCCTGGCTAAAGATTTAAAAAATTAGTCAAAGCACCCTGCTTCTTTCCATAAAACTGTTAGCTTTTTATAGGTATTGGATGGTCTAAAGCAGTAGGCTGTAACTGATGTTCATATGAAATGACTCTAAGGCAATGAAATGAAAAATTCATCAAGCATCTTCTGAATAAAAGATGTTTTCTCTTGAGCTCCATTCCTGAATTAGCAACTGCCTATAGGATATCTGCAATCGGATTTCTCCTTGTCATCTTAAACTTATCGCGTCCAGAAGAGAACTCACCATCTTTCTCCCCAAAGCTCTACCTCCTTTCTAAGTCCCCTAGTCCCACTGACAGCATCCCCATCCTTCCAGTTCTGTAAGATTCACAAACTCTGAAGTCATTCTCCAATCTCCTTCATTCCTCCTCCCCCCATTCAACAGGTTATCAAGACTGGCTGATTCTAACCTCCATATCAGTTCTCGCCATTAATCTCTTTCCCTCCACTCAAAAAACCACCCCATTGGTTCAGGTCCTTATCCCCTGTCACCTGGGCTACTGCAAGAGCAACTGGTCTCTCAGATGATAGTTTTTGTCTTCTCCATCCTAACCTCAGTAGAGCAGCTAAAACAATTTTCTTAAAGCATAGGTCTGACCATGTTACACCCACAAGAAACTCTAGCAGCTCCCAAACTGAAGAGTATAAAAATAAAAGTTTTTTTGCTTTTTGGAGGGCAGTTGGGGTTAAGTAACTTGCCCAAGGTCACAGGGTTAGGTTTTTGTTTGTCTGTGCGTTAAGTGTCTGAGGCCGGCTCCGAACTCAGGTCCTTCTGACTCCAGGGCTGATGCTCTACTCACTGCGCCACCTAGCCACCCCTTAAAATAAAAGTTTTAATACAATGGTGGATAGTCAGGTTTCAAAAATGAGTCTGAAAGGCTGGGACAAACAGGCTGAAAGGTTCTATATTTCTTTATTTTGGTGTTTTAAAAAGTCAGCATATGGTATACTATGAAGACAGTCTGACAATACATTAATAGAAAGGAGTCAGACTCATACATCCCCCCTCAAAAGCAGAAATAGAAATGCCATAAAGGATCAAAATTACGGAAAGATTTTGTAAAAGAAAATTAACTCACTGAAAAGCCAATGAATAAACCAAAAAATGATTCGGACTTAATTTTTTTTGTAAAAGCATGGCTTTCAGGGGCAGCTAGTGGTGCACTTGATACTTACTAGCTGTATGACCTTGGACAAGTCACTTAACCTCAACTGCCCTTCCTCCTCCAAAAAAGCAAAAACAAAACAAAACAAAACAAAAAAAACTCTGGTACCAGTGCAACCTGACCTTTCGGGTCACACTTGCTTGGCCCCTTATATGGACCTTGACACTTCTTACACAGTCTTTGCCTAATCACTGGCACATGTTGGCCATTCTCCACAGTGGGGTACAATAATAAAGAAACTAAAACAGAACCAAACAATTATAATAAAAGGTGTAGCCTTTACAAGGGAGTGTGATAATAGTTTTCAAAGCCTAGGTAAAAGAATGATGAAAACAGTAGGAGATCACTTGATAGATAACACTGATATTATAAATCAGTGGAATGCAGCCAAAGAGGTACTCAGATGTAAAATGTATAGTGCTGATTACCTCTATTAAGAGGAGTAAAAAATAAACTTGACTTGAGTGTCCATTCAAAGAAAAAGAAACAAAGTAATACACCAAATGAGAAGTCAGAAGATTATTAAAGTCATAATAATATTTAGTAAGGTAGAAAGCCAGAAAATAATTGAAATGATAAATAAATAAAACCAAAAGGTGATCTTTAACAAAATAAATAATATTAATTTTTTTTTTAAAGCAATTGGGGTTAAGTAACTTGCTCAAGGTTACATGGCTAGTCATTTGATTTATGCGTGGGTGCTCATTTTCTGAGGCTGGATCTGATCTCGGGTCATCCAAACTCCGAGGCCGGCGCTCTTACTCACTGCGCCACCTAGCCGCCCCTTTAGGGCAATTGGGGTTAAGTAACTTGCCCAAGGTTACACGGCTAGGTTTTTGTTTGTGCGGATTAAGTGTTGGAGGCCCGCTCCGAACTCAGGTCCTTCTGATTCCAGGGCCGGCGCTCTATTCACTGCGCCACCTAGCAGCCCCTAATAATATTAATATTTAATAGAATTGGTAAATGATTAGCAAATAATTTTTTTAAGTGAGAGGATTTACAAAATGTACAAAGTTTTGTTAATTTGGGGCTTTATTCTTTATTTTGCTTGCACTTAAATGAAGTGGTTGCTAAGATTTTCAACAATACCACAAGCTACATTAACCAAAGTGTGGCATCTAGGTGATAATTATGTTCTATTCTCCACTGGTTAAATAATACTTGGAATATTATGTACAATTCTAGAGGTCACACTTGCACATTGACAAAATTGGAGAAAATCTGGAAAGTAATATCTCAGATGATGATGTGTTTGGAAATCATGTCATATAAGAAATGGTCTAAGAAATTGGTCACATGGGGTAGCTAGGTGGCACAGTGAATAGAGCACCAGCCCTGGAGTCAAGAGGACCTGAGTTCAAATCTGGCGTTAGATACTTAACACTTACTAGCCATGTGCCCTTGGGCAAGTCACTTAACCCCAATTGCCCTGCCTTCCCCCCTTCAAAAAGCAAAATAAAATAAAATAAATTGGTCATATTTAGCTGTAATAGGAATGGGAATTTGAAGACCTTCCCTGCTTTGAAAGTAAACTCTGCCCCCAGATAGGCTGAATGTAATCACATGGAGCCTGTGAGGGAGGGAATTTGCTGAAGGGTGGAACAGAGCCCACAGGAAGCTTCCCTGATATGAAGATAAACTCTGCCCCCAGATAGGCTGAATGTAATCATATGGAGCTTGTGGTGGGAGGAGTTTGCTGAAGGGCAACAGAGCCCACAGGAAGCTGGGAGCCAGAACCAAAGAGATGGTGGGAGAGAGAGAGGGGTTTTGTGAGTAAATATTGATCTTGTATTGGTTTGTGGGAAGGCTGAATGATGCTGTGGCTCAGTATTATTATGGCTTCTTAATATCTTTGGTACTATGATGGAATTGGCTTACTAGTTTTGGGATTCGTTTTTCTAGTGTCTAAATAAATGCTTCAGTTCTGTCCTCTACCTGGAGAGCCTGGTATATTTTGCAATCTAACATTGTGCGATATTTTTAGTCATGGTCCTGAACATGATCATGGGTGCTGTAAATATTGCACTGGCACTACATTAGCCAGAAGCAAACTTAGGGACATGATAACTGTCACTTTACATGTTGGTCCTTCAGATACTTGAAGGGAGACTGGGTATGTGGTTTTCTAGAAAACCAAACTAACTGCTATTGGTGAAAGTCATAGGAAGACAGATTCCATTTGAATGTAAAGAAGAATTTACCCCAAATGAGAGATGTTAACAATAGAACAAGTCATCTTATGAAACAGTGAGTTCCCACCCCAAGGAATATGTAGGGGCTATTTATCAGGGATATTGTATAGACCGGTTTCCTAAATTGGGATGCTTAGCTTGTATTGTTTAGTTGGGTTTGCTTTCAAGATTCTAAAAAGAATAAAAAATATTCTAAGATTCTAAAAGAAAAAAAATTGGATAAATTTGAGAAGTCAGGTTTTGACAGATATATTTTAGACCTTAGAAAATAAATGAGGGCATAGAAAGCTGGCAGCCCTCCTGAATCTAAAGTACCTACTCCATAAAACCCAGAGGAACAAAGAAGCTACAGCTGGGTTACATGTTGGAACAAAGTATAAACACAGTTTCAAAATTAAAAGTGAAAATGCCTGCTGAGATCCTACATCTAATGTTTATATAGCCTGGGTTTGAATTCCTGGATATTTCTCATGTCACAGAGCACACCATAGGGTCCAAACAGATTTAGAAAATTTGTAGTAACTAAACAAAACATCCAAATCATTAGCGTTCTCTCCTATGAACATTTAGTCAACACTGCAGGATCTGTGAATACATAGGTATCTCACCGAGTACAGATGACCATGCAAGCAATCCCCAGAAGCTGCAGCTTAGCTCGAGGCACCACTCTTAGCTTCAGGTAACGATCTACACATTCCACTGTCATATGAAGGCAAAGGCTTGTAAAATCCTTCATGGTGGCAACTTCCACTAGCCAGTCAATCAAAATGTACCTATGAAAATAGCACCCACATCCACTATCTGCATTAGTAAAAGCATTAAAAAAGAGTTATATTTAACAAAGCTAACAAATCTCCAATACAAGTTTTTCCCCCTACAGGAGGGAGCTTTATAAAACAAGCATACTCTAAAACCAACCTTGACCACAGCTGAATCAATTTGTGCAAATTAACAAGCTATGGTCTAGGTGACTGCTTTCATAATGCATGAAAATACTAAATGATTAATTTGGGTGAAATGATCGGTTCCAAGGAGATCACAAACCTGAATTGGTCATGGGGTGAGCCTACTGCCCCTTGAGGACTGTCAGACCTGTTATTTTATCCTCCATTATACCCACAAGAAGACTGCTTAGCCAAGTGTGTCTAAATTCCTCAGGGCCATGGGTTAATAACCCTTTAACAAGGGCTAATGGATCATTTTCTGCTTTTACACGACATTGACAAAACCTTCACTAGAGTTGGTTATTGAGTTTGAAACTATATTTCAAGATGATTGTGTAAAAATTAGAAAGTTAAGGTGAGAAAGAAGTTCTTTGGGGAAATATTAAGGGAATACATAGAGAGCAATTATACCCCATTTATCTGGAGGTCACTAATTCAGGAAATTAGTGAACTAGGTTGTAGCTCAGAACTAGAAATTAAGTAATAAAAGTTTCTGGGCAGTCAAAATGATGGTCACAAGATGAATGAACTTAAAATTCATGCACCTGAAAGAACTCTTGGTTTGTCACTAAGAAGGACTACATACTAGTAATCAGGGTAACCAAGCTTAGTTTGGTCTCCTAGTCAATGGCTATAGAGTTGGGCAAGAGTGGAGGAGCTTTGAGAAACAGGCACATAGATGGGGCAAGAAGGGATAATAATAGACAATCAAATAGCCTAATCTTGAGGGAAACATCAGAGAAGTCACTAAAAAAAGCAGGACAGTTGGAGGCATGCAGCAAAAGAACAAACAGCTTTACATAGCGTACCTAAAAGAGACCCTGAAGGCATAACATAATTATAGTGGTCTAATAACTGTTGTCCATAATAATAACCTAATAATGCATTTCTAAAAAGTTAAATTGTATTTAAGTGAGCAAGTATGAAACATAAAAACGGCTAAAAATTTTTTTAAATTAAAAAACAAAACAAAATAAAACCATCCATCCTTAAGGCATTTCAGTTAAGTTGATAAATTGATTTATGTGTAATTATTATAATGCTGGATAAACAAACAATGCACAGTAAAGAATCCAAAGAAAGCAATTCTGTTTCCTTCGATCTTACCAAATATGCTCTGGCTATTCCTACCTGAAGGCTTACCTCATTGTGTCATTCATTCCCTTCTGCACAGTGAAGATGCTCTCTTTGCTGACAGGGTGAGAAGCCTGAAAGAGCTGCAACACCACTTCATGTGAAGATTTTGCTTCTAATCCAAGCTGGTTTCCATTTCCACAGGCTTTGGCTAAAGATATCTTGAGAAGAAAAAACACAAAACCAAAAATAAGCCTGAAATACAGACTTGTAGGTAACTCATAGTAACAAAAAACTGGATTTGGAGCCAGGGGCCTGGGCTCACTGTCTCTCTGGTACTTAGCTTTCCCATCTGTCAAATTCTGGAGTTAGACCAGATGACTTCTAAGGTCCCTCCTTAGGCTTTCTTGAAGTGTTGTATGGTGGGGAAAGACCTCAGTTTGTAGTCAGAGGACCTGGATTCTTCTCTCAGGTGTGCCCCTGGACAACGCACTCACTTAACTGGTAGCTCAGCAGATAGAGAGTTGGGCCTGCAGTCACAAAGACCTGGGTCTATGTCTGGTCTCAGAACACTTACTGGCTGAGAAGATTATTCCAGGTGGTGTGGAGATTATTAGAAAGGGACATTAGGAAAGAATTAAAGATGATAGGACTTAATTGGGCCTTGAGAAATTTAGGATTTGGACTGGCAAAGAGGAAAGGAATGTCTTCCTCTTGCCTCTCCATCTTTGGGTAATATAAAGAAAGAAAGAAAACTAGACGAGGAGTCATGAACAAGAGAGATCAGACTTGCTCTCCTTGGCCCCAGAGGCTATAACTAGGAGCATTAGGCAGAAGTGGCAAAGAAAAAAAATGTAGGCTTGACTTAAGAAACCCCCTCCTTCAAGGTTTTAAAGTTCAGACTAGATACTACTTGTTTGGGATATTATAGAGGGAATCCCTGTTTAGTTATCAGCTGCATGAGATAGCCATTCAGGTTTCTCCCAGATATTCGATGCTGTGTTTCTTGTGAGTTAAGATGGTCTGGTTTTTAACCCAAGAAGGGTCACTGATTTTTCATCTTTCTGAGCCTCTTTCTTTATCTGTAAAATGTATAAAATATCTACTCTAGATAATTCATTTGTGAGATGAGAGATAAAATATAATGATTAAAATAAAACACACTTAAGAAATATAAACTGTCAATCAGAGTAAACAAATAGTAATGTTTTGGCTTCAGAAGATTTTACCTGTGCTTCCCAACAGCCCTTGGTTGCATAGTCCCTGAGTTTCCGGAGGCTCTGGAGGTATCTTCCAGGGTCTGACATCTGTCAATGGAAGAACATCACAATGAATTTATATTCTTTTTTTTATTTTGTGGAACTCAGGTGTGACTATACCATTCCTTTTCTACGCCCCCTTAAAAGTGCCATGACTTATACCTCAATGGCCAGATTGGCTAAGATGACAAAAATGGAAAATGATAAATGCTGGAGAGGATGTGGAAAAACTGGAACACTAATGCATTGTTGGTGGAGTTGTGAACTGATCCAACCATTCTGGAGAACAATCTGAAACTATGCCCAAAGGGCTATTTAAAAAAAGTGTATACTCTTTGACCTAGGCAATACCACTTCTAGGGCTGTATCCCAAAGAGTTCATAGAAGTAGGAAAAGGACACGTACGTACAAAAATATTTATAGCAGCTCTTTTTGTGGTGGCAAAGAATTGGAAATCAAGGGGATGCCCATCAATTGGGGAATGGCTAAACAAGTTGTGGTATATGAATATAATGGCGTACTATTATGCTATAAGAAATGAAGAACAGACAGACTTCATATAACCTGGAGAGACTTTAACAAACTGATGCTGAATGAGGAGAGCAGAACCAGAACTTTGTACACAGTTATAGACACGTGTATGTGTGATGACTAACTTTGATAGACTGGGTTTCTCTCAGCAATGCAAGGTTAGAAGACAACTCCAAAAGACTCATGATGGAAAGGGACATCCACATCCAAAGAAAGAGATGCGGAGTCTGAATGCAGATTGAAGCAAACTACTTGCTTTCTCTCTTTGTGTTTTGTTCTGTCCCTTCTTTCTCATTGTTCACTCCATTGGTTATAATCCTTCTTCACAACTTGACTAATGTTTAATGTGAAGGTATTTGTAGAACCTATATTTGATTGCATGCTGCCATGGTAGAGAGCGGGGTGGGGGGGAGAAGAAGAGGGAGAAAATTCGAAACTCAAAGGATCGTGGAACTGAATGTTATAAACTAAAATTAGACAAATACATTTTTTTAAAAAGTCAAGAAAAAAAAGTGCCATCATCACCCCATCACTACCTAAAACCCCCCAGCTTCTGGAAAGTGCTGCCAGTACAAAACCATTCAGAGTCCTCTACTCTATAACAGAGATAAAAAAGTTTGGAAGGGTTTAGGCTAGGAGAAAGGGGAGGGTTTTTGCCCTATTGATATGACTCTTGCCATATCAAAAAGTCCCGTTTGAGTAAGAACACACTGGTTTTAATTTTTAATCAATAATTATTTACTAAATGCTTACTATATGTCAGGCAGAACACTAAGTTCTTGACACAAAGACAAAAACTAAACAATCCCTGTCCTCAAGGATCTTACAGAGTATTGGGAAAAACATACACAAAAGTAGAAAACATACATAAAGGAGGGTAGGGAGCAATAGCATTTGAGGGGTGCAAAGACAGAAGGTTCAAGGTTACTTACAGCCGTCCTCTGGCTACTTTCCCAAAGGAGGTAAGAACTGTTTAAACATCCCTGATTAGATGATGCCTCAAACATTTCAAGTGCTTCCTTTCTTTTCTCTTCATCCTAAGAATAAGTCAAAGCATAAATTCTCTTTCACAGAAAACCAGCCGTTTATTAACTTTTATTGCCACTTACATTTACATTGATAGGCACATTACATGTACAGTATCCTAACACGTTATCAGATATCTATCCTTAAGGGTCAGCATTCCAGCTCTTAAACCACAATGCCTTCTTTCTAGAAATGTTAATATCTTAAAACCCAAACCTGCTGACAAATGAGATAATGTATATATAGTACTTTATAGATCTTAAAATATTATAGAAATGGGGCAGCTGGGTGGCGCAGTGAATACAGCACTGGCCCTGGAGTCAGGAAGACATGAGTTCAAATCCAGCCTCAGACACTTAACACTTAATTAGCCGTGTGACTTTGGGCAAGTCACTTAACCCCAATTGCCCCTCCCAAAAGCAAAACAAACAAAAATTATAGAAATGTTACCATTCTTTTTTTTTCCCCACAAGTTTAGCTTTACAAAAGTTAAGTACAATAAAAGACATAACTCCCAGTCTGATCAAATATCAATACAAACTAGTATTTGAAAAGGCTTTCAAGTGATAGAAAAATCACTTTCTATGTGGACAAAAGACAGGTATGTTTTGAAAAGGAAAGTCCATAGTCACAGGTAGAGTAGGTTAAAATTAGAGCAGAACTTCACTAGTATCATGATTAAGAACCTGGAATGGGTCACTAAGGGAGCATATGGAATCTCCATCCCTGCTATCTTTAAAAAGCCATGTAATAAGGAATGAGCAAGTCATGGCTTATGTAGAAAGATTTCCATCCCTTTGCCAGCTCTGAGTTGGGAGCCTTTCCGTCAAGTAGAGCTGAATTATCAATACCCTGGAGAATTATACTCTGTGGTGACAGCTGACTGGGATGTAACTGGTAACACCCACTGAATATTTTAGGGAAGGAATATAAGGCCATTTATCTCTCCACTACAGTGCCTGCAAACCGCTCTCTTCTCTACAGTTTTGTTTCAGGTTTATGACTTTTTATCTTCTCCCTTCCTATCAGTTTGGACACAGCCCCCTCTTGCTGTTCCCAGGGCGCTTGTCCCTGGTATCTGCACTTATTCCTTTCCTCTTCCATGGGCTGAAGACCAGTTACCAAGCCTGAAGAACTGAAGCCCGGAGTAGTTTTGACACCTTTTATTCTCCTGCTTCCAGGTGACCTGCTCTTCCAGAGAGGTTAGGTCATCAAAAATGTGACCTCTGTATAATAAGAGTTGCTGCTGGACTGTCACCTTATATTATTATCCTAGACTATGTATGTCACCCAGAGAAAATTATACTCTGAACATATTTTTAGAATTTCAAATCTACACATAACTGGTTAACTTACCTCAAAAAGGCTTAAAACTTTACCCAAACAATATAGTATAGATCCTTTATGAACCTTAAAAGAAAAGGAAAGGCAATTACTTCAAAAGATCACTGCTCAAAGCTCGAAAAATTTCCCCCAAAACCCCCAGCTGAAGAAAGTAACTGAGCTAGACAGGGTAGGAGGCAAGTAATGCTGGGCAGACCCCTCCTAAGTGTAAATACTGCAGTTCCATGGGGGCCATTCTCTCCTATATTTAAAGGAAGAAGAAAAAGAACTCCAGTTTATTCCACTACCTGTTCTCTAGCTAACATGCTCTCTCTATCTCTGTTTTGCAGTTGAGTTTCTCAAGGGAATATTTTACAATTACAATGTACATTTCCTCTCCACCTGGTCTGTTCAGCCCCTTGCAAGCAGGATTCTATATCCATTCTTCCTTCTCCAGGGTCACCACTGGACCCCAATCACCAAATCCACTGGGCCTGTTTTCAAAACTCATTCTCTTTAATGGTATCAAACTCACATAGAAATGGGGGCCACTAATATGTACATAATGCCCCCTGCAGGGCACATATTGACTTAATTTTAAAATGAAATGTAACCTATATTTTACTGTATTTTTACAAAAGTTTCCCAAGTCCATTTTAATCTGGTTCTGGTGACTTGGAAGGATTGTAAGCCACATACTCGAAACCTCCAGAACAGACATCTCACATGTCTCTGATGCCATCTCCTGCCTCAGCTTCTGAAACCATCAGCAGCAGTTTCTCTCTACACATCTAACTACTCCTGTCCTACCTCCTTCCAGGCTCTTTCTCCCTTCATCCCCAGGGAAGGCTCGAGCCCTTCTCTGTGTTCTCTTTTCATGTCTCCTCACTTTCATTACCTTCCACTGTCACCTTTTGGCAGGAATGTCCAGTTCTAATCTTTCCAAACCCAGATGCACTGATCCAACTGCCAGCTCTATAGCTACGTTTAACATACTGCTAAAACTTCTAACTCAACATGGCCCTCTCCTTCCTGACTTCCATTATTGTTAATGGCACCACCATTCTCTCCACTTAAAAGCCCAGTGTCATCGCTGACTTCTCATTCTCCCTGGCCTCCCAAACCCAAGGAATCTCTTAATTGTAACCATTCTTCCTTTATAAGGTTTCTTTCCTTTTGATTCAATAAACATTAAGTGTCTACTATGGTATAAAGAACTGTCCCGAAGATTCCTTATTACTGCCAGTATCCTGGTCCAGGTTCTTATCACTTCATTCATGCTTGAACACTATTACAATTATAAGACTATCACAACACCTTTCCCTCCAATGTATGTTACACATAGATGTCCAATTAATCTTTTAGACACAGCTCTGATTTCATCATTTATTTGCCCCAAAACTTTCAATAGCTCCCACTAGCTACATGATCACATACCAACTTATGAATTTACGAAACTTATGCATTCATGAAACAATCCAATTTAACCTCAACCTGCTTTTTAGATTCAATTCAACAAACACCCATTACATGTGTGCAAGAAACCTTAACTTTTGCTCTTCTCCTACAAGAGCCCTTTCCCCTCAACCAAGTTGTCTCTTCAGTGTCCCAAGGACACAGGTTTTGCTTTCTGATTTCTGTTCTTTTGCTCACACCATCCCCGTTCTGTTGATACACACGAATCCTGCCACCTCTTCAAGACACAGTTCAGATCTCTCCTCTACAACTTCCTTCTCTAACAAGCCAAAGGTGAAATAATCTTTTTCCCCTAAAGATCTTTAGCAATTATTGTCTATGTTTCATTGACTAATCATATACTTGAGTCATCTTATACATTTATTTTGAATGACATACATTTTTTGTATATGGATATTGACTTATACTTTTTTATACATTTGTGCTTTGTCTTCCCAGCTTAAAAGTTCTGCATGTCAGGGAGTAGACCCTTTACTTTTCTATAACCCTCATAGTGCTGGATATACATCAGGTAGACAAACATTTACTGATTAGACTTTCCAAGCTTTTGTTCACATTCCTTAGGGTCCTGACTTTGTCAGCTAAAACTGTATTTACTCTGAAGCACTAAAAATAAACATTTATCCAACATTCACTACATACAATTTGTTATTTTAGACATTTTAAAAGCTTAACGTAAGCTTCAAATGAAAAGAATTTTATTATAAAAGTATGGATCCTTATAACTTACTTTTTGAAACTGACATTCTGCTTTGAGGCTTTCAAAAACTACAGCTTTACAGCAGCTTCCAGACACAGACCATGGAGGGCGAATAAATAGCCAGATAAATGGAGCAGCATTAACATTCAGGCGTTCCGTTAAGCTGAAGAAACGTGATGCCTTTAATCCATTCACTTCTGCACGACCCTCATCAGAAATAGACACTAGAATGATGGACAGGAAAAAAATTTTATTTAGTGCTTAATAAGGCATATGGTTCTGACCTGGCTTGATATAAAAATACAGAAAGATCTCACTTATCAGATAATCAAAATTTTAAACAATATTTCAATAAAAAATACTAGAAACACCTCTATTCCTGGGCATATTTATAACATTAATTTTTTTAATGGGTCATGTCTATTTATAACATTTTACAAAGACTAAAGGGTCTAAATGCTCTGATCTACACCAGGTTCCCATATACTTGTTAGAGACCTTGGCCCTGCTCAGTTGAACACTTACAGCCTTCATTGTAGAGGTAGGCAATCCCTAGTTTCACAGCAGCTTCAAAATTACCACTTTCCGCAGCCCTAAAAAAAACACCAAGGGCTGATTAGAGATCTTGTACTTTAAAGAAAGGTTAATGTTATAGAGGCATTTGGAACCAACTACAAGTCATCTTTTAACTTAATAAAATTGCTCCAATTCACTTGGACATAAACCATTGGTGCAGTTCAAGTGGATCTGACACAACGTGTGTGCCCACAAGATAAGAATGAACATTTCTTTATTCATTTACCCGGTAAGTGCCTATCAGGATAATCAAGGCTAGAGCTAAGTATTACATATAAGGATACAAGAGTAAAAGGTATAGCCCCTTCTTGCTATGAGCTTAAAGTTTATTGGGGCAAACTACAGAGACAGGGCACAACTAAGGTAAGGGAAAATTATAAAGATAGAAACACATGGATGGTAACATGGTATGGTCTACGAATGCAAAGGAAATACAGTAAAGAAGCAATAAAACAGGAGATCTAGAGAAGATTTAATTTCCAAAGGTTTGAGTAACATGGAGACTAATATGAGTAAGGGAAGTTTTATTTGCTGATTATTTTAAAAACACACATAGTTTTATTTCTTTTAAGGGCCTCTGCAAGACTAAATATTTTCATTAAAGAATCTTTGGGTATTTGTTTAATTAGATAACAGTGAACATTTCCATTGCATTTTAAGGTTTACAAACTATTTTCTCATAATTCCCCTCATGTAAGGTCTTTAAGCAAAGCCTAGGTGGCTATGCATCAGATATGTTGTAGAACAATTCTTGTTCAGATCTACTGGTCTAGATGGCTTCTTAGGTCCATTCTAACTCTTGAGATTATCTGCAAAGCCTTCTACAATCTGGACTGTGCCTAACTTTCCAGATTTAAAGTCTCTTGGAGGTAGTGGTACTTAATGAGAGCTTTGAAAGATGGTAGGATTCTAAGAGGTGGAGTTGAGAAAGAGCATTACGTGCATGAGGAATAGCTTGGGTAAAAGCAGGGACGGAGATGGAATATTATGTATGGGAGACAACAAATAAGTCAGTTTGACTGAAGTAAAAAGTGAATGAGTTAGAGTAATATATAAACAGTCTGGGAGAAATGATGAGGAAATGGTAGAGGTGAAATTGCCAAGACCTTGCAACTGACTAGGTATATGGAGAGAGTAAAGAGTCAACAAAAACTCCTGGGTTGCAAAATGAAGGTAAATGGGAAAAAATGCTGTTCTTAGAGGTGTATTTATAGAGAGGAGGATAATGAGTTTCTGTTTTAGGCAGTTTGAGATGCCAATGTAACATCTAGTGAAGATTATCAAGAAAGCAGTTGAGAACATGCATCTCCCCAGATGTAAAATTATAAGAAGTTTAGATCCTAGTCTTTTATGTTCTAAAATTCTGATTATTCTGTGGGTTAGACGTTCCTACAATTGACTGAAACAACTAGCCACTGATGAATTTGGCTATTGAATCTGAAGGATCAGGGGTTTAAAATAACACAACAAAGGTTACCTCTCAAAAAGCTTTAGATTATCCGGAGAAGGCCACATCTCCCGAAAGCTTGCAGATGCCCACACACTGGCATGATTATCTACAAGATACTTAAGATGTGGATGTACCTGCAAGAAACCAGAAATGGTTATAAACCAAAAGGATCTCACTAAAATGTCTTCCTAAGGATTCTTTTAAACAAAGTATAAATTTACTCTTAATTAATTCAAGAGTAATTAATTACAAATTTAGCACATGCAAAATAATGTTGGGTGGGGGAGTATACAAACAGAATGAAGACCCAGTCTCTTTTAATTCAATTAATATTTATTCTCTATCAAGTGTAAGACGTTGACGATACAAATATTGAAAAAGTCTCTGCCATCAAGGAATTTAATTAAATATGAAGAAATATATATAAGAAAACACACACATATCCAATAACCATAACATATAGAGAACATGCCAGGAACACAAATACTACATGAGACCAGAGCAAGGAAAGATCATTTGTGACTAGGAAGCAGAAGGTTATCAGGAAAAGCTTCATGGAGGAGGTAGCATTTAAACTGGGCTTTCAAGGATGGGTAAATTTTCAAAAGGTAGAGATGTGAGCAGGACACAAGGAATGAGGTGGACAAAGTGGGTGGGGGAAGGAAGGAAAAGACTAAAGAATACACACTTTCACTTAGAAACTATTTGGATTGTTTACCCTCTCAGTTTTCTGAGTTTTCTCATCTGTAAAATGAGGGGATTGGACTAGATGACAGAATCCTAAGGTTCCAATTCTAAATCCCATAATCCTAAATAGTTAATCACAGCTGAAAGTTTAATCTAAGAGCCTCTACAGTGAGAAAAAAACACTCAGTATAGTACTGGTTAAATTACTGAATGATATAACTAGACTAGAAAAGAAAAAAAAAGATGATGAATAGGCAAAAAACAAATATAAGGAAGTAACTAAAAGGATGTTTGACCAAAAAAAAAAAAAGATTGGGAAGCAGGTGAATTAGAAACAATTACAGATTTTATAGCACAAAACATAGGAATTATGTTTAGTGTCAGGTTCTATTAAAGTTAGGGATTAGATCAGATAGTTGTCAAGGCTCCTTCCAGCTCTGAATGTTAAGAATAACATTTGTGTTTTGAGAATATATTGTTAAGTTGTATAAGTAGAAGAGCAGGAAAGTTTCTATTATTTCTGATAAATAACTTAAAAGAATAGCAAAAAGACAAGTTAAATCTAACAATTATAGTTAAATATGAGTGCAAGCTCTTATAGATCCCACAAAACAGGGAAGGATTGGAACATCAGCTCAGAAATGGATTATAAATTGACAGTCTAAGGACAAGCCCAACTAAGTTCAGAGACTTTACATCATCAGAAAGATGGGCACTAAGTGATGCATTTTTTTTCCATCACTGTAACTCATAAAGACCATCTACTAAAACTTGAAGGGGCTGTGATTTGCCTTGATGGATAGTGTACACATCAACTGCAACTTACTAAGTGAAGTTTTTCGAACCCCACAAGGTCCAAAAACATTTATTATGAAATGAGAGGAGGTGATCAAGAGCTACAGTAAAAAAGACTCTGCCTTGGAAGTCAGAAGACTGTGGCTCTATCTAGTCCCAGCTCGACCACTAACTTGCTGCATTTATCATGGATAACTCACTTGTCGCTGGTTCTCAGTCTCATCTATTAAATGAAGGAGTTAGAGAAGAATGTTACCAAAGTTGCTCCCAGCACTGGATGTCAAAAGTGGCATTTGTTCATGAAAATCTATTTTTAGAGTTTTAACAGTACTTCCATTTACTAAAGGAAGCAGAGCATGAAGAGATGAGGGGCTTTAATAAAACTGAGTTTAACTAGACATAAACAGAAACTTCTTGACCACCAGGGCAAACACATTTTACAACAATCTTAGGAGGCTGGGCAAACCAGATTTGGCTCATCAGTCCCTACACTTTAGATGGCTTAAAAAAAAAAGTCACATAATTACAGAAACATATTTAGAAGGGATTTTAGGGGTCATCTAATTTAACCCATACCTGCTCAGGAATCTCCTCTCCAATATCATCTATAAATGGTCAATCAGTCTCAGTGTGAAAAACTTTAGTGATAGGGAACACACCACAACACTCAGAGACAATTCAGTACAATTTTAGACAGTTCTAATTCTACACAATCTTTAAGGGGGGAACAGTAGGGTGAAAGAGTAAGGCATTGGGAATCAAGAGACCTTAGTTTGAATTCTGACTTTGCTGTTAACTACCCATGTGACCTAGAGCAAGCTTTATAACCTCAACAGACCTTAGTTTCCACATCTGTAAAATAAAGAGGCCTTAACTAACTTCCTTTCCAATTTGTAATTCCATTATCCTTACATGAAACCAAAATCTGTTGCTCAAATATTTACCAGTTACTTCTAGATGTTCCCTGTAAGGCAAAACAAAACAAATCCAAACCCTCTTCCAAAGGCAAGGCCTTCAAATATCAAAATGCAGGTATTATCTTCATCGGATCTTTATATGGCAGTTATCCTGACCATCCTGGTCTCCTTTGTCAATGTCAATCTTAAAATATGGCACCCCAAACTGAACATAATAATGCAGATATGGTCTGCGGACAACAGAATCATTACTTCTCTTATTTTAGACACTATATATCTTTTTTTGTTTTGGGGTTTTTCTTTTCTTTCTTTCTTTTTGCTTTTTGGATGGGGGAAGGCAGGGCAATTGGTGTTAAGTGACTTGCCCAAGGTCACAAGGCTAGTAAGTGTTAAGTGTCTGAGGCAGGATTTGTACTCAGGTTCTCCTGACTCCAGGTTCTATGCTCTATACACTGTGCTACCTAGCCACCCCCACTATACACTTTTTAATGCAGCCTAAGATTGTGTCAGCTTTTTTGGCTGCCAAGTCACACTTGGCATATTATTATTATATGATAGTTTTAGACTCAGGAGAGACCTTAAGAGATCATTTGGTCCAGTCTTCCAATTTTACAAATGAGGAAATTGACATACGGAGAAATTAAGCAACTTATTCAAGGTCACACAGGTGATAAGTGGCAGAATTGGAGCTTGAACCCCTGTCTTCTTCAAATCCAAATCTTCTATGGCACCATACATGCCTCTCACACACTGGGCTTGCCTTCCACTGAAATGTCCAGCTCTTCTGCTGGTTTGCAAGCCCCTACCCCCACTCTCTGTTAAATTTTTATATTCAAATGATGAGCAAGCAGATTTCAGAAAAACCTAGGAAGACTTATATGAACTGAGTGAAGTGAGCAGAACCAAGAGAACACTGTACACAGTAATGGCAACATTGTGCAATGATCAACTATGAATAACTTAGCTCTTCTCAGAGATGCAACAATCCAAAATGATTCCACAAATGCTATCCACATCCAGGGAAATGTCAGATGTGCAGAATGCAGATTTAAGCATACTATTTTCACTTTTATTTTTGTTGTTTTTCTTTTGGTTAGTTTCTCACGACATCACTAACATAGGAATATGCCTACACGATTGCATGCATATAACCTATATCAAATTGCTTACCCTTTTAAAGAGAAGGTAGGGAGAAAATTTGGGACACAAAACTTTAAAAATATGAATGCTAAATATTGTTTTTACATGTAATTAGAATAAAGTACTAGCAAAAATAAATATATTTTTTACATTTTACCCTTATTAAATTTCATCTCATTTGCTTGGCCCATTGTCCCAGTCTGCCAGTATATCCTTTTGGAACTCAACTTTGTCCTAGAGGTTAGGAAACCTCCCCAGTTTTGTGTCATTTCCAACTGTGCAATTCAACATAGAATACTCTTTAAGGTTTGTTACATTGACTCTTTCCCTGTAATAACAAATTAGGAAAACACTGATGCGAACTTCATTCAACAGTATCCATTTTACTAAAGAATAGAATTTTCTTGACTTTTTATACTCAGTAATAGTCAATGTCTTATTTTTTAGACAGATAGTTAGCAGTAAGATACTTTGATGCACTAACTAATGAATGTAACTTACAGCTCTGATGGCAAGGATATCCTCAGCAGGAAGCCATTTCAGTATATGAAAGAGGACATCTTCAGGGAGACTCAGTAGAGTTAAAACTCGGGGCCTCTTTTTTATTCTGCGCTTTGAAGGAAGACAAAAACACTTGGAGCACCTACAGTGAATCACTGGGAAAAAAAACCAACAATACCAAAATTTGGTGAACGGGAAAGTGAAGAACAAGTCACAGTGAAATATATTTTAAGGAAAGATCAAAAGTAAAATTTCAGAATGTTGCAATAAAGGAAAAGTGTTTAAGCAAAGCACAGCAATACCTCATCAATCAGGAACTTTGCATCTCTAAAATACAGCCAAGAACAAAGTCATCAAAAGGCCCCTATAGAAGCCCAAAGTCCACACACCTTACTCACAGGAAAGATTCCTGGGTGCCCACCAAGCCTGTTTGCTTTTTAGACACAATTCTTGTTGTTCAGTTGTGTCCAACTCTTTATGACCCCATTTGGGATTTTCTTGGCAAAGGTACTGAAATAGTTCGACATTTTCTTCTTCAGTTCATTTTACAGATGAGGAAAAGAAAGCATACAGGGTTAAGTGACTTGCCCAGGGTCACACAGCTAGTAAGTGACTGAGGCTGGATTTAAACTCAAGTCTTCCTGATTCCAGGCCCAGTGTTCTGTCCTAGCTGCCAGACACAATTTTAACAAGTTTAACTAACAAACAAGATTAGAAAGCTATGTGGGTTGCTACAGATTAGCACAATGGCAGTAAGAACATAGAAAAAACCTGATAAAATAAAAATACGTAGAATCTTGTCACATAGGGGAAAAAATCCCCACTAATCTCACTGCATTATGGCATGACAGGTGATGTAATGATGACCTCGAGTCAAGAAATTCCCTTGTCTGCCCATCATCTATTAGCTTTCCACAGCAAACCTTGCTCTTCAGCAACACTGTGATTTCCAATCCTTTGACTGCTCATCTCTCCCCCAAGCTACCCACCTGCACTAGTCACTATCTCCTCTTCCTTCATCTGGACTCCTTGGTAAACCAATTCAACTCCTGCCCTCTTTTCTTCAGTTCCTAGCCCCTTTATCATATTGCCAGCTGTGCCCTCCCACTATCTACTATTACCTTTGCTCCTACACACATGCTGAATAAAGGTGGAAAAAATCATGCAATTGTTCTGACTAGGTCTGCTACAGATTTATGTTACATCACTTCTACTGGGCACTCACTGCTGCTAAGTAATCCTTCTGTATCTCCCTATTAACTCTCCACAATGGCTCTTCTTAAACAGTTCCATTCTTCCTCAAACATCCCATGGCTCCCCTTTCCCCTACTCTTTAAAAAAAATATATTTTTTTTTTGCTTTTTGGAGAGGGAAAGGTAGGGCAGGCTGGATTTGAACTCAGGTCACCCTGACTCCAGGGTCAGTGCTGTATTCACTGAGCCACCTAGCTGTCCCTATTTTACTGAAAATATTGAGGCCATTTGCTGAGAGCTCCCTCTTCTATCACTCAGATGACCTCTGTAATGATCTCCTGTTTCACCTATCTGTCTCATACAAAAAGATGTTCCTTCTCTTTGATAAGGCTAACGCCTCTACCTGCACACAGGATTCCACTTCATCCTTTCTTCTCCGGCAGATCACCCCACTTTCTCTCTTATGTTCAATCTCTCTACCAGTTCCTTCCCTCTGCCTACAAACACAACCATGTCTCCTCCCATCCTCAAAAAACCCACACTTGATTCTTCCGTTCCCACTTCTGTCCTATATCTGTCCTGTGCTTTGTGGCTAAACCCCTTGAGAAGGCTGTCTACAATTGCTACCTCCACTTCTCTTTTCTCACTTTCTTCTTAATCTCCTAAAATCTGGCTTCCAAACTCTTCATTCCACTGAAATTGCTCTCTCTACTTATCAAAGGTCTCCTAATTGCCACAGTCAATGGCCACTTCTCAACCCTCAGTCTTTTCTAGCTGGCTGCAGTCACTGACACTGCTGATTACCTTCTCTCTAGCCTTTCCTGACACCATACTCTGTCTCCTGGCTTTCCTCTTACTTATTTGACTACTCTTCCCCAGTTTCCTTTGCTGGATCCTTGTCTAAGTCACATTCACAAACTGTGGGTGTCCCATAGGACTCTGTCCTGGGCCTTCTCACTCTATACTAGTTCATTTGGTGGTCTTAGATTTTAATTATCATCTCTATGCTGATGATTTTACAGTCTACTTACTCACTCTTACCTCTTTGCTAACCTCCAATCTTAAATCTTCAACTGCCTTTCAGATGTCTCAAATTGGACATTCAGTAGATATTTTAAACCCAACATGTTCAAAACTGAACTCATTATCTTGCCCCACTAAATCGTCCCTTTCAAACTTCACTATTACTCTTGAGGGTACCACCATTCTCCCAGTCTCAAAACCTAGATGCCATCCTCACTCTCTCTCATAATCCTTCCCCCCATATCCAATCTGTTGCCAAGGTATGTCAATTTCACTTCTGTAACATCTCTAGAATATGCCTCCTTCTCTTCTCAGATACTGCTACCACCTTGATGCAGCCCTTGTTATCTCATGCCTGGACTACTACAAATAAGCTGCTGGTTGGGGTGAGGGGAAGGAAGACATATGGGGGTCCTGCCTGTCCCAAGTCTCTCCCCACTCAAGTTCAGCCTTCATCAACTGCCAAAGTGATTTTTCTAAATCAATAGTCTGATCATGACTCTCATTACCCAACAGCTCCCTATCACACCTCCAAGATCAAATACAAAATCCTCTTTGGTGTTCAAAGCCCTTTATAACTTAGCTTTCAGCTGCCATTCTCTTTCCAGTCTTCTTATACTTCCCCACACTGATGTAGTGACACTGGCCTCCCTGGTATTCCACAAACAAGGCAGCTCCAAACATTTTCTCTGGCTGTCTCCCAGGCCTGGAATGCTCTCCTCCTTCCTCATCTCTGATTCCTGGCTCCCCTCAAGTCCCAGAGAAAACCCCACCTTCTTCTACAGGAAGGCTTCCCCAATACCTCTTAATTCTAGTGCCTTCCCTCTGTTAATTACCTCCTCCTTCCCTCTATTTGGCTTGTTCATACATACAGCTGCTTGCATCCTGCTTTAGACTGTGAGCTCCTTGAGAGCAGACTGCCCTTTGCCTTTCTTGGTACCTCCAGTGCTTAGCAATACAGTACCTGGTGCTTAATAAGTGCTTACTGACTAACTGAAGAAAAGGTTAAAGTATTGTTAGCTGGAGGTAGTGTGGAGCAGTGGATAGAGAGCTGGACTCAAGGCCAGAAGACTAGGGTTTAAATCCTGTATCTTGGATGTATAAGCCTGGGCAAGTACTCCTCTCCAGTGTTCTAAGAAACTCTCTAAAGTCTATAAATTGCAAGAGTAGACGGAGTTTCCCCACATCAATGAGATTTGCATTAAAAAAAGTTTTGGTATTAAAAGGCATTGGCCCTCTGGGCACTCGGGCTCACTCAAAGGCTCTTCCTCTTCTCCCCAGCTCTTCTGCCTGCTCCTTTTCTTTTCCCTTTCTTCCTTCCCAGCCTCAAATATAAGCTTGCTCTTAATCCCACCAGCAAGCTGCTAGCCTTACCATAGTATAACTGTTCGACCCTGAGCAAATTACTCACCTCAGCTTTTTCAGCTGGAAATTGGGAGCTGGACAAAATGAGCCCCTGAAATCCTTTTCAGGTCTAAATTGATGATCCTAAAAATTACTAACTTTTTACAAACCCTCCCTTCAATCATCGGATAATTGAAACCTGTTCTTTCAATATAACCTTGAAGCAAAGGCAGCAGTGCTTCCTGGGGACAGACTGCTCTGTAGCTTAGTCTGTTACCCCACGAAAATCCCCCAGCTAAGAAACCGTGGGGGTACGTCTTTTACTTTTCATTTCTAACTGGGGCTTTGAAGACCAGGACGCTATGTGCTCATCACCCACTTTGTTCATTTAAAAGGTCTCTCTGAACGGCTCGCCGAAAGAGCCGCCCACAGCAACAGGTAGGCACCTGGACGGAGGTGGCAGCCCTTTAAAGAAGAGAGGTGCTCGATGCTCCCGATCCAAGGCTGAGACCGAGAATGCAGCTCAAGAACCGAGTTCACGTCCTGGTCGAGCCCCTATCTACTACGAGATGCAGGCGGATCATTTCACCTTTCTGTGCCTCGGTTTCCCCCCGTGTGAAATGAGGGGGGGGGGCTGGGCTGGACCACCGCGGAGATCCCTTTATGCGGGCTGTGCGGGGGTCCTGCAATCAAGGGGATTTCTTGTGCCCATTACTCGGGAGCTTAGTTAGGGGGGACGCACAGCGTCCACACAGAGCAAGGGGTCGTAGGCGAAGCCAGCTCAGAGAAGCACGGAGCGAGCGGCCGCGGACCAAGAGTCCAGGGAGGGTTACCCCGTCCGCAGCGTCCTAGTCCAGCCCCGAGTTTCAAAGGTTCGCTCGGTCACTCACCCCCGCCACGGACCCTCATAGTTAATGGTGCTGCTGCTGCTGCACCGCCGCCGCCTCCTCCGAGAGCCCTCAGCTAGTCCGATCGTGGGCAGCCGCGCGTGCCGCCCTCTCAAACTCCCCAGGCCCCGCCCTCCGCCTCGCGCCCTTTTTTTCAAACACAGCAGGCGTCCTCATTGGCTGGCTCAGGGCGCCGGCGGTAGGCGCTGGCGCTGGGCAAGAGAGGCTCGCGACGTCCTTCCAGCGGCGCCGGGCCCTCTGATTGGGCGCGTGAAGACGCGAATTCGAATGGGAGCGGTTGACTGGCCAGGAGCTCTGGCCTCTCAGCACAGCTGCGCCGAGGGCTCAGGGGGCGGGGCGGAGCGTTGGAGCGGGGGCGGGGCGGGGCGGGGCAAGACTGGAGTGGGTGGGGGCGAAGTTGACCTGGAGCCCGACGCTTTTACCTCGCTACTGCTCCCAGAAGTTACGCAGCCTCTCAGGGCTAAGCGCTCTGGTTTAGAGTCGCCTCGGACGCGATGACCTTGGTCTAGTCCCCGCACCTTGGGTGGCCGCAGTGTCCTCCTAGTAAAGGGAGAGTCTTGGGTCTCTAAGAGAATCCTCTCCTTGACCCTTGACCCCACTGCCCCCATACGGCCGAACCATTCTGGCCAGTCTCAAGTCCTTCCCCCGACACTGGCTCCTTCCGCTAATTCCAGCTGAGCAGGCGTCCCCCAAACCCCTAAAAGTCCGCCCATCTTCAGCTCTGAGAAGAGGGGTCTACTTTAGCTGCCCCCGCTGCTTCCTCTCATCCCCCCCCACCCCAGTAATCCCAAAACCTCCCCGGAGGGGGGCCCGTGACCTCCTTTAGCAAAGCCGCTGGGTTTTCCTCACTCCTCAGGACTTCTGGACTTGTGTGTTCATTATTGTCGGGCTCCCCCTTCTCTTGTACTCAGGGTCCTGGCTTTTCCTTGACTTGGTCTCTTCCTCGACTTGGTCTCTTCCTTATTATCTTGAATTGAAGCATCTCAGATCTTCTCAATACCCCTCCCATCCCTTTCTCCAGAGCACAACCTTGGGGGGACAATGTCAGCCTCTTGTTGAGAAGACCCAGAGCCCAGCAATGATTGAGCACTCACACCGTGGACGGGTTAGGGACCCCTTTCACCCTCTCTCCTGCCACCCCAGTCATCCTTGGGTGGCATCCCAGATCAGACAGATGAGTTTTAGCATTCCATTTGGACCACAATTTTATTTTATCATCTCTATCGTCACTTGCCTTCTAGGCTTTGGTATCAGGAGACAGTATTCCCTGGAAATGCCTGAAGGACTAGCAGGGAATATTATAGATCAATGTTCTGAGTGATATCAAAATGTCCCTTTACTATCAGTAAATGGAAATCTCTAATAAATTTGGAGCTAAAGGATTCCAAGATGTTTTCCAGCTTCCATTTTATATTTGTGAAATTACAACAGATGGTAACTAAGCCTTCACTTGGAAAGAAACAATTGCTAAAAGCTGCAATGTCAGAACAGACTTTGATTGGTTTAAATGAAATCTATTGCAAAATACAAACATGGGCATGTTGGAAATGCACTCATCTCACAAACCTTTACTGACAGGGTTTGTGATGGGCTAATGTGAAGGAGAAACAGATGAATAGAACAAATCCCTGTCCCGAGAAGTACTTAGTCTGGTAGAGCACACATAAGTTATCTCATTGGATCCCTTAACAATCCTGGGAGTCAGGTGCTATCCTCACTTTACAGATGAGAAGATTGAGGCTGAGAGAGGTCAAGTGACTTGCCCAGGGTCACACAACTGGTAAGTGTCTGAGGCAGAATTCAACCTCAGGTCTTTCTGACTCCAGCTTCAACACTAGCCACCTAGCTGCCTCAAGGATGTAAGATATAATTCCATGTAAGATGTGAGGAGGTCACAAGGACAGATTCAAAGTGATCAGGGTTTGCAGAGGAGGGAAAGATCATTTCCAGCTGGGAAGATGAGAGAGGATCTCATTGAGAAATACTCTGTTCAATTCCACAAACTTTGAGCACTATGTACTAAGCACTGGATACAAAGACAGAAACCAATTCCTGCCTTCTAGGAGTTTACATTCAACTGGAAGGAGAGAGATGAACTATGGTTGGAACAGCAAAGAGGCAACAAGTGTCCCTTTAAAGGAAAGAAGTGCTTCCAGAGGAAAATAAAGGAAAAAGAATTAATTCAAGAGGAATTCAAGCTTGTATGGGGGGTGGGGGGGCTGGAGGATAGAAGGTGAAATTGAAGAGAGGGAAGGAGGACCGATGAATCTTTGGAATCAGACACTAGGTCTGAGCTTTTTCAGCAACAAAGAATAATGAGGAACCACCACTAGAGCCATCAGGAGACAAGACCATGGCTTAGCCTAGAGGAACGGAGTCATCACAATTATTGACTCCCTGCCAAGAGGTGCTGAGGTGGCAATACTTACTTAAGTCAAACTGACATAAGTAGTCAGGAGGTATGCTGACTTCTTATGGTATCTATCTGGAACATTATGAAAAGCCTCCTGAAACATTGTCAGACTGGAGAATCACTACACACTGGATGATTCACTCATGTGAAAGCCTAGAAAATATTGTTGGGGATTAATGGAATCCCAGACTAAGAATTTAAGACCTTACATGAACAGGTGGTGTTTTCATTACTGTTGAACTGAAGGTAAGGGTTTCAAAAGGAAGGGGAGGGGTTGGAAAGCACACAGGTGGTTAATAAGATGGGGCCATAGGCAGAACAATTTTGGAACCACTATATTTATTGTATATTTTCAACAAACTTGCACATGATAAGAGATTTATAGCTTTATTTTGTTCTTTGTATGTGGAAATGTTCATGTTTGTTAGGGTTTATCAATTTCAGAATAACAAATAAAAATTTTAAAACAAAAAAAATTAGAGGATGTCACAGAACAAGATTTGGGTTTCTGGATCATGACTTTAGATACTATTATGAGAAGTTTTTGGCTAGTGATAGAGTGCATATGATGAGAGCCAGTAAGAATATTTTTTTCCTAGAGACTTTCGATATGGTCAAGAGTACTTTAAACTAGAAATGGAGGGAGAGGAAGAAAATGTAGAGAGTAGTTGGTATGGCATAGGAAGAAGACACAGTAGAGAGGACCAGTGATTCACATATAACACCTTTTCATTCTCTTTCTTCAAGGTCTAGCTGGAGTAGTAAAGAAGTGATGTGATGAAAAGGTAGCAGAGAAGGTTATGAAAGGGAGTGAAAGATATGCAGAAACTTGCTGGGGCTGGCTGCCAATTCTGCTCACTCTATGATGGGTTAACTGGCCAGACTAGGCTAGAGGCTCCTGCCAGTTACTAGACAGCAGAGACAGGGAAGTACCAACCTTCCTGAATTCTACATGCCTTGAGTGAGTCAGGACCCTGATTCCAGAGTTTTTACATGTTTACCTGATGATCAGTCTTAAGGGAATTGTGAGTCAGACATCCTATGGGAACTGTATTGTAGTACTCCTGGCCCCCCATTTATGGGGGAACTTAATATATCTTGCAACTCCTGGTTCCAAATTAATCTTATGTCCAAGGGATTTCCTAGGTCTTGGAGAGCAGTGGACTTAACAGCCACTTGATAGATGTTCATTATTATGTAGTTCCCTTGTTATTATGTACTGTTCGTTTACTTATTGAGTCTATGCTAAGAATAAATGCACTTTATGAAGCATTCCAACTTGTGTATCTCAAGTCCGGAGCCAGCTCCATTATACCAAGGTCATATGACTAGTTCCCATTGAAATGCAGAACATTCAAAAAGAGGCAGGGTCTCAGAACTCATTTTGATTGGGTAGATCCATGAAACCAACTATCCTTAAACAAAGAGTTGCTCTGCTATGTAGAGTTGAGGGATCAAATATCTTGGATTCTCTGGTAACCACAGTACTCAAAATTTCTGCAGGACTCCTGTAAACTGCCCAGTTTGAGTGTGAGATTTCCCCAGTGAATTAGCTATAAATGCCACTAGAGTAGTTAAACAGGAAAAGATATTCAAGAAAAGGACTATAATAATACTGAAAGCCTCAGACATCTATACACAAATGCACAGAATATAGAGAATCAAGCTATTTTGTCTTAGAAGAGGACCAGTGACATCACGGTGATATCTTAATTCATGTTTGAACTAGATTTAAGTGAAGCAGAGTTGCACAAAGTCACCAGCCTCACTTTCTCTTCTAGAATCATCAGAGCTCAGTAGCAAGACAAGAGTCAAGATGACTGGGTGATGGCCGGGATACAGTGAATGACCTTGGCACCTTTGATATCTGATTAAGCTCTAAGCACTCCACAACACCTGCTTTAGCCATCTTCATGGCTGTTGGAACAAATTGCTCTCATTTGCCCAAAGCTATTTGAGATTTAAATGGAAGGAGGTCATTTGACCTCATTGATGGGATTTGGTAGAATGTGATTTATGCCTAGACTTATAACTGCTATGGAAAAGATAAAAAGTCTAGTGGAATACCTTTGGATATTGAGAAAATATACTGATGTGAGGAAATTCTAGAGCTGGAATGGGAAATCTGGCTGATTTTAGCATTTGGATATTCAGAAAACATACTTATGTGAGGATATCCAAGAACTGGATTGGGGAAACCTGGCAACCACTGAGTGGTAAAGATAAAGGTGTTTACTTTGGGGGAAACAGAGGAAGTAAATGAGAAGTTCTAGAAAGAGATCATATATTGTGTCAAAGGGAAACTCCAACTGTCTGGACATGTGCTGGTGTTCCCTCTCTGCTAAAAGTTAAAAGTAAAGTCTCTGCTTCCTCAAAATTCCGACATTCCCAAATTTGGAGGTCATCTGCCTTAATGAAAATTTCATCCTTCAAAAAATGGAGGAAATGATAAATGGAACTTGGTTCTAACTAGTAATTACTGGAGGAGCTAGGGGTATTAAATTAGAAATGATGAGAATCTTGACTTGAAGTGATTCTGGCATGTCAGAATTTGTGATAGATATATAGAGAAAAATTTGCCATAATTTTATGTGTACCCAAGATTTTTGGAGAGCAGATTTCAGAGTATAAATATCATGATTCTGTGGCTTAAAATTCTATAGGGGAAGTTGGCTTAAAAGGTTTAAGATGCTCTCTACCACAAAACTGATGACACAAAAAGTTCTGGAAAGAAAGAAAATGGGAAGCTGTCTAAAGAGATTGATGTGAATGCTTAGGGAATTCATTGAACAATTTACCAAGAGCAGACAATTGATGATTAATATAAAAGAGTTTCATGGAGCTCTAAGGATGATGTCAGGAATGCAAAAGCCCAGAATGAGCTAAGAATAGCCATGAATGAATGTGAATGATAACAAGGGCTTTGGGAACTTTGCTGGTACAAGACAAGGGATATGACCATTTTTTAAAAAATGGTAGATAGGAGGAAGATCATAAGGAGAAGGCAGAACTACTCAATTCTCATTGTTTCTATTTTCTCTAGCAAGAAGAATGATCTTCAGATGGGGAAGTAAGGCATAAAAAGTCAACAGGGAATTTCTTTTACTTTTTTTTTGCTTTTTGGAGGGCAATTGGGGTTAAGTGACTTGCCCAAGGTCACACAGCTAGTAAGTGTGTCAAGTGTCTAAGGTCAGATTTAAACTCAGGTCCTGACTCCAGGGCTGGTGACCTATTCACTTTGCCACCTAGCTACCCCTTACGGGGATTTTTTTTTTTTTGTGAACACTTAGAAAGGGAAATGATGATAACTAAGAATCAGCATGAATATATCAAGAATAAATCATGCTAAATTAATCCCATTTCCTTTTTTGTTTACAGGGTTGCTAGGCCCTGATCAGGGAAATGCCACATATAAAGAATATCTGCCTTTCAGTAAAGCATTTAACCAAGTTTCTTATGATATCTCTGTGGACAAAATGGAGATGTGGACCAAGGGAAAGTAGTATCAGGTAGGTTGAAAATTGGTTGAATATCTAGACAATAGATTGTTGTTGACTAGATGGAAGAACTCTTCTAGGGATTCCTTGGGCTTCTCATTGACTGTTTTCAACATATTAATGGCTTGGATGAAGGTGTAGATGGCATCTATATTATATTTTGCTGTTTGATAAATATCCCTCTCAGAGGGATAGCTAATACATTGGAGAATAGAAATTACATTTCAAAAATACCTCAGGAGATTAAAATGATGTGTCAATTACAATAAAATGAAGTTTGATGGGGATAAAGATCTAAGTTTGGGTTCAAAAAAACAACTGCCAAGAATAGGATGAGGGAGTAATATGAAAAAAGGTATGGGGGATTTAGTGAGTGGTTGGCTTGGTAAAGAGTCAACAATATGATATGGCAGTCAAAAAATGAATAACAATCTTAGGTTACATTAACAGAGACATAATGTTCAGAACAAGGGAAGTGATAGCATGTTATTATGTTTTTATGCTACCAGGCTAACATACAAGTGGAGTATTGTTCTTAAATTCAGGGTACCACATTTAAGAAAGGACATTGGCAAGTTTAAACATGTTTAATGGAGGACAACTAAGAATCCAGGAATTTCAGAGTTGGAAGGAGCCTGTAAGATCCTTTAACCTACCAGGTACCTGGAAAATCCTCTCTACAACATCTCATGTGAGTAGTAATATAGACTCCATTTAAAGATTTCAGCTTGAGGAGATTCCATTCCATTTTTGGACAGCTCTATTAGGAAGTTTTTTCCTTTTATCAATCTTCTTCCCCCGATCCCCGCCTCCCCTGGACTAGATTTATTATTTTTTCCTTGGTGTGGGTGGTTGGAAGGAAATGTTAGGGTTATGTTTCCAAGGTCAGCTGGGGTGTTACTCATTTTTTTTTCCTCACAAGTATCTATATTCCTTTTTTATAGCTTTATTAGTAGTTTGACCATAGTCTTTTTACATCTTTTCATTATTGAGGTAGGGATGTTAATGCTTGGTAATTACGAATGTCTTCTTTTGGCCTCTCTCAAAGAAACGCAGGGATTTAACTTACCCAGATCGAATTAAGAAAGCTTTTTCTAGGTCTAGTAGTAATCATGAGGCCTTTATTTCCTTTCTCTCCCTACTCCCTATCCCCACCCCAGAAGAGGCTGGGGAAAGCAGGGGATCTTTTATAGGGTCTGGCTGCTAAAACTAGTGACCTCAGAATTTCTGAGGCAGAATTGTCTTCCAGAGAATGGAGGGGTATGAAGCAGATCAAATCCCAGATCCCTTCTGGATCCATTGTTCAGTCTGGTCCTGTGGGGAGAAAACTGGTATTGGAGTCTTCTGGGATGAAGAGGTTGATGTCCACATCTGTGTGGTTTCCTCTGAATCTCACCAATCTTGGGTTACAAAAGTTGTAAGGGCTAGGAATGCCTGAAGATCTCTGCTATGACAGAGCCTTGAGTCTGACAGGCTGCCAAAGACACAGGATTCAGGTTGATTTTTCTTCCAGTGTGATCACTTCCATATTTGTTTCTAGGCCTGAAAGACTTCAGGATCCACAGATCAGGCTAGGGAGCCAGACCTTCTAGGTCTGAGGACAAGGGCAAGGCCAGATAGCCATAGGCAGGCCAAGCCCCAAGAAGGACCAAGGGCTTAAGAGGGCCCAAAGGCCTGCCCTCCTCCTGTGGCACATTGAAGGCTTCTTTCTTATATCAGTCCTAAATGTACCCCTTGGTTCTGCCTTCTGGGGTGAAACAGAACTTGTCTAATGCATCTTTCATATGACTGCCCTTCAGATACTTATAGACTACAGCCAAGTTTCTCCTAAGTCCTTTCTAAGCTAAATATTCTCAATTCCTTCAACCAAACCTTACTTGGTGGTTTGGTCTTTAGTCTTCTCTTCATCCTGGTTGCCTTGTTCTGGATGTGCTCCGGCTTGTCAACATCTTTTCTAAAATGTGGTCCCAGAAATTTTAAAAGGTGAGAGAGATGAAAAGATGGGAAGAAAACATGGTTTCTCCAGAGCAAGTTATCTTCAACAATTCCACCGCCAACAAATTATGGCACATTTGAGCCACACAACAGCCAGAGGCAGTGTATATGACAGGTATTTTTATACTAATTTTTGTGTGAGGAAACAGAATCATGTTAAATAACTTGCCCATGATCACATAGATCCCCCCCATGGATACCCAAGGGGGAATCTGAAACCAGGTCTTTATGATTCCCAGTCTAACACCATGCCACACCCTTTGAGGCCAGTCATTCAACCATTTTATTTCTTTTTCTTTTATTACTTAAGGTTTTCTTTTATTTAAAAGATCATTCACAAAATACCATATCATAAATTTACTTTCTTTCATGAAGCAGAATGGCTGAAGGGTTTGGAATTCCATTCTCACATTTAAAATGCAACTGGATTAACCAGAAATTGGGGTTTTTGTTGCTGTTGTTCTGAATCTTTTCCACATTGAAGGTGTAAGTAGGTCATCTGAAAGCATTTGTTTTGATTACAACCAAATAATGCATGTCTTTCTTAGATTACATATTGGTGTTACACAAATGGTTTCTTATCTTAGGAGCAGAGAGTATGACAGGTGGAGGGAAGGAAGCAGGAAGCAGGAAAGAGGAGGAAGGGGGCCTGTAAATTGCTGTAACTTGGAAACTAAGGTAACAGTAAGTAGAGCCAGGAATCAGGAGTGGAGATCGGACTGAGCTAAATGGCTTCAGTTTCCAAGAAACCCTGACTCTGTGGGCTTCTTTCTAGCTACTGGTATGCCCAACCTGAAAGCTCTGCCTTTTATTCTCTGAATATTGTGCAAGTGGAAAGTAAACTCTCCCCTGAAGAGCCTTTAGGTTCTAGGAGGTACAATGTTAGTGCTACCCAGGAGATGTTCCAAGGTTCTTGACGAATCTCAATGAGACACAACATTACCGGATCCTAGGGCCAGCTTCCCTGAACTATTTTAAAATAATGATGATGGGGAGTACAGCATCTCACCATTGACTATTTACACTTGGAGACAAAGAAATACTGGGGCTAGATGCAAAATATGTGGCCAAGGGTAAAGTTTTACACTCCTTCCAACACAACACAAAGTCAACTTTATTTGTATAAACCTGCATTTAAAAGTTACTTACCAAACATGTAAAACTAAAAAAAAAAAGTGTTATTTTTTTTTTTTAATTTTTTAAAAGCAATTGGGGTTAAGTAACTTGCTCAAGGTTACACGGCTAGTCATTATTTATGCGTGGGTGCTCATTTTCGGAGGCCGGATCTGATCTCGGGTCATCCAAACTCCGAGGCCGGCACTCTTACTCACTGCGCCACCTAGCCGCCCCTTTAGGGCAATTGGGGTTAAGTAACTTGCCCAAGGTTACACGGCTAGGTTTTTGTTTGTGCGGATTAAGTGTCGGAGGCCGGCTCCGAACTCAGGTCCTTCTGATTCCAGGGCCGGCCGCTCTATTCACTGCGCCACCTAGCCGCCCCAAAAGTGTTATTTTTTAAAAAGCAAAGAGTCAATGAGCATTTTTTAATGTTCAAATAGGCACAGATCCTCACTGCTGTGTAAGCCCCCAAAGCACCTCATCACAGTTGAGATAAAACCAGAGTGCAGTTTGCAATAGTTAAACAAACATAACCCTCTAATCTGCCTAGTAAAAGGAGTTCCTTAGTAAGAATTTGGGTTTGGGCAGAGCTACAATTGACAGACCCGTGAGAGGGAAGCCAACTAATTCTTTAGGTCAATACCCACCCTCCACATTTTATAGATACACATACTTTTAAATGTGATCCTATTTTGCTTGTATTACATGTTCATGGGAAGAAATTGGGGAGTGAGAGGTAAAGAAAACTATCTGTTAACTGGTTGGAAGGACTGTGCCAGAGTTTGATCCCAAGCCTTAGAGAAGGCATCCAACTCTACATGTAGGTCAACAGATGGTCCAACCTGTTGGGGAGTTTTTTTCCTATTTGCTTCTTTGGAGCCACAGCAACCCAGAACCAAATATGCAGGTCAGAAGAGAAGTGAGGAAATCCCGAGGGAAACAATATTGGAGTTTTAACAGAGTCTAACCAGTGTTTCTAAAGTAAAACAGAGAAAGCTAAGGAGGGAAATGGAGCAGCACCTCCTCCCTGGGAACTCCCACCCTTACTAATGATGGCAGCTTTCATTCATCTGCAAGAAACCACTGTTGCAAAAACGAGAGGAAAACAGGGAGGGGAGGCAAAGTGGGGAGGGGCGGCAAGGGGCCAAGGCCGTGGGGGAAAACAGCACAAAACAGGCACTAGATACCGCAAAGCCAAGAACGTACTAAAAACCACTTGTTAACAGCTGACATGCATTCACAAGCTCTGGGTTTTCAGTTTCAAGAGAGGAGGAGGAGAAATGTCGGGTGGCAGGAATGGTAACTGGACGGTTGACGTCCAGAGTAATGAACTCTGCTGCTGTCTTGCTCAATAATTCTCCCCCCATTCCCTCCCAACCTCAAACTCATTCTTGCTCTTTGTGAACCACTTCCTCTTGGGGCCTGGCTCCACTGAAGATAGCCAAGTTGGGATTGGCTACTTGATTGAGGGGGGTAGCAACTGTTCGAGGTTTAAGCTGAAGTCTCTATGCTCTTTCCTATTCTGTTGGTTCTCTGAAGTCCATTGAAGAGCCCCGAAGGGGTGGTCCATCTCTAAAGCAACTCCCCATTGGGGGACCACCTGTTCGACGTTCACCAGGGCGACTGCCTCCACCTCTGCCTCCCAAGAAGTCATCCTTGAAGACAGAATTAAAGTCATCCCGGGAGTCCCATTCGACTCTGGATTTTCGAGAGCCGCCCATTCCTCTGTCATCTGGTCCACCTTTCCTGAATGCAAAACCACCTTTATCTTGTTTTCTACCTTCAGCAATGTTCACTCGAAGTGATCGATCACCTAACAGCGCACCATCATAGGTCAAAGCTTCCTTAAGGGAATCCACCTCATCGAAATCTACACAGCAAAATCCTTTAAATTTATCCCTTTCTTTATCTCAGACTAGCCCTACACTCCTTATGCTGAGATCCTTGAAGATCGCATCTATTTTTTTTTTAAACAAATACTTTATTAACTTCTGTTTTACATCATTCATTTCCACCAGATTTTGAGTTACAATCATTTTCCCCCCATTATTCCCCTACCCAACCTCCCAGAATAGCAGTCCCACAAGATATCGCTTCCTCCAATCTGTTCTCTCCCATACCTTCTCCTATACCCCCATCGACTTTTCCATTAGAGGAAGATGAATCTTTGTGTCCCAATGCCTGCACATCTTATCTCCCATTTATAGGCAAAAGAGTATTAATAATAGTATTTATATATATATTTGAAACATTTAATGTTACGACTTTGAATTTCAGATCCATTTCCTTCCTCCCTTGTCACCCATTCCTTCTTGGGATATAAGTAATTCAGTATATGTTGTACATGTCTAGCTGTGCAAAACATTATCATAGTAGATATATTGTACAAGGCTGCTTATAATTCCCTCCCACTCATCCCACCCCCCACCTGGTCCATTCTCTACATGATCCTGTCCCTCTTCTATAGTGGGTACTTCCAACCTCCCCTCACCCCAAGGTTGCCCTCCCATCCATCATCCCTCCTCTCATCCCCCTTCCCCCTATCCTGCTGCAGGTTGAGATATCCCATTTAGTATGTATGTCATTTTCTCTCTGAACCAAATTCAATGTGAATGTGGTTTTGCCTTTTTAGCCTTCCTTATTCTCCCCCTCCTTGCACCCACTTCCCCTACATGAGATAGTTTACCCTACCATGTCTCTCCCCATCTCCTCTTGCCACTTTCCTCTCTCACCTCATAATTTCATCCCTTGAGTACTCTCCCTTCCCAACAAAATCAACCTATTCCCTCTATCCATATATAACTGTAACCATATACACACACATTAACATATGTATTCATATGACCACACCCCCTTCTTCCATTATTTTCATAGTGGGAAAGATATCATCAGTCACAGATATTGCTTTTCCATATAGGAATGTAAATAGTTCAACTTTGATAAGTTCCTTTCGATTTCTTTTCCCTGATTGCCTTCTCAGGCATCTCTTACTTCTTGCGTCTGGATGTCAAATTTTCTATTCACCTCTGGTTTTTTCCTCAAGAATGCTTGAAAGTCCTCTATTCCACTGAATGACCATATTTTCCCCTGAAACAAAATACTCAGTTTTGCTGGGTAGGTGACCCTTGGGTTCATTCTCAGTTCTTTTGCTCTCTGGAATATCATATTCCATGCCCTTTGATCCCTCAGTGTAGAAGCTGCCAGGTCCTGGGCTATTCTGATCGTGTTTCCACAATATTGAAATTGTTTCTTCCTGGCTGCTTGGAGTATTTTCTCCTTGATCTGGGGATTCTGGAACCTGGCTATAATATTCCTGGGAGTTTTCTTTTTGGGATCTTTTTCAGAGGTGATCGGTAGATTCTTTCAACCTCTATTTTGCCCTCTGGATCTAAAACATCAGGGCAATTTTCCTTGAGAATTTCTTGAAGGGTGGTTTCTAGGTTCTTTCTTTGATCATGGCTTTCAGGTAGTCCAATGATTTTTAAATTGTCTCTCCTGGATCTATTTTCCAGGTCAGTGGTTTTTCCCATGAGTTATTTCACATTGCCTTCTAATCTTTCGTTTGTTTGGATCTGCTTACCAGCATCTTGATTTCTCATAAAGTCATTAGCTTCCATTTGCTCCAGTCTAACTCTGAAGGAATGAATCTCCTCAGTGAACTTCTGAGATTCTTTTTCCATCTGGCAAATTCGACTTTTTAAGGCATTCTTCTCCTCATTGCCCTTTTGGGCCTCCTTTGCCATTTGAGTTAGTCTATTTTTTAAGGTGTTGTTTTCTCAGTCAGGCTGTTGACCCTCATTTCATACTTTTCCTGCATCCTTCTCATTTCTCTTTCCAATTTTTCCTCCACTTCTCTTATTTGATTTTTAAAGTCCTTCTTAAGGTCCTCTATGGCCTGCAACCCACTCATGTTTTCCCCTGGGGCTTTTGGAGCAGGACTTCTGACCTCACAGTCCTTTTCCGCTCTATGCCCCCAAAATAGGAGTCTAGGGTTGCATTTTTCTGTTTCCTTTGCCTTGGCATGTTGCCACTTGATTACCTGACTTTTGGGCTTATTGCCACACTATGGCTTTAAGGCCAGATAGAGGAATTTTCGTCCCGAACGTGTGGGGGGCAAATTCCGTTTCTGGCAAGCTGTAAACCCACCCACAACTTCCACCCTAGATCACAATCCAGATCCAGGGAGGTTAAAGCAAGAGCGATTACCCCCCAAGACTGATCGCTGGATCTCCCCACGATTTGTAGGCTGGGAGCCGGAGCTGCCTCTGAAAACTACAAAATGGCGTGTCTCCTCAGCAGCTTCTAGCCCCCAGGGGAGGGAGCTGACGCATTCCTCAAATACAGGTCCCAAAGTCCATAGGACACTAACCTCTTACTTTGTCCTAGGCAAGTCTATGTTGATAATTCTGGAATCTCCACCGTTCCTGGTGTTCTGGGGTTCCTCCAGCCGGCTGCTGGCCCTGCCGCCCTGGGGCTAAAACCTCGGCTCACGTGGACCTGGGCTCGGCTCGGCTCCTGCGCTCTGCGCTGCCGGCTCCCAGACCACTGCGCTGGTCCTTCCTGCAGGGTGCTGGGCTGTCCTCAGCGGGAGGTTAGCTTCTCTGTGTCGTTCTGTGGGTGCTGGAGCTCCAGAAGATTTTCAGAGTCCTTTTTTACATAGTTTGTGGAGAATCTGGGGGCAGAGAGGCTTGGACGAGCTGTTTCTACTCCGCCATCTTGGCTCCGCCCCCCTCTATTTTTTTTTTTTTACCCCATTCTGTCTCTCCCCATCTCCTCTCGTTATCTCTCTCCCTGAACAGTATTGAAAGGCAGGTTTCTTACATAGGCCGTGTAAGGGGGCTCTGTTGGCAGCTCCTTCTGACTTGGGAGAGCATGGCCGCCAGCACTACCACTGGATGCTCTGCCGCTGCTGAAGCTACTGTAGGTCCCATTGTCATAGGTATCGAAGTCCGCCATTTGCCATATCTGCTACGAGAGACCATTCAACCATTTTCAAATCAATCTGATTGAACTGTCATTTAGCCCACATCTCCCGTCTTGTCCATGAGGATAGCATGAATGAATTTAGTTGAAAGCTTTCCTGAAATTCTTTGTTTATGGCATTCCCCTGATTCACATAACCCTTTCAAAGAAGGAAATGAGATTAGTTTGGCATGATCTCTTCTCTCTCTTTTTTTTCCCCAAATGCTTTATTAACTTCTGGTTTACATCATTCATTTCCGCCAGATTTTGAGTTACAATTTTCCCTTGTTTTTCCCCTACCCACCACCCCAAAATAGCAGTTCCACAGGATATCCCCTCTTCCAATCTGCTCTCTCCCATATCTTCTCCCATACCCCCTTCAACTTTTCCAGTAGGGCATGGTGGATGTCTATGCCCTAATGCCTGTATATCTTATCTCCCAATTACATGTAAAATAGTATTAATAATAATATTTATATATTTTTAAGGATTTGATTTTAAACTTTTGAATTCCAGATTTATTCCCTTCTTCCCTTGTCACCCACCCTTACTGGGGAAGATAAGCAATTCAGTATATATTGTACATGTGTACCTGTGCAGAACATTACCATAGTAGATATATTGTAAAAGACTGACTATATTTCCCTCCTTCCTATCTCACCTCCCCCTTGTTTTATTCTCTACTTTGGTCCTGTCCCTTTTCAAAAGTGGGTGCTTCTAACTTCCCTCCTCCCCAACCTGCCCTCCCTTCCATCATCACCCCTCTCGTCCCCTTACCCCCTACTTTCCTGTAGTGTAAGATATCCTATTTACTATGTATGTCTTCTCTCCCTGAGCTAAATTCAATGAGAATAAGGTTTTGCCTTTTTGCCTTCCTGTTTTTACCCTCCATTGTAGCCATTTTCCCTTGCCTCTTCTATATGAGATAGTTTACCCCATTCTGTCTCTCCCCATCTCCTCTCATTATATTCCTCTCTCACCTCTTAATTTCACCTTTTAGGTATCATCCCTTCCTATTAAATTGTTCCTGTGCCCTCTATTTATGTATACCTGTAAACATATATACACAATTCACATATGTATTCATATGCCTATATACCCTTCTTCAACTATTTTCATGCTGAGAAAAGTTTCATCAGTTACAATTATTGTTTTTCCATGTAGTAATGTAAACAGTTCAACTTTGATAAGTTCCTTATGATTTCTTTTCTCTGTTTACCTTCTCAAGCTTCTCTTGCTTCTTATATCTGAATGTCAAATTTTCTATTCAACTCTGTTTTTTTTTTTTTTATCAAGAATACTTGAAAGTCCTCTATTCCACTGAATGACCATATGGTCCCCTGAAACATGATACTCAGTTTTGTTGGGTAGGTAATTCTTGGTTTTAATCCCAGCTCCTTTGCCCTCTGGAATATCATATTCCATGCCCTTCAGTCCCTCAGTGTAAAAGCTGACAGATCCTGTGTTATCCTGATTATGTTTCCACAATATTCAAATTGTTTCTTCCTGGCTGCTTGTAATATTTTCTCCTTGATCTGGGAACTCTGTAACCTGGCTATAATATTCCTAGGAGTTTTCTTTTTGGTATCTTTTTCAGGAGGTGATTGGTGGATTCTTTCAACCTCTATTTTGCCCTCTGGTTCTAAAACATCAGGGCAGTTTTCCTTGAGAATTTCTTGAAGGATGATTTCTAGGTTCTTTCTTTGATCATGGCTTTCAGGTAGCCCAATAATTTTTAAATTCTCTCTCCTGGATCTATTTTCCAGGTCAGTGGTTTTTCCCATGAGATATCTCACATTGCCTTCTATTCTTTCATTTGTTTGGATCTGTTTAACAGCATCTTGGTTTCTCATAAAGTCACTAGCTTCCATTTGCTCCAATCTAATTCTGAAGGAATGATTCTCCTCAGAGAGCTTTTGAGATTCTTTTTCCATCAGGCAAATTTGGCTTTTTAAGTCATTCTTCTCCTCATTGGCTTTTTGAGCCTCTTTTGCCATTTGAGTTAGTCTATTTTTTAAGCTGTTATTTTCCTCAGTCAGGCTGTTGACTCTCATTTCATAATTTTCTTGCATTATTCTCATTTCTCTTCCCGATTTTTCCTCCACTTCTCTTATTTGCTTCTTAAGGTCCTCTATGGCTTGTAACCAGCTCATATTTTCCTTTGAGGCTTTTGGTGCAAGTCTTCTGACTTCACTGTCTTCCTCCTGTTTCATGCTTTGATCCTTTTTGTCACCCAAGTAGGAGTGCAAGGTTGGGGTACTCTGTTTATTTTGCTTCCTTTGCTTACTCATGTCACCACTCAGTCACTTGACCCCTGGGCTTTTTGCCACAGTAGGACTCTGCCACCAGACAGGGGAGCTTTCGTCCCAAACGCTTGGGTTTTCTTAGCTGCCAAAGGTATTAGTTGGATGCCCTCTCTGAAGCCTCAACATGCTCTGGCTAGCTAGTCACACACCCCAGGACCTCCACCCTAGACCACAATCCAGATCCAAGCAGCTTAAAGCAAGAGTGATTACCCCTCAGACTGGTCCCTTGGTTCCCCTATACTCTGCAGGCCAAGAGCTGAATCTGCCACATGGGGGCAGCTGCATGGCATTGGCCCTTCAGTGGTTTCTTGCCATGGGGGCAAAAGCTGACATACTCCCAAGTACTGGGTCCCAAAGTCCACACTGCACTGACCTCTCACTTTGTCCTTAGCATCTACGTGTTGATAATTCTGGAAATGCCACAGCTGCTGGTGATCTAGAGTCCCTCCAGCCGGTGTTTTGTCAGGCTACCCTGGGACTAAAACCTCTGGCTCATTCGGGGCTGGGGTTGGCTCCCAGAGTGCTGTGCTGGCTGATTCCTGCCAGCCTGCCAGGCTGTCCTCGGTGGGAGGTTAGCTTCTTTGTGTCATTTTGTGGGTTCTATAGCTCCAAAGTTTGTTCAGAGTCCCTTTTTACATGAATTGGAGGTGGTGGGAGCCAGAGCTACTCAGAGGTCCTGTTTCTACAAGCATGATCTCTTTTTGATGAATCCATGCTGGCCCTTAGGGATCAACACTTTAATTTTTAAATGCTTCCTAATCACCCCTTTAATAAAAAGTTCTAGATTTTTCCCCCCTGAGAACTAAGTCAATCTCACTGGTCTATGATTTGAAAATTCTTTTCTCCCTTTCTTTGATATTTGGGTCATTTACTGGTTTCTAGTCTATCAGTGAAACTGCTGATGGAGTTGGGGGTTGGGGCACTGCACCAGCAACTTCCTTCCCTCAGGGGCCCTTTTGCTTTGGACTCAGGATTCAGTCCAGATCAGGTTTGGTCAGGTCTTGACCTTTAATGAGAGGGAGCCAGGCTCCTTTTTCTCACATGATTCAGCTCATTCAATCATCACCCTGGTATCCCAGGGACAATTATTTAAAACTTGGGTTTGGGCTGATGTGAATTAAAAATGCAGAATGCAATATTTTTTTTGACAAGGCCAATGGGGGAATTTGCTCTGCTTGACTATTCATATTTGTTTCTAGGGATTTCTCTTTTTCTCCCTCTCTTCAGCTGGGTGGAGGGAGATGCATTTATTGGGAGATGATTTTGTAGGGTGAGAACTAACTACAAGGTGACTCAAGTCTGTTTTCTCCAAATATCTTAAAAAAATGAGACCTCAAAATCCTGCCCTTCCCCTCATACTCTTATATCGACATCAGGCCCATGCTATGGAGTAGTCCCAACTCTAATCCATGGTAATGTGAGTAATATTCTGTGGCTCACCCTGCCCCCCCGACTATGCCCTGCTTTCACCATCCACTCCCCTATTCCCTTATAGCCGTCTGTCTCTCTATCTCTTCCACTTTTTGGGGCTTGTCTCTGTATTTTCTGTGCTGTTTGCCCTCATATCTTTTGTGGTTATTAAAGTATGATAATTTCTCTGGTTCCTGCTGCCAATCTTAGTCTTTCCTGGTGAGTAAACAAAGAACCAGTTTGCCTGACCCCATTTCATAATTTCATAAATTATCAATTTACCATCTGGTGCATATATGTTAAATCTTGATGGTAATTCATTGTAGTACCTTTCAGAATGATGTCATTTCTCTGCTCATCTCTTTTAATAAAGTCAAAAATATTTTTGCCTTTTTTTTTGTATCTGAGATCATGCTTTTTTGAATTCAGCTTAAGCCAAATAGATTTTGCTCCAGTCCTTTAACTCTGAGTGAATCTTTATGTTTCTTAAAATCAATATATTGTTGTATTATGCTTTCAAATCCATTCTGTTATCTTCTTCCTTTTTTTTGGATGAGTTCATCCCATTCACAGACTTGAATATATTTCTACACCAAACTAACTCTCTGTTTCTTCCCCTCTCTCCCCTACCCTCCCTTGACCAGTTCATATGAAAGTGAAGTTCAAGTGATGCCTGCTCCCTCCACTCCTTCCACCTAATTTGGATAGTCTTCTTGTGCATACTGACAAAAAACAACAAGCATTTTCATTTATTTATTTGTTTGTTTATTTAACATGCTTTTATTAAAAGCTTACTATATGCCACTCTCTGTGCTACGTACTGGAAATAGAAAAACAAACAAAAAGAAATAGTCTCTGGTTTCCAGAATGGGGGAAGCCTACACATAAAAGGAAGCTGAAAAGTTGGAGGGTGGGAAGGGGGAATCTGGAGTATGATCTGGTGAGAAATGAAGACCTGATATGTGAGAGAGCAAATCTTTCCTTTTTTTCCATTTTCTTTCCTAGTATATTTTCCCTCCCTTTTTTTTTTTTTTTGCCTTTTAGAGGGCAATTGGGGTTAAGTAACTTGCCCAAGGTCACACGGCTAGGTTTTTGTTTGTTTGTGTGTGCTTTAAGTGTCTGAGGCCAGATCCGAACTCAGGTCCTTCTGATTCCAGGGCCAGCGCTCTACTCACTGCACCACCTAGCCGCCCCACTCCTTTTTTTTTCTTAAAAAAAAAAAATAAACACAGCACAAATACTCCCTAGCTTCCTGTTTTAACTTCCTTTATGACCACTGATGTAGGGTTCTGAGGGGACATTAATTTATTTTCACCCTATTGGAATACAAATATTTCATCCTTGTATAGCCCCTTCCAGTTGCTCAAACATATTTACCTTTTTATGTTTCTTTTCACTCCTGAATTAACATTTCATTGTTTCTAATCAGCTCTGGACTTTTCATCTGGAGTTCTTGCAAGACTATAATTTCATTAAAGATGTACCTCTTCCTCAAAAAAAAAAAAGGATCATACTTAGTTTTGCTGGGTAAATGATCCTTCTGTGAGTCTGTCTCTTTAACCTTTTGGAATATTGTATTCCAATTCCTTTGATCCTGACTGTGTGGCTCTTTGATACTTGAACACTTTCTGTCTACTTCTAGCATTTTTCTTTGATCTAGGAGCTCTGGATTTTGGTGATGATATTCCTGCAAGTTCTCATTTAAGGGTTTCTTTCAGGAGATCCTGGGTAGATTCTTTCTATTCTCATTTTTCCCTCTGGCTCTTATAGTTCAGAGCAGTCTTCATTCATGATTTCTTCAAATATGTTAGCTAGGCTCCCCCCACCCCCGCCTTTTTTTTTTTTGGTTATGGCTTTCAGATAGTCTATTGGTTCCAATTTTTTTCTCTTTTATTTTTCAGTTTGCTTGTTTTTATATGAGCTCCTCTTCCTCTTCATCATTTTAATATTTATTGTCTTGAGGGGTCATTAAGTCCTTTTGGTCTAATGTTCAGCGAATCTATTATTTGGGTAAGCTATTCTTTCTTAAGTCTTTCTTCTAATACTGTCATTTATATTGACTTTTTAAACTCATATTTCATTTCCTTTAGGAATTCTAGTTGACTTTTTGGGCAAACTTACGTTTTTGCTTGAGGTCTTACTTGTAGTTCTTTTTATTATTCCCTTTCTTCTGGGTTTGTGTCCAGGCATCCCTAGCTTCATAATATTTTTTTTTATGGTGCTTTTTGGCTTATTCATTCTCCCAATCTTACTTCCTAAATTGGGATTTTGTATTAGGGTCAGGTTCTGTGCACTTTTGGGGGAATGTTTGAGTCCTGATCTTTATTCTCTGGAGTCCTAACATTGCATTCCTAGGGTTTAGGTGCTATGTTCCTTAGGAATCTCAGGGGTGGGCTCAGTTCAGGGAACTGCAAACCCTCAGTGTTCCCTCAGCCATCTGATCCAGCCCTCCCCATCTGAGCTCTCTAGGCTCTGGAGCAAAGGTCAGGATCTGGATGACATAACTACAGGCTTAACAATGATTGGAACTCCAGAAGACAGTTGCTGATCCTGACTCCTGTTACCTATGGTCATCTAGCTGGAAGACTTGACAGTTCCAGAATGACAGAACTACAGGTTCATTTTGGTCCAAGTTCCCAGCTCTGATCATTCAGCTTCAGGGCTCCACCCTAGTTTGTAAGCTGAAGCAGCATTGTAAGCAGCATTACACAGCTGCAGGTTTACCTCTCTGAGGTGCAGGCTCACCTGTCTGTACTCTCTCCTTTGGAGAATAAGTAATAGGGCCCAACCCCGGTTCTATCCCCAAAGCTACCTTACCCTCTTCTTGGATTAGAGCAATATAGTGGTGGTTGCTCGTTCCTGCTCCTTACAGTTATCATAGCTGAAGGTCCCACCCCTGGGTGCTGGAAGGCTTTGTTCTGGGCCTTCTTTGCTAAACTATCTTCTCAGGGCCCATAAGCTTTGGGTTATCTCCCTGTGTTGACCTGAGCAGGAAATATGATGTACTGTGGTTTCCTCTGAGGAATGCTCTGTCTTTGGTCTTTGTTGGAAAGTTGTGGGAGACAGCTGAGTTGTACGGCTTTCCTCTGATGTGCTCTCTTTGCTAGTATTCCCCCATTGTCAGAGGTGACTCTAAAGCATGGTTAGGTTTGTTATGGGATAAAATGAGCCACTTGCAAGTTATTGAACATTTATAAATGGAAGTTCACTTTGCCCTGATACAACAAGGATGATACTTAGCTTTTCTGGTCTCTGTCTGGAGACAGGTTATGTGGTTAGCCCATGGTCATACAGAGAGGGAATAACTAAGAGGTGGGAGGTGAATTCAGATCTTCCTAATGTCAAGTCCAAGGCAAAGTTTTCAGTCAAAATGGCAGTTAGAAATTGGAAGGGAGCTAGGATCCTCAGGTCCTCCTAATAAACAACAACAGCTTCATCAAGGAAAAGAAAAATGGCTGAAAAATCCATGAGAGTAAAACTTTACTTAAAAAGAAAGTATGCAAAGTGAAGAAGAGTACTGATATAATGAAATACCAGAGCAACTAAATTATTGAAAGACCCAAAGACTGAAAAAGAAACAACTCAAGAAATCTTGAAAGATGCCCTCAAATGGATAAAAGACACATTTAAAAAAATCTGTGCATAACCCTTATGACAGGGATTTCCTCCTAACACAGAGGGACCATGTTTTACTAGGCAGGATGTCTCCCTTTGCTGGCTTCCTGGTTACATTCAGATGATCTGGAAATTTCCTGACACCAACCCACCATGTTGTTCCCAGTTCCCTCCACAATTGTATAAGGCTTAGACAACGAATAGGTTTATTTAAAGAGTAGTGAAGAACTAATAAAAATACTTAAGAGATAATACTCACAAGTGAATAGTGTTTCCCCAGAGGTCTACATATTCTCAGACATTTACAGAATACAATGGTTAGAGCCCCCAAATGTAACTTTAGTACACATGACTTTCACCTTCTCTGCTTGTGGTTCTCTCCAGCTCCCAGCAGATGGTGCCCAATGTCTTTTTTAAGTTTACACTTAAAAAAAAAATATCAGAGTCAATGTGAGAGTGTGGGGTAGTGGTTAGAGAGCAGGCCTGAGACTTAGCAACATTTAAGTTCAAATCCTGCTACCAACCAGGTGACTGTGGACAACTTCTTTAACCTCTTGGTGCTCTAGGTAATTCTTTGAGATGGAATTCCTTAACTGTGCACTGGAGTACTCCAGGACATAAGAACCAACTCACAGGGACCCCGAGGTTTGTTTAAGTTTTGAAGGGAAATATAAGGATACCCCATTCAAGTTAGCTAAAGGTGGTTCACAATTTCAGCATTAGATTGTGTTATGTTCCTTTCTCGAATGTTTGAGATGTTTTTCTTAAGCTTTTGTCTTCACCAGTAATTAAATTTTCTTGTTTATAACATCATAACTTTGTGAAGCTGGGTTTTCATTGGCTGCTGTGATTAAAAAGCAAGAACTGCTAAAAAAAAAATCATTGTGGGACAGGAAATGATGGTGGTATCCAGTCTGATCCCAAAGTTTAAGAAACTGTGCAGTGTCCAACAAGAGCACACAAATAAATAATCGTATGAATTATTTAAGAACTGTATAAATATTTAAGAATAAGTAATTGTTTAAGAATGAAATAAAATATTTTTCCCTTTAAATTCACACATCTTTTTTCAACTGGCTGGTTAGGACATAAGTATTTATTTAATTCTTTGGACCTAACTACTTAATAAATGGAAGTTAGTTAACTGAAAAAATTACTGGGACACTAAGGGTTCTGTAAACTGAGAAATAGTTACAGAGAAGATACTGATCTGCCCTAGGCAGGGATTTCCTTACCTGAGAATTCCCTACAGATCCAATCTCTATTTCAATATTAAATATAAACCTTTTGAATTTCATTTTGTTTTCTTCTATGTATTTTTTAAAAGTTCTATTTATGGGGGGGGGTGAGGCTAGGTGGTACAGTGAATAGAACACTGGCCCTGGAGTCAGGAGGACCCGAGTTCAAATCCGACCTCAGACACTTAACACTTACTAGCCATATGACTTTGGGCAAGTCACTTAACCCCAATTGCCGTGCCTTCCCCCTCTAAAAAGAGCGCGCACGTTCTATTTATGTTCTTTTCATTTTTTTTTCATTTCAGTTCATCAGAGCCAGACAGATGAATTGGATTCATTGAAGGAAACTAGGTGTATTCCTAGCTTTCAGTCAATTATTATTTTTATTTTATTTTTTTCTAGTTCAGAAATATCTTCCTGCTTGGAAGAGAAAATAGAAATACTATAAGAGTTGGGTAGTTTTGATTTCTCTTTGTCATTTATTATTACTGATAAATAAATGAGAGAGGGGAGGACATGGACTGGATGGCAAGATGCCCAGGGTGGATTAGTACATGAGATGTGGTTTACTTGAGTTTGCTTACCAACTCCCCACATTCTAGGACAAAGATGCAAAACTGAGTGTATTAATTTGGGGGGAGAGTGGTGGGGATGGGGGAGCATGGTGACTGAAGATTTGGTTGAGAGAGTGTTGTTTCAGCTGAGGAGGAGAGCAGCAAAAGGGCAGATGGTAAGGTTCTGGGGGTGGATAAGGAATGGGATTTATGACACAGATTCTGCTGGGCTTTTCTCTCCTCTATCATTTTCTAAAAAGGAGTTTTCACCTCTCATGATTTCTCCTTCTACATAACAGTTCCCCAAATTGCTTCCTCTACTGTAGTTTTTAAAAAATGAAATTATAATTCAGGCACATAAATAATTGATTAGCTACTATGTATGCTTTTGGCAGAAAGCTTTAGCCAATGTCTGGATATTTCAAGTCTCTTATTACTACTATAAAGAGGCCCACTTGTGGTGAGGGCTATCATTGTGTGGCTCCAAGGGAGGCAGAATAGATATCTCTAGCCTATTCTTTAAGGGAGAATTAAATTCTTACCAGGAGGAGGAGAAAGAAGTTGTCCACTCTGCCCTCCTCAGAGAGAAGAGCTAACAGGCTAACAGGCTAAAATTATTAGGTAGAGGAGAAAGCTCAGGATGGTGTGATCTTAACACATTGTCTTTCCCCTTAAGCTCTCCCCTCTTCCAAACCACCCTATTACTGTAGAAGGCACCACCATCCTTCTAGTCCCTCAGGCCTACAACCTAGGGGTCACATGACCCTCAATTTTTCTCACACACAGTCCCCTCATATCCACTCCTCCTTCAATTTGTTGCCTAGGCCTGTTGATTTCACCTTTGCAGCATCTCTCACACCTATCTCCTTCTCTCTGACATTGTCACCACCCTTGTGTAGGTCCTTATCACTCTTAAGCAATTGCCTACTGGTTGGTCTGCCTTAATGTTTTCCCCACTCTAGTCTTTCCTCCCCTTAGCTGTCAAAATGATCCTTCAGAAGCACAGGTCTGACCATGTCATCTTTCTACTCAATAAACTCTAGTAGCGAATATCCTCAGGATCAAAAACAAAATCCTCTGTTTGACATTTAGAGCCCTTCATAAACCGACCCTTTCCTGTCTTTCCCATCTTCTTATACTTTACATTGTACCATGGACTCCAGGATTCCTCTCAAGACACTATGTCTTTTGACTCTGGGCATTTCCATTGGCTATCCTCCATGCCTAAAATGTTCTCCCTCCTCATGGTTTTCCTGGATTCCTTGAAGTTCCAGCAAAAATGTCACTTTTTATAGGAAGCTTTTCCCAAACCCTCTTAGTTTCCAGTCCCTTTTAGAAGAGAGAATTCCCTCTGCTGGTTATTTCCAATTTATCCTGTATAAAACTTTTTTTGCACATAGTTATATGCATGTTGTATCTCCCATTAGATTGTAAAAAGCAGAGACTGCCTTTTTTTTTTTTTTTTTGCATTCCTAGTGCTTACTTAGTATAGTGCCTGGTACATAGTGAGTTCTTGATGTTTATTGCCTATGACCTCTAAATTTCCCATACTGGAGCAAAGTCCTAGGGGATTTAGCTAGTTAGGACTCTGATAAGTGGGCTACAACTCTGAAAAATTTGATATGCAGTTGTCATATGGAGGTCTGGGTCTACATATAGTCTGCAAACATGAGTAGTTTTCAGCACTTGAATGATGGCTCCTTAATCCTAAAAAGTTTAGGACCATTTACAGTAATTAGTTGTTATCTAGGTCTTACAAATAAATGTCTTCTCCACAAGATAGGCCCAGTATCTTTTCCCAATATCAGCTGAAAATTCCTTAAAGTAAACATTAGCTATGAAGATGGCCTGGCCCTTGGAAACATTAGCCCTAGATCTGTCAATAAGACAGATCTGGCCAGAGGAGCCAAAACTTAAAATTTGGCTAGGCAAGGTGAGGTTGGTCAGTACCATATATTACGAGAACCAAAAGTCAAGTCCAGAGAAGTTAGCAAAGGCAAGGAAGACTGGGCAGGCATGATGGTAATTAACCTAGGTGGGCATTACTGCCAAATTGCTTACACTTATCTGACAATGTGTGTGTGCATCAAGTTCCATCTTCAGTCACAATGACGATTGTGGTAGAATCTCCTGTCAATCTCACATGATGGGAGAGAGGGAAGGTTAGTATGGTAGGACTCAGAGGGTACCACGTCTGGTTCAAGTCACCTAGGCACATGAATTCTATTCAAGTAGGGAGCCAGCAATGGATTGAACTGGCTGCTACTTGGGGGCAGTGAGATCCCTCATCATCCTTTTATTCCTAGCTTGATTACTCTAGACTTCTTATCCTCATGCTCATGTATTTTTAAAAATAATATTTTTTCAGATCTGCTTTCTCTCCTTCCCATACCTGCACCCCTCCATAAGAAAGCAAGAAAAATAAAACCTCTATTTGAAACATGTATAGTCAAGCAAAATAAGTTCTCACATTGTTCTGCACTCTGAGTGCCTTACTTCTCTATCAGAAAGTGAGTAGCATATTTTACCATGAGCCCCATGGAACTGTGGTCAGTCACTGTGTTGATCAGAATTCCCAAGTTTTTCAAAGTTGATTGTCTTTGCAATATTACTGTTACTGTCTTTCAATATGCCCATGTAGTTCCGACCCATGACATCAGTGTCAGGGAATCTCGGTCAGTGGATTTGGAGGCCTGTGCAAAACTTACAGATTTAGTTCTGACCCAGAGAGAGCAAATATCCAGGGATGCTATATCACTATCTTGGTTGGCTGAAATAACTAACAGGTGCCCATTTCAATCTGGACCCATGCCCCAGAAAATCAAGTTAAGATAAGGGAACTCATACAGAATGATGAGAAGACCCAGGAAAAATGTAGGGGGGTGGTAAAAGAACAGGGCTTTGGGGGATGGCCCCAGTGGGCAGGAAATAGATGATGATCCAAAGAAGTTGGTAAGGAACTTGTAGGAGGTAAACAAAATATAAGAGGTAAACAAAGTCTACCCCCCAACCTTCCCTTCCTTCTGGTTTCCTGATTTCTGTTTATGGCAATATCATTTTCCATAACCCAGATCTGCCACCTAAGGGTTATCTTTGACCTCTCTGTCATATCTCTTAATCAATGTTACCCAATATTTTCCATTTTATTCCTGAAATACCTCCCTTAGCCCTCTTTTCTATTATCACTACTATAGCCTTAATACTTACCTATCTAGATTTTTGCAAGTCTCTGAACAACAAGAACTACTCAGCCCATGAACACATGTGTTTTGTCCTCTTAAGTGGTTAATGTCTTCTGAACTGAAGAATTTTCAGCAGTTGTTTTTGGTATAGTCATGTTCTACTCTTTGTGACCACATATGGGGTTTTCTTGGCAAAGATACTGGAGTGGTTTGCCATTTCCTTCTCTAGATCATTTTATAGATGAGGAAACTGAGGCAAATAAAGTTAAGTGACTTGCCTAGGGTCATACAGCTAGCAAGTGTCTAAGTTCTATTTTGAACTCAGGTCTTTCTGACTGTAGACCTTGGGCTCTGCCACACCGCCTGCTGTTGAGGGAAGATGAGCACCTCTGGTATGAAGGCTTGCCGAGCCCTTTTCAGGGCTGCTCATTCATCTTTGGTATCCACCTTTCACCTTCTCACCTGTGACTCCAAGAAGCTGTAGCATGCATAGTCAGTGGCCATACTGCAGTGAACGATGGGCTAAACCAGGTTGAGGGTAATTGACAGGTCTCAAAACTGTCAATGAGTTAGGCGGTGTCTACCCCAAGCATGTGAAGACTTCCCCTGCAGAATGGGCAGATGAAAACAAAGGCCTTGAAGGAGACTGAAGCAGGTGCTGTGGAATCCTCAGAATTCGGTCTAACATTAAAAACCCCAAGGTGAGGGGGCGGAGTCAAGATGGTGGAGTAGAAACAGCTCGTCCAAGCCACTCTGCCCCCAGATTCCCCCCAAACCATGTAAAAGGGGACTCTGAACAACTTCTGGAGCCCCAGCACCCACAGAACAACACAGAGAAGCTAACCTCCCACTGAGGACAGCCCAGCAGCCCTGCAGGAAAGACCAGCGCAGTGGTCTGGGACCTGGCAGCGCGTAGTGCGCAGAGCCGAGCCCAGGTACCCGTGAGCCGAGGTTTTAGCCCCAGGGCGGCAGGGCCAACAGCCGACTGGAGGAACCCCAGAACACCAGCAGCTGTGGTGACTCCAGAATTATCAACACAGACATGCCTAGGACAAAGTAAGAGGTTAGTGTCCTATGGACTTTGGGACCTGTATTTGGGGAATGCGTCAGCTCCCTCCCCTGGGGGCTAGAAGCCACTGAGGAGACACGCCATTTTGTAGTTCTCAGAGGCAGCTCCAGCTCCTGGCCTGCGAACTGTAGGGAGATCCAGCAATCAGTCTTGGGGGGTAATCGCTCTTGCTTTAACCTCCCTGGATCTGGACTGTGATCTGGGGTGGAAGTCGTGGGTGGGTTTACAGCTTGCCAGAAACGGAAGTTGCCCCCCACACGTTCGGGACGAAAATTCCTCTATCTGGCCTTAAAGCCATAGTGTGGCAACAAGCCCAAAAGTCAAGTAATTAAGTGGCAACATGCCAAGGCAAAGGAAACAGAAAAATTCAACCCTAGACTCCTATTTTGGGGGCATAGAGCGGGAAAAGGACTGTGAGGTCAAAAGTCCTGCTCCAAAAGCCCCAGGGGAAAACATGAGCGGATTGCAGGCCATAGAGGACCTTAAGAAGGACTTTAAAAATCAAATAAGAGAAGTGGAGGAAAAATTGGAAAGAGAAATGAGAAGGATGCAGGAAAAGTATGAAATGAGGGTCAACAGCCTGACTGAGAAAACAACACCTTAAAAAATAGACTAACTCAAATGGCAAAGGAGGCCCAAAAGGGCAATGAGGAGAAGAATGCCTTAAAAAGTCGAATTTGCCAGATGGAAGAAGAATCTCAAAAATTCACTGAGGAGATTCATTCCCTCAGAGTTAGACTGGAGCAAATGGAAACTAATGACTTTATGAGAAATCAAGATGCTGTTAAGCAGATCCAAACAAATGAAAGATTAGAAGGCAATGTGAAATATCTCATGGGAAAAACCACGGACCTGGAAAATAGATCCAGGAGAGACAATTTAAAAATTATTGGACTACCTGAAAGCCATGATCAAAGAAAAAACCTAGAAATCACCCTTCAAGAAATTCTCAAGGAAAACTGCCCTGATGTTTTAGATCCAGAGGGCAAAATAGAGGTTGAAAGAATCCACCAATCACCTCCTGAAAAAGATCCCAAAAGAAAACTCCCAGAAATATTATAGCCAGGTTCCAGAATCCCCAGATCAAGGAGAAAATACTACAAGCAGCCAGGAAGAAACAATTTCAATATTGTGGAAACACAATCAGAATAGCCCAGGACCTGGCAGCTTCTACACTGAGGATCGAAGGGCATGGAATATGATATTCCAGAGGGCAAAAGAACTGGGAATGAACCCAAGGGTCACCTACCCAGCAAAACTGAGTATTTTGTTTCAGGGGAAAATATGGTCATTCAGTGGAATAGAGGACTTTCAAGCATTCTTGAGGAAAAAACCAGAATTGAATAGAAAATTTGACATCCAGACAGAAGAAGGGAGAGATGCCTGAGAAGGTAATCAGGGAAAAGAAATCAAAAGGAACTTAACAAAGTTGAACTATTTACATTCCTATATGGAAAAGCAATAACTGTGACTGATGATATCTTTCTCACTATGAAAACAATGGAAGAAGGGTGTGTGGTCATATGAATACATATGTGAATGTGTGTGTATATGCTTACAGTTATATATGGATAGAGGACATAGGTTGAATTTGTTGGGAAGGGAGAATACTCAAGGGATGAAATTATGAGGTGAGAGAGGAAAGTGGCAAGAGGAGATGGGGAGAGACAGGGTAGGGTAAACTATCTCATGTAGAAGAAGCAAGAGGAAGTGGTTGCAAGGGAGGAGGAGAATAGGAAGGCAAAAAAGGCAAAACCACATTCTCATTGAATTAGGTTCAGGGAGAGAATGACATACATACTAAATGGGATATCTCAACCTGCAGCAGAATAGGGGGAAGAGGGATGAGAGGAGGGATGATGGATGGGAGGGCATCCTTGGGGGGAGGGGAGGTTGGAAGTACCCACTATAGAAGAGGGACAGGATCATGTAGGGAATGGACCAGGTAGGGGTGGGATGAGTGGGAGGGAATTATAAGCAGCCTTGTACAATATATCTACTATGATAATGTTTTGCATAGCTAGACATGTACAACATATACTGAATTACTTATCTCCCCAGAGAGAATGGGTGACAAGGGAGGAAGGAAATGGATCTGAAATTCGAGGTCTTAACATTAAATGTTTCAAATATATATAAATACTATTATTAATACTCTTCTGCTTATAATTGGGAGATAAGATGTGCAGGCATTGGGACACAAAGATTCACCTTCCTCTAATGGAAAAGTCGAAGGGGTATGGGAGAAGGTATGGGAGAGAGCAGATTGGAGGAAGCGATATCTTGTGGGACTACTATTCTGGGAGGTTGGGTAGGGGAATAATGGGGGGAAAATGATTGTAACTCAAAATCTGGTGGAAATGAATGATGTAAAACAGAAGTTAATAAAGCATTTGTTTAAAAAAAACAAAAAACAAAAAACCCAAGGTGATCCAGCGCATTCTGGGCAGTCACCAGTTGCCTTGACTTTTGTCTTGCCACTGGACTGCAATGACTGTGGAAGAGTGAGGCTGATGACTTTGGGCAGCTCTGCATGAGTCAAGACATTAACCCATTGTGTCACTGGTCCTCTTTGAAAAGGAGGGACAAACATAAGTCTCTAAACAAGTCTTCCTACTCTGGTACTCTACTGTATCTAATCCATCCTTCTTATTGTTGACAAATTTCCTAAGGTGTACATCTGATTTGCCATACCTCTACTCAAAAGTCTTCAGTGATTCCCTATGTGGTTTCCCAAGCAAAGGTCTTGACATTCTAGGCCTTTCTTAATCTGGCACCACCACATCATACTTTTTTCAACTTTATATTTATGGGACAGAAAACCTCTTCTTCTCTGTCCCACAAATATCTCATAGGCTCCATCACTTCCAAGGATTTCCTCATGCCAATTCCTATGCCTAAAATGCCTTCCCTCATCCCTCCCCCCATATTTATCCGGTGAATTCTACTCCTCTTCCCTCAACTAAAATGCTACCTTCTGTATTAAGCCCTTATATCTCTGGCCAGTAATGACTTTCTCTCTCAGACCTCATATCACACAGAATCACTGTCTGATTCTCATAGTTAGAGGGGATATCAGAGATCATCTACTCAAACCAAACCTGAATAAGAATACCCAGTAACATGAACTTAAAAAATGTTTTGTTTGTTTTTTTTAAATAACTATTCTGGGGGTGGCGAGGTGGCACAGTGAATAGAGCACAGGCCCTGGAGTCAGAAGAACCTGAGTTCAAATCCAGCCTCAGACACTTACTAGCTGTGTAACTTTGGGCAAGTCACTTAACCCCAATTTCCCTGCCTTCCCCCCTCCAAAAAGCAAAAACAAAAACAACAACAACAAAAAACCCAAAAACCAACCCCAACTACTTTAATATAATTGGAAACCCTTTGTAGTCATATGTATTGTTTTTTGTGTATGTAGAAGTATTCTGAGAAGGGGTTCAAAAGCTTCCCCACACTGCCAGAGGGGTCCAGAACATAAAAGGGGGAAGACCTCTTGTTCTACAACTTGACCAGCAGTCAGCTAGCCTTTGTTTGAAGCTCTCCAGTAACTAGGAACCTTCTGCCTCCTCGGAGAAGTTTTCAAGAACGAGTTTATTTTAATTTTGGATAGCTTTGTTTTTCCTGCCATCAAGCCTAAATCTTTCCCTCTGTGATTCCACTGATGGTTCTTTGCTTTGTTTTCTAGGGCCAAGCAGAACAAGCCATCCTCAGCAACCTGAAGGATCAGTTATCTCAAAAGGTCCGTGTAGAGATGGCTTATTTTGCAGTCTCAAACCTTGAACCAGAGCTATTTGATTTGTCATAGCAAGCAGGGGACACTTAAACTCAGACCTAAAAGTGTCTGTTCTCCAGGTGACCACAATACCTGCATCCAATCAGGAAAGGACTGTCTCAGATGGGCTCCTGTATCATTTTATCCAACTTGGGTCCATCAGGGTGAGGACGGAGGGAGAACTACTGAGATTAGGCACTGGGTGGGGTGGGAGGTGGCTTGTTTTCAAACCTCATCCATAGACACTTTTGGTTTGGGCAACTGACATAATGTTGGCTTATTATATACAGAGTATGTGCTTAGGCCAGCCAGCATTCTGTCTATTCTCTTTTTCTGAGTATTGATGTTTATATATTCCAACATGGACTTGCCTTTGTCTCAAGGTAGTCATCATTCTGACCAAAATGACCCCTTTCCTTCCCTATGCTGGACATCCTAACACAGCTAAGACCAATCACTTGTTCTGAAATTTTCTTGTTCCACAGGCTTCCCTCCTCTTTCCTCTTTGTTTGATGTGTCCAATTCATCTCACACTTTGTAAAGGCAAGCACAGAAGTAGTTTACACCTTATTTCAGCTATTGAATTAATACCTTGTTCCAGTTCAAGTTTCTTTTGAGCCTTGTGTCAAGTCTATTAAGAAACAGAACATGTGAACCCCATAACTTGTGAACTCTATAACTCATGAACTCCTGTAACAGGAAGGGTAGGAGCTAATGACCATATATAAGGAGAATTTCCAGGCTACAGATGGCAGAACTGAAAAGAGGACTCTTGTGGTGGCAGAATCAAGGAGAAAACTTGTGATAACCTGACACTTTGTTTGTCTGCTCTGTCTGTGTTGATGTTTGTTTGTGATACTTTGTACAGAAAGTACTGTAAAGTACTGGAAGCCCTGAAAGAGAATTTTCTGGTTGTATGTTTACTGAAGTCCTGGAGGAGGGTTTTGGAGGTCCTGGGACTTTACTGATGATTTGTGCTGATGTCTTGGACCTTGTTTGTGGATCTGTGTTGATGTCTATGTTGATGATTTGTGTTGAGTTCTCAGACCTTGTTGGTGGGTCTGAGTTGATTTCACAGACAGATAATAAATTGATGATGGTGCCAGCAACGTGAATGAATATTATTGTGGCTCCATCAAGCTTTATCTTCCCAGAAACAGGAACTGTGAAGGACCTGAGGTGGACTCGACACTGTGAACTTCAATATGGAATGGGAATTGGATGAAGAGCTGGACTAGGAGCTAGACAAGGAACTGGGAACTGCCTGCCTTTGAACACAGGTGACAGTTGGAGCTAAGACCATGAAAGAGGAACCATGGAAGCTGAGAGCCAGCCTCAAGTCAAGCTGAAAGAAGACTTTACTTGGATACTGTGTACTGACTGAGAAGATTATGATTTACTGTGACCTAGGGGTGGAGAACTTTGACTTTGGTACATTGTGATTGAATTAAGGATTGTGTGATTGACTAAATGAATGTACTTTGTTTAAAACTATGTGACCACTTTGGTGAAAACCATATGGCCATCTAGTGATAAAGTTGTTGAGTTGTGACATGGTGACTGCTGTATTTTGATTTTCTGTGATAAGTTGTAACATTGTGAATATCGTATTTTGATTTTCTATGAATGTTTTGCTCTGATTTGTTACTGAATTAATAGAGAGCTCACTAATTATGTAATCAGAACCTTGGAAGCTGTTCACAGCAGCCATTCTCTGGAAAGCTGCTTGTGCGTGGCTTTACACACTTCTACAGAGTCTTTGGGTAAAGATATACCTTTCAAGTCTGATGGGCAGACAGAGCCCACTCAATGCTAGAATAATATTTTACTACTGAAATAATCAGACCACCATACTGCCCAATGAGTTTTAAAAAATGACTTGGTCCCCTCATGGCTTCTACCTATATTTCCTCCCCATCTACATTCACTCTGTATACTGTAGTTTCCATCTAGTAAGTGAATGCCTGGGAGACTTGAGGGCTACCCAGGCTAACTCATAGTGTACCCTATAAACAGCAAAAGTGGCATACACTATGGGGCCCACTGCCACTGCATCCCTATGGAGCTGTTGAGTATAACAGGAGGTACAATGAATGGTCTCAGGCTCTGAGAACTCTACTTCTTTTCTGACCTCATACTCACCTATTTCTTGAATATTTATCTCAAAGTACATCTGTAGTCAAAATAGAAAGTAAAGTCCCTCCTTGAGGGAGTTCATTGTTACATTTTTATATGAAGATATGCACATACACAGTGTCAACTGCTATCTCAATACACACCAGTGATATATAATGGGGTAGAAAGGGAGGTGGCAAGGGGCTCAAAGTATAGCAGGCAGCACTTTAGGATTCAACCTTTTTCCAATTCTTGTAAATGGGAAAAGCTCAAGAAGACTTGTTCCAGTGAGACTTGACTTACAGAATAGTCATCCAATTTATACCTGTCTTTGACTCCTTCCAAGATGCCAAACACCTGTGGGATGGTAGATATAGTACAGTCATAGTTAAGATCCTTCTTCTAGGGATGTAGGGAGTGGCTCCTAAATGTGTGTTAGGAGGCAAAAGTTAGAGGCTGGTGAAACTCTTTAAATCCATCAGTGGACTCAAATGTTGCCATGAAGTCATTAAACCCCAGCATTCTTTGAGAAGGAAGTTGAGTGATAAGTCCCTAAGAGATCCTGTCCCTTTTTCAGTTCCTTCCAGGTGAGCAATACCTCTAGATCACACACCTGTTGAACACAGTGTTCAGATGTCTATATAAGGAGCTTAAGTCATGTTAAGAGAAGTAAAGGCTAAGAAAGTTTGTTCAACATTGTTATGGTAAATTGCAGAATGAAAACATAACAGAATGGAAAGATTACTACCCAAGAAGAGGGGCAGGACAGACTCTTCACAGAAAGCCGCCTCCCCACCCCCCCAGCCAAGTTCATCATATTCCCAGATGTTTGAGTGCCATATCCACATCCCAAGGCCCCTGGGAGGGTTCAATGCCTCCTATATGCTCCTTGTAGAAAGTGTCATTTAGGGAGCATCAAGATAACTTAAATCTGCTTCCCATACTCACCTTTGACCATTTGAGGTTCTCTTTGGGCAAGTGGTAATGGACCATCCCTTGGTGCTCCTCTTCCAGGACACTGCCTGGCAAAGGGAAAGAGACATTTCTCATGAGGAACAGGGAGTGGGGAAAGGCTATTTCCTAGCAGGATTAATTTTCAGTCTAGTATATCTTCTGTAGTTGACTCAATATCCATACTTTGAAAGGGCCTATTCAGGGTGGGGAAACTACAAAAGAGCAGATAATCTAAATTGGCTTTGAAAGATGCTATGAATCTGCTTTCCCCTCACAGCTTATTGTCTCTCATGCTGCTTAACTTCTGCCATAAGCAGAGAGACCTTTTACTCCTTGAGAAGCTGAGAAAAGCAGAAAGTGAGTCAAGCTATAGATACTTAAGCAAGGACTTTGGTTGCAGTCCTAAAGTGAGGCAGAACTCTGCAGGGGGTTGTTGAAGTGGAACTGTGTAAATCCGGTTCCCTTATTTTCATAGGAATTCATTGGAAAAATATGCCTGGCCAGAGGACAGATAAAAAAGACTTGGGCTATTTAGGGCCTGAGTTCCAGTACCTGGAAAGGTCTCTTTCACAAATGTTTCGAATGTCTCAAGTGCCATCTTTTCTTCCTCATTAGTTTGGCTTTTAATTTTGGCCAGTAAGGTGTAGCCACTCCCATATTTGCTCTTGAGGTGCTGTAGGCTGCCCAGACACTTTAATTGCCCATTCACCATGATGGACAGCCTGGTGCACAGGGCTTCACACTCCTCCATGCTGGGGAAACAAGATGGAGGAGGGAGGCATGATTACAGAATCCTTGTTTTGGAGGGCAAGGGCTGTGAACCCAAGAGAACTAAACCTGCAGATCCCATTTCTCTAGAGGGAAGTCTTGGTATGTGGCCTGGAGCAAAAGGCCACCTTAGCAATGTAAAAATGCTTGGCATAAAAGGGGAGGAGGAGATGCTCTGGTTTAGGAGTTTCCCCCTTATCATCCCATGATAAAACATTATTTCATAGAGCTTGTTGTCAGAACCAACATCAAAGGAACCTGAGGTTTCCTCATCTGAGGCATCAACTGCTGACAGCTTTGTTGTCCCTGCCCTTTAGCCCTAGCACCCAAGAATCCACAGATAAGGTCACAGAACCATCCTAGCTCCTGACTCCCCACTCTCATTTGAATTCTTTTTTACTATGCCAATCAAGGTATAGGACCTACCTGTGGGAGGTAATGACAATGGCCTTGCCAAGCTGACGGGTCTCAGTCACTGCATTCCAGAGCAGGCGCCGAGCCACAGGATCTATACCAGTGGATGGCTCATCCAAGAAGATAATTGAGGGGTTTCCTATGAGGGCAATACCAGTGCTCAGCTTACGCTTGTTGCCACCACTGTGTGAGAAGAAGAGGGAAGAATAGGGACGAATAGTATTTCCAAGGCTCTAGAAGACCACACCACGGAGAATAGGAAATAATACCTAAATATGTCCAACATCTAGAAGCTACACATTGCTCAGTGGATAGAGCGCTGGGTCTGGAGTCAGGAAGACCTGTGTTCAAATCTGGCCTCAGATACTCACTAGCTGTGTGACCCTGGGCAAGTCACTTAACTGTTTTTACCTTAGTTTCCTCATCTCTAAAATGAGTTGGATAAGGAAATGGCAAACCACTTCCAGTATATTTGCCCTTGTGGACAGTATGGTCCATGGGTTCACAAAAAGTTGTTCGTGACTGAACAACTGAACAATAGCAACAAATGTCCATATCCAGAGGGACGGAATGAAATACATGGTTGGAATGTGAATCTAATAAAGGTGGCAAATGCCAAATTCAGAAATAATGTTTCAGTTGAGGTGTGTGTGTGATAGGGTTGGGTGGATACATAGAGCCAAAGAATGAAGGTGAGGTCAAAAGTGTCAGAGAAGTAGTTTGGTCACAAGAGGTAGGGTGGTCAGAGAAATAACCATTTCTCTGGATATATGTATATATGACCATTCAAGGATATATTTGTATTTTATTTTTAATAAGTAAGCATTAATTTTTCAGCCTCTGCCCTCTGTTCCTCCGATGGAAAAGAAAAAAAGAAAAACAAAACCTTTTATAACAGATGTGCAAAGTCCAACAAAACAAGTTTCCATGTTGACTGTGTCCCAAAGTGTGTGTCCCATTCTACGTCTTGGATCCATTACTTCTCAGTAATCCTGTCTCAGCCCTGGATTCTCTGGAATTGTGATCAGTCAGGGCATTATTGAGGGTTCCTAAGTCTTTCAGAGCTGTTTTTATAATCCTGCTACTATAGTAAAAATGGTTCTGCTTACCTCATCAGTTCACAGATGAGTTTTCCCAGGCTTTTCTGAAATGGTCTCTTTCATCATTTCTTATAGTACAATAACATTGCTTTACTTACATTCATCTACCATCATTTGTCTGGCCATTCTCCCTCCCAGTTTCCAGTTCTTTGGTATGAGAGACAAAGCTGCTATCGACATTTTTGTTTGCACAATTTTTATTCCCCTTTCTTGGAGCTCTTTGGGGTAGAGTTCTATTGGTGGCAAACATAGGTTACAAACTTTGGGGCATAATTCTAAATTGCTTTCCAGATTGGCTGGACCAGCTCACAGCTCCACCAATAGCACAGCAATATGTTTATTTTTCAAAATCTCTCCAGCATTCGCCACTTATCCTTTTTGCCAATTTGCCAGTCTGATGGGTATGAGGAGCAGCATCAGGGTTATTTAACTTGAATTTTTCTAATTATTAGTGATGCCAAGCTTTTTTTCATATTGCTATAAATAGCTTAGCTGCCTTCCCTTGAGAACTTCTCATTCATATCTTTTGGCCATTTCTGTCAATTAAGGAATGGCTTATGGTGTCTTGTTTTAGCGATGAGGTGGCATGCCTCCACATCATCATCATTACAATAACGGCAGCTGGCATTCATGTGGCTCATCAGACACATGTTAACTCACCTGACCTTCACAACAATGCTGTGAAAGTAAGTGCCATTTTACAGATGAGGAAACTGAGGCTGAGAGAAGTTAAATGACTTGCCCAGGGTCACACAGCTTGTTAAGTGTCTGGGTTAAGAGGTGAACTCAGGTCTTCCTGGTTTCAAATTCAGCACTCTTACCCACTGTGACATCTAGCTTTCTGCCATAACAGGGATCTAACTTCACACACAGGGAACTTAAGGAATCCTTGGCTGAGCCACGAATCTTCCCAGAGGACGCTAATATCCTTTCAGATACATAAAACTTGTTAACAGTTTTTCTTAATCAAATCATGACCTTCCTTTAGGGTAGGGTCAATGTATGCTATCAATAATGACCACTAGGTGGTGCCATAGTTCACAGAGTGCTGGGCCTAGAGTCAGGAAGACTCATCTTCAAATCTGATCCCAGACATTAATTAACTGTGTGACCTTGGACAAGTCACTCAGTTTCCTCATCTGTAAAATGAGCTGGAAAAGGAAATGGCAAACCACTCCAGTATCTCTGCTAAGAAAACTCCAAATGGAGTCCCAGAGAGTTGGATACGACTGAAACTACTAAACAACAACAACAACATGCCATTAATGAGAGGCAATTATTTGGCCTTAGGGGAAAGAACATGTCCAGGAGGGAAGAGGACATTATCCAAATTGTGATTTAAAAGTGTAAACAACATGTTATTCTGAGTCTAAGCCAAAAAGTAGCTCATAGCTCAAAGGTTAAGACAGGTATTCCTAAGGAAGTCAGGGTGTTGTTACTCCAGGAGAGCCATCCCAGGTTTGAAGCACTGTGTCAACACCCACTCACAACCAGAGCTCAAAGACCTTCAATGATGTTTGCTGTCACCTATCAGTCAGAAGACACAGTAGTTTGAAACAAAAGACATTCAATTGAATAGTATACAGCAAATCAACTGATCAGAAAAAATCTCTTCATGCATAAATGGGGCAGCTCCCTCCCAGGTGGCCACACTACCAGTGGGGAGGGAACACATTCAGAGATCAGGGAGCACACGTAGAGAACAAACACGTGGGAAACCTGTGACCTGGGAATATGTCTGCCTCTTGTGTTAGTATAAATGGCAGGAGGCAAAGGGCCCAGACAATGATGCTAATAAGGACCCTATAGTTGTACCCTTCCATTCTTAAAAAACTAACAAACGAACAAAAAAACCCCAAACTTTAAAAAATTCTGAACTTAAAATGAAGATAAAAGGCATTTCTATATGCAAAACAGAAGTAAAGACTTGGGGGTAGCTAGCAGGTGAAGTGCATAGAGCACCGGCCCTGGAGTCAGGAGGACCCGAGTTCAAATCCGACCTCAGACACTTAACACTTACTAGCCGTGTCACTTAGCCTCAATTGCCCAGCCTTCCCTCCTCCAAAAAGAAAAAAAAAGGCTTAAATGGGAAACTGCCAATCTCTATCATTTGCTGTTGAGCAAGTATCTCTATTACTATTATCTTATTATTATAAGCTTGCTTTGTTAAATACAACAAGCTCAGCACAGAGCTTTCAGAGCTCTTAGCTTGTCTCTGTAACGGGGATAGGCACATGCAGAGAGTGCTACAGGTGGTATCTGTTGTCGTTTTGGGGAAATGTGATGATGTCATCATGATGTGACAGTGAAACGTTTTTTAATTGGCTACTGAGCCAAACTACCCCATGATTTTGGAGATGCTGAGTTAGAACTGAGGTGAATGGCTGACCTCTCTTTCCTTTCTTACTGTTGAGTTAGGCAAGAATGTTTTGAGATGTTAGGCAGATGGAAATCTCACCTATGTCTCATAATATGGTTACCATGTCTGTAAGCAGATGGTGTTTGTTTCTTCTGTCCTGATCTTAGATAACTAATATCCAGAGACAGAATTGGGAAAGTTACAACATTGTGAACTTCAGAAGGTCAGAGTAACTATCAGAAGTCTCACAGCCTCCCAAACTGGTAACAGAATCCACCAGAGGTGGGAGCAGTGGACAACAATAGAAAGGTAACTATATACGGATGTGGACAGTCACATGAAGATGGTAGTGGACTAAAGCATTCTGACTCCGGGTGACGGAGAAATATTGGCTCCTGACTTCAGAAAGGCAGCGATCCTCAGATCCACAGAGCTGCCAGTGTGAATGACAGGAGGGCGTGTGAGCAAAGAGGAGGTGCTCCAGTAACCATGAACAGTTTTATAGAATTTTCAAGTTTGCAAATGTGTTTCACATACTGTCTCATTTGATTCTCATAACAACACTTGGGAGCAGGTACTATAAAGCATTATGATTCCAGTTTTACAGATTAGGAAACTGAAGTTGATACAGGCTATGTGATGTACTCAGCCTCACACAGCTAGTAAATATTAAACCCACCTGAGATCCTACCTTGGGAGAGCTCTTGAAAAGGAATCAGCGGCAATTACAGCTTTAGGACTGCTCCACAAGAAGATCTGGTTGGGTGAAATTTGATGACAGCCTGCATGGTGTGTGTGTGTGTGTGTGTGTGTGTGTGTGTGTGTCTGTCTGTCTGTCTGTCTGTCTGTCTGTCTGTCTGTCTCCTATCTAACCAAATGCACTAAAACTACTCTAGGTCTTGGTACTAGAGGTAGGAATTGGCTGGTGGTTTGGTAGGGGCCATAGCTTTGTGGGTCTTTTCCATGCAATGCATTTGGTAATGTTGGGAAGAGAATATGACCTCCCCCAAATTTCATGCAACAGTTCAATTACGGCATGCTAACCAATTGTTCCTCAGGGTCACTGTAAAGAACAGGTGAATTTATATTCAAGTCAAGGGCTTTGTAATGCTTCTTCACTTGGGGCTTGGTCTCCTGATTTACAGGTTCAGAACAGAGTGGTTTGCTTATCCACTGACTGCATTGACTACCACTGGTAGGGTTTGCTGGGGTCATGAAAAACAACAGAAAGTAGGACTTCCAATATATAGTATGCTACAATACAATATATAATAGTTCAGACATTTAATTTCAAGCATCAGGAATAGGTGAGCCATGGAGAAGCATGTAGAGATTGTTTAGCTAGGTCAGGAAGGTTTCTATCATGCCCCTCTTAGAAGAAGTGGTGGCTAGTGTGTGACTCTCTTCTTGGTCAGAGCATCAACAATTGGCTTGACATAGTAATCTTGCCCTACTGAGGAACTCTACTTCTCAAGGGCAGGGACTGTCTTTTGTCTTTCTTTGTATCCTTAGCACTTAGCTTAGAACCTGGCACATAGCAGGTACTTAATAAGTGCTTAATGACTAACTGTGATTGCCTAATTCAACTTTCTTTCAATCTTTCTTTGCTTGCAACTGTCCCGGTTCTAGCAAATCTGAGCTTGCCTAAAGAGTCTTATTTTACTAGTATAACTTGTGCTGAATTAAGGCTGTTTCGTTAACCTTCGTTTTTGGCATTACTGTGATGCACTAATTTTGGTCTATATAAGAGTCTACATAATAATCATTTGCATAGCACTTATTATATGCCAGGCACTGTGCCAATGCTTTACAATTATTATTTCATTTAATAATAGGAAGTGTACTAGATTTGGAGTCAGAGGAAAAACATCCTAACAGTGAGAAATGTCCAAGACTGGAATGAGTTGCCACTGGAGTGAAGGCTGAATGACTGTGAAGGTTGAGTGAAGGTTGATGGAGATGTAGAGGGGATTCTTTTTGGATGGAGTCTGGAATAGGTATGAAACTTGGAATGAGATTACTTCCAGCTCTGAGACTCTGACCTGTGACACTGTACACAAGTGCTTCAGGGCAGCCTATATCACTAAGACTGCTGTCATCTAAGCTCCAGGCTTGTTGGTTAATCACTCTTATGTCATGGTTACTGCCTCATGTAGTAGGGAAGAGCAGATCAGGGAGCTCTTCTGACAGTCTCACCAGGCTGAGAAATGGGCAGTGCTGCTGCTCTATATCCCAGGATCAGAGCTAGCAGGAGTCAATCAGAATATCCTCTATGGAATGATAATCTGAGGTCAAATAATCAGATGCTCCTTGCAGAAATCTTGTTCCTCAAGCTGCCAAATGGTCACTCCTCTTTTCTGTCTGAGGCCAGTTTTGTGTGGCCAGTGTGGTCATATCCCATACTTGGTATTGAGAAAGCTACTATGCCCACTGAGTTATGGCTGAGAAAAAAGCATTCTGTGTTATTGTAATGTAATGGTTACAGGAAGGGAAGGGGCTGTCAAAGTCTAATGTCTCACCTGTAGGTTTTTACAAGTCTGTCTGCATAGTTTTCCAGGAGCAGCTTCTTTGTCATATTTTTCACATGCAATTTGAGTTGGTTTTCAGGAATGCCCCATATCCGGGCATACATGGTTAAAATTTCCCGTCCTGTCATGTGGCCCAGCAGGGCATCAAACTGAGGACAGTAGCCAACTTGTCTCTGTAACTACAAGAAGAAAAGACCCTCAGAAGATGCAAAACTAGCCACACTTGATGTGAAAACCTTATTTGATCACATATGCTCTAGAACCTGATAAGGAAAAGGATTCATTAATTTTGGTCCAGGCCCTTGCTCAGGAAAGACAATCCCATCCAGTGGTCAGGCCAGGGCTTTCTGCTGCTACCAAAGTTGTTAATGCTCTCCACTGGGAGCCTGCTGGGGTCCATCCTTAGAGAACAATCATGGGATAAGAGAAGGGATGGGAATTATTGCAAAATGGTGTTTTCAAGGTGTGTGTGTGTGTGTGTGTGTGTGTGTGTGTATTGATGGAAGAAGGTATCTGGTATTTTGTTAGCACTAATTTCTTAGAAGAGAATATAAAGCTTAACAGCTTTATCAAGACCAAGAGGAGCAAGGACACTTAAATGGAACTTCTCATCTGCTCTGGAGACATCCTCAGTGCTGAGGCAGTTTTATATCAGTGTATATAAGCCTTTTCTAGGAGGATTCACAAAAGATTTTTAGATACTGTTTCCTTCTCACCTCCATTATTATGCCAGTTTCCTACCTGGTGTTCCTGCCCTCTTCTACTCCCTTTCCCATCTATCTGTCACACAGCCACCTGGATAAACTTTCTAATGAAGTACTCAGATTATGTCAATCTTTTGCTTAAAAAATAGTCACTGATTCCCAAATATCAAATAAAATATAGACAACTTATCCTATCATTTTAAGCTCTCCATAATCTGCTTCTTGTATACTTTTCCAGCTTTATTTCATCTGACTTCCCTTATTAGTCTGATAAAACTTTCTGCCCCCTTTGTTCTTGTCATGTTCCCATATCTATGCTTTTCCTCACACTTTCTCCCATGTCTGGAAAGATCCACTCATCCACAGGAGGGAGAAAAATGTTCAGATAAAACGGCAAAACCCAGAACTATGACGGGTATGATTTGGAAGTAAGTACCACATAGGAGGAAATGCTCAGTAGTGCTCAGAAAAGCAAGCAGGGAACAATATTCATGACCTTATTCAAAGGGAAAGACCACATTAAAGGTATCACAAACAGTTGGTAAGATGTGACTTGGGAAATGGCAATGGAAGAGGTGTAGAGGCACCAATCCAGGCAAATTCTCCCAACATACTCCTTCAAACAACTTCAAAATAATTTTTCAAATCAAATTCTGGGGAGACATAGCCAACAAAAGTCAGGATGAGACATTTTTCCAACACAACTTAGGAAGGTGGGAGGAAAGGTCTGTCACACTGGGGTGGTGTTGGAAGCACATGTAGCAATGCCAGTGACAGGTCTTGTAGGTAGTAGAAGCAGTAGCAGCAGCTTTCTCTTAGTTCAGAGATGATAAGGGGGACTGGACAACTGGTCAGAAAGAGATTACAGGAGACACTGAGCTGATACTGGGCACAGGACCAGGCACTGCAATTCTGGGTCACAGTTCCAGTGCAGAGAGGAATGTTTGTGGCTGGTCATAACAGAAGAGAGGCCCTGGCTGTAGTTCCCAAGATAGAGAGGGGTACTAGCACTTACAGTTGCAGGGGAATGGAGGCTCTGGATTAAGACTGGAGTACAGACTAGGAGAGCAGGAGAGCACCTGTCCCAGGGCAACATGAGCTTGGAAACATCGAAAACTTACAGACCCCTAGAACTAGCTCTGAAAATAGCAGTTCGAAAAAGTACAAAGCTTTTTAATGTCTCTCCATTCCCAGGTAAGCAGAGGCCAATTGTAACATAAAGTTCAAAGTGAAGAAAAAGACTGGTAAAAATGAGCAAACCACCAAAAAACCCTGATCATAAAAAAGCTATCATGGGGTAGCAACCACGATCTCAGACAAAGCAAAAGTAGACTTAATTAAAAGAGATAATTAGGGAAACTACATTTTGCTAAAAGATACCACAGACCATGAAGTAATATCAATACCAAATATATATGTACCAAATGGCAGAGTATCCAAATTCTTAAAGAAGTTAAATGAGTTATAGTAAAACTATACTCATGGAAGACCTCAAATTTCCCCTTTCAGACCTAGATAAATATTAGAAAGAATAATAATAATATTAGAAAGAATAAACAAATTAGAAAGAAGTTAAGGAGATTAATAGAATTTTAGGAACGTTAAATATGGTAGACCTCTGGAGAAAACTGAATGGGAATACAAAGGGATCTATCTTTTTCTCAGCTGATCATAGCACCTTCACAAAAGACAACCATGTATTTAGGGAACAAAAATCTAACAAGCAATGCAGAAGAGTAGATATATTACATGAACCCCTTTCAGACCATAATGTGCTAAAAACACAATCAATAATAGGCCTTGGAAACACAGAATAAAAATTATTTTCAAACTAAAAAATCTAATCCTAAAGAATAAGTAGGTTAAAGAACAAATGACAACAATTGAGACAACATACCAAAATTTGTGGGATGTGGTGAAAGCAGTGCTTAAAGGAAAATTTATATTTCTAAATGTTTATATATATAAAAAAAGAAAACAGATCAATCAGTTGGGTATACAATTAAAAAAAAAATAGAAAAAAGTGCAAATTTAAAATCCCCAATTAGACACCAGAATAGAAACCCTGAAAATAAAAGGAGTAACATTTAAAGTAAAAAGACAAACTAGTGAACTATTTTATGGAGGAAAAAACAATAAAATAGATAAAAAGAAATTGAAATGAATCATAAATGAGCTCCCTAGAGAAGATCCTTGGGACCAGATGGATTTACAAGTAAGTGTGACCAAACATTTAAAGGACATTTAAATCCAATACTATGTAAATGATTTGAGGAAAAAAAAAAGTTCTACCAAATGCCTTCTATGACACAAAAATGGTTTTGATACCTAAACCAGGGAAAGTAAAAACAGAGAGTGAAAAATATGGACCAATTTCCCTAACGAATATCAATGCAAAAATTTTAAATGAATATTAGCAAGAAGATTACAGCAATATATCACAAAGATCATCCAATATGACTAGGTGGAATTTATGCCAGGAATGTAGGGCTGTTTCAACATTAGGAAAACTATCAGCATGACTGACCATATCATTAACAAAAACTGTATGATTACATCAATAGATGCAGAAAAAGCTTCTGACAAAATACAACATCCATTCCTATTAAAAACACTAGAAAGCATAGGAATAATTGGGGGTTTTCTAAATATAATAAGCAGCATCTATCTAAAACCAAGAAAGAGCATTATCTGTGATGGGGTTAAACTAGAAGCCTTCCCAACAAGATCAGGAGTAATACAAAGGATATTCATCATCACCATTATTGCTTACTACTGTACTAAAAATGCTAGCTATATTAATAACACAAGAAAAAGAAACTGAAGGAATAAGATTGGCAACGAGAAAACAAAACAATCACTTTTTGCAGATAATATGGTGATATCCTTAGCTAGTTGAAACAATGAACAACTTTAGCAAAGTTTCAGGCTATAAAATAAACCCACATAAATCATCAGCATTTTTATATATTAACAACAAAATTCAGCAAAAAAAAGGGGGGGGGGGGAGGGAAGGTCCATTTAAAATAATTGTGGACAGCATAAAATGTTTGGGAGTATACCAGACAAGACAAACCCAGGAACTATAGGAACATAATTACAAAACACAAATAAAGACAGATCTAAACAACTGAAGAAATTTAACTGCTCGTGGGTAAGCTGAGCCAATTTAACAAAAAAATGACAATTCTACCCAATTTAATTTACTTATTCAGTGCTGTCAAACTATCAAAGAATTATTTTATAGAGCTAGAAAAAAATCATAACAAAATTCATCTGGGAGAGAAAAAGGTAAAAAATTATTTAGAGAATAAATGAAAAAAGAGGGGAAAGAAGAGGGATTAGCAATACATATTTTCTGTCTAAGAAATAGTGTGGTTAATCAGTAGAATAATTTAGGTATACAATATACAGAAGTAAATGACTACAGTAATCTAATGTTTGATAACCTCAAAGATCAAAGCTTTTGGGGCAAGAATTCACTATTTGACAAAACTGCCAGAAAACTAGAAAGCAGTTTGGTGGAAACTAGGCATAGACCAGCATCTTACACTGTATACCAAGATAAGGTCAAAATGAGCACATGATTAGTGATATCACAAGCAAATTAGGGGAGCATGTAAAATTTTACCTGTCAGATCTATGAATAAGGGAAGAGTTTATGACCAAACAAGAGATATAGAGGATACACACCCTCTCACATTCCTAATTTTTGCCCCCTCAAAAAAGTTATAAATATTTTACACATTCTTAGAGTTTTTTTTGCTTAAGACCAATCTTTCTCTTTAACTACTTTCTCTCTTATTTGTACTTCCTTCCTTTTCTCTTTCCCCTCCTGTTTCCCTGTTGAGTGCAAAGTACTTCTGTACCCCACTGTCTTAGTGTGTTTATTTTTCCTTCCTGTGGCCAGTTCAGAAAAAAAGAGGGGCTGAATTCACAGTTGCTCTCCCCATCTCCCTTCTCCAGTAAAGGGAAAGGGAGAATGAGAAAAACAAAGGGGGAGGGGCGTGGAATCTAGGGATTTAAAATGCTGATTTTCCTGCCTCCACAGATAGGCAAGGTTGGTTAATTGGTGTGATATAAGGACAGGTCACTCCTGCCCCAACATATTGTTGCTGCCTGAGATTCCAACAATACAAGGATAATTGGGTTTAATGAACAAACATCTCTGAGAAGGTTAAAAAGCTATGTAGCTCTCAAACATTTATATCTTCTTATGGATTAATTTGGTCAGTTTTTTTCTAACATGTAGGAGTAAGGGAATGAAAATATTGATGTAGGAGTAGTGCAAGGAGAAGAGATCATTTTGAAACTTAAAACACTTTAGGAGAGGGCAGGCCTGGGTGAGAGTGACTAGGTAGCATGTATATACCACAGTCCTGAGGGTTAAGGAAGAGAGGTGCTAGAAGGTAAGAGATATACAGAGAAAGAGATGTGGGAAGGTGACAAAAACAAACTTCACTTTAAAATTTTGTTTAGCATTAACCTCACTTTACCCTGGAGTAGTAAAGGAGAAGCAAATTGGCAAGAGCTAGTAATGTGTATTTGGGGTTACTTTATGTGTTGAGGGTTATGTAGGTTGCTTCCCTACAGCTATGTACATACCCATATCTCCCCCAACCTCAAAAACACTTCACTTGATCTTTCCAACTCTACGTGCCATGGTCTCTTATCTCTCCTTCATTTTGTGGCTAAATTCCTTGAGGAAGCTACTTACAATAGATGCCTCCACTTCCTTTCCTTGGCTTCTGGCCTCATCAGTCAACTAGAACTATTCTCTTCATAGTTACTAATGATCTCTTAATTGCCAAATCTAATTAATGGTCTTTTTCAGTCTTCCTACTCTCGATTTCTCTGCATTACCTGAATAAGGTATAAACTTCTTAGTCTTTGCATTGAAGGAGTCTATTTGGTTCCAATTTGCCTTTCCATTCTTATTTTATTTTTTTCTACATACTATTTTTTCAGCTAAACTAGATTTTTCTTGTCCTTTTCTCTCCTCATATCTGTGACTCTGCTCATGTTATTTCTCCAAGTCGAGAGTGGTTGTTCCTCTCATCATCACCTACTGCCATCCCTCCCTTCCCTCAAGCACTAGCTCAGGGAGTGCTTCCAAGAACTTGTCCCCGATTCTTTTAGTTGGAAGTGATCTTTTGAATCTCCCACTCCTTTGTATGGACCTTTCCTTTGTACTCATGTTCCAAATGATATTGCTATTTGTGTAAATCTCCTTTATTATATTCTAAACACTTCAAAGGCAGGGACTATCATTTCATTGTTGTATCTATGACTGTGCATGGCTTATAGAAGGGATGTATAGGGATACCTAAAATGAAACATACATACTTGCACATAGAAGAGATAGGCGGCTGCATGTGCCAGCTAAGTCAAACCATCCTCACCATTTTAACTACTATCTCCTCCTGGTGGAGACAGCCCAGGGCCCTCAACCCAAGAGCCTTCAGCAATGTTTCTATCCCAGTGCCCTCAGCTATCATCCTGGGATGTAACCCCTTGTGGAAATGTAGCCTGGAAACTGCTTCTGCAGGTGCTACAGTCACAGCTCTCAAAGTCTCAGGTTCTTGCCATGGAAGTCCTTGGTAATGCAAAATCTTTCAATATCAGAAATCGACACGATTTTACTAGTGGAAATGACAGCAAAAAAGAGGCATGAACTTCCACTTTGCAACTGCACTCGGGGTGGTAGCTAGCACCCATGGCACCACTGCAATTTTCCATCTGACTTGTAGCAAAAACTTTCCATATGGGTTGTCATCCCCATTAGAATGCGACTTTCTTGAGAGCAGGTTGTCTAGCTTTTCTGTTTGTATCCCCAGTGCTTTGTACATAGCATTCAATAAAATGTTTTATTCTTTAACCCATTCATTCGTGTTAGGCATTTACTAAATATTTGCCAAACAGAATGAAGTTGAATTGGCCAGACTTTAGATACTCCATCTGGTAACACACATTGATCTGTCCATCCCTCTTCAGCATCCAATGAGGACAAAATCTTTTGGATTCCAGGGCCTCAACTAAGAGGTTAGACAAACAATGGGCTTGGGAATACAAGGGACTGTGAAAGGAAGTCCTGTAGACAACTGTGAGATTCCTCCATCCAAATCTTCCCAAACAGAACTGGATTCAGCACCTTTAGTTATGCCAAACCCTTTGTAAGGAATCTATCTTGAGGCGCTCTGACTCTTGCTTTTATACTCCAGAAGGCTACAGGAAACACCCTGTGCTCACACTTTCAGGGCACTACCACTTTTTCCCAGACTTCCATCACAAGATGAACAGTGATCCCTGTGTCTTTCACCTTTTGAGGATCCATTTTCCTCATTACAGTTCCTATTGCTTCTCCTTCATTTACTGTCATCCTTTCCATCTTTCAGGGAAGTATGTTCCCCTGGCCCTAAGGAGAACCTTACCATTTTGAGGTTACTGAGAATGCTCTTCCCATTGATAAAGGCATCTCCAGATGTGATGGTGTTTTCCCCAGTTAGCATTTTGAAGGTGGAGGTTTTCCCAGCTCCATTGAAGCCCAGCAATCCAAAACACTCTCCTTTCTGGACTGTGAGTGAGATCTTGTTCACAGCGAGGACAGGTGTCTTCCTATGGCTATGCACCTAAGAAGCACCCAAAAGAAAACCCACAGACTTCCTATGAATTGGGAAAAACAGGGCTATCGATTCTCATGTAAAAACCAGCATCAAAACTCCTGGGGCAGCAGAAAAAGAGCTCTCTCCTTCAGCTCAAGCTCCTTCTCCCCAACTTTATGGATCCCAGAAACCAGCCACCCTCAATCAGTTATATACCTGATATGCCCCCAGTGGAGAAGGCCCAGGACAGGCCTGACTTTCTTTTGGCTTTACCTTTGTGAGTTCTTTAGTGACTAGAGGGGTGGTCTGCAATAGCTCTGGAAGTGAATTCAGGATTTTCTCTCTCTCATTTTCCACATCTTGGTCTTTGAAAATCACATATGACTCGCCATGCACCAGTAACTATTTCAGAGAGATGAATCACAGACATGAATGCCTTTCAAAAAGTTGGCTACCTTGAGATAGGGTTGGGAGAGGTGTGAGAGGGCATAACAGATGTGTTGAGTCTTTGGAAATGTCAAGCAAGTAGCTCTTGTCTACTTTTGGACTTTTGGAGCATTTTCTACCTGTCAGTTAAGTAGACTCCTGTCTCCCTAAGGACAACCAGGGACATTGGACACAGCTCAAATGTAATCAGGAAATTCTGGAAATGGAAACTTCATGTGGTATTCCATGCATCCTGTTGCATTTTTGGTCAGGAATACAGAAGTGCATTTTTAAGAAAAGAGAGCCTATCTGAGGTCTCAGAGAATCAAGCAACCAGGGTGTAAAAAGGTATACCACTATTCCCTTGGGGAGTTTGCCTTCAGGACAGACATATCCATAAGAGAAAGAACAAGGTCCTGTCCTGACTGTCTTGTAGATGACAATAGGAAATAATGGATTTATGTGGATAGCATGATTTTTGTGAACCCCAATGTTATCCTACCACTCATACTGTGACATTCAACCGGAGAAAGAATGCCAGAGTCTAAAATTGGTCAGAGTTCCTAGAAGGACCAAGGTAAAGGGTTTTCTGGTTTTCCTTCTCTCTTGCCAGTGAGCTAAGTGACTGCTTCCACAGAGCCTCATGCCTCTGATATGCCAGAATCACATCTGCTTTTCTTGGAAAACACATGCCAAGAGACAGATTTCTCCTGTCCCACTCCCCAGACATTGAGGCTGTAGCTTGTTTTTCCAATAGGGCCACAAGGGACAATGGCATCTGAGATCCCAGTAGCAGTGACATACTTATTAAGTGCCTCCCAAGTAGCAAGGCCTTGTGATGGGGCCCAAGGACACAAAGATGGAAGGCCACACACAGTCCCTGCCCTGGAGGAATTTAGCAGAGAGAATGAAATATCTCTAAAAATAACCAGAATAGAAATTCTAATATGATTAAGAGTTCAAAATGAGCAGTATGCAGGATTCAAAGAAAGAGGGATCAGTTTAGGGTGTGGGCATCAAGGGGTAGGCCGGCGTCACAAAGGAGGTCAAAAGGTAGAGATTGCAGAGGCCTAAGGTATTTTTATTTGTGTTTATCAAGAGTGGGGAGGATAGGAGTGAGCATGAGAGGCTGGGACCTAGCACACCAGGAAGCTTACACAGATTAGTGGAGTCCAAGTACAAAGGAGTAAGAACCCAAGCTTGGCTTCCAAGGGTAGGAGTAAAAGGAAAAAGAGGTGACAGGTGGGAGAGGTAGACATGGCATTTTAGAATCTTTCTTGCAGAGCTAGAATTCTGAGCTCTGGGTTTGATTACTAGCTCTGGCCACTTACTAGCCATGTGACTATTGGCAAGTCACCCAATTTCTCTTTATTCTCAGTTTTATTATATGTGGAATGTAATGATAACATTGGCATCAACTACAGGAGATTGCTTTGTAACCTGTGAAGCACCATGAAGCTAGGTCTATGTAGTGAGCACGGAGGCATGTCCCTCCCCTAATTTATGGGTGATTTTTGAGGCACATGGGCTATAAGGGATCTGCTTCCAGCTTTAAGAGGGACAGGTGAACAAAAGGGAAAGGAGACAGAGATGCCAATCTGAAGGGATTCATATGTTGTCTATGGGAAACCATGTGCTCTGAGCAGCTAGAGAGAGTGAGCCATCTTTGTGCAGCCTCAGAGGTCACTGGTGGGTCAGATGGGGGAGGGACTAGCATCTTGCTTCTTACGGGTACTGCAAGTTTTGTAGATTGTGAAGGTCTGAGAGGAAGGGTAAAATCTCTAGTGACCCTGACTTCTTTCCTGATGGGAAGACAGGGCCTACTGAGAGGAAAAAAAACTGATGGACTCCCTATCAAGTCTAAGCAACAAAGATCATAAAGATCCCTGTTGGAAGCAAGAGGGTTTTCTTTTCTGTCATAGGTTAGGATATGAGTCATTCTGCTTTTTTTTGTTGTCTGTCTTGTTAGCATGAATGTTGCAGAGGGTCTGGGGATGCAAAATGAGCCAGACATTCTCCCAGGGTTTTCCTGAATGGGACCACGAACCAGAGAGATTTTGTTAGAGAGAACAGATCAGATGCTGATGTTCTTCCAAGGGGTTCCCTGAGTGGGGAGATCTGAGGTGAAGAGATTTTGTGCTGATCCCTCCCAAATTGTGTTCAATTGTGCCAGGGGCTGGGGCTCAGCTGACACACATCACACACTGAAATAGGACACAGTGACAAACTGGATGTAGAGAAGAAGAAGGAAAAGTCAAATATACCTGTGAGGTATGGCCCTTGGGTGATTGCAGAACGGGAGCACCAAAAGCATAGATTCAGAAGTTAGGAGAAAGGGTAGGGCTTGGTGGTAGAAGATGATGTGTTCTGTTTTGGATGTTTTGAATTTGAGGTGCTGCCAGCTCATTTGGTGATGTTTGGTGGGCAGCTAGAAATAGGACATAGAAGTCAGAGCTAGAGATAAAGATATGAATGGGAATATCACTCACAAAGAGGTAATATTTAGAGGAGAAGAGAGGAAAACCCCACAGAGTATGCAAAAAACAACACAGTTTAGGACAGAGCCCGGATCACACTCTCACTTAGCAGGCAGGAGAGGAAGAGCAATCAGCAAAGAAGTCCTGGTGCTGGAGATAGAAAGGCAAAAATGAAACAGTCTTCAAGAACCTTATATTCAACTTGGGGAATACTAATGTGGACACATAAATAAATATAAGATAATTTGAGGAGAGAGAGTGCTAACAAGTAGAGTTGTGGAGAGAATTAGGAAAGGAATCATAGAGGAAGCAGTATTTGAATTGAGTCTTGAAGGTGGGGAGTGTGTTTCAGGCATGTGAGAGAGCTTGTGCAAATGCATGAAGGTGGGATATAAAATGGAAATCAATTAATGGTGGGGGATATACCTGAAATGGGTCTTACCAAGAATGCAGTGATCTAAGAGTATATTTCATTCTTTTCATGAAAGAAAGAAATGTGAAATCAACACCATTGGTCAAAAGCTAAAATAAAAACCTCACACAACTGACTTGTTTCATACTAAGCCACTCACCAATTTCTTTCTCTCCAAGATTTTACGGAAAGAGATTTTCAGTGTCTGGAAGAAGTCAGTCTCAATGAAGAAAAGCAACAGGAGAAAAACAAAGCCAGATATAGCCATGGAGGTCAAATACTTTCCAATCCCAAGAGACTTCCATGCGTAGATATTCTCTTGTAGTATAAAACCATGGCCTAAAGTGAGTCATTGACACTTCATTGAAACCTTGCTTTGCCATTTTTTAAACTTACTGACTTTAGAAAAATACAGATAAAATCTCATTTTGGCATATATCATTAAAAAGAAGTACTTCTTAAAATGTTATTTCCAGATCTTGGCAGATGGCCCAGTCTGACAGTGTTGATCTGGTTAAAACAAATTCCCTCTATGGAAAATATTTAGAAAATTTAAATTCAATAAAAGGCTTTCTCTGATCTTTCCATATAATAGCCTATTCCACATCCAAAGTACTTCCATATCCTCAAATGTGGAGATAATAAACTATAGCTTTTGTTCTTTCATCAAACAATTATCCTTGGACTTCCTTTCTCAGTTATACATATAAATCACCCCTGAAAAAGTAACTCACCCATTTAAATTCTTAAACCATCTATACCAAATAACTATGTTCTGAGGCAACTATACCAACTCTCACCTCTATGGATGAACTAGGTCTCCAGAGCATGACTACTATATCCCTTCAGGGATCGCAGGATATTATGCCTGAGGGATTGCGGGGGGGGGTGTCTTTTTATTTATTATTTCTTTTTGGAGGGGTGAAGGCAAGACAATTGGGATTAAGTGACTTGCCCAAGGTCACACAGCTATTAAGTGTGTCAAGTGTCTGAGGCTAGATTTGAACTCAAGTCCTCCTGACTCCCAAGCTGGTGTTCTGTTCACAGTGCCACCTAGCTGCCCCTACGGGGTATCTTTTTAATTCTATAGCTCTTGATTGCCCACCAAAGTGCTTTCCTTAATAATCATGGCCTGATTATCTATTAGTCAGACTTAATTAGCCTTTAGAAAGGGGCATTTGCTACTGTGGAATAATTCGTATAGTTAAATACAAATATTCCCTCCCTCAAAGTTCATGACACACTCTTTTAACAGGATATATAGAGTCCTGGGGAAATTGAACTCAAACAACAGAGGACATGTGGTATTGGAGGAACTCATAGCTTCTGGAAATCCTTTTGCTGGAGTCCTTAAGATGTTCCCCTTAGGTATGGTGCAGCTTTTCTGCTGGGCTCTTTGTAAAATCTTCAATCTGTGCCTGTCTATGGCTGGTTCCCAACCAGGTCCTGGGGACACTGCTGGCTCTGAGGGATGCTGATAGGATAGTGATGGGAAGATAAAAAGTCCTCTAGACCAGATTCTTGTTCAGTCATAGTGAGGGAGGAGTGCCAAGGCTCAGGGCTCTTCTCCTCCCTCCCAAGCCCCAATCAGTTCTTTCTGGGGAGGGGGTATTTTAGCTGGCACATTCTCATCTCTCCAATCTCTTTTTGGATAGACCCTACAGGGCCAAGTCTCCTCAGCCAATACAAATACTCTTCCTGTGTAAGGTCACACCATTTCAAAGACTCAGTCTAAAGCTCATGAGTGAATATTTGATAATTGAAAATGGATAACTTAAAGTCCTTATCTATTTAGGTGTCAGGGTATAGCATTTTATTATTTACTTTAAGTGGGGTGGGGTGACTCAATGGATTCAATCAGCCAATCTCTACTTTTACATTCTGTCTTCTCCAGTTCTAATATTGTATTTGCCATATTCAGCAAAATGACCTGAATGTGTTTGGTGACATTCCTAGACTTCAATCCTCAATAGCACTTTAGTGCCTTAGCAAGGTTCTACATGTACTATCTGAATGCTTTCCTCAGTGCCTCATACTAGAGCCTCAAGAAAAGCATCTGTGGCACACAGTTCCTAATCAAATCTGGTCATTAAGATTTTCCCATCTTTCCAAATAAAGAGTGATACAATTTAACAAACAAATATAATTTTTATAAGTTTCTAATAGGTTAATACCTACTTGCTATTTGTAAAGGCATTCCCCAACCCAAAACAGTAAAGAAAGGATAGGGAAAAGGACAAGGAGATCAAATTTCCCTTCTCAGAGGGAAGCTCAAGTTCCTTCCAGAATCCCCTGAGCATGTAGGGCTCTTCCCATAGGGATTAAGGGAACTAGGGTCAATTGGAAGTTTACCCCCTCACCCTTCAGACTGGTCTTGGTGCCTGTGTAGTAACACCTGTCCACTGGATGAGGGTGGGGGGCTGGGATTCTCACCTTCTTCCTTTCCCATGGAGGGGCCCCTCTATTTAGGGCTCATTATTAGGATACCAAATGCTGAAACTCTTACCTTCTCCTTTTCCCACTAAAAGGGTCCCTTCTCCTCTGGACCTCCATACATAGGCTGGGTTTAATCACTGACCAATTTTAAAAAGGAAAATAAAATCACATCTTCTGTCTCAGAAGGAGATCCCAGAGCATATAGGCAGGCCCCTCTCCACAGAGAGTAGGGACCTGGAGTTGACTAGAAATTATGCTGTTGTACCTAGCCCACCCATTCTTTCCCTTCCCCCAAACTTAGCTCTCCCCCACGGAGGTGGGCTTCTGGGTCAGGGAGACTGATGGGAATTTTAAGGTGTGTACTGACTAATCACTGATTGTGGCCTTGGCAAATTTCTGCTTATGTAATATCTAACCATTAGCCATGTGGCATTCCTTTAAAAGCTGAGCTTTACCTGAGATCTCTGTTGGGGAGGGCCTAATCAGCCAACATGGTGTAAAATAAAGGGTCCAATTCTAAATTGCTACTTGGGTCTTGCTTGAGTTTTCTGGGTACAAGATTTTGGAGGCCCCAGTGAGATAGACAACGTTCTGTGTTGTTCAAGACCCTAAAAAACTGAAAAATCCTCAGCCTCAGGGGATGGAAGCTACTCAGCTCTGACTTCCTTGAGCAGTTGGCATCTGAAGTTTTTTCAGAGTTCAGAATTCAAGGCTGAGAAAGGCCAGACCATCCCCTGACATCGATCATTTGGCTCTTTGGACCCAGATCTCTGTGCCAGCCTCCGATTTCCCATTTGCATTCCCACAGCTTCTGATTCCCATTTGGCTTCTGTTTCTCTAAGAGCGCTCATCTATAGAGAATTTTGGGCAGCTGGATGCAGCCATATGCCCCAATTTCTCTCAGGCTACCCACTGTGTGGCCCATCTGGAGCACAGCCAGCTGTATCCTGGCCTGCCATCTGGTGTGTGATGGGGTGCCCACAAGTCTGTCTGTTAGTGTATGTGAGTCTTATGTGTTTCTGTGTTTAGTGTGTGCCTGTCTGTCTGTAAATAACTAACAGCTTCTGTGTTCAGAAAACAGCCAGAGCAACTGTTGAACTTCCAGCTTTCTTTTTGTCTCCCCTTCTGAAAAGAGAGATAAGGGAGGGGTGAGGAGGAAGAAGCCCCAGCACCAGACTGGGGGAAGCCTGAGTGGCCAATGTGGCCCCTTCCGAATTGCAGCAGCTGGGCGGGGGGGAGGGGCTGACCAGCCTAGTTCCAGTGTCAGGCCAAGGGCGGGACTGGTCCACCCTGCACTGCTGGGATGGGAGAAGGTGAAGGCCCCCGCCCCAAGCCCGAAGGAAGGTGCAGCTGGTTGGGGTGGGGAAAGAGAGCAGAGCAGGCAGGAAGGAGTTCTCTGCCCTCTGAAGTGGAAAGCGGGGTGGGGCTGGGACTTGCAAAGCCCCTCCCTTGGGAGGGAATAAGGCAATTGGGAAATTTCTCTCTCTCTGGGACTGCAGGGGCAGGACGGGAGCCTTCCCTGGAGGGAGACTCTGGACACGTGTCTTCCAAAAACGTAAGGGGGGTGCACCTCACTCCACTTGAGTGAACTTTCTACCCTGTGCCATTCCTTCCCCTCCCCATGGGACATTGGGAGAGGTGGGGAGGTGGGCCACTCTTTGGGAATCCCTCCCCTCAGATCAAAGAAGCAGGCAGGCTAGCAATCTCCTGGCTCTCAATTAAGTCTGACCCTAAGGCAAACTGGGAAAATATTTATCTCTGCAAAAGAGAAGCCTTGGAGGTGAAGCTTTGAGATTGGCAGATGTAAAGCTCTCGCTTTCAGAAAATCTACCAAGATCCTTCTCAGTCATTCCCCCATTGACAAAGCTCTATTGTTAAAGGGATAGAAAATGATGAATGGGACACTCTGACCCGAGTGTTAGGATACTTTGAAATTTTGTAATTTGGGGAATAGGTACAATCTCTTTCTTTATAGTCCTGGTCTGGCCAGCCTGGAGTTATAAAAACGAAAGCTAGAAAAACAAACCAACAAAATATCTTGGCAAATTCTAAGAATTAATCAATAAGAAGCTGGAAATAAGATATTGGGATTGCTTAAAAAATAAAAAAACAAAAACCATAAGCTTTTTGTTATCTCTACTTGACTTGAATTTGTAAAGGGACAATCAATAATGTTTACAGACACTTGTAATCCACATGGTGTAATGACTGTAAATGTTTAACATAATGTGTTGGTGTCTCTAACTGAGAAGCTGATGCCAGGAGTGATAAGATCAGTTATTGTATAAGTCATCTGATGTCATTTGAAATTCATCGTTCTGTTGTTGCCATCTTTATGAGATTATATCGTGTTTCTAAAAGTCTGTTAGGTTAGCAAAAAAAAAACCAAAACATTTTGAAGTAGGAATAATATGACAGCAATTTTTTAAAATCTGGATTTTGTATTGTATGTATATTGGGTTTTTATGTTATAAAATTTGTTAATTTAAAACTTGTATTTGGGTTACAAACAGGCAATAATACTGCTGATATTTCATTTAAAATTTTGGCTATTATGGAAATATATAGTTGTAATATATGGATGTATTGGTGTTAATCTGAAGGTTTCCAGAATGTGAATGGTAAAGCAAAATTTTTTGTATATAAAAATTTGAAAAACACATCTAGCTGATGTAAGGTCACCAGATTAGTAAATAATTGGTTTAAGTTTATATTAGGGAAAGAATGGGTGGGCCAGGTACAACAACTCCTTTACCCTCAGATTGAGAAACCAAACAAATATAGCTTGGTGCTTACAAAATGGCTCTGGATCCCAGGGGGTACTCCAATAAGACTCCCTCACATCCTGCTCTGGACCCACATTCAGGACTAGGTTTAGTGTTGTCAAATTCCTCTACATCTCTGCAACAACATAGGACAACCCAAATTTTCTCCAGGATCTCTGAAATACATAGGGAATTCAAAATTTCTCCAAGGGTCCCTAGTCTATAGGTGATCCTCCTGTAGTTCCAGGAAAATGTGCTGAGTCCTTATACAAAAGAGTACCCCAAATTTCTAAGTGGATCGCTGATACCATAAGGACATCCCAAACAGAATTCTAAACTCACCCAATAATAAATGATCTCAGAAAGACAACAGACTCTGTTAAGCCCCAAACAAGAACAAGATACCCAAGAGATCAAGCACTTAGGGTCAATTACTCAAGATTTAAGACCAATAAGGCAAAACTTGATCCTATGGATCTAGAGTCCTTAAGAATTTCACTAAGGCAAGCCTAAACTACTAATGTTTAAAAACAATTATGCTATGAATATTTATCAACACTTTAGGGCTACAAATTCTGTGCTTCTGATATTAGATGCAATACTCATGTGGAGCTGAAGTAATGCAATAGATATCATTACATAAGCATTCAAATAAGCAAAGGTTGTTTCAAAAGAACTGACTTTTAAGGAAACAAATTGGGAAAACTGTAATTATAGTCTAAAGAGAGAGAGAAAAATTGTTAAATTTTCCTCAACTGGAACCCAAACTAGGGTATTCAATAATCAAAGGCCCAGGTAAAGAATCTCTTAATTCAAAAGGATCAACACTTATCCCTGAGAAGTCCCCCATATATAATGCACACAGACTCTGGGGTTTAGGGGAGTTCCTCATGCCAATCCACACAAGGCCCCCACACCATGGGGCCCTCCTACCAATTTCCATTCTCCCTGGAAAGTAGGGTTTCCAGAGCAAGATTAGTCCTATCTTCTCCTGAGAGTTCTGGGCGTACCTGAGGGATTAGGGGTATCTTTCTGGTGCTATTAGCTTGAGACCTCATTCTGGCATGTTTTCCCTAATATTATTAGTTGACTACCAATTAGTCAGACAATTAACTTTTAGAAAGGAGCATTCACTATGCTGGTATAGTGATAGAGCTATTGTATAACATCCCCCCAAAAGTCTGTGACACAGACTGTTTGTTACCTACTAATACCTACAGAATCTAGGGTTAAAGTGGCCTCAAGATGAGAAAATCCATATGACAAGGTGGGGGTGGGGGAGGGAGAGGGAGAGAAGAGTGACAACCCTCTTGTTGTAGGTTCTTTTCTCCCTTTGTGGGCTGTTCAAGAAGTTCTCCTTAGCCATGGTATAGCCTCTTTGATGGGCTCCTTATAGGAACAGAATATAGAATCGGACTTTCTGAATCATATCCAAGCTGTTCTTAGATGCTGAGGCAGACACTGCCTCAGGTCACCATACTGCTAGGGGAAACTGTTAGGCTATTAAGAATTTGGAAAATCCACAATCTTCTCAACCTCTAAAGTTTATGAGGTCCTCTTCTGGGTGGGGGAGAGGAGACCAAGACCAATTAAGGTTTAGGTTCTGCTAGTTCTCCATCCCCCAAATTAATTCCTTTTCATCAGTTTAGCTGGAATATTCTCTTTTGCTTGCTTGAATCTCTCTAGCTTCCTCATTTTATACAGGCTTCAAAAGGGGTTGCCAAGTACCCTCAGTCAATCCTAAGGTTCTTCTGCAATTCCATTTGATCAAAGATCTCATTTAGTTTAAAGCCTGTGAATAATTGAGGCCTATTCTCTTATAGTATGATGGTGAGCAACATTTTATCACTAAGCTCAAGTGAGGCAGAGGTAATTTGATTAATTTACTACATGTGCAAACAAGTGCAAATGCCTGCTTTTCACCTTCTAATTAACTAGAAAGGGGTTGGACATTAAATTGATTTATTCCCCAGCTCTGGTAGGGTGGAAAAGAGTGTCTAGCAATACACTAATTACAATAGAATTACACAGCAATGAAATTTGGATGTTTGGTAGACTTTGTTGTAATGACTTATGTACTTACTCCTGGCACCTACCTAATCTCTCCAGAAAAGCAAACTGAATATTTGATGGGCCTAGGCAGGCTGGTCCTCTCCTTGTAACTTTATTGTGCAGCAGACTCAACGTGGCCATCCTGTGGAGGCTACAGGTCCCAACCCTGCCTTAGCCAAAGCCTTCTTTCACAGAATTACCCTCCTGGCCTTCTGCTTTACTATTTGCAAGAATCTTAAAGCTCTAAGTCTGAACAGCATATTTTCCATAGTATATGAACCTTAATACTAGCATCACTGTGAATATTTACACAAACTAGAACAGTCACTCCCAGTCACTCCAAGGCAGGCTCAGCACACCACACAGCTTCTGCCCAGGCATCCCCAAGAGCAAAGGTCTAGGAATATTCCTTTCCTTTTCTCTTCCTCTTAGTCTTCTAAGATGTTAACAGCAGGAATTGAGCTCTGCCCTCATTAACTTGTTCAGGCACTCAGGGGCATTGGTGAGATATTGCTGCTCCAGAGTACCCTATGCTATACCAGGAACACTAAAGGGTCAATGGGATACTTCTAAAAAGGATTCTGCTCCTTACTTCTTAGAAGTCTCAGTCTATAAGTTGTTAGTCAGCTTCCTTGCATTTTTACCTTGAGTCTTTTCCAAGAACTTTCTGATTCTCCTCTGTTATGGGGTATGACTTAGGACGTGACAGAAGCCCCTGATGACACTCAAGCTCTTTTCCTTTGGGTCAGAGGAAAATATCATTCATCCACCCACCCCCTGTACCCTCTGCTCCCAGTGATGGAAAACAGAGACTGAAGGTAGGTGAGTGGTAGGCAGATACTCACTAATTTTTTGGCACTTATCCTTTGAAATTTCAAAAATTTTACACAACTCTTCTATTTCATGGTTATAATACATATTGAAGAGAGCCATTGCTAGGTCATAATTTGGTAGTAACAGGAATATAATATCCAAACTTTTGTTAAGCTTTGGAAGGGCTAGTTCTGTGATGAGAAAGAAAAAGACTAATCAATAATGTTTATTCCTCATCTCCCTCTAGCTAGTTTCCCCTTGTGACTTCCCTTTTTCTGTCCATGGTACTCTTATCTTCCCAAGGTCCAGAACAGGGGTGAGAAACTCTTTGAGTCATCTCTGATTCTCTATCCCCTTCCCCATTATCTCCTTTTCTAATTATGCATTAGTTCTTTCTAATTTTTCATGTGTAGTACTCTTAATATCTTTGCACCCCTTTCTATCCCTTAGGATCTGAACCCCTGCACCCCATCCCCACCTCAGATCTTCCCTCATTGCCTCACACCAGAGGCCCTCTTCTCAATGCACCCTGAAGGTGTTGTTTAGACCACACCTTCATTGGTATAGGAAACTCTTGATGAGGATTCTTAGAGAGAAACTAGGGGGTAAAGTGAGTGGATAAAATATTGGGCCAGGAGTCAAGAAGTACGTTCAGTAATTTTTAGTCATGTTGATCACTTTGTGACCTCATTTAGGATTTTCTTAGCAAAGATGCCAAAGTGGTTTGCTATGTCCTTTTCCAGCTCATTTTACAAATGAGGAAACTGAGGCAAACATGGTTAAGTGACTTGCCCAAGGTCACACAGCTAATAAGTGTCTAAGGCCAGATTTGAGTTTATGAAGATGAATATTCCTGACTTCAGCCCTGATACTCTTATCCACTTTGCCACATTACTAGCAAGAATCAGGAAGACCTAAGTTCAAATCTGGCCTTACCAGCTGTGTGACCTTGGGCAAGCAACTTTATTCTGTCTACTTCAGTTTCCTCACTTGTAAAACTACTCCTCCCCCAATCCCACCGTCCCCCGGAGCAGCCCATGCTAACTAAAGTTTTCTTCTCTCTGGACTCATACAGTATTACTGTCTGTACCAATATTCAGTAATTATATTTTATTATGTACATATCTTTGAATATTATTGCCTTAGCTGGAGGCTCTAATACAATGCCAGGCTATGGGAGGGGAGTATCCTTTAATACCTACTCAATGAACATTTCCAAAGGGCTTACTATGTTTGTGGCACTGTACTAGATGAGGGAGGTGGGGTGGGATTAAAAGAGAAATAAAACATGATCCTTGCCCCTACTTGAGCAGGAGATTAAGGGATAGGAAGAGTCTAAGGTCACTGAGATTTTTAGCCTGGGTAATGGAGAATATGGTAATGATAGAAATAATGAAGCCAGAGAGAGGCAGATTTAGAGAGAAGATGATGAATTTGGTTTTGGATGTATTACAGTGGAGATGATACAGGATAGTCAGATGGAGATGTCTAGTAGAAAGCAGGAAGTTAAAGTGTCTTCCTTTCTGAGACTGCCTTCATAAACTCTGTATGTGTATTTGTACATTAAAAAATGTATACACATACATAATGTATACACCATACATAAATACACACATGTATATTATCTTATATGGACCTAATTATTTACATGTTGTGTCCCCCAATAATGATGATGATGATAGTTAGCATTTATTTAGCACCTAGTACAGGCCAGGCACTGTATTAAATGTTTTATAAATGTTATTTCACTTTATCCTCACAACACTAGGAGGTAGATGCCATTATGATCCCCATTTTACAGTTGAGGAAACTGAAGCAAAGAGAGGTAAGATGACTTGCCCAAGGTCACACAGCTGACAAGTATCTTAAGTTGAATTTGAACTCAGGGGAGTCTTCCTGACTCCATTAAAATGTGAGCTCCTTAAGAGCAAGTACTGTTTTTTGCTGCTCTGTGAATCCTTCATGCTTGACACATAGAAAACGTTTATCAAATGCTTGCTGACTAGCTGACAAATGTAGACCGAAATAAAGAAGTCAGTACTAGAAATGCAGACTTGGGTGTCATCAATTGAGAGATGCCAGCTGAAGCTAAGAGACTGAATGAGATCGCTAAAGGGGGAAAGGGAAGAGAGCATGCCAGACAGCATTAGCTGAAGTCTGGGTATACCATCTTTACTCTCAAGGTAACAGTAGTTCTAAACTAAAGAAAGGATAAGGTGGGGGTTTGATATCACATAATCAGATCTTTCACTGACATGTGAACAAACCCTGTATAGTTCTCTCTCTCTCTCCCCTGGAGGCCTTGAAGGCAGGAATTCCCTCTCCATGTCTTATGCTCCACACTTGATTATTTTACACTACTTTCCTTAGAGGTTTCTTATTGCATCCACATGACTTTTAGCCTCTCTGGCAGCTCTCCATTATTACTTGTATGTATAATTATCTGGCACCTAAGAGTCATCTTGGATTCCTCACTATTTTCACACACCACACCACTGTCCCCCAGCCCTATCCAAGCTGTTGCCAAGACCTGTCAATTTCTCTGCAGCATCTCTTAAGTATACCCCTTCTTTCCTCTAACACTGCCACCACCCTAGTACAGGCCCTCATCACTTCATACCTAGATGGTTATAATAGACTGCTAATGGGTCTGCCTGCCTCAAGGCTCTCCCTGCTCCAATCTATTCTCTATCAGCCACTAAAGTGATTTTCCTAAAGTGCACATCTGATTATGTTATCCCCCTACTCAATAAACTCTAATGGCCTATCACCTCCAGGATCAAACGTGAAATACTCTACTTGCCATTCAAAGCCCTTCATAACCCAGCCTCCTCCTAGCTTTCTAGTCTTCTTACACCTTACTCCCTAACTTGTACTCTTTAATACAGTGACACTGGTCTCTCAATTGTTCCATGAACCAGAGACTCCATCTTTTGGCTCTGGCTGTACTCCATGCCTGGAACACACTCTCTCCTCATCTCTGCCTCCTGAATTCCCTGGCTTCCTTTAAGGCTCAGTTAAAATCTCACTTCTTACTGGAATCTTCTCCCATTCCTTCTTAATTCTAATTCTTTCCCTTTGTTAAATTTCCTCTTTATCTTGTACATAGCTTGTTTGTAATTGTTTGCAAGTTGTCTCCCCCATTAGATTACAAATTCCTTGAGGGCAGAGATTGTCTTTTGTCTTTTTTTTTTTTTATCTCCAGTTCTTTTTACAGTGCCTGACACATAATAGGTATTTAATAAATATTGACTGATTGATTGGTAAGCAGTACGGGTTTTAAACAGGAAAATGGCCTTTTATGTTGAGTGTCAAAAGAGGAATTAATCAGAGTCAACTGTCTTCATGCAAGACTCACAGTTCTTGTTCAATTCTTAGTGATATTCCTATGCTTGAGTCCATTCCTACCTATTCACTTACTGGTCCTAATCACCCCATAAATAGGCCTCTCCTCCCCTCACTCTCTGATTCACCAGAATGGCTCAATAATATGTTGGTGGAAGGGAATCCTGGGGATGAATGTCCTTACCATTTTGCCCTGTAATGCTGATAACGATGAATGGAACAACGCCTGTGATGATGTTCAGAATTATAAGTTTGGCACACCCCGAAGCAGAACCAGAAAAGACGAAGCTCATCAGGTACATGCAAGGGATGATAGACCAGCCATGCAGCATTAACATCAGTATGGTAGCTGCTGAGCGGCCTTTCTTGACATAAGCTTTCTCACCTATCAGTTTCATCAAGGACTTGGATATGGACACAATTTCAAAGGGAAGGAAGAAAAGGAAGAAAAAAAATAAAATATTAAGAAATCAATTCTGAACACCAGAGAGGAATGTACTAATCCTTACTTTAAAAAACAAGTTTTGCAACTCCCTAAAAATCAGTTCAGTTTAGCTCTTGGTAAAAATCTTGGCCCTTCATAACGAAGGTGAGAGGTAACTTCACTTCCTCAACCACCAAGGAGTTCCCAATGAACAGCATTTTCTTATTGTCTTTGCTTTCTTTTTTCTAGTTGGAATAGTTTCCCCTTCTAATTGGTAACATAAGAGAGTTACAGAAGGGATGCTTTGATCAATGCTGATATTCCCAGTGACATCAAATTTCCAAATCTTTGGGGCAAGATTTTAGGGTATAAATATATAGGGAACTCAGCCTAAAGAGGTCATCAATGTTTCTGTAAGTCCCAGGGAAAATTAACATTCTTCAACTGAGGGCAGGGGATCTAGAAACTTCTAAATTGTGTTTCCCAATTGGTAGAAGCCAAAGTAGTCAACCTGACTTTCCTGGTTAGATTGAGGTGCTGGGCAGTGTTTCTATGATATGCAGTAGAATGGATCTTAATATGTACACTATCCAACACTTACCAGTAGTAGCAAACTATTAAGGAAGACGATGATTAAATCCCACAACAGCAAAGAGAACCAGTAATGAACTGGAGAGATTCCACTGATAAACTGGATATGTTTTGACTTTAAGACTCGATCACTGATTGCCATAATAGCAAATGAACTGACTATGAATGACATTCCCAAAACCACGGAAATGGCAAGTAAATATCCCTTAGGGCCCCTATAAGAGACAGGACATGAGGGAAAAAGAGATCAGTAAAAGATCAGCTATTATCAGTGACTACCTTCAAGAGTTAATACTTCCACGTACTGAGATTTTATAAATGTGGGAGCCCCCTGTATGCTCTTGGTGATTTAGTAGGTAAGTCTTAGGGAGTTGCCAAACGTTCAGACAGTTGAAGTAATTTGTCCACGGTCATGAGTCCCATTCCATACCATCTGCTCCAGCAAACTGCCTCCTTTATCATCTCCCCTCTCATTTATTTTCAACCTCTCCCCATCTAATGGTTTCTTCTCTGTCTACAAACATGTCCATGACTTCCCCATCCTCAAAACCCTTCACTTTATCAATCCATCCTATCATCCCAGATGACTTCTTTCTAAACTCCTTGAAAAGGCAGTAGACAATTGATGCCTCTGGCATCTGACATCATTTAACTGCTCCTCAAAGTTACCAAACTTTGAAAGAGAAAATCTCTCAATTGGAAACTCTATTGGTCTTTTCCTCAATCCTAATCCTTCTTGACCTTTCTGTAGTCTTTCATAAGGGAAGGGTGAAGGGAATAAGCATTTATTAAGCACCTATTACATGACAGGCACTGTGCTAAAGATTTTACAAACATTGTTTCATTTGATCCTTTTACAACCCTTTGAGGTATTATGATTCCCATTTTACATTTCAGGAAACTGAGGCAAACAGAAGTTAAATGACTTGCCCAGGGTCAGACAGCTAGTAATTATCTGAGGCCAGATTTGAATTCAGGTCAACCATCCTCTTCTCCTTGATATTCTTTTCTGTTTAGATTTTCATGACACTGTGTCTTTGTTCTCCTGGCTGTCTGACTGTTCCTTCTTAGTTTCCTTGGCTGAATCTTCATCCAGGTCACTCCTATTAACTGAGTGTCCCCCAGGGGCTCTGTCTTGGGACTTCTCCCCCTATATTATTTCACTTGATTGCTATGTTGCTATATATACTATATTCACTTGATGATCTCATCAGCTCCCATGGGTTCAATTATTATCTTTATGCTAATGACTCTTATCCAACCATAACCTCTCTTTTAACCTCCACATTTGCATCTCCAGCTGCAAATTTGCATCTTGAACTGGATGTCCTATAGATATCTTAAACTCAACATGCCCCAAACGAGGTGTTGTAAATAGATAGTATGCTGGACCTGGAATCAGGAAGATCGGGTTGAGCAACTCACTTACCTTCTATCTGCCTCAACTTTCTTTTCTGTGAAACAGGGACCCTAATAGCACCTAACTCGAAGGGCAGGTGGGATAGATAAAATAAGGGATATTTGGAAAGTGTTTTGCAAACCTCTAGCGTTATATATAATAGCTAACTATAGATGGTGATATTTATGTTGTTCCTCTGCCCAAGTGCTTCCTCATTTTCCTACATTGTTGAGGGGACCACCATTTTCCTTACAAACTAGGCATCCTCCTCCACTCCTCACTCTGTCTTGCTCTCATTACCCAATCCGTGGCCAAGTCCTATCAGTTCTGTTTTCCTAACATCATTCCACTTCTTCTCCTTGGACACCACAGTCGCTCTGGGGCAGGCCCTCATCACCTCACACCTGGACTACACTACAGAATAGCCTTCTGGTTTGTCTCCCTGTCACAAGGCTCTTCCCATTTCAGTCTATCCTTCACATCAGTTGTCAAAATATTTTTAAATTTTTATTTATTTTATTTTAAATTTATGGAATAAAACAAGCATTTCCACATGATGCACATGAATCTGCAAATCTATTATAGACAACTTACTATTCCTTTTAAATATATAATGAAATTATCATGTAAATTTCTTTTTTCCTTTTTTCTTCCCCTCCCTCAGATGCCTACCATTAGACAAATATGTATGTATGTGTATTGTACATGTGTGTATGTATATATATATGTATAATTCTATATATTCTTCTATTTATCTGGATGCAGATAGAATCTTCCTTCATATGTCCTTTGTAGTTAATTTGGGTTTGTAATAGTCAAAATGACTTATTTGCCCAAAATTGTTCTTAAAACAATATTGTTGTTACTATATATATCGATCTTCCTAAAGTGCAAGTCTGATAACATCAACCCCCTATTCAATAAACTCTAATGGCTCTGCATCACCTCCAGAATCAATATAAAATCTTTTTGGCATTCAAAGCCCTTCATAATCTGCCCCCCCCGACACCTTTCCAGTTTTTTTTTATAACTTACTCCTCTCCATGTACTCTGTGATCCAGTAACTCTGGTCTCCTTGCTGTTCCTCACAATCCATCTCTCAACTCTGGGCATTTGCACTCACAATCCCCCATGCCTGGAATATTTTCCCTCCTCATCTCTGCCTCATTCTTTCATGTCCCAGGTAAAACCTCAACTTCTACAGGAAGTCCTTCCCAATTCTCTTTAATTCCAGTGCCTTCCTCCTACTGGTTATCTCTAATTTATTCTGTCTATAGCATGCCTGCCCATTGCTGCTTGCCTGTTGTCTTCCCCCCAGACTATAAGCTCCTTGGGAGCAGAGACTATCTTTTGCCTTTCTTTGTAACACCAGTGTTTAGCACAGGGCCTGGAACATAGGAGGCACTTAATAAATGCTTATTGACTGACATGAGCTAGTAAGTAGTAGAGGCAAGATCTTAACCCAAGTCTTTCTAACTCCAATTCCATCCCTTTATCTACCAATTCAGGTTGACTTCAAGAGTGTTACATCTAAACTGAATAAACAAGTAGAGAAGAAGTGCTACAGAAATATGTTGTTTTTGTTTCATAAGAAAGGGAGCTGCACATACTGAAAGAGCTTTTCATAATTTGACATAAAGTGATGTGGATGCTCAGGCTCATTGGTGGTTGTGATGGAAGCCCTGGAGCCAAGAAACAGCTTGTAGAGAATGTTTTCCACCATGGACAAGGCCATGGGGGCAGTGTGGTAAGCCTGGTTATTGAACAGAGTCATGACGACAGTCTGATCCTCCTCGTCTTGAAAGGACATTGCCATAAGAAAGTTTTCATCGAAGGTATCAGATTCCTCTCTTGCCTTTGACATCAGGAAATCTTCTATAGGCTCTAGGAATGGGAAGCAACATTAGAATGTCAGTCAACTGGCCTTGACTGAACACCTTCTATGCTCCTAGCACTACACCAAACCTCATGGAGCAAGGACAATATAAACAAAATCAAACACACAAATCATAGAATCATAGACTGCCAGAAAGGGAATATATTTTAGTCCAAAACCTTCATATAACATTGAGTCTCAGAAAATGAATATAAATTCTACAAGGTCACACAACTACCATCTATTTAGTCTTCAGACATCTTCTGGGGTCATAAATTACAGAATGTCAGGAGGGCTGACCTTAGGAATAATGATACTTAGCGAAAATATAGGGGTGGGGGAGACCTTTGGGCCAAAAAGATGCTCTCTGGACACAAGACTCTGAAAGTAGAGATGCTGCCTCATGTCAGAGAACATTGAGACGCCAGGTCTTACCTCTGTGAGTGGGAGAAATGTCAAAGGCATCTAGCATGAACGAAATGGCACAGAAATCTAGGACCCTCCTGGATGGGTAGAGTCATGTTAGGAAAGGGAATGATTCATCCCTGAGGGAGTCTGGTCTGCAGATCTATGGCAGTTGATGACTGACCCTCTAATCCCCAAATGTAGAAAGCATTTGAGGGATGGAGGTGGCATTAGGTATGGGAAGAGAGGGGACACCACAGCTACTGAATCATGAGGGTGTTGTCCCTGGAGCTATGTAATGCAATGGGCAAATAGCAAGGTACAGGAATATCAGGAGGAAGACCACCATAAGGGGAAAGGATGGCCCCTAAATGGTGGCATCAAATGGTAGGGCCCTAGTCACTTTGCCCTACTTACAATTATGAATGCAAGACTTGGAAGGAGACCTAGAGAAAACCTAACCTAATCCCATCATATTACACGATGAGGAAACTGAAGTCTTGTCAGGAAAAGTGTTTGCTCAAGGTCACATAGCAAGTTGGAGGCAGAGTCAGAATAATATTTTTTCTGACTCTTAGTGTAGTGTTCTTTCCACCAAGCTCTGGGACTTAGAATCTCAAAAAATATACAAAAAGCATGGGAATTAGCATAATGTGCAGATCAGTAACCTAGACTATCTATCAGTAACCAGTGGCATGATAACTTATAGATGTATGAAAGAATTTTGAACAGCACACTACCCTTTCTGTCACTCAAATCTTAAGATAAATTTACAAAGTAGATGAAGTCTGTGCTTAGGTCTAATTACTTATTTTTGGTTTTACAGCCTTTTTTCTCTATATATTACTTGCATTTTGATAAAGGAAAAAAACATTTTAACAATAACAACTTATTCCCCCTATGTACCTTTCTGATCTCTTCTCTCAACTTCATCCTAGTTGTGTACTTGTAAAGTTTTGCTCTGTGTGTGTGTGTGTGTGTGTGTGTGTGTGTGTGTATGTGTGTGTGTGTTTTAAATAACAGGTCTCCACATCTTGCTCTGGCTAGAAGTCTAGGCTACTCATAAGTGTGATCCCACTACTGACTGATCAGTACAGGAACTCTGACTTATTCTGTTTCCAACCTGGGCCATTTCATTCCTCCTTAGGGAACTTGATCCTCCTTCCCCCACCCTACTTAACCTTCCAGATCCTGGGGGCTTACCATATTCATGATGAACTTAGTGTGGACACCCAATAAACATAACCCACTATAGCTCAGAACCCTTGCGCTAAAGAGATCCACTATCCTCAGCCTCCCTGGTTGTTGGGATTACAGGAATGTGCCATCATACCTGGATTGTTTTTTTCAAAGGCTCTCTAAAAATTGACACTCATTAAGTGTTGTGGGGTCTTATATTCTCTATATTTGTCAGTTAGCTATACAATTATAATAATCTGCTCTACTGTAGAAAATCACCTTCAAAAAGCCTGTCTGGAGGCAGAGCCAAGATGGAGGAGTAGAGGGAGTATTCCAATCAAACTCTCCCAACATTCCCTTCCAAACAACTTTAAAATAATGTGTCAAATTGAATTCTTGAGCAACATAGCCAGCAAAAGGTTGGGGTGAGACATTTTTTTTAGCGCAAAACAACTTAAGAAGTTGGAAGATGAGATTTGGGTGGGGGCTGGCCTGGAAGATATACAACAGCAACATCAGCTGTGGGCCATGGAGGCTACAGCAGTGGCAACGGTTTCAGAAGCTCTCATCATCCACAGAAGGTAGGAGAATTGGATAATTGTCCAGAAAGAGATCACAGGGGATGACTGAGCACAGGACTAGGTATGCTTGGCAACTCCATTTTCCATACTGAGTTTTGGGTCACAGTTCCAAGGTAGAGAGGAGAACTAATGCTTGTGGTAGCAAGGTAGCAGGGATCCTACCTGGGTAAGGACCAGAATATAGAATATGAGAGCAATGACCACAACTCTCCTAGGATCACATGCAACCACCATGGACGCATAGAAAACTTAAAGACCTTAAGAACTAGCTATGAAAACACCAGGGTAAAAAAAAAAAGCCTGAAGCTTGGGACAGTGACACCATCTCTCATGCCAAGGTGAACAGAGCTCAACTCTAACATAAAATTCAAAGTCAAGAAATAGGCTAGATAAATGAGCCAACAACAACAAAAAGAACCTTTCCATTAAAAGCTATTGTAGTGACAGAGAAGCTCGACACAAACTCAGAATGAGACAAGGACGTGAAAATATCTACAAGCAAAGCCTCAGATAAAAATGAAGATCTGACACAAGCCCAATAAGAATCCCTAGAAGAGATTAAAAAAAGAGCAAAACTGATTTTTAAAATCAAATAACAGCAATAGGAAAATTGGGAAAAGAAATGAGAGCAATGCATGACAATTATGAAAAGAGAATTAAGTGTGGTAAAAGAGAAACCAAAAAAGTGAAGAAAGTAACTCCTTAAAAATCAGAATTAGCCAAATGGAAAAAAGAGGCACAAAACCTCACTAAAGAAAATAATTCCTTAAAAATTAAAATTGGTCCATTCCTATTAAAAACACTAGAAAGCATAGGAATAAATTATATTTCCTTAAAATTATAAGTAGTATCTAACTAAAACTATCAGCAAACATTATCTGTAAAGCCAGAAGCCTTCTTAATAAGATCAAAGTGAAGCAAAGATATTCATTATTTTTTTATTTTTTTATTTTGCTTTTTGGAGGGCAATTGGGGTTAAGTAACTTGCCCAAGGTCACACAGCTAGGTTTTTGTCTGTGTGTGCGTTAAGTGTCTGAGGCCGGATCTGAACTCAGGTCCTTCTGAGCACCCTCCAGGGCCAGTGCTCTACTCACTGCACCACCTAGCCGCCCCCAAAGATGTTCATTATTACCATTATTATTCAATATTGTACTAGAAATGCAAGCTATAGCAATATGACAAGAAAAAGAAATTGAAGGAATTAGAATAGACAATGAAGAAACAAACTATCACTTTTTGAAGATAACATGATGGTACACTTAGAGAATCCCAGAGACTTAACTAAAAACTAGTTGAAACAATTAACAATGTTAGCAAAGTTGGCCAAAATAAACCCACATAAATCATTAGCATTTTTGTATATGCTCAACAAAGCTCAATAGGAAGAGACAGAAAGAGAAATTCCATCTAAAATAACTGCAGACAGTAGTACAAAATATTTGTGAGTCTATGTGCCAAGAGAAACCCAGGAACTACCAAAAATTATTTTGCAGAGTTAGAAAAAAATCTTAACAAAATTCATCTGGGAGAGCAAAAGATCATGAGTATCAAGGGAATCAATAGAAAAAAAAGTGAAGGAAGGTGGTCTAGCAGTGCCAGATCTCAAATTGTATTACAAAGCAATATTTATCAAAATAATCTGGTACTGTCTAAGAAATAGAGTGGGGGATCGGAGGGAAACATTAGGTACACAATATACAGAAATAAATGACTGTAGAAATCTTGTGTTTGATAAACCCAAAGAGTCAAGCTTTTGGGGTAAGAATTCACTATGTGATAAAACTTGCTGGGAAGACTGGAAAGCAGTCTGGTAGAAACTAGGCATAGACCAACATCTCACACTGTAATATGGTCAAAATGGGTACATGATTTAACCATAAAGAGTGATGTCATAGTGTAGCAGCAAGCACCCCAACATCCCCAGTGTGGCTGCCAACACAGGTTCTTAGATCTGCTTTTGTAAAGGAAAGCAACTCAAAATTGGTTAACAAGCTCACTTTAATCAAACAAACATATATTACCTAGTTCAGGGGGAAAAGGTCAGCACCCCGAACTTCAGAGTATACAGACAAATCAAAAAGACAGGCTTCCAAACTGTCCAACTATTATCAATACCAAAATCACAGTTACCAGAGAGGGAAGCATCAACATCTGGGTTTTCAAAGCCAGTGGGGCTCTCAACGGCTGCCCAGAGTCTCATTTGGTCAAATCACACACCACTTCTCAAAGTGAGCCCCAAAGCAAAGCCTCCCATCAGGGTTTATATAGCCTTCTCCTGGCTCAGAGAAGTAACAACCTTCTTAACCCACTGCCCAATCACAAAGTATCAAGGTGTGGGCTTTCCTGAAAAACAAGCCTCCCACCACAGGCTCCAGGTGCACTTAACCTAGGGGCAGGGAAGATCTTTAAATCTGCATTTCCATTACACATAGGCAAATTAGGGGGGCATGGAAACAATACCTGCCATGGATAAAGGAAGTAAATTTTATGATCAAACAAGAGAAAGAGAGGATCATGGGAAGAAAAAAGGATAATTTTGATTACATGAAATTAAAGTTTTTATACAAACAAAACCAATGTAGCCAAATGAGAAAGAAAGCAGCAAAATGGGAAAAGATTTTGATCACAAGTTTCTATGGTAAAGGCCTCATTTCTCAGATATATAAGGAACTGAGACAATTTTTTAAAAATAAGAGCCATTCATCCATTGATAAAATGGTAAATGATGTGAATAGGCAGTTTTCAGAAGAAGAAATTAAAGCTATCAGTAATCATATGAAAAAAATACCCTAAGTTAATAATAATAGAGAAATGCAAATTAAAACAACTTTAAGGCACCACTATATACCAATTAAATGGGCTAAAATGACAGAAAAGAAAATGAGAAATGCTGGAGGGGATATGAAAAATAGAGATATCAATACACTGCTGGTGGAGTTATGTACTGGTCTAACCATCCTGGGGAACAATTTGGAACTATACCCAAAAGGGATATAAAGCTGTACGTGTCCTTTGACCCAACAATAACACTACAAAGTTTGTATTCCAAAGGGATCAAAGGAAAAGGGAAAGGATCTATCTGTACAAAAATATTTCTAGTAGTTCTTTTTGTGGAGGCTGTCATAAGATTTGGCCTAATGGTCTTGGGACCATCATGCTGGTCTCCCTTCCAGGGAGTTGTTTAGTTGATTCTGATTCTTTATGGACTATAGGATGCCAGGCCCATCTATTCTCCACTATTTCCCAAAGATTATCCAAATTCAAGTTCATTGTTTCTATGACACAATCTATTCATCTCATCCTCTGCTGTCTCCTTTTCCTTTTGTCTTTAATCTTTCCCAACATCAGGGTCTTTCTCAGTGAGTTCTGTCTTCTCATTACGTGGCCAAAGTATTTAATCTTCAGCTTCAAAATTTGACCTGCCGGTGGACAGTCTGAATTAATTTCTTCAAGTACTGACTCTTAAGATCTCCTTACTATCCAAGGGTGTAGCAGCAAGCACCCTAGCATATCCAGGATGACTGTTAGCATGGGTTCTTTATCTGCTTTTCTAAAGGAAAGCAACTCAAAAAGGGGTTAATAATATTACTTTAATCAAACATATTTCATTTACTTAGTTCAGGAGGAAAAGTTAGCACCCTGAACTTCAGAGAATACAAACAGAAATTGCAAGTAGACACAAAATACAGACAGAGAAAATAACACAATTCAACAGACAGGGCTTCTAGCTATCTGACCACTGCATACATACAATTAGTTACCAGAGAGAGAAGCACCAACATCTAGGTTTTCTAAGGGGGAAGGGGTGTGGGGAGTGGTGGTCCAATGGCTGCCCAGAGTCTCATCTGGCCAAATCACAAAACTCTTCCCATAAGTGATCCCAGAAGCTCAGGTATATATAGCCTTCTCCAGGGTCAGAGAACATCACAATCCTTGAGACCCACTGACTAGTTACAAAGTAACAAGGGATGTGCCTTCCTGAAAAATAAGCCTCCCCTAAACAAGCTTCTCCTGTTGGGCTCTGCTCCATCCTTCAGCAAACTCCTCCCACCACAGGCTCCATGTGACCACACTTAGCCTATTAGGGGGTAGAGTATATTTTCACATCAGGGAGGGTCCTCAAATTCCCTTAAGCTTATTAAGGGGCAGGGAAAATCTTCAAATTACCATTACCATTACAAAGGGACTTTCAAAAGTCTTCTCCAGCACCACAATTTGAAAGAATCAATTTTATAGCACTCAGCTTTTCTTTTAGTCCAACTCTCACAGCCATACTGCTATGGAAAAACCACGTGGACCTTTGTCAGCAAGGTGATATTTCTACTTCTTAATATGCTGTCCAGATTTGCTATAGCTTTCCTTCCGAGGAGCAGGTGTTTTTTAATTTCGTGGCTGTAGCTGCCGCCTGTAGTGGCCTTTTAGCCCAAGAATATAAAAGATGACACTGCTTCCAGTTCTTCTCCCTCCATTTGCCAGTAAGCGATGAGGACAGTCGTCAAGACCTTGAACTTCAAGTCAGTTTTTACAATCTCCTCTTTCAGGAGGCTTCTTAATCAATGCCCTTCATTTATATCATGTGAGCCTATAGAGCATACTTATAGAAAAATAGTGACAACAATATTTTTCTAAGGTTAGTATAGCACTGAGTCCAAAAATAATATTTTGTCAACTTCCAGCTTGTTTTTTTCACTGATAAACAAATCCCCCAAATAATATTTTGTTAACATCCCAAATCTACTGTGTCCCCTGACCCCTGTCATACAAATCAGTTAGCTCCAAAAAGGCCACTCAAAATCATAGTATTAGAACCCCACTCTCAGAAGGCTACCTTGGAACCTGCCCTTCCTGCTGAATGGACATGTATCTCTCTGCTCCCCAATGCTGCACTGAATTTACTTGAATTATATTCTATATTAATGTGCATGCCTGAGTTGTATATTGGGTCCCATTTTCTTTCTCCCAATTTCCTCTTTCCCAATGCTTAAAATAAATCTTTGCATTGAATTGCATTGATTCCTATTGTTTTACATGTTATTTTTAGCATCTAAACTCACTAACGGACTGTCTTCTCTGATAACTCTGGCTGACCAATGGACCTTTCCTTAGACATAAAATGGGTACTGGACAAGGACTTAATTTGTTGATAGCTGCACTTACTCTGGGGGAGCAAGGTGCTATGTGACTAGTCATAAAAAGCAAGGATCAACAGAGGAATCCTATGTCCTCCCAGAAGGGATTCCCTTATACCAGAGGACTATTACAAAACAGATGTCCATCATTTGGGGAATGTATTATGGTATAAATTATGAGGAAGCAAATGGGTTCAGAAAAACCTAGGAAGACCTACATGAATTGATACAGAGTGAAGTGTACAGAACCAGGAAAACATTATATACAGTAACAGCAATATTGTAATGTGAAAGACTTTGCTATTCTGATCAAGACAGTGATCCATAACAATGTCAAAGCATTCATGATGAAAGATGTTATCCACCTCCAAAGAGAGAACGGATGAAATCTAAGTTCAGATTAAAGCATACTTTTTTCACTTTATTTTTCTTGCTTTTTTTTTTTGCAACATGGTTAATATGCAAATACATTTTTAATAACTTCATGTATACAATAGATATCATAACACTCACCTTTTCAGTGGGTGGGGGAAGGGCTGCTGGGAGAGAGATAATTTGGAACTTAAAAATTTTAAATGAATGTTAAAAATAATCCTTATTCCTTTTCCATGTTTTCACTGAGTATACCCTTAGTTCATGAAAAGATTACTTTCATAAAGGTTTTATAGATATAATAAAGAAGGCCCCCTTTCCCATATACTTTTATGGTAAAATTCATAGGATCCCCCACCCCCCAATTATTCCTTTCATTTTAGGAATGAATTTATGAACATTTTTCTTACTAAACAATGTGTAGGTGGGTCAAAAAACATCTTAAAATCAGTAAACTTATCAGACAAAATGATCATAAAGAGACAATTATGTCAAAACATGAAGAATGCAGCCAAAGCAATTCTCATAAAAAAATCTGTATCTGCAAACTCATTCATTAACAAAAGAGAGAATAGACCAATGAAGGAATGAGGCTAGGCATACAACAACAAGAACAAAATAATATAAAAACAACGAAGCAAAAGCTCCAAATAAATTTTAAAGAATAGAAATTCTGAAAAGCAAGGAGTCCCTTTTCCTTTGTCCTATCACTGATTATGCCTTGTCAAACCCTAACCTTGCCACCTTCTTTCTTTTTCACATATTGATAAACAGAGCTGGAGAAAGTCATGAAAGAATGTTGATTATTTATTTAATGACAATCCACTACAAAACTTTTGTTACGCAACCTCAACTGGCCCCTCCCATTGCACAAGGTAAAATTTTTATATTTCCCTACTCAATTCACTCTCCTACTCATCACAGCAGCTATGGCACCTTCCTTCCCTCCTCAGCTGAGGACCTTACCTCATACTTCACTGAAGAAACTGAGGCCATTTATCAAGAGCTCTCACATCTTTCTTCTGCCTTATCTCAAATCACTCAGATTTCTTTTTCCTTTAGCCCTGACTCACATAAAGAACTTGCTTTTCTTTTTGCCAAGGCAAACATCTCTACCTGCAGAAGGGATCCCATTCCATTTTGTCTTCCCCAGCAGATTGCCCCTTCTGTCATTTCCACTCTCATCTATTTTCAATTTTCCCCTGTCTACTAGATGTTTCCCTGCTGCCTACAAACATGCTTACTTCTCCCCATCCTCAAAACATCCTCACTCAATCCATGAATCCACTAGATATTCTCCTTTTGGTGGCTAAACTCCTTGAAAAGGCCACATATATCAGATGCCTCCACTTCCTTTTCTCCCATTCTCTTCTTAACTCTCTTCAGTCTGACTTCTGACCTCATCATTCAAGTGACACTGCTTTCTGGAATGTCTGGGGATAGTGATGGGGATCTGAAATCTGTAGCACCCTGTCTGGAGATACTCCAGAGGCCCATCAAGTCTATAGCACTCTGAGTTTTGTGAAAAATAAAGCAGGGGGGATAGACAGTGGGGCTCAAACTGTTCCATATTCTGAGTGCAGACATGCCAAGAGAGGTAGAAGTTAGAGCTAGGAGCCCAGAAAATTCTAGTCAAGAACAACCTGGTCCCAACTATAGTATCCAAGAGTGTATGTGTGGTGGTGCTGCTGAGGGGGTGGTGTGGAGTCTGGCTATTGCAAAAAGACCGAAAATATGAATTGAGGCTGGACTTATGAGTAAGGAAAATAAGATACCATATACTTTGAAAAAAGATTGAGTCAAGAGAAGACCATGAAGTAAAAACCCAAAAGAATTTAACTCTATAAGAACTATAAGCAAAGCAAAAGGGAAAATGGTTTGGTCACAAGGGTTATAAAAAGAGCTGGAAGAAATGAAGAAATAGGTGAGAAATACAATTATAATTAAAATAAGAGCTCTGAAAGAAATAATTGGAAGGAGAACAAATAGCGTGCAACAGAAGGAAAATTTCACTCACATAATGGACTCTCTGGACAACAGAAGGGAACAAAAAGAACTCAACAAACCCTTAAAGACAAACAACAAGAAATATTATGACAAAGTTGTAAAGATTTAAAAAAGTAAAAGGAAATGCAAAGTATGTACTATTTTAAAAACTGACCTGAAAAATAGGCCAAGGAAAGAAAATTTAAGAATCATCAAATCTGGAGTGGAGCCAAGATGGTGGAGAGAGTTGAATATTTCTACTTGAGCTCTCCCAACCCAAACCTCTAAACAACTTTTTCAAAATGCCTCAAATCAAATTCTGAGCAGGTTATAAAAAAGTCACAGTATCTCATTTTTCAGTCCAGGGCAGCTCAGGAAGACCTAAAGAGAGGTATGTATGTGCACACTGGGATGGAAGCTAGCCAAGAGTACCTGTAAGAAGCACCTGCTGTGGGGCCTGGAGGCTGTGGCAGCAGAAGCAGCAGTGCTGGTGCCAAGAGAGATTAGGGGACTAAATCCTGATCAGAAAGATATTACAGAGGACCCCTACTGAGTTTAGATCAGGTTAGACCCCAGTTAAGAATAGATTACAAAAATTTTGTACAGGATTTACAAAGTCAGTATAGTTGTATAACTTACCCCAGATTTGTTCAGGAGCACAGGAATAGGAGTAGAAAAAAGAGAGGGTAAGAGTAATGCAACTAAAACCAGAAAGACAACATGCCCATAGTATGAGAAAATGTACCTCCCTTCCTACCTCATTCTCCAGGTGGGGGATTACAGATATAGAATGTAGATTCTGTTGCGGGGTTAATATGTTGATTGGTCTTAGTGAACTGTACTGTCTTTTTTAACCTTTTTTTTTTTTAAATGATGGAATGCTTATTGAATACAAGAGGGAGTGAGGTCATTTTGTCAATATCCTTTGAGCTTGGCCCTTCCATTATGCTTAATGAAGTCTGAGTAGGATAGGATGGGATTTGGGAACCCCACAGGCTAGATAAGGATACCTGCCCTTTAAAGAGAATCACTGGGGGTGGGGAGGGTATGTATATATTTGTAACTATAGAGAAACATATTTAAACTTTATTGTGGCCTTCTGGGTAGACGGTTGAGGGGAGGGGAAAAAAAAGAACAAAGTAAAAAAGTGCACAGTGGAGAACAAAAGAAAACTCACAAGGAAGTACAGAAAAGATGGACAATTCTCAATACGAGTATCATTTATCATACAGGCTTTCTTCAAATGAAAATTCATTGTTACATATTTTGAATCCTCTCTTATGTTCTGCTATGCACACATATTTTTTTTCTTTCTAACTTTGTATTTAAGTTCCAATATCTAATCCACATCTTATGATGTGTTTTTGTTTCTTTTTTCTATTCTGTATTTGTGTTCTGACATTTGAGTCTAAAGAGAACCGCTGAGAGAACTAGCAGTCATACTGTTAACCTCACTTACCACCTCTGGCCCAGTTATCTATGACTGCAAGATCCTTTAATAAATTTGGTTTCAGATATGTACATTCTGTGTCTGAGACATTTTGAATTTCTCTGGTATTGTCAATGACTTAACACAAAATTGTCCAGTTACTAAGCATTTGTTGATAAATTGGAGAGTCATATCACTCCTTGTGTCTCCACTAAGTCCCCCAAACCCTCATACTAGGAGACAAGATTAAAGCATTCAAATACTCTTAGCTGTCAACTTTGTTTTTCTGGAGTCTGTGATTCTGATAAAAGTTTCTGTGCCTGACTGTATACAGTATAACAGTTATGTTATTATAACTTTTTGTGGGGGGGTGAATTCTAGAAGACTTGTGATTTCACGTGTATGGGAAACTTCCTCTTTCAATACTCAATGCATCTGTTTAGTAGTAAGAGAGTCCTGGAAATTAGTCAAGCCTTAGAGAATTACGTGGGGCCACTGAAAGATCAAGTGACTTATCCAGGGTCATTATTTCCCTGAAAACGGTTCAGGCAACAATGTGATGGAGTAGAAGGGGCACTGGATATGGAACCAGGAAACCCTGGTGCTAATCCCAGCTCTACAAAGTAATTGTAGCATGACAATGGACAAGTCCCTTTACCTGTGCAAGTCATGGTCATTTGCAAAATGAGGGAGTTGTTGATCTTTAAGGCTGCTTGCAGCTCTAAAATCTGTGATGCCACAAATATTTACATACCATCAGTTCCTTTTCTTGTGATCCTTACCTATAACTTTCAGTGGCACATGTCCCTCAGCTTGAATAATGTTTGAAATGTGATCTGAGAGTTTTGGATGCAGCCTAGAAGTCCCAGAAATGAAGAAAGGCACAGTTGTCCGGCCATACTGGCTCAAAGTCAGACGTAAGATGGGGATGTTCCTTGAGCTTAGATTCATTTTAAAGATCTCGATAGTGAGTAAGACACAAAGCAGAGGAATGAATGCTTGTGCTATCATCATCTTCCAGTTGCGCCAGATGAATAAAGCCTTCTTAATAAGCATGGCATAAAATTGCTGGCAATGAAGCTTGTACTACAAGGCAGAGGAGAGACTAGGAATTACAACGGTTATAGATCTAAGCAGGTAAAACAACTCCAGATAATCTGCAAACAGCAGCTTAGTGGTAGAAAGACAACACATGATACATAAAGGATGACCTTGAACAATAAGCTTCAACAAAGTAAACAAATATGTTACAACACAAACATTCTGTTCATTCTGGTACAATGTATTTCATCAAATGACAACTCCTATTTATATGGTACTTTAAAGGTTTATAAAAAATAGTTTGTAAAGCACTTTACATTTTACCTCAGTGAACATCACAATACTTCTGTAGGGTAGCGATTATTATTCCCATCTTATAGATGGGAAAATTGAGGCTCAGAGGCTGTGACTTATTCTAGGTCATACAACTTTTCAATCAGTCATTTCAATTAGTCATTATTTGCTAAGCACTACTATGTACCAGAAATGGTGCTGGGGATGCAAAGAAAGGCAAAAGATGGACTCTGCTCTCAAGTAGTTAACTCTCTAATGGGGGAGACAATATGCTATCATGTTTAAAGGTGCTATATGCAAGATTGAGCAGAGGACTGAAAGAGACCTTAGGTCTATAGCCCACTCACCAAGGATTTCTTCTACTCCATTCTAGAACTGGGACTGTTCAACCTCTATTTCATGAAAATAGGCTGAACTTACCAACTGAGATCTTTTCAGTAGAAAAATAATCTCCGAAAAGATAAAAGGGAGATTTATGACTCTTCCTATACTCTCTTTCTCCACTGCTCACAAATCAGCTTAATCTTTCTCATAAGATGTATCACAGTCTTTCCAGGTATTCCAAAATGCAAAGAACACTGTGATTGCTGTCTCTCCTGAATAAGCATTTCTATATGCTTATAAGAGCCCAACTTTCACCTCCATGGGTAGGAGAAAGAGCACAAAGTCTGAGGTCAAACATCTAGAGTCCTGCCTCTATTTCTTGTTTGCTATGTGACTTTGGTCAATTCAACCACCCTCTCTTCTGTAAAATATAAATTGGGGATAAAAAGACCTATACATATTTCTCATGGGGCCGTTCTGAGGATAAAATTAGGTACTGTACAAAAAGCCCCATAAAGATGCCAGCTCTTCTTGGAAAAGCACAATGAGAATTGATACTTTTTCCTTATTACTATCTAGTAGTACTTTCAACTCTCTCCTCTGCCTGGTTAGAGCTCTGACCATGACCTATGAATAATAGCTCATTCACTGAATATGGCATCTTTGAATTTACAAAGTACCTGTATTATCGTACCTATTTTACAGATGAAGAAACCTAGAAGCAATCTGTCCAAAGACAGCAAGGAAGTAAACAAACTAAATGACTTCAAATTCAGCATCTTTTCCCGGTATCTCCTGCACTTGACCTTACTGAGTCTGTTTACCTCTTATGGCTGTTTCAAAGATCAAGTGAGAAAATGGGTTTAAAACAATTCATAACCACAGAATGATATAGAAATGCAAATAATTCCCAGACCTGTAGGATTCTCAGGTAAGAGGGAATTACCTTAGAGTTGTATTCCATATTCTTGATAGAAGTCTTCTTGTATAAGACAGTGAGATCCATGTTCTTCTTCGATTTGAGATTTCTATGATCTCTTAGAGAAGGGAGTTGGATGGACTGTAGATCCATGCTGGAATCAACCTGTTTGCTAACCCTAAATCAAGAAACCATAAGGAATTAATTTCATTTTATTTGCATCTCCTTAAGAATGCCCTACATGTGAAAGACTTTGACTACTGTATTTTGAGACTATATTGTGATACTGAGTTAACTTAAGACTTTGCCCCATGAGTGGAAGACTTAGACTATTGTATTTTGAGACTATATTGTGATCTTATTATATTGTGATTTTCTGTGATACTTTGCCCCATGAGTGGAAGACTTTAACTATTGTATTTTGAGCAGTTGTAATATTATGAATGCTGTACCTTGATTTTCTGTGAAAGTTTTGTTTTGATTTGTTATGGAATAGAGTGTTCACTATATTGTGTAATCAGAACCTTAAAAGCTGTTCACGGTAGCATTCTTCTGGAAAGCTGCTTGTGCATGGCATTAGAGAGTATTAGCACAATTGAGGAGAGGTGCAAAGGCCTTAGAGGTATTAAAATATTTGAAGGGAGGACATTTAGAACAAGTAAGTAAAACATGTTCTACATTATGTAGCACACCTTCCATAATAGTGGTAAACACCTTTAACAAGCATATATCCCCCTCTTCTTTGCTCAGTTTGACAAGGATAACCAGAGAGTTGTTTAACAATTGTTTAATACAACAAATTGTTACTATTGTAATTGTATTGATTGTAATATGTTGATTAATCAATGAACATTTATTAAGTACTAAATATGTGCCAGGTGTGATGCAAGAAACTCTCTTGAGGAGAGCCCAGGAGGTGGTTGTGTCTTTGCCAGGCCTGAGATGGTCCTAAAGGAAATGCTCAGTATTCCTGATGTAGAAGCAAAAGAGACTAAGCAACTTTGGGAGGAGGAATTCTTCCCTCGATATGATTCCAGAATGGAAATTCAGGAAAATGACAAGAAATGGGAGACTGGGGATGGAAAATCCTGGGATAATGGAGCATGGGGAAATAAGACTGGAAAGTGAGGCTGTCTTCATAGGCCTATTAGATGAAGGGTCATTTAGATGCTGCCATAGTAGATCAACTCATATAATGCTAAGTAGCTGAAAGCTGCCCAGGAACAGATGACAGTGATATCCAAGCTCTCCATTCTAGAAGCATCCTCACTGAAACCTTGTACATCTTGCTTGGAGGACTTGCTCTTGAACTGCCAGGTTTGCCACTGCTTGAATTTTGATGGTCCTTTAACTGAGGTAACTGGTCCCCCCACCATTCTGATGACTGATATGATCTTAACTTTGGGTGGTAGCTCTAAGTTCATAATGGGGCTTTTAGTGTTTAAAATTCTACTGTTAGACCAGAGTTCACAGAGAGTCATGGAGAAGGATCTGGTAAAAGTTTTTTTCCCCACCTTTTCCACCATCTTTTTGTATCCAAAATGGGGCTTCTCCCCAATCATGCCTTTTGATCTAGACATTTCACTACTGGGTTTATGATACAATGGGGTCAATGATAGCAAGAAAGGACAAAAATATTCAGAGAAGTATAATATATAATATTAAAACTCTAGAAATAAACTATATGGCCCTAAATTGGGGAATGACTGACAAATTGTGGGATATTAATGTAAAGGAATATTGCTATATTATAAGAAACAATGAATATGAAGAATTCAGAGAAGCATGACTTGCAGGAAAACTTGTATGAAGTGATACAGAATGAAAAAGGCAGAACCAAAAGAATAATATGCACAGTGATTCAAAAAAAATTAAGTAAAGACAACAAAATTCAGTTCAAACACAAATGACATTACCAAATTATTAAAATTAAAACACATATTCATCCTTTTTATTAAATAGTAACCTACAAGTATCAGAAACACTCTTGAGCTATTTTGCTTAAGTTTCCTTTGGGGATAGTCTTTGTAAGAAATTGTAGCATTTGTCAGTAAGTACCTGCTGGGGCAAAACAAAATGCATCAACAACAGCGATAAAATATGATGCTTTATTATGATTTCTAGGGTTTAGTAGACAACCTGAAAGCCTTTATACAACCAATATGGTTGGATCACTGGATTTAGAGTCAAATGGTCAAGTCAAGTGCTTTTTCTAAGCCTTATTCTTCTCAACTTAATGACATGCTTACAGCTGGTCAGAAAAAGTAAGTAAGAAGCAGCAACTTGAGTTGATGCTGTTAAGTAAAAATAGGGGAAGGAGGGAGAGAAAGAGTAGAATCATCTGAACTGGTCAATCAATCTATGGGATGGTACAGAGAATATGACACATTCAAAAAAGATAATCCATGGTTTTCTTTGGTATGCAGAGATTAGTTGGTCTTTTTTGGCTACTTTGGGTTGGGTGAAAGACCTCCTAAAATGCCGCCCCTTGTTTGTTTGTTTTTTAGTTGTATACTCCACCAGCTTTTACTGAAGTTGACACTGTAAGCCTTCAAAAGGAGATCAACTTTCTAAGGAAGAACTGACTTGCTTCAGTCAACTCATGTTTCCTAATCTGTACATAGACAAAAAGTAAGATGAATGTAGTGTAGTCCAGTACAGAAAGGCAAGACGAACTTCTCAAAAAAGAATCATTAAAAAAATTTCCATGAATAGATCAGGTATGATATATTCAGCTCTCAAAAAATCCTTCATTACTTGTTCCATGGGTATCCTGAAGAGGTATTAGACCAGACAATTGTAATTGTAACCAAACTCTTGCTTAAGAATAGAAGAAGTTGAAAAGAGATAGAACGTTTCAAAGTCACCAGCCAAAGGGAAGGCCAACAACCCAGCAACATGTGACAGCAGCACATCCTGGGCTACCTTGGCAGCTGACAAGTCTTCTCCTCCTTCAAAGAAGAGCCTTCCGCATTTAACTATAGTCCTTGCACTTCTGTTGCTTGTAGTCTTCAGATTTTTGAGAAACCAATTAATATAAAGCCAAGCTAGAAGATGTGAAAACATACCAGTTGAGTTCTACAATCAGGATGTAATTTACCAGGGTATAATTTACCAAGATGTAATTCTTTAACAAGAATTGCCTGAAGTTCACTGAGGTCCATCTAGCTCTGTCAGTCTGATTCTTGGGAACAAGCCTTGGAGACTTAGCTTTACATGGCAGAGATATATATGAAGGAAAACAAGCTCTCCCAAAGAACTGAATTTTTTGTAATCGGATCTTTTAATATTTATAAAGACAAATGTACTTTTTATAACATTCTAGTTGACAAAGAAATCTGGTCCATGTTACCCTGAGAAGGTACCACCAAACCGCTCTCAGTAAGAAAATAATGCTAAATAGTTACCTATGAAAAAATGTATGGAGTTTATGGCATGTTCAAGGAGGAATAGCCTTTGTGAGGGGTTGCTGAGCCCTTTTCACGGCTGCTCATCCACCTTTATTGTCTACCTGGCACTCAAATCTTGCCTGTGGCTTCAAGAAGCTGTAGCAAATGAAGTGACCACACCCTAGTAAACCATTTTGCCAGACTGGCTAAACTGGGTTGAAAGTAACTGACATGCCTCAAACCTGTTGGTTCGTTAGGGGGATGTCTACCCCAAGCATGTGAAGTCTTTCCCCAGTGGAATGGGCAGATAAGAACAATTTATTCCAACATGAACAGAACAACAAAGCTACAGAACAAATTATTCCGTCATGAAAGCAGCTACAGTAGGCACTGTGGAGCACTTAGAGCTTGATCAGACATCGAAGATACCAAGGATATCCACTGACTCCTGAGCATCTTCAGTCATCTTGACTTTGGTTGCAAAACTTTGGACTTTGATGACTCAGGAAGAGAGAGTGAGGTCAAGGACTTTGTGCAACTCTGCCTCACTTAAATCCAGTTCATGTGCAAGTCAAAAACATCATCCTGTGATATCATTAGTCTTCTTCAAAAATGAAGACAAATCAAATTCATAAATATTAAATAGTGGTGAAATCTTCAAGTTTGCTACTGAATTTGAAAAAAATGAAGCTAATTCCCCCTTATTTTTAATTCTGCATGTATGTGATTCAATCTTGCATTGATGTTAAAGTGCTTTAGAGAACATAGCCTTTGAGGCATAATTGTTTAAGAAATAATGCCACTTGGAGGCTTTGTCTCCAGTCATAAGTGATTGTAATTAACTTTTTTTTACAATTCATCCAAAAAGGGGGAATTAAGAAGAAGGGTTCCATTATTTTTCTCCACATCCTATTAAATTTTGGAGGAAGAAGGGAACACATCACGTATTGTGATCTGTACTAAACATTATAGTAAAATAATGTTTAGTACAGATCACAATACATGAAAATTTTTCATTCTCACTGGGCAAGGAACTTCTCCAAAATCCTTCATGATCAGTTTCTGAAAGGGGAACTATAAGAAAATGAAAACATTAGAAGGAATAATTAAAGAAACAAAAAAGTTCATAAAAAGATTGAAGAAGGTTTGCTATATCTTATTGAAAGCCCAAGGAAAAGAACCCATGAAAATCAACATTTATTGAACACTTACATCAGGGACATTTTAGACAGAGAGAATGGTATTAGGGAGCTGACTTACCTATTTCAAATGATGATTTGGTAGAAGAAATCTTCTTAACAGCCTAACTCAATGGGTCTTTCTATTGCTTATTTAATTTTCTTCTTTCATTTACACTTATTGATTCTCCCACTAGGTTCCTAATTTTGTAGTGTTTAAATAATTTTTCATTATTGGTTTTAGAATCTCCTATTGGGAATTGTAGGGTTTTGGAGTCAACTGTAATTGCCACTTTTGAGGCTTTACATTGTGCAATGTCCTCCATCATTCCCTCCTTGTTAATGCAACCAGGATTACCCCTTTACTCACCTAAGGAAGACTTCTTCCATAGTGGTGACAGAAGCCCCAAAGCTAGAGATGCCCAGCTCTGCTTGTCTCTCTTCCAGTTCTTCAAACAAAGCTTCAAACCTGGAAGAAGTAAGAGATAAAAAAGGAAAAAACTAAGAAGTGTCCTCTTTTAGATGATATCCTAATATTTACTTCTGGGTCTCAAATGTCTTTCTCCCAAGATGGAAAGCAATCACTTGGCAAGAAACTTGTAAAGTCATTGTAAGAAATGTAAGGGTCAAGGAGGTGACAGAGAGAACACCCGAACAACCCACTTTGGGAATTGCTGATGTGGGAAAGGGATGCCAGTTTGAAGCAAAGTACCATGAGATTATTTACTGAAATGAAAAAAATTCTATATTCAAAAAATTATTCTAATACTTTGGCTCAACAACAATCATAGAAGCTGATGAAAGCCAGCAGAGAGTTAAAGTTTTTCCAAAGTAGAACAATATATCATGAATAAATGGTGGCTAGACTTCACACCAAAAGCTCTGGTTGGCCTCTCAAGTATTCTCCACTCCAATCCATCCTCCATCCATCCACCTAAAGCCAAGATCTCACCATGTTATAGCCTACCACCACTGACCTCTTATTATCTTCATGGTCAAACTGAGATGCTCTATGACACTGAAAGCCCTGCATAGCCTGGACTTTCCGACCTTTCCCGTCTTCTTATGTTTTATTCCAAGAAGTCTCTGGTCCAACAACACTTGCCTTCCTGTTGGTTTTTATACTCTACCTCCTAACTCAGTGCATTTTCACTGCTATTCTCATGACTGAAATGTTCTTCCTCCTTACTACCCATTTTCCTTCAAGAGTCAGTTCAAAACCTACCTTTTGGAGGCCATTCCTGGTCCTCCTCTCTCCCCATTTCTAGTGTCATCCCTCTAAAATCACCTTCCATTCCCATTTTATACATCTTCTATGTACACAGTTATTTGCATTTTCCCTCCCCCCCATTAGAATGTAAACTCTTTGAAAGTATAAATTATTGTCAACCAGCTATTTTGATACCACTTTCCAAAGCAATTTAGCCTGTTCAGAGAATATAGTGGGATTTTTTCCTCTGTGTAGCCCTATTTCTATGATGTGCCCTATTACCTTATCCAGTTTTCTCAGGGGAATTTGTGATTTGGTAGAAGCAGCTTTCAAAGGGTTAATTTCCTAATGGCAGACACACCTATACACATGGTGATGTAACTCCAGGAATATATCTTAATCTCTTGTTTCTGTGATCTTTTGAGGAGAGGAGTGAGAAAGATGGAGGATAGTGAAGGGAGGAAGGAGGAAAGGGAAAGTAAGAGAGAGAGTGAGACAGTGAGACTATCAGAATAAATTGTCAAGACTTCAGAAAGGGAAAAGGTTACTCATTCCCTATCTGGAATTAAGATGACACTTTTTGTGATTGCAACAAACATGAATGTGTCACGACAAAAGGATGTTATCTGTTTTGCACTTTCTCTGTTTTTTCATTTTCTCCTCTTTTCCAAATGAATATTGTTATTGCTACTGGTGAAAGTATGCCAATCTACTTTTTCGTGGCTCCACTCAAAACCCCTGTGACTTTCCAAACCAAAAGACCCTCTCTGGCTACCATTCCCTTCTATGCGTTTTCTCTTATTAAAATATAAACTCTTAGAGGACAGGAACTGTCTTGCTTTTGTATTTGAATGACTAATATTTAACATAGTTTTTAGGGGCAGTTAGGTAGTATAAAAGACAGTGTGCAGGGACTGGAGTCACTCATCTTCCTGAGTTCAAATGTGGCCTCAGATACTTACTAGTTGGGTGACCTTGGTCAAGTCAATTAACTTTGCCTCAGTTTCCTCATCTATAAAATGAGTTGGAGAAGGAAACAGCAAACCCCTCTACTATCTTTGCCAAGAAAACCCCACGAAGGGTCATGAAGAGTCAGACACAATTGCACAAAAACAAAACCTAGTTTGGGGACATAGTAAGCAATTAATAATTTTTTTCATTTATGCATACATTCAACCATTTGTTCTTTTCTTTTTGATTCAGACTTCTGGAGGAGAATGGCAGTTCCAGAAACCTAGAGACCGATAACAGCAGTATGAGCAATAAGAAACAACCAGTGTTTCATAGAATCAGCTAAGGATTTGTGGTTACTATGAAGTCTGTGGCTGCTGAGTTGCAGGGAATTTAATAACCTAAGTTTTTCTTTCATCTAAGAGCTGAAGACTGGAGAAAAATGTTCCTCCCCAATTCCTCTTTACATTTTTGGTGTGCATGCTCAGGAAATATTCTTTTTGATAGCACCAAATTCCTGGGAGGGAGTGGGTATGGTGGGGACAGTTTATATTGTATTTTGCATTCTTATCCTACATCATTAGAGCTCTGTGACCCAAAAAGTCTTAAATGTCTGAATCTCTAAGAGTTGAGGGGGAGATTCCTGAGAGTACACTATCCCTAAGGGGTATTCTATAAATTCATAAATAGTAAGTTTCAATATTTCATCAATATTTCACCTCCCAGAGTGGAACGGAACTTCAAAACCAGGTGAAAATATAGAATTCTTTAAGATGTCATATTTGGGGTAAGGAGGGATGTCTGGGCTTGTTGTTAGTGGATGTGACCCAAAGAAACAAATGGACTATAGTGACACCTAGAGGCTAATTAATTCAAACCCTTTGACTTTATTTTATGTATAAGACTATACATATGGACCTATACTCCAAGTGAATATAACGCCAGAGCTATTCACTTAGCCCATGATTACTGTACATGCCTGTACAAGGGAGTAGTAACAAAGTCACAAGAGGTCGTGACAGGAGCCCAGAAGTTCCAAGCTCTGGACTGTCAGAAGGAACTACTGGCCAGATCTGAGGTAAGCATAGGGTAGGAGAAGAGTGATCTAGTCAACAAAGCTACTCAACTCCACTTAAAGTAGTAAGAAGCTATGTTCTGACACCATAACTGAGAACATATCTCAACTGAATCAGATTAATCATAGGCTTTAGACATGGTGCAAAAAAAGTGATGGGCCGCTTGTAACATCAGTTTATGTTTGTCATATCAGTTTGTAACATCAGTGTGTAAAAGGGGTGCTTTGGGATCTATGTCTGTAAAATCAATTTGTAAAACCAGTCTGTAAAATCACATTTCCCCTCCCCAGCCTCAGAGCATTAACTCTGCTCCTTCCCCCTGCCAGCATTCTGCCCAGCAACAACTCAAGAACTCTTTATCTCTGCTTGGAACAATAACAAGCTACATATGAATCTTTCACTAAACTATCTATAAACATTTTAGCTTAGGCAAATGTTATCTCCCTTAGTAGAGTGGCCAGCTGCACCATGAATCCGTCAATATCCTATCTATAGGTTAACTCCTTAGCCAATTATACCCATACTGAGTCTTCCTTGGCCTTAGTTCCCATCATCTATCTTGTCAAACATGACATTGATGGGTGGCAGACTGGGCACTCCTTAGTTGGCTGTGACCGATGGCTGACCTAGTGATGTGTCAGGCCTAAAACCACACCTCCAGGTAGCCCCCCCTTGGGCTAATTCCCAGTGAACTATGGGCAATACACATGCAGCAGTTGATATTAGAAGTGCATGGTCCTTTAAGCACTGACCATTCCTTAACTCCTCCCTAATCCCACCCTTACTCACCTAGTTAGCATAATTGACACCTGATTTATTGTCTTGACTACTTAAAACTATACCTGTGATTTCTGTAAGTTTGCACGTTCCCTAAGAACTCTTGCCCGCTGTGCTGTACAGCCTAACAATAAATTTTTACAATCTCAGCTTCCAAGTTTGCTTGAGCCTGGTGAATTCTTTCCAGACTGAATTGCAGGGTTTCTGGTCACTGAGAAGGATCAGGGTCCCTGGTAGAACCTATTACCCTTCCCTCATCAAAAAGTTCTTAATTTAGTCTTTTTTTAATGACATTGGACGAACTAGAGTGATTTTACAAAGGAAGTGTTGAGAAAACTTGGTCACACAAAAGAGCAGATCAATCTGAAACCCAGGGATCTAAGTATCTAGCAGCTTAGTGGTAGAAACCTCTAGTCAAGCCCTTGAGAAGGAATTCCTTAGGGAAGGAAGGGAGGAAAAGCCCCTCAGTTTAGGTCTTTGGTCTCCCCACAACCCCACCACCAGCATGGCTGGAGGAGGACCTTGTGAACATCAGAGGATTCTGGACTTTTCATCAGCGTCCTAGCAGTATTCTTGATATGTTAGGCTGCCAGTTATTCTCTAAGCTTAATCCCATTTTCCTCTGAACTCCTTATGTACTTGTGAGAGAGTATGTTCCAGATTTGGGGTGTTTGTTTCATACCAACTCTATTACTATACCTGCATTTCCTCACTGCCTCTTCATTAATCTTGCTCTCATCTAATTTTTTCAGGAGAGGGAATAGCTCAATCACTTATACTGAGTAATAGAAAACTTTTGGAAATTCTTGGATTGTATTGGCCCTCACAATATACCTCAGACTGTCACAGGAATCTCAACTGTCTCTTAACTGATCAATCACTATACCTCTTTCTAAAATCTATTTAAACTTGGCTGATTCATTGATATCAATCAATAACAATGGGGAGAAAACATAGTAATGGAGGCTTGTGAGATAGAGTAGTAGAAAGATACTTCTCAACCCCTCAGGGCTATCCCTAGGGTTCTACAAGATAAGAATTAGCCATCTGGGCTCTGAAGATTCAACTTGCTAGTTCAAATGGGGTAAGTGGAGGTAGGGAGAGAAGTTCTAGAGCATGTGCTACACCAGGAAATCAATTCTGACCACTGAGCAACTAAAAACCATCAGCACCATGCTTCCTGGATCCATCATACCTGTGCACATTTTCTTTGGGCAAGAGAAATGACAACTCAGCTCCTATATTGCTCTCCAAAGAGGCATTCGGTATATGATCATGAATCAGATCTTCAATTTCATGTACGTTACAGTGTTGCTCCTTCACCAGGACCATATGGTATCCTGCACCTGAGAGAAAATATTTAAAAGACTAAATGAAATATTTTGGTTTTGACAATTCCCTTTCTTATATCACTCTAGGACTTCAGTTACTTTCAGTTTGATTGCACTTGTAAGATGTTTATCTCTGGAGGACCCTGATCCTGCTCCTCAGTCTTGTCTCTAATTCATCAGCTGGATGACAGGGTTAGAGGAATTTGGGGGGAAGAGGAATATGTTTATTGGGAGAGGGTCCTGAATATGACTCCTCCTCCGTTTGTGTGTGTGGGTGTGTGCGTGAAGCATGGTATATATGTTTGCAAGGGGAGTTAAGAAAAAAAAAGAAAGGACAACCAAATAAAGGAAAAGACAAAAGAAAAAAGGGACCTTTGGAGAGAAATGTACAGTCTAGGTCTCTTCCCCTCAGTTTCTCTTCTGCTAACAGATGGCAGACAATGAGATATTGACCCACAGCAGCCAGTCAAATCCAAACCCTTTCCTTCTGGTAGAATTTGTAGAATGATATGGATTGTCTGGGAATGAGTAGAGCTGTACACAGAGGCAACCTTGAGAGACAGTTAAGATTCCTGTGACAGTCTGAGGTATATTATGAGGGCCAGTGCAACCCAAGAATTTGTGAAAGGTTTTCTCTTACTTGCTATAAGTGATTGTGCTATTCCCTCTCCTGAAAAGGTTGGATGACTGAAAGATTAATGAAGAGGCATTGAAGCATTAAAGAAATGCAGAAAGGGATTTGATGTGAAAAAGGTTGCAGTTATTTCGAGTTATCTGTTTTTAGATTCTTCTTGATATTACAATGCTTCCTATTTTAATTTTTTAAAAATATCTCCTCCTAACATAATGAGAGGAGATGGGGAGAGACAGAAGGGGGTAAACTATCTCATGTAGAAGAGGCAAGGGAAAGTGGTTGCAGGGGAGGGGAAGAACAGGAAGGCAAAAGGGAATGGGTCAACCTTATTCTCATTGAATTTGGCTCAGGGAGAAAATGACATACATACTAAATGGGATATCTAACCCTACAGGAGAGTAGGGGGTAAGGGTGTAAGAGAGGAGATGATAGAAGGGAGGGTGGGAGAGAAGGAGGGGAGGGATGTTGGAAGCACCCACTTTTGAAAAGGGACAGGATCAAAGTGGGGAGTGGACCAGGTGGGAGGTGGGATAGGAAGGAGGGAAATATAGTCAGTCTTTTACAATATATCTACTATGGTAATGTTCTGCATAGCTACACATGTACAACATATACTGAATTGCTTATCTTCCCCAGTAAGGGTGGGTGACAAGGGAGGAAGGGAATGAATCTGGAATTCGAAGTTTTAAAATCAAATGTTTTAAAAATATATAAATACTATTATTAATACTATTTTACATATAATTGGGAGATAAGATGTGCAGGCATTGGGGCATGGGGATTCACCTTGCCCTATTGGAAAAGTCGAAGGGAGTATGGGAGAAGAGATGGGAGAGAGAAGATTGGATGAGGGGATATCCTGTGGGACTGACTACTATTCTGGGGTTGTGGGTAGGGGAAAAATGGGGAAAAAATTGTAACTCAAAATCTGGCAGAAATGAATGATATAAACCAGAAGTTAATAAAGCATTTGAAAAAAAATATCTCCTCCTAGATAATCTTTTCTCTCTGAGTTTTTAATTATACTACTTTTTCTCCCTTGGGTTTCTTTTTAAAATAAATTATTTTTTAATTTAATTTAATTTAATTTAATTTTTTTAAAGCAATTGGGGTTCTAGCCGCCCCTAAAATAAATTTTTAAAAATTAACCAAATTACCTGGATATAAAGAGATATTGCAGGAGAATTTGAAGAACATGGAACATATTACTTATCAGACTTATGAATAGGCAAACAATTTATGAATAAATAAGTAGAGAGCAAAGTTAGGTGTAAAATGTGTAATGTCAATTACATTAAATTAAAAAGGGGTTGTACAAATAAAACTAATGTAGCCAAGATTGAAAGGAAAGCAGACAAGTGGGAAAAATTTTTATAGACAGTTTTTCAGACAAAGGTCTCATACCTCAAATATGTAAAGAACTTTTTCAAATCTATAAAAATATGAATCATTCCCCAATTGATAAATGGTCAAAGGAGATGAACAGGCAGTTTTCCAATGAAGAAATCAAAACAATTCATAGTCATATAAAAATGTTCTAAATCATTATTGATGAGAGAAATAGAAATTGAAAAAACCTTGAGATATCATTTTACATCTATTAGACTGGCTAAAATTATTGAAGTGATAAATGCTGGAAGGGATGTGGAAAAATTGGGAGACTAATTCATTGCTGGTAGAACTGTGAACTGATCCAACCATTTTAGAGAGCAATTTAGAATTATGCCCAAAGAATTATCAAATTGCCTATACCCTTTGACCCAATAATACCACTACTAGGTCTTCCAAAGATGATTGGGGAAAAAGGAAAAGAACCCATATATTCTAAAATGTTTATAGCAATTCTTTTTGTGGTGTGAACTGTAAATTGCAGGGATGCCCATTAATTGAGGAATGGCTGACCAAGTTGTGGTATATGATTATGATGGAATACTACTGTGAATGATGAGTTCAAAGATCTTAGAAAAACATGGAAAGACTTGCACAAAATAATGAAGAGTGAAATGAGCAGAACCAAGAGAACATTATATATAGTAACAGCAATATTATTATTTATTTATTTTTGCCTTTTGGAGGGCAATTGGGGTTAAGTAACTTGCCCGAGGTCACACGGCTAGGTTTTTGGTTGTGTGTGCGTTAAGTGTCTGAGGCCAGATCCGAACTCAGGTCCTTCTGACTCCAGGGCCGACGCTCTACTCACTGTGCCACCTAGCCGCCCCAGCAATATTATTTTAAGAATGACTTTAAGTGAACAATTATAAATATTATTATATTTAATTTATTATAAATACCCACATTAACTACAAAGGACACCTGAAGAAAGACACTATCTGCATTCGGAGAAAGAACCAATAAATAGAAGAATGTAAAGAATAATTTTACATATTTATACCTATTTGTGTCTAATGGTAGCCTTCTCTGGGGTGGGAAGGAGGGAATAAAAATTAGGGGGTAGGAAGGAAATTTATCTAACTTTGCTGTGTATTTAAAAGAAATAGAAAGTTATACATAATGGATTTACAGTTTCATGTGCAATTGCCTTCTATTGTATGTTATGGAAACGTTTATTTTATTCCCTAAATTTAAAAATCAATCAATTAAAAAATTTTAACCAAAGTCTGCCTTTTCTTTCTCACTAGCTCCCCCTCAGAATGAAAAAGTCAAAGACTTTACAACAATTACATATATATGTATAAAATATATAATAACATATTATATATTATATGCATTTGCTAATATATTATATATCATATGCATTTACATATATTATATGCATTCATATAATATATGTAATCAAGACAAACACAGTCCCATACTACCTTTGTCCAAATATATACTTGTGTACATATTTATACATTTATTTGCATACATATGTATAAATATGTACATGCACATATATGTGTATTCATATGCATATATATGTATATGTTTCAATTTGCATTCTGAGTCTATTACCTCTCTGTCAGGAAGTGGTAGTATGTTTCACCATGAATCCTCTGGAATCATGGTTGTTCATTGCATTGATCAGAGCACTTAAGTCTTTCAAAGTTATTTCTACAATATTGTTATTGTATAAATTGTGTTCCCAGTTCTGCTCACTTTACTCTGTATCAATTCAGAAAAAGTCTTCTCAGATATCTCTGAAACTATTCCCTTTCATTTCTTACAGCACAACAGCATGCCATTACAATAACATACCATAATTTGCTCATCCAATCCTCGATGGATACTCCTCAGTTTCCAGTTCTTTGCCACCACAAAAACAGCTGATACACACACATACACATTTACATATGGATCCTTTTTCTCTTTCATTGATCTCTTTGTCGTATACACTTAGTAATAGTGTTACTGGATCAAAGGATATGCAGTTTAATCAGTTTTGGGGCAAATCCAAACTGCTTTCCAGAATGGCTGGAGCAAATCACAGCTCCACAGTGCATTAAAGCACCTGTTTTACCATACTCCTCAATTTCCAATTCTTTGCCACCACAAAAAGAGCAGCAATAACTATTTTTTGTACATATGGTTCCTTTTTCCTCTTTCTTCAGCCTCTTTGGAGGTACAAATCTAATAGCAGTTTTAATGGGTCAAAGGGTATATACAGTTTAATAGCTTTTGGGGTATAGTTCCAATTTGCTTTCCAGAATGTCTGGACAGTGCTTGAGTGCATCTGTTTTCCCACAGCCCTTACAGCATTTGTCAATTTCCTTTTTAAATTTTTTTTTGCCAACATTGCCAATTTGGTGAGTTTAAATTATTATTCATAATATATACATATATTATTTATATAATATAATAAATATACACAAATTAATTAATTAAAAACTTCAGCACTGCTTTAATTTACATTTTTCTAATTATCAGTGACTTAAAGCCTTTTTCATTCGTTTTTTTATACCTTGGGAATCTTCCTTTGAAAACTGTCTCTTCATATTCTTTGACTATCAATTGGGGAATGCCTTTTCTGCTACTTTTTCCTGTTCTCCTCCAACCTCCTTTGCTGGATCATCATGCAGATGATGCTTGCTAACTGTAGGTAGGACTGCCAAGACACTGTCCTGGGTCTGCTCTGCCCTCACTATACTCTCTTGGTGATCTCATTAGTTATTGTGGGTGTATTTAATTTGACCCACAGATCCATACATCCAACTTTAATTTCTTTTGAGATTTAGTCATATCTCTAATTGCTTTTTGAAAATTTCAACATAGATATCTTGGAGATCATTCAAAATCAACATAAATCAACAAAACAGAATAGACTATCATTCTCCCTAAACCCTCCCTTCTGCTAAACATTCCTATTTTCTAATCAATTGTCAAATTTTATTCCTTATCACCTAAAATATAAACTCCTGTGTTTGGCTCTTAAAAAAAACTTTTAAAACTTTATTATTCTGAACTTAACAAACACCAACACCCCCCCCGCCCCGGCAAACCACAAGCATTTCCATATACACTGTAGAATGAGAGAGGATTGTATATGCAATCACAAATCTATTAATCCTTGCTTTAAAAAAAGTATATAGCAAATTCAACAAGCTAATTTCAAAACTGACCTGCCTGTCTGCTTCTTTCTGAACTTCCTTCAGTTCTCTTCAATGCATTTAAACATGTTTTAATGGCCTACTTTTTTGCTTATTTTTTTTTTTTAGCATCATTATTACCTCCTCTAAACTTCCCTTCTAATTAAAAATAGGAAAAACCTTTGGAGCAAATAAGTGATAGTCAAGCAAAACAAATTCACACAGTGGGCATGTCCAAAATGGATGTTAATTTCTACACCTTGAGTCTAGCACCTGTCAGGAAGTGAGTAACATCCTTCAGCATAGATGCACTGGAGATATAGTTGGTCACTGTTTTGATCAGATTTCTTTGGTCTTTTGAAGTTGTTTTTCTTTACAATGTCATTGTATAAATTGTTCTGATTTTTCTTACTATATATTCTACATGAATGCATATTTTCTAAGATTCTCTGAAATTTTCTCTTTTGTCATGTTGTATTTCTTAACGTTTATATGCCATGATTTGTTCATTAGATTGTGAGTTCCTTAACAGTGGGCTTTTTTTGGCCTTTCTTTGTATTCATAGTGCTTAGCATATTGCCTGGCACATAGCAGAAGTTTAATAAATGTTTGCTGACTTGAAGACTTCAGTTATTCCTCAACTGATGGGTACAGCCTTATATTTTAGATCTTTTTTCTTTTTATTACACATTCATATTAGAAAGCTTATTATTTTTTTTGGTAACTATTCTATCCCTGGTATAATTCTCCCTCTTAACCATCTCTCTCCCTATTGCCATCCTCTGTTTAGTTTGATGCATTTTTATAGTACATTCTTTATTTGTATGTGTGTACAATTGTGTGTCTGTGTATATTCAACACAATCTATTTCAGATAAGAAGTTCATCTGATGTCTGATGCCCTCATCCTTTCTTCTATATTTATATACCTTTCTACTCATGAATCCAATTATGAGAAATACTAAGTTTCATCCTCTTCTTTCTCCCTTCTACATTAGTGTATTTTTCTACCCTCCCTTTACCATTCTCCATTTAAAAACTTCAATAGAATCAATCCAACTCCAGTTCCTGTTTTTCTTATCTAACTTCCTCAATACTCATTTATGACATTAAGGTTCTTAAGGGACACTTACTTTTTAACATCCACCCCCTTTAAAGAATGTTAGTACTTCATTTAAAGCCTCCTTTAATTGCTTGAATACATTTACCTTTCTAGGTTTCTCTTGACTCCTATGTTTGCATTTCAAAATTCCTACTTTGTTGTTGCTGTTCTGTCATTTAGTTGTGTCCAACTTCATAACGCCATGGATTATAGGACACCAGGTTCTTCCAATCTCCATTATCTCCCAAAGTCAGTCCAAGCTCATGTTTGTTCCTTCCATGACACTATCTATCCCTCTCATCCTCTGCAGTTCCCTTCTCCTTTTGCCTTTACTCTTCCCCAACATTAGGATATTTTCCAGTGAGTCCCATCTTCTCATTATATGGTCCAAGTTTTTAAGCTTCAGTTTTGATATTTGACCTTCTAATGAACTATTAATTCCAATTAAGCATTAATTGATTTGATCCCCTTGCTGTTCAGGGGACTCTCAAAAGCCTTCTGCAGCACCACAATTTGAAAGCATTGATTCTATGGCACTCAGCTTTCTTCATAGTCCAACTGTCATAGCCACACACTGCTACTGGGGAAACCACAGCTTTGACTATACAGACCTTTGCTGGCAAGATGATTTCTCTGCTTTTTAATATGCTACCCAGATTTGCCATAGCTTTCCTTCCAAAGAGCAAGCATCTTTTAATTTCATGGCTGCAGCTGCCATCTATAGTGATCTTTTAGCACAAGAATATAAAATATGACACTGTTTCCATTTTTTCTCCCCCTATTTGCCAGGAAGTGATGGGATCAGGTGCCAGGATCTTAGTTTTTTTTTTTTTTATGTTAAGCTTCAAGCCAGCTTTTACATACTCCTCTTTCACCCTCATCAAGTGACTTGCTTCTTCACTTATTCCTATTTACCTCTGTTTTTTTTTTTTCATTAGAAATGCTTGAAAATTTCCTATTACATTAAAGCTCCATTCCCCACTTCCACCCTCCATGACATTATACTCAACTTTGAAGAGTGAATTTTGGTTCTAAGTCTACATCTTTTGCCTTTTGTAAGATTTCATTCCAAGATTTCCTCTTATTAATAGCAGAAGCCTCCAGGTTTTGTGTGATCCTAATAATTATGGTTCCTTGATACTTAAACTCTTTCTTTCTGTTTGCAGTATTATTTTTGACTTGGAGGCCCTGGATTTTGACTGTGGCACTTCTGGGATTTTTCTGTAGTCTTTTTTCCCTCAGGAAATGGATTCTTTTCATTTTTATTTTGTCCTTTGGTTCTAATAGATATGAGCAATTTACATTTATGGCCTCTTAGCATAGTGTACAAGCATTTTTTTTTTTGGAGGGTAGAAGGCAAGGCAATTGGGGTTAAGTGACTTGCCCAAGGTCATACAGTTAGTAAGTGTGTCAAGTGTCTGAGACCAGATTTGAACTCAGGTCCTCCTGACTCCAGGGTTGGTGCTCTATTCACTGTGCCACCTAGATGCTGCTATCCAAGCATTTTTTAAAAATTATGCTTTTTAGGAAGCTGAATGATTTTTAAAAAAATTATTTATTTTTAGTTTTCAATAATCACTTCCATAAGTTTTAAATTTTCCCCCCCTTTTGCCCCAAGACAGTTTGCAATCTGGTAAGGGCTCTACACATACATTCCTATTAAACACATTTTCAGAATTATAACAATGGGAAAAACCATGAGAAAGAAAAAAACAAAATAAAACAAAACAAAAAAGAAAATAGTCTGCTTCATTCTACATTCCAACTCCATAGTTCTTTCTCTGGATGTGAGTGGCATTTTCCGTCATGTGTTCTTTGAAATTGTTTTAGGTCCTTGCATTGCTGAGAAGGTTTAAGTCCATCAGAATCAGTCCTCACATACTGTGGTTGTTACTATGTATGATGTTCTCCTAGTTCTGCTCCCCTCACTCAGCATCAGTACATATAAGTCTTTCCAGTTTTCTCTGAAGTCTGCCTGTTCATCATTTCTTATAGCACAATAGTATTCCATTACATTCATATACCACAACTTGTTTAGCCATTCTCCAATTGATGGGCATCCCCTCGATTTCCAGTTCTTGGCCACCACATAAAGAGCTGCTATGAATATTTTTATACATGTGGATTCTTTTTCCATTTTTATGATCTCTTTGGGATACAGCCCTAGAAGTGGTATTGCTGGTTCAAAAGGTATACACATTTTTTAGCCCTTTGGCCATAGTTCCAAATTAGGAATCTGGATGATTCTTTTTTTTATTTTTATTTTTTTTAAACAAATGCTTTATTAACTTCTGTTTTACATCATTCATTTCCGCCAGATTTTGAGTTACAATCATTTTCCCCCCATTATTCCCCTACCCAACCTCCCAGAATAGCAGTCCCACAAGATATCGCTTCCTCCAATCTGCTCTCTCCCATACCTTCTCCCAGACCCCCATCGACTTTTCCATTAGAGGAAGGTGAATCTTTGTGTCCCAATGCCTGCACATCTTATCTCCCTATTACAAGCAAAAGAGTATTAATAATAGTATTTATATATATTTGAAACATTTAATGTTAAGACCTCAAATTTCAGATCCATTTCCTTCCTCCCTTGTCACCCATTCCCTCTTGGGAGATAAGTAATTCAGTATATGTTGTACATGTCTAGCTATGCAAAACATTATCATAGTAGATATATTGTACAAGGCTGCTTATAATTCCCTCCCACTCATCCCACCCCCCACCTGGTCCATTCCCTACATAATCCTGTCCCTCTTCTATAGTGGGTACTTCCAACCTCCCCTCCCCCCAAGGATGCCCTCCCATCCATCATCCCTCCTCTCATTCCCCCTTCCCCCTATCCTGCTGCAGGTTGAGATATCCCATTTAGTATGTATGTCATTTTCTCCCTGAACCAAATTCAATGTGAATGTGGTTTTGCCTTTTTAGCCTTCCTTATTCTCCCCCTCCTTTGCAACCACTTCCCCTTACTTCTTCTACATGGGATAGTTTACCCTACCCTGTCTCTCCCCATCTCCTCTTGCCACTTTCCTCTCTCACCTCATAATTCCATCCCTTGAGTATCCTCCCTTCCCAACAAATTCAACCTATGCCCTCTATCCATATATAACTGTAACCATATACACACACATTCACATATGTATTCATATGACCACACACCCTTCTTCCATTATTTTCATAGTGAGAAAGATATCATCAGTCACAATTATTGCTTTTCCATATAGGAATGTAAATAGTTCAACTTTGATAATTTCCTTTTGATTTCTTTTCCCTGATTACCTTCTCAGGCATCTCTTCCTTCTTGTGTCTGGATGTCAAATTTTCTATTCAATTCTGGTTTTTTCCTCAAGAATGCCTGAAAGTCCTCTATTCCACTGAATGACCATATTTCCCCCTGAAACAAAATACTCAGTTTTGCTGGGTAGGTGACCCTTGGGTTCATTCGCAGTTCTTTTACCCTCTGGAATATCATATTGATGGGGTCCTTGTGATGTATATATGTCTGTAGTATCAATCTGTAACATCAGTTTGTAAATGGGGTGCTTTGGGATTTATGTCTGTAAAATCAATTTGTAAAAGCAGTCTGTAAGATCACATTTCCACCCCCCCAGCCTCAGAGCATTGACTCTGCCCCTTCCCCCTTCCAGCACTCTGCCCAGCAACAACTCATGACCTGTTTATCTCTGCTTGAAACAATAAGTTATGTAAATGTTATCTCCCTTAGTTAGAGTGGCCAGCCCCACCATAAATTCTCCAATACCTTATCTATAGGGTAACTCCTTAGTCAATTATATACCCACACTGTCTCTGATGACCTTGGTGGGAGGCAGACTGGGCACTCTTTAGTGACGTGTCAGGCCTAAAACCACACCTCCAGCTAGCCCCGCTTGAGCTATTTCCCAGTGAATCATGGGCAATACACCTGCACAGTTGATATTAAAAAGTGTATGGTCCTTTGAGCACTGACCACTCCTTAACTCCTCCCTGATCCCACCCTTACTCACCTAGTTAGCATAATTGACACCTTAAAACTATGCCTGCGGCCTCTGCAAGTTTGCAGGTTCCATAAGAATCTATCCCGCTGTTCTCTACAGTGTAACAATAAACTTTACAATTTCGGCTTCAAAGTTTGCTTGAGCCTGGTGAATTCCTTCCAGACTGGATGCCAGGAGAGGTATCCCTGGCAGAACCACTTACCCTCCCCCCTCCTTATCACCCTTCCCTCTTCAATATTCCATGCCCTTCAATCCCTCAGTGTAGAAGCTGCCAGGTCCTGGGCTATTCTGATTGTGTTTCCACAATACTGAAATTGTTTCTTCCTGGCTGCTTGTAGTATTTTCTACTTGATCTGGGGATTCTGGAACCTGGCTATAATATTCCTGGGAGTTTTCTTTTTGGGATCTTTTTCAGGAGGTGATAGGTGGATTCTTTCAACCTCTATTTTGCCCTCTGGATCTAAAACATCAGGGCAGTTTTCCTTGAGAATTTCTTGAAGGGTGATTTCTAGGTTCTTTCTTTGATCATGGCTTTCAGGTAGTCCAATAATTTTTAAATTGTCTCTCCTGGATCTATTTTCCAGGTCAGTGGTTTTTCCCATGAGATATTTCACATTGCCTTCTAATCTTTCGTTTGTTTGGATCTGCTTAACAGCATCTTGATTTCTCATAAAGTCATTAGCTTCCATTTGCTCCAGTCTAACTCTGAAGGAATGGATCTCCTCAGTGAACTTTTGAGATTCTTTTTCCATCTGGCAAATTCGACTTTTTAAGGCATTCTTCTCCTCATTGCCCTTTTGGGCCTCCTTTGCCATTTGAGTTAGTCTATTTTTTAAGGTGTTGTTTTCCTCAGTCAGGCTGTTGACCCTCATTTCATACTTTTCCTGCATCCTTCTCATTTCTCTTCCCAATTTTTCCTCCACTTCTCTTATTTGATTTTTAAAGTCCTTCTTAAGGTCCTCTATGGCCTGCAACCCGCTCATGTTTTCCCCTGGGGCTTCTGGAGCAGGACTTCTGACCTCACAGTCCTTTTCCCGCTCTATGCCCCCAAAATAGGAGCCTAGGGTTGCATTTTATGTTTCCTTTCCCTTGGCATGTTGCCACTTAATTGCTTGACTTTTGGGCTTGTTGCCACACTATGGCTTTAAGGCCAGCTAGAGGAATTTTCGTCCCAAACGTGTGGGGGGCAACTTCCGTTTCTGGCAAGCTGTAAACCCACCCATGACTTCTACCCTAGATCACAATCCAGATCCAGGGAGGTTAAAGCAAGAGCGATTACCCCCCAAGACTGATTGCTGGATCTCCCTACAATTCGCAGGCCGGGAGCTGGAGCTGCCTCTGAAAACTACAAAATGGTGTGTCTCCTCAGCGGCTTCTAGCCCCCAGAGGAGGAAGCCGACGCATTCCCTAAATACAGGTCCCAAAGTCCATAGGACACTAACCTCTTACTTTGTCCTAGGCATGTCTATGTTAATAATTCTGGATTCGCCACAGCTGCTGGTATTCTGGGGTTCCTCCAGCTGGCTGCTGGCCCTGCCGCCCTGGGGCTAAAACCTCGGCACACGTGGACCTGGGCTCGGCTCGGCTCCCTGCGCTCTGCGCGCTGCCAGGTCCCAGACCGCTGTGCTGGTCCTTCCTGCAGGGCTGCTGGGCTGTCCTCAGCAGGAGGTTAGCTTCTCTGTGTCGTTCTGTGGGTGCTGGGGCTCCAGAAGTTGTTCAGAGTGCCCTTTTACATAGTTTGGGGGGAATCTGGGGGCAGAGTGGCTTGGATGAGCTGTTTCTACTCCGCCATCTTTCTGGATGATTCTTAAATGATCTCTCCTTGACCTTTTTTTTTCTCTATCAGTTGTCTCTGATAGCATATGTTTTATATTTTCTTTTTTAAATTATATTTTCTTTCAGTCAGCAAAAATTCACTTCCTTTCTCTCCCACCCTCACATCACCCCATAGCCATATTGAGAATGAAAGAAAAACAAAACCTCTATTACAAACATGTATAGTCAAGCAAAACAAATTTCCACCTTTATCATATGCAAAAAAAAAAGTCTCATTTTGCACTCTGAGGCCTTAACCTATCTGGAGATGAGTAGTAGCAGGTTTATCACTAATCCTCTGGAATTGTGGTTGATCAGAGGTCCCTAAGTCTTTCAGAGTTGTTTGTCTTTACCATATTATTGTCATGATATAAATTGTTCTCCTAGTTCTGTTCACTTCTCTCTATATCAGTTCATATATTTCTTTTTAGGTTTTTCTCAAACCATCTCTTTCATAATTTCTGACAGCAAAATAGTATCTCATCATTTTCACCTTTTCAGATTCCCATTCTTTGGCACTCAAAAAGAGTTCTATCTTTTTGCGTATCCTTAGAGTTTGTTTTGTTTATGACTAATCTCTCCTTTTATCTACCTTTCTTCTTATCTGCCCTTTCTTCCTCCTCCCTTTTCCTTCCTGTTTCTCTGTTGAGTGAAATGTACTTCTATATCCAACTCTTTTTGTATGTATGTATGTATGTATGTATGTATGTATGTATTCTTCCTTCCTTTAAACAGTTTAGATAAGAGTGAGGTTGAACTGTCAGCTGGTCTCTCCTTGCAGACATACACTCCTCCCTAACTTCCTACTTCTAGACATCTCCTTTTGGACCCTGATTACCTGAGATAATATTTTCTGATCTTCCTTTCTCTCCTCTCTTCACCTGCTAGTGTATTCCCCTCAACTTTCATTCTTCATTTAAGATCATCAAGAGATAAAACACTACTCTGAAGCCTTCAGGTCTAATTAGATTCCCTTGGAGGCCCTTATGGATAATAGGGTTTAGAGGAGATACATGTATCACCTCCCCTTGATAGAATGTAAACAATGACTCCTTGCTTAGTCTGCTGTGATTGTTCCTGTTTATCTTTTTATGTTTCTCTTCACTCCTGTGTTTGCACTTCAAAGTTTCTATGCTGCTCTAGTCTTTTCATCAAGAATGCCTGAAAGCCTTCTGTTTCATTAATCATCTCCCGCCTCCCTCCCCCCCAGTTAATTATGCCCTGGGCATAATTAATTCTCAGTTTGGGTAAATTATTCTTGGTTATAAGCCTAAATATAGATATCTAGATATCAGCATATAGAGATGGAGAGATATGTCTATCTATATGTCTCTATCCGTCTATATCTATAATCCATATATATCTTCTGAAATATTTTATTCTAAGTTCTCCATTTCTTTGTAATGATAGCTGCTAAATTGTACGTGTTCCTGATATGGCTCTTTGGTCCTTGAAGTCTTTCTTTCTGGCTGCTTGAAGCATTTTTTTCTTTGACCCAAAGCTCTGAATTTTTTGTTAAATGCTCCTGGGAGTTTTTATTTTGATGTTTCTTTTAGGAAGTGACAGGTGAATTCTTTCTATTTCGACTCTGCCCTATGGTTCTAAGAAATCTGAGCAATTTTAATTCCCCTTCTCTTCCACCCCCATCCATTGATTTTTAAATGTTTCTCGCTGATCTGTTTTCTAGGTCAGTTTTTTTGTTTGCTATGAGATACTTTATATTTTCTTCAAATATTTCAGTCTTTTGCTTTTATCTCAATATTTTGTCTCATGGAATCAAGTGGCTTCTATTTGGTCCATTCTAACGTAATGATTAATTCAGTAACAGGTAGGTCTGAGTCCCCTGCCACATGGGTGGGCATAGCCTCCTTTGACTGGCTGCCTACATTTATAAAACTAGAGAGACTAATTCATTTGTGATCTATTTCTTCTGCTCTCTTATCAGTTGTATCCTGAGAGTGAAGACACCATGAACTCAAACAGTGAGAAGGGAAGGATCTTTCTTCCCCTGATCCCTCTCTTTTAACCTGCCTCTGAGAAATGGGCCTGGGAGTGTGTGTTCTGTTCTCTGCTATTTGTATTCCTCAGTTTCAGGTGCTCCCCAGAAGGTAATCTTCATGAAATCCAAGAATTTGCACCATAGTTGCCTTGGAGCCAGGACTGCAGGAAGAGTGGTATAGCCAGTCAGCCTAGCATGTAAGCCCTGAAAGCCTGGGTCCCTGGGACTCAAACCCAAAGGGTTTTTTTGAACTTAGAACTGGGATTGTGCTGTAAGGGAACCAAGCTAAATTATGAATATAATCCCTCAGTTCTCTTCCCCAGAAATTAGGATGCTACAAAAGGCGAAGGATTATACCCTCCATGTGTTGGAGAGTAAGTCTGTATATTTGTGATTATACTTTAGAAGTAAATATTTCTGTGTAAAAGCTAATATGTTAGTGGCTAACAGAACTGGTGGTATGGGGAGCCTATCACTCCTATAATGGAAAGAATACCATTGGTTGAGTCTGGAGCCAGGGGCAGAGAGCCTAGATACCTCCAATACCTTTTATGGTACCAGAACACCCTGAAGGAAGAGTAAAATGATGTAACATATATAGTAGGGGCCATGGTAATCAGTTTTATACTAATTTTCAGGGAATTTGTTGCTTGGGCAGAATTTTGTACATATCATACCATGTAGCTAATTCCCTTTCTAATGATTTCTTCCATAGCTCTCATTTCCTTTCTAATTTTTTCCTCAAGCACTCTGATTTCACTTATAAAAAAAATTAAACTTTTATCTGTCAGCCAGCTGTGATACTCTGCTGATTCAGTGAAGAACTGCAGGCTTCCCTTTGGTCTGGGATTCTTGCTTTGACTTCTTCTGCAGACTTTAGACCAGGGTAGGAGCTAGAACTGAGATCCTGTTCTGCTCCTGGGATCTGAGCTTGTGTGGCTACTTGCTTCTGAACCTGGTTCCTCTAAGCTCACTGTAACTGACTGTTACCATCCCTTAACCTGGAATACCATCCCTGGGTACAGATCCCCTTCTCAGTCTACCTTAGATCTGTGAAGGATACTTGGTATTGGGTGACAAAGTTGTCAGTTGGCTCCTGTTCCTATTAGAGAGTCCTAGTAGGGATCTGGAACCTTCATTTGTCCTTTCCAGGCACTGCCTTGCCTTGGATACTGTAGTGCCCTGTGTGCTCACACCTATCAAGTGTCCACAGACCTCTCTGTCTCCCTATGCTATCCATGCTGGAAAAATAATTCATTGCGATTTTTAAAAAATTTCCCCATCAGGGTTCAATCTGGTGCCATTTTTAGATATAATTGGATGAGTTGAAGGGTTTGGCTATACTTTCTATTCCTCTATTTAAAAAAATTTTTTTTAATTTTATTTTTATATTACATGTCTTATGGAGACACTGATGTCTGTTTGGTTTACTCTAACTTCCAGGGAATGCATTACTTTTTTGTATAGTATTTTATTTTTTCTAATTACATGTAAAGACAAATTTAAACATTCATTTAAAAATTTTGAGCTCCAAATTTTCTCCCTCCTTCCTTCACCTCTCCCCTATCTAAGATGATAAGCAATTTGATACAGGTTATACATGTACAATCATGTAAAACGTACTTCTATATTAGTTACTTTGTGAAAGAAGAAACAAACCAAAAGAAAAAAAAAATGAAAATAGTTATTCTTTGATCTGCATTCAGACTCCATCAGTTCTTTCCCTGGATGTGAATAATATTTTTCCTCATAAGACTTTTGGAATTGTCTCAGATCATTTAATTGCTGAGAATAACTAAGTCATTCATAGCTGATCATCATACAATGTTGCTGTTATTGTGTGTTCTCTTGGTTCGGCTCATTTCACTTCGTATGAGTTCGTGTAAGTCTTTCCTGGTTTTTCTGAAACCATCCTATTCATCCTTTCTTATAGCACAGGAGTATCCCATTACAATCATATACCACAACTTATCCAGCCAATCCCCAATTAATGGGCATCCCCTCAATTTCCAATTCTTTACCACCACTAAAAGAGTTGCTATAAATATTTTTGTACACATAGATAGTTTTACTTTTTAAAAAATCTCTTTGGGATACAGACCTAGTAGTGGTATTGAAAGGTCAAAAAATATTCCCAGTTTTATAGCCCTTTTTCTAAACTGCTCTCCAGAGTGGTTAGATCAGTTCACAACTCCACCAACAGGACATTAGTTTCCCAATTTTCCCACATCCCCTCCAACATTTATCACTTCCCTTTCCTGTCATAATAACCAGTCCGATATTGTTAGGTGGTACCTCTCAGAGTTGTGTTACTTTGCATGTCTCTAACCAATAAAGATTCAGAGCATTTTTTCGTATGGCTATAGATAGTTTTGATTTCTTCATCTAAAAACTTCCTTGACCATTTATCATTTGGGGAATGACTTATGTTCTAATAAATTTGACTCCATTCTATATAGATTTGAGAAATGAGGCCTTATGTTTAATATTAATGCATATGTACACCATCTTGGGGAAGGGGAATAGAAGGGAGGGGAAGAAAATTTGGAACTCAAAATCTTATGGAAGTGAATGTTGAACTATAAATAAATAAATTCATCAGAAATGAGGTCTTTATCAGAGACATTTGCTATAAAAATTGTTTACTAGATTTCTGTTTTCCTTCTAATCTTGGTTACACTAGGTTTTGTTTGTGCAAAACATTTTTAATTTTATATAATCAAAATATCAATCCACCCTTGAACTGGCCTAGCCCACCATTGTCTGTTGGCTCCAGGTGGCCTCCAGCAACTTCCTACCCTTAATCACTCATTGACCTCATCTGACTTCTCCTGAAGACCCTCCCCAAACTCCTCCTCTAGACCACCCCTAGATTCTTCCCACAACTTTCTGTATATAAGATCCCATCTTCCCTCCATGTATGTGAGAGCCCCATAGAATGACCTAGCACAGACTTACTCTGTATCTAATACAAGCGAACTTTCAATAAACTTTACTTTTCTTTGGCTGAGAGAAGACTTGAGTGGAATTCATTTGGTAGGACCTGGCATGTTGGTATTTTGGGGTCTCCAGAGCAATCCTAACCCTCTTTATGGGTAACCTCTTCACTAAAACATATAAAAAATTTTCATTCTTGTATCAGGCAGTCAGACCTGAGGTTTGGACTCCATGCAGCACATATCTGCTAGCTTTAAGGGAATAAATGATATGAAAATATATCACTTAGCTTGTTTGCCTCCTTTAACCAAACTCTCTTAGGCTAAGCTCCTTCACCTATAAAATGGGGATAATAATAGCACATTTCCCTCAGGGTTGTTATGAGGCATCATATAAATGTTCTTATCCTGATGAGAATGATGATAATAGTTCTTGGGAGCCCTTTGCCTTGGAGCCTCCAGCCTGTCTGATTCTTCTTGTGCTGGGTGGCTTCCATCTTATTTGCCTGAATTGACACTGGCTTTTATTGTGGGCTCCATTCCCTACTGCCCAAGAGCTTCTGGGCTGACTTTTATGTAACCAGAAGCCTATGGATAAAAATCCACGTGGATAAGATCACTGCAATTTCCCATTGGATTCCTTGATCACTATTCAGTTTTGGGCTATTTTTTATTTTGTTGAAGTAGGAATGTAGAGCTGTGCTGCCTGCTTCTATTCATAAAGTCATCTTGGATAGAAGTTCCTGTGTAACTCTTAAAACCCTTTTACAACCTGGCCCCAACCTATCATTATAACCTAACCTGTTTCATTATACATTATTCCTCTTCTTACATTGAGGCTGAGAAAGGCTAAATGACTTACAGCTAGGACACACAGCTAGTAAGTAACTGAGACAGGATTTGAACTCAAATTTTCCTGGCTCCAATTCCAGTGCTCTATCCACTGAGCTACCTTGCTACCTCATCAATCACTGACTTAGGATTAGAATGGATCATACAGATCACTAAGAGAATATATAACCTGTCCAAGGTCACCCAGGTAAGGGAATGGTACAGACTCTGAACCGAGGTCTTTTAAATCCCAATCCAGCCCTCTTTACACTGTGCTATACACACTGCTTCTCCAGAGTGCAGGGGAACTGTTACAAAGTCTTCTTCACTATGTGTATGTAGGGGATTCAATCTAGACCCCACAATAAAGATAAATAATAAACCTGTTAGATTTCTCTCCCTTGCCCCCCTTACCATATTTTTGTTTGAGGAAAAGTGAAGAGCCACAGCACTGCAGTTCCCCCTTTGCCATGATGGCAATGCGGTCTCCCAGAATATCAGCTTCATCCATAAAGTGGGTAGTCAAAAGAATAGTGCGTTGACTTTTCTGACTTTGAAGGAGGTCCCATGTGGCTCGCCGTGAGACTGGATCCATACCAGATGTTGGCTCATCCAGCATGACCACCTAAGGATCCCAAAAAGACAGATCCAAGACTAATGAGATAGTCTTCAAATGAAATTTCACTGTTTACCTGGTGGGAAGCCTAATCCAATTTCTCTAAGGAAGCCTACTCTATTTCTCTAACGATATGCTAAGTTTACTCAAGGGAATATGATCGATTCTACTATAATGTAGAAATTATTCTGCCATATTATATCTACTCAGTATTCATTGTTCCAGTTGAGGTGGGATATAATGGAATTGAATCACTTGTCTAAGGACAGACAGCAAACCCAGGTTAAGGAAGAGTCAGTTTTTTAATGCCTTTAATCCTATGGCTATCCTACACTAATTAGACTACCTCACCATTTGTTTAATACTGACTATGCCTTAGGAAGTCCCATTGAGATAGGAAGGTCCACACCAACTTACCTAAGTCTTTATGAGCTGATTTATCTACTTAGGCTGTCGTAGGGACTTGAATCTACCCACAGAAATGGGGAAATCTATACCTTAGATCCTCCTATGAGTGCAATGCCAATGGAGAGTTTGCGCTTCATTCCTCCACTCAGAGACTTTGAAATTGTGTTGCGCTTGTCCTCCAGGTTAAGAATACTCAAGATATAATTGATTTCATCAGTGCAATCTTCATCTTTTATTCCTTTCAACTAAAAGTACAAAATTAGGACAGAGATTAGGGACTTTGTGAAAGGAAGCTTAGCCTATCCAACAATTTTTTTGTGCCTCATAAAGACTTTGCAGGCAACTCTAGTTGCTTCCTTATTCAGGAATGTTGATTTTCTTCCCCTATCTCCCTTTGTGTCCACAAAGTGTTTTTTAGAACTTATTTTGGGATCCTTTGAGGCTAAGAATACTAGCCTGTGAAGTGGACACATAAGGCATAAGAAAAAAATACATAATTTGGGCTCACCCGAACATAGAACGAAAGGTGTTCAGCAACTGTCATGTAATCAAACAAGATGTCATGTTGTGGGCATAAGCCCAGGTTTTTCCGGATGTGAACAAAGTCCTGTGAGATCTTATAACCACTGAGGTATGCCTCTCCACTTGTAGGAGTGAGAAGACCTAGAACCAAGCAGAAAACATCCTATTTTTCTATTTTATCCTCAAGAATCCCTGTTCTACTAATTATCACCTTTCATATTAATTAGGCCTCTGCCCTTCCCCTGGAAATTACTGTGTCTTTCTTTCCTTACATGTGTAAAGCTGTTTCCCCTGATAAAAATTTAAACTCTGTGAGGGTAGGGGCTGTTTCATTTTGGATTTGCATTCCAATTTTTGTCTAATAGTGATCAGCACATAGTAAGAACTTAATGCTAGCTAAAGTGAATTAAGAAGGAGGTACAAAGAAAGATGGGATATATGACAGAGCAAATAATGTGCTTTCTGAGACAAGCTATGAAACCATGGGTATATACATCCTGCTGGTGTTGTTGTCAGATGTGCTCAACCACTTACAACTTTGACTGAAGTGCCATGACACTCTCTGCTTGAAGAGGTAGTTCTTCCTTTAAAATAATGAAATTTAGGCTTTCCATGATGGGATAGGCCTGTGGGTTCTACAGCCTGGGTACATAGTTTATCTTGGAAGTAGTCTGACCAGCATAGAGTGGAAGACTGGGATATAGTAGAGCTAGATTCTATCACCTCATTAATTCATTATGCCTTTTTGAATTTAGACTAAGCTCAAATTAGTTTCTTTTAAATTGCCATATATCACACTGTTAATTTATATTGAGTTTGTAAAACCCCCAATCTTTTTCAAACAAACTGTTATTTAGCTATAGCTCTCCCTCAACTTTTTTGAATGCAAGAGGTTGGGATTTTACATTTAGTTCCATTAAATTTCATCTTACTACATTTGGTTCATTGTTTTAGTCAGTCAAGGCCTATCAACTAACGTGTTAAGTCTCTCTACCATTGTTATGTCATTGAAGAAAAACTAATACTTTACGGCTGCAAAGACTTTCCCCCATTTATTTGCTTTTCTTCTACTGTTAGTTGTAACCAATGATGTTTTAATGGCCAAATCTAACAAACAGCCTCTTCTCAATCTTTTTTCTGCAACACCTGACACTCCTGACCCCCCAGAGACTCTCTACTTTCTGGGTTTTTGTGACATTGCTTTCTCTTGGTTTTTCTCTTACCTGTCTAACTACTCACTAACTCCTCAGCTTCTTTTGCTGCACCCTCTCTGTCCCCCATGGCTAATGTGTTCGGACACTTTATCTCTGACAATCAGTTTCTTTATGACTTTTGGACAATCTACTTCACTTCTGTATTCATTTTTAGACAACAGTGTTAATGAGGCAATAAAGATATATTAAGTGGTGGAGATACAAACAAAGGCAAAGGGTATTCCCTGCCCTGAAGGAGCTCACAATCTAATGATTAATTACAAATTAATTAATTACAATCTAATCTAATTATAAAACATAAAATGGATAACAAGGTCAGGAACCATCATGAAAACCTCATTATAACTCATGCCTTCCTCTCCCTCCTAAAAAAAGTTTCTTGATTTCTTACATGGCAAGTGAACCAGCAAAATAGAGATAAGAGAAAAGACCAAGAGAGAGCAATGTCACAAAAACCAGAGAGTACAGAGTCTCTGGGAGGTCAGGAGATATGAAATTAAAAAATTTTTGTTCAAACAAAACTAATGCAAAATTAGAAGGCAAGCAGGAAACTTATACCAATTTTCTCTGGAAAAGGCCTCATACCTCAAACATATATCTCAATTCTCAAATATAGAGACCTGAGTCAAATTTATAAACATGAACTATTCCCCAATTGGTAAATGGTCAAAAGATTACTAAAATGGCAGCTGTTATAAGAAGAAATCAATGCTATTAATAGTCACATGAAAAAATGCTCTAAATCACTAATGACTAGTCAGAAATGCCACCTTACTCCTATGAGATTAGCTAACATGACAGAAAAAGAAAATGATGGATATCAAAGGGGATTTAGGAAAATTGGGATACTAATGTAGTGTTAATAAAGTCATGAACCATTTTGGAAAACAATTTGGAACTATGCCCAAAGGGCTATAAAACTGTACATACCCTTTGGCCCAAGAGTGCCACTATAAGGTCTATATATCAAAGAGATCAAAGAAAAGGGAAAAGTACCTATTTGTACAAAAATATAGCAATTTTTTTTTGTGGTAGCAAAGAGTCTGAAGTTGATGGATGCCATCAACTGGGGAATTAGTGAACAAGTTGTGGTATATGATTGTGATAGAATATTATTATGCTATAAGAAATGACAAACAGGATGGTTTCAGAAAAATCTGGGAAATCTTATATGAACTGACAAAAAATGAAGTGAATAGAACCAGAAAATTAATGTACACAGTAATGGCAATATTGTAATGATGATCAACTGTGAAAAACTGAGTTACTCTAATCAAGACAATGATCTGAGACAATTCCAAAGGACCCATGATGAAAAATGCTATCCACCTTCAGTGACAGAGAACTGATGAATTCTGAGTGCAAACTGAAGTATAACTTTTTTCACTTTCTCTTTCTTTCTTTCTTTCTTTCTTTCTTTCTTTCTTTCTTTCTTTCATTTGCAACATGGCTAATATGGAAATATGTCTTTCATGACTTCACATGTAGAGTTTATAACATATTGCTTCCTTCTCAAGCGGTAGGAGAGGTGTGGGAGGGAGGGAAAGAATTATGAACTCAAAATTTTAAAAAGTGAATATTAAAATTTTTAAAAAGTTATTGGGAAATATTTAACAAAAATCAGTAAAAATATATTTAACAAATACGTTATAAGGTAGATCAAAAATTGGTTTAAAGACTGGATTAAAAAAACCTGGAAGGAGATCTTTAGCATATTATACCAGAGATCTGCCATGAGTCATGTGATATTCAATGTTTTTAATTGATAACTTGGATGAACTCAAAGAAGGCATGCTTATAAAATCTATATCTTTTATGAAGCTAGAGGGGGAAGTTAATGGATAACAATGGACAACAAAATCAGAATCTAAAATGATATTAGATGGCTAAAACAATGGATTGAATGTAAAAAGATAAAAATTTAAAAAAATGTAAAGTCTTAGAAAAATCAACTCCACAAATAAAAGATTAGGAAGACATGGTGTGATAGGATTTACTATCTACCAGGGTTCCCTTAGGCTAGTTCTAAAGGGCAAAGAAAGCTGCCCCCAAGACTGGCATCAGCTCCAGCATCATTAATGTGGCATCCTGGTTGGCTAAAGGGCAAAAAAGGTCCACCTATACGGAGTCAGGACCCTTCAGACTTGGCAGATGGTCCAAGGTCATACATATCACCACACCCTGCCCTGATGACCAATTACATTTTTATACGCAGGAAAGAAAGTGAGGTGTATGTCATTTACCCAAACTAAGTGGTTCAGTATCCTTATGGAATAATCTACAAGGATTTCATTTCATTCCAGTGTTGAACCAAAAAGGAGATTTGAGTCACCCACTGACCTGCCCACCAAAATTGGTATAGTCAGTAAATTGGATGAAATAGCAACATGGTTCACATGTTTGAAGTGGTAGAAAGTCAATAAAAATATACAGGATGAAGAAGAGAAGGGGGAAGGGAATAAGTATTTATATAGCACCTACTATGTGTTAAGTACTTGCCAAATATCTTATCTCATCCCCACAACAATTCTGAGAGATAAGTGCTGTTATTATTCCTATTTTATAGTTGAGGAAATGGAGGCAAACAGAGTTTAAATTACTTTCCCAGGGTCACAAAGCTAGTAAGTGTCTGAGGCTGGATTTGAATTCAAGTCTTCCTGACTCCAAACCTAGTACTGTCCCATTTATGTTCCCCTTTGAGGTGACTGCATGGCCAGGTACAGTACCATGGCACCTTGGTGAAATAGTTCTTTTGGTGATATATGGAGCAACCTCTCTAGAACACCAAGTAGCTTCCCATCGAAGTAGAATGATTAACTCAATAGGTGCTAGAGGAGACCAGGGTAAATACCATTGTCATTGGGAACAGAAGGTTGGGATATGGGAAAGGAGACACATAGATCAAAGCCTTGTATGTGGGCAGAAGAAACCTTCTTCCTGAGGAAGCTCTTGGTTTAGCTCCTGAAACACAGTTAATAAGCCATCAGTTACCAGCCTAGGAGGGTGTTAGGAGCACTGTCCTATAAAATCCAGGATAGAGCAAAAGGAGCCCCGAATCAAGTCTTCTTATTACATATGGTTAGGAAGAAGTTCTTGTGAAAAAGATCTGGGGCTCTGGTGGATTGGAAGCTCAATATGAGTCAACAGTGTGAGATGATAGGCAAAATGAGCTCATGCTAATTCTAGTTGGCATTTAAGAGAGGCACAGTGTATAGGATGAAGAACGTAACAAATAGTTCAGCTGCAGTCTGTCGTGATTAGACTCTATCTTGAACAATCTTCAAAGTTCTAGGTGAACCATCTTATGAAGGACATAAACAAACCAGAGCACAGCCAGAAAGAGGCAGTCAGGATGATAAGAGCATCAGTTGAGGCACTGAATGTTGAATATAGAGAATGGAGGTGGGAAAAGGACACAAGAACAATGTAGGAAGGTCTGTCATGGGATGAGGCATTAGACTTTTTTTCTATAAGCACTATTTAAAATTAGAATTTTTAAATTTCTGTATTATATAATATCAGAACTAGGCATAAATAATCCTTTTTATATGCAAAATTTGTTATATGTTTAAAATGAAAAGTTGCATATAATAGAGGTTTGTAGTTTCATGGCAAAAAAAAAAGCCATCAGTGTGGCTGAAAAATGTTTCACTGGCCTTTTTCTTTTGGCCTCACTTTTGAAAGCTATGCAATTAATTGTGTGTGTGTGTATGTGTGTACACATATATACACACACATACATAATATATACATGCATACATGTGCATATATACATATATGTATATGTATATACACACACTAAAGGGCATTACCTAAGAGATAAATGGTCAAAGGATAAACAAACAATTCTCAAAAAAAATTGCACATTATTAACAAATCACATTGAAAGAATGCTAAAAATTACTCACAATAAGAAATTCAAATAAAAAAGTGCATTTTCCCTTTATATTCAGTAAATTGGCAAAGATAACAAGTGATGGGAAGTCAGTGTGGGAGGAATGGTTAGAAGATGAGCACATTAGTAGAACTGGTGAAACTGTGAATCAGTGAGATAATTTTGGAAAAAAATTTGCAAGTCTGCTTTTGACCTAGAGATTCCACTATAAGGCTAATACCCCAAGGAAGTCATTGAAAAGAAAAGAATCCTCATATACAACAAAATATTGATAACTGTACTTTTTGTGATGGCCAAGAATTGGAAACAAAGTAGATGCTCATCAACTGTGGAATGGCTAAGCAAACTGAGATACATGTAAGTAATGGAATATTAATGTGAAATAAGAATAAATATGATGAATACAGAGAGGCATAGAAAGATTTATATATGATGTAAAATGAAATAAACACGTTATAATGATGATAACAATGTAAATGGAAAAAAACCACAAAAACAATCAAAAGTGAATGTCACAAAATTATAAAGTGCAAACCTGACTTGAAAAAGAGATTTGAGGAGACATCCCTGCCCCACTCCTTTGCAGAAAGTGGGGGGGTGTAAGGATGTGGAGCATTACTTATATTTTCAGACTTTTTTTTTTTGATTTTTGGATGGCAATTGGGGTTAAGTAACTTGCCCAAGGTCACATGGCTAGTTTTTTTCTGTTAAGTGTCTGGGGCCAGATCCGAACTCAGGTCCTCCTGACTCCAGGACCGGCACTCTACTCACTGCACCACCTAACCAACCCCAGACTTTTTTTTAATGTATTGATTAGCTTTACTGATTTTTTTCAGTTTTTCTTTAAAATTTTGTTATATAGGATAGCTTTCTGGGAGGGGGAAGATAAAGGATACTGGAAGAAATTCCAGTGATGTAAAAACAAACAAACAAAAATAAACCAAATATATTTTGCAGGTTTACTTGGTCTTTCTTATGTACAAAGTCTCATGATTTTTTTTCTCAAAGAAAGTGTTCATGATGTGTACTACAGGCAGGAGGTTTCTATGCTATGTTTAAGCCTTTGGCCTCTTTAGTTACATATTCCTTAACTGTTTTACTTTATATATAAATATAAATATCAATATCTGTGTGGGGGTGTGTGTGTGTATGTATACACAGTCGTATATTTTAAGTTTTTACTTCACGCATAATAACAACAAATTAAGTATTTATATAGACAGAACGAGAAAACCACGACTCTCTATTATGTACAGTCTGTTTCTTTTTAAGTATATACCATATTCAGCAGATTAGCTCCAAAATTGCCTGTGTTCCTGTCTGAACATTAGCCTATTCTTAGCTATTGTAAAATGCTTCAGTGATTTTCTCATCATTCTTTTTTGTTCTACCACACTATTCATTACCTCTTCCACCCTCCACTCAATTGTAAAAAATGCTCCTTTGTAATCAATAAGCATAGTAGAACAAAATAAATCTACACACTGTCCTCATCTGAAAATGTATGACTTATTCTTCATGTCTAGTTTAACACCTCTTTGTCTAGAGGTGGGAAACATATTTCATCTTCTATCCCGGGAGTCATGATTAGTAATTGTATTGAACTGCATTAAGTTTTTCAGAGCTATTTTTCTTTAAAATGTTGTTGTCACTCTATAAATTGTCCTCTTGGTTCTGCTCAGTTCACTTGGCATCAGTTCTTACAAGTCTTCATAAGCTTTTTTTTCCTCCAAATTTGTCCCTTTTCTTCATTTCTTATAGTACAATATTCCATTACATTCATATAATCTGTTCAGCCATTTCAAAAATTAGAGGCAACAGCTAAGTTGCCTTCCCCCAACCCTTACAATAAAAATGTTATTATGAACATTTTTGTATATATGGGTGCTTTTCTCTCATTTACGTCATTTAAAAGTATGAGTCTAGCAGTGGTATTGCTGGATCAGAGGGTATGAATTATTTAGTGAATGCCTGCATATGGTTTCCAATTGCTTTCTAGAATGGTTATGCCAATTCGTTGCTCCACCAATGATGCATTAGTGTACTTGTTCTCCTCATTATGGAACACTGGGTTATTATTCAGTTACATTGTTTCTAATTTCTTCCACTCCACTCCACTGACATATCTAATTTTTAACCAATAAAAGATGGTCTTTTTTGATGACTGATGACTTGTTTGAGATTTATTCTCTGGCAGAGCTCTACTTCAGGACAGAACAATACCCCACTATTATCACAGCATAAGCAAATTCCTGCTGTTTGGACCTATTTTTTTAAAGATAAGTTTTGCTTTATGCCTTTTTTCATATTATCATAATTCTCCCCAGTATCCTTCATGTTTGCCTTCCCAGAGAGCTATCTCATATAATTCTTCTTTTTAAATAAAAAGAGGAAAAAAATAGCACCCCTGATCAACACAGTGAAAAAGGCTGAAAAGATCTTTTTCTTAGATCTATTTTAGGGTATAGGGGTCTCCAGAGAAGACTAGTACCTCTTGTATGAGAGCTGCCATGCCCTTTTCAGGGCTATTTTCAATCTTTGGTGTCCACCTGATTCATCCAAATTCAGTAGAACTAAAAGACGAACAGCATTTTTTGCAAGAGAACTCAGCAGGTATCACATCCATATAGCAGCCCTGAATGAAAAGAAGGCTG